>CM028378.1:16137967-16296318 GCA_013146195.2 Codonopsis lanceolata | reverse complement strand
TCCTCGAGATTCTCGTGATTCTTTCTTGATTTACTTAGATCATGATCACTATCCTCCTCATCATCATAATCACTATATTCACAATCTTCTTCTTCTTCACTTTCAATAATATATGTCTCATCATCACTACTATCATCACTATAACCATATCTCTTCTCTCCCTCATCATCATTAGCTTCACAACTTGCATCTCCTCATCATTATTAGCTTCACAATCTTCCTCTCCCTCAAAGATCATTAGCTTCACAATTTTCCTCTCCCTCAAAGATCATTACCCTCACATCTCTCATCTCCCCATCATCGCCCTACTTTCTAGTGTACCAACTACGCAATCAACAACATCAGGCTTATCTATATCATGTTCAACATACATATCTATATCTATGAAACCAGTATCTAAATCACAGACACCAGACTTATCAGCTACATCACACATTATGTTCACTTCTGCATCACTATACATCCTCCTAAGTCCAAGTATCTAAATCCTTTCCCGAATCACATACCAAATACACTTAACATTCTTATAATTACATAATTCTTCAACCGCACTCTTTAAACAAACAAAAGAGATATAATATGTGTCAACTTCATTAATGACCTCAACACTATCCCCTGTGTATTTCAACACATCATCTTTCACAAATCCACCCCCATGGTGCACATGTAAATTTAAGATACACATTCTCAAAACAAAATGGTATATACGTTAGAGAATAGCCTGGTGGTAGACATCATCAATCAGTAATAATGTTGGGGAACAATTTTTGTCCCCCACTGTCCACCACTATACCTCTCACACATTACCCTTTATAAACTTACCCCATCTCCATGCTACACTACTACACATGCACATCAAGTGGTCCTAATAGAATATAAATAGGTAAGCATAAACAATAAGAAGGGGTCTACTTTTGTCTTTCCCAAGTATGACTTTTACGTAGGACATATCACATTGGCAGAGTGACCACTTTCAATAACAAGATGACCATATCACATTAACATTAACAGGGAGACCATATATTTAGACAACAACAAAAGATAGTGACATCAGGACATCCAACAAAACCAATAAAATATGACCTAAAGTTCTATAAGATAACATATAGTATAAAAGCCCCAAAAAAAATTTGCATTATAGGTCGCCCAATTCGTACCAATTGACTTCTAAAACATAATTAGACATTGAAACAATAAAATGTAAGTTAAAAATCTAGTACAAATACCATAAAGCACAATCAAACTGAGAAAGAACTAAGCTTGACACAAAAATCAGAAACAACTCATGTTGAAATCGAAGGAAAACAGATACTTTAATTCGTACCATAAAGCCATTAACAAGTTAAAATATTGTTGTAGATAAGCATAAACACTAATTAATTGCGTACCTTTTGTCTTCAATGCCTACGATTCTTCAGAAGACGACTGGATCATGATCTCTGAAATTAGGGTTCGCGAGATCTCTGTCAGACGATGATTTGGGTGAAATGTGTGTTATCCCTTAATTAAACGACATTGTCCCTCTTAGTATACGTCCCACTAAACGTAAGGGTATATTTGGGTTTTCAAAAATCTAACGGCAAAGTGACGGTAACCCCATCAGGGGTTAATCTCTTAACAAAACCCTATATTAAGGACCAAATACATTACAAAAAAAGTGTAGGGACCAAACGCATAGTTTTGGTATAGTTTAGGGACCAAAAAATTATTTTATTCTAATTTATACTATTATGTCCTATGATGATATTTTCGCTACATGTCAATGAGTGTGAAGATGGAAACAAGAATTCATGTGAGGGGATCTGCATCAATACTCCAGGAAGTTATATGTGTTCGTGTCCGCCAGAGTATGTGGGCGATGGCTGGACAAATGGAAGTCGTTGCTCATGTCCACAAGGTTATGCTGAAGAAGACATAAACAACGACAGAGGCTGTGTTGCTCGGAAATCGCAATTTCCAGTACTTCGGTGGTCTCTAAGTAAGAATTTAACTGAAACAAATTCTCAATGCTTTGCCCCCAAAAGAAAAAAGAAAAATCAATGCTATTTATATGATTTTAACTATGTTGGATGGCAAGTTCATTATTTCTATATATTCCCCAACTTTTTTTTTATGGCAATATCATATTTTGATAATGTTTTCGTAAATCAAATGTAGGTATCGCGGTCGGTGCAATTTTGGTACTTGAGATTGTTAGTTTCAAGAAAATTAAATTTGTGAGACCTGAAATCGTTAATCGTTTTAAATTTTTGCATTGGAATTGAGATTGTTAGTTGCGAGATATAGGAAGTGATTTTAGTTCGGCATGAGCCTTTTCTTATGAGCTTTAGTTTACTGATTTATGCAATTTCTTTTATAATTAGTTACGTTGCATGATTATGTAGAAATTTTAGTTTCCTGATTTACATAGCAACTTTAGTTTGAATCATTTCTAAGTCCCGTGATTTTGTTTTTTAATTAGAAACTTTAGTTTGAACTGTTGCAGATTTATTTATTGGAAATTGAGGTTGTTAGTTGCTTGACTCCTTCTAATAAAGCTTGATTCCTTTAAGATCTCTTCAAACTATAATTGTGTTAAACTTCAACGTTATTACTCATTAGTAAAAAGAATTCCGTCACTTACATACATAGATTGCTACTTTGAATCGGATGCTCATGACTCTTAATTGTTGTCCTATACTCCTATTTAGGAATAAAATTTATTTTTTTATTTACAAAGTTAAGAAAATTTTAAAAAAAATTAAATTGAAAAATAGTCAATTTAAATCAATATAAGTGATTTATTTGAATCTTAACTATCTTGACATCGTCGATCCATCACGAGAATCTATCTACTCCCTCCGTCCCATATAAATATTCCTAGTGAGTAAAACACAAGGATTAAGAAATGTAATTAATGATAGGATGTAAAATATGTTGTGACAATAATACCCATCACACACCTTCTCTCTCTCATTAATTATACACATATTACACACTCTCTCTCTAGAATGTGTAATAATTATAGTATTAAATGAAGGGATATATTAGGAAGATTGATAGAAGTTTTGTATATCAAAAGTCATTAGGAACATTAGTTGGGACATCCCAAAATAGAAAGTAGGAATATTTATCTGGGACGGAGGGAGTATTATACAATATAGCTCATAGTCACACATGTGCAATTGACTAAAGCTATTTAGGGGCTGAGATTGATTCCTTTACTGAGATCCTACGGTCATTATCACTTCTCGAGTTCACATGTGTGAACGGCGGTTGAGCAACTACCCCCTCTCTCTCTCCAACTCCCCCCACTATTCACGGTTGGTGGCCGCTAATCCTTTCTCCACCAAACTCACGTCCCTTTTCATTTCGATATTTTAATTAATTAATCAATTTTATGCAAAAAAAAAAAATTAGTAAGTTTTGTAATTTGAAATATTTGTTTTTTTTTCTTTTTAAATCGTAATTAACTTAATCAATTTATTTTTTGAAACTGAATTCCAATTTAATTTATGTCTAAGTTTTGAATATTTCTATTTTATTTTTTTTCTTTTAAATTGTTATCGTAATTAACTTAATCAATTTAATATTTTTCCGGCCCGCAATTTCGTATACAAATAATTTTATAAAAAAAATCGTAAGTTTAGTAATTTGAAATATTTGTTTTTTTTTCTTTTTAACTGTTATCATAATTAACTTAGACAAATTATAAGTAAATAATAATTCATCTTCACATTATCTGCTTTATTTATTGATAAATTCACAAATTGGCGCCGTGTCATCGGCACGAACAAGAGTACTAGTTACTAACTTTAACTAAATCACCCTTCTTGTAATGAATTGCACAATGATTTTAAATTTTAAATTCATTAATAATTATGTCTATCTATCTGGCTAAAATTTTCTTCTTATTCTTTTCTAAATTATGTTTGTGTGATTCAAAATATATACTTTGTGTGGGTGTGTGGGTGTGTTATTATACATGTAAACTGTTTCAATGACATGTCTAAATAAGAACGTGTTCGTTGTTGGACACCTGTTTGAATTGTGATGCATTAATTTTGAATCATAATGCATCATTTGAGAATCGTGATACAACATTTGGTTTGGGTTCGATGTCAATAACCCGAGTTCTGTTTCTCATCGTGAACTTGCTATTACTTCTTATTGATGCAGAGTGATCCCGATGTACAATTTTTGGAATTGCAGAGCATAGAATTGATTTTCCATGCAGAAAATTCTGATGCAAAATTTTAGATTTATAATATATATTCCCAATGCAGAAATCAGAATTGAAATGCAACATGCCTGATCAAATTTCATTAAGAATATACTTATCATTTAATCCAAAAAAATATTATTTACTCATTAAAAAATATATATTAAAACTTTTAGCGGTCGAAAAAAGTCTGGAGTACGGACCCACATTTTACCCTTTTTCATCTATCAAACGCAAATACAAGTAGGAAGCGAAAACAGGCGGATAGGCCAGCCCTAAAACCAAGCGTATTTCAGTGCCTTAATTGGATCTTAGATAGGTCATCAGGCCCAATAGTTTGGCTGCAAACCCTAACCCTAGTTTATTTTCCTATCTATATATATTCATCCTCCCCACCAGTCTCCCTCAGTCTTTATCGCCTTCTCGACTTATTGGTAAGCAGGTTGGTTTCTTGCATTTCTAGGTTTTGGTTGGTTTGCTGAAAATAGATTATAGCAGAGATTGTGTGTATCGGCGTTTTGCTATAAAAGAATGCACTCGCTCGAAAGATTTCTCTGCAACATTGATAACTGGGGAAGATGGGCAGTTGTGTTCCAACTTTTCCATTGGATATATTTCAACAATCATCTTCCCCACATTCTTATTTTCTCCTTTTGTTTTAGAAAATTGGGCATTTGTTTGTTGTTATCTTCTTCAATTAGTCAATTTTTTCATTAGATGTTGAAGCAGGTTAAATGTTTCAAAATCATTTTTTTGTCAGAAATACTTCATATGTTTTTCCCTTATTCAGACTAGCACAATGGTTTCAGAATTGCTAGTAAAATATTTCCACCGTAAAGGAATGGAAGCATAAATATTATGTTTTATGTCTTAATTTATGAAATTAGTTTTTTTTAATTAAAATATTTTAAAATAAAATAGTAAGGAAATACTGTGTATGAAATTAAACAAGGAACCAGTATATAAGATGGCATTAGGTGAGAAACTTAGAATTTGGATCCCTAAAACCCTTTAGTTGGAGCAAGAAGATGAAAAAGAAGAAATGATGAAATTGAAAGGTCGGTATAGACGTATAGTGGTATAGAGTAGATGGATTTTTTATTTTATTCCACTGTATAATTTTTATAATTTTCCAATCTGTATGTCACCATAAAGAAAAATAACAAAACATGTTATCGGGTGTAAACACTTTGGGTTAGAATATCTGTATGTTACCATATAGAAAAATTTTAGACTTTTTTTGAAACATAAGTAAAATATATTTTTATTTATTTAAATATTAACATTTTCCAATATTAACATCTTTCCCTACTCGTGCCGTGTTATGAACACGGGTACAAATACTAGTGGATGCTTAAAATGAAGCACATTGTCGATCAAATTATCAATGGAGAGAAATGTACCTAGATACTAATATGTTGAAGATGGGTATTTTTGACATTTAAAAAAATAAGTGCGACAATAATGCCAAAAAAAACGGAAAATCTGATTGGAAGATAAAAACAGATAGGACCACGTTAAAATGACTAAACTATATTCGAATCCCATATTTTATGTCTCCCATGCCACTGGGACCCGAAAAAGAAAAGGTAAAAGGGAAAAGCTGATTGTAGGTCATGAGTTTTCTTTTTTAAATACTAAATTTTTATAATTCCAGATTTCGTACAATCACTTATACGTCACCTTAATGAAATAGCCAACGGGTGAGTCATGACTCAGGACTCGGACGAAAACTTATCCATAAGACTAGTTCTGCATTTTCTATTGTGAACTTTAATGATTGGAAATTTTCTTCTCAAACTTTCTTAAATCAATTACAAGTACAAGGGAATTTGAATAAAATCGACTTTGTGTTAGAAAAATGAGAGAAAGGGTCAACAAGAATTGTTTTGGTAAGTCTTTGAAATGACTTGACCGGACAAGAATTGTATATCATCGATTTGTAAAAAATTAAATTGAGTTAAATTATTTAAAGGCTTGAACTGAATTGAACTAAACCATAATAGTTCGACTCGATTTCGTTGTTTGGTTTTATGGTTTGGCTTACTTTAAATTTTTTTTAATGGAATTTCAATATTTAAGCAAACCAAAAGAATAAAGAAAACAAATTAAAGAAATTACCAAAAATTCAAATGTAATACGAATACATAATATTTAGATGTTTTTATACAACCTCCAAAATTTAAATAAAAAAGCTTTGAAATAAAGTGATTTGAACTCATGAAACACTTAATAGTTAATACATTGAATTCAAAAAATATAACCAAAATACAATAAAAGTACTTGATATCAAACTAAAACATTTATGAAAATTAAAAAATACTAATGAAAATATGCTTTGAAATGACTCCCCACACAAAGATTAGAAGATGATGAGAGAGTAGAGGAAACCAAAGAAGACGAGCAAGAATAGGAGTCAAAGATAAAAATTTCAAAAAATTGTTGGTTTGGTGGTTTAGCTTGATGGTTCAGCTCTGTGGTTCAACTCGAAATGGTTTGGCTCGGTTTGACTCAACTCGAAAGATCAAACCATGAGCCGAACCGAACAACTCGGTTTCTCAAAAACACAAACCCAACCGAACCATATAAGTCATGAAACCGAACCGAACCACTTGCTTCGACTCGACTTGGTGATTTGAAAGCTCGAATTGACACCCCAAATGCAAAGCGACACTTTTAAGGTCAAAATAAATATTTTTCATTTATAATGCAAAGTGATACTTGTTGTCAAAAAATAACACTTTTTAATGCAAAAAGTGACATTTTTAAAGATAAAACTGAGAATTTTCATTAAAAATATACACCGACACACTTCTAGGGCAGAAGTGACACTTTTAATGTTAAAAAGTGATATTTTAATGTCAAAAGTGCGAATTTTCATTTATAATACCGAGGGGTGACGCTATAATTTCATAAATCTGAGGGGTACTGTTGCAATTTCCAGATCTCTGACTCATTTAAAATGGATAGTTCCGTCTTACAAATTAAAATCCGTAAAACTATTTTATCTAAGTTTTTGCTTTGTAAATATTGATATAATATGTAGTTTATTTAATAACCATTATACATGTGGCTCATAATTAAAGTACGAAGAAAAAAAGATTTAAAGTGTTAAAAGTGTTTTTTCTAAAAGAAATTTTTTAAAATTGCACAATTATTTGAGAATGGACCAGGAAAAAGTAGGATAAGTATTATGTCTTTTTCCACATGTGCGTTATTTCATCTGTAAAATCCTTATTTACAAAATAATAATAATAATAATAATAATCTTTTAAGTCCATGTCTGGCCGAGGAGTGATAAAGTTTCTATTCTTGACCAAAAGTGTTTCCTTTTTGTGCCCCAAAAGGCCAAAAGGAACCAACTAACCTAGGCCACATATTATCTCATTTCATTTCATTTCATTACATACCATATATATTATATATAGCCAAGATAAAGTCTTGATAATTATCATCTTCTTCATAATATTTCTGGCATCATCATCAATGGTGCTTCTCTGAATTCAAGATTAATGATGTTTGTTAAGAAGATCACAGTTGGGTTAATGACATGGACAAAGATTCATCGCGCCACTGGAGATGATTCACCCGCTTGGACACATGTCGATCATGCCTCTCCAGATTCATCAAATCCATGACTAATTATAGAAAACTTTAATTTTTATCATCATATGAATAGATAGAACTATCTAGTATAATAACATTTGATCATGAGCAGTCGATCTTAATTTCCAAGACGCACAAAGAGACCTAACTTTATTAGAATTTACTACCGATCAAAATTTACTTGTTGAACATTGAGAGATTTGAGAGAGAGAGAGAGAATTCTAAATCTTCTTATTTTTATCTCAGTTGATTACATTGATTTGCCCCAAATTTGTATATATCAAAAAACAGATTCCTTCTTCTAACAGACTAATCGACTAGAATTACAACTAAACAAAAAGGTACATTAATGATGAACAATTACACTCGATACCCCTAAAGTCTTAGTCAGACTTACACTTGACTACCTCATGTATTCTTAACACCCCCTTCAAGGTGGAAGTGGTGAAGAGATTAACCACACCCAACTTGGAGAGAAAAGAAAGTAATTGAGAGTGTGGCAAAGCCTTCGTGAACAGATCTGCAGGCTGCTGGGCTGAAGGCACATGAGCAGTAATAATCAATCCTTGTTCAATCTTTTCCCGAATAATGTGGTAGTCAATATCGATGTGTTTTGTCCTCTCATGATAGACAGGATTGGCAGCGATGTGGAGAGTTGCTTTATTGTCACATAAGAGAGAGACAGGAAGAGCAATGGGAACATGGAGCACTTGAAGAAGAGACTTCAACCAAACTAATTCACAGCAAGCAGATGTCATTGATCTATACTCGGACTGCGAGAAACCGAATGGATTTTACGGTGGTAGGGCGGTGCCCAATCTGCATCACGATTGACAAAACAGGAGATGCAAAAGAGGAGAAAAAATAAGCCTTGTCCAGGAGCTTGTTTGAGGAACCTCACCACTTTCATGGCAGCTTCAAAGTGAGGTTTCCTGGGATGAGCTAAGAACTGACTTAAGATATGAACCACATAGGATATCTCAGGTCTTGTGATTGTGAGGTAAATTAACCTGCCAACAAGCCTCTTATATCTATTAGGATTAGTCGAAGTTCTCCGTTACGTAGAGACCATGATTAGAGACCATAGGTAGAGAAAAACATTTGGCATTAGTTAAACTGTCTCCTTTATAATATCTAGAGCATACTTAGTTGGTGTAGACAAATCCCGGAGGAATTTTTGGCTAATTCAAGACCAAGAAAGTATTTCGCTTGCCCTAAATATTTAATTGTAAATTGAGTATGAAGGAAAGCCTGTAGATCTGTAATAGCTTGAGCAGAAGAACCTAAGATGACAATATCATCTACATATACAAGAAGAGCAGTGAATGATCCACTAGAGGTCTTAGTTAACAAGGTATGATCACAAGCACTCTGTACATAGCCAAAAGACTTCAATGCAGATGACAATTTATGAAACCACTGTCTGGGTGTTTGCTTCAAGCCATAAAGTGATTTAATAAGTTTGCACACCGGGGTAGTAGAGCCAGATGAAGGAGGGCTGTAACCAGGAGGGAGTGCCATGTAGACTTCTTCATGGAGATCCCCATGAAGAAAGGCATTAGAAACATCCATCGATGCAGAGGCCGATTATTCATAGCGGCAACAAGTAAAACTCTAACGGTTGTCATTTTTGCCCTTTGGGGCAAATGTCTCAAAGAAATCTAATCCCTCAGTCCGAGTGAAGCCTTTGGCTACAAGCCTAGCTTTATACTTCTCTATGGTGCCATCAGGTTTGTATTTCACTTTATATATCCATTTACACCCTATAAATTCTTTTTCGGTGGGTAGTTACGCCAATACCCAAGTTTTGTTTCGTTCGAGCCTCCAATCATAAGCCATGGCTTTGCACCAATGACGATGTTGAGCGACTGATTATAGGTTTTAGGCTCAACAATAGTGTCAATATTAGCTATGAAGGGGAGTAGCGAGAGAGAATGTGTGTATGACATAACATTGTGGACAGAATGGACAAGGTTGTGAAAAGGTAGACTGTATAATCTTTATACTTAGAGGGAATGGTTTTTGTTACGAGGAGGTCTTAGTAGGAAGAGTTTCGGTGCGAGAGAAGACTGAGAGGCAAACTCAAATGAAGATGAAGTAGATTCAGGTGAAGATGAAGATGAAGTAGATTCAGATGTAGAGGGTGTTCTTAAGGAAGATTCAGATGTAGTGGATGTAGGAGGAAAAAGTTCCTCATCTAGAGCTGGCTGAAAAGAATCAGTAGGCATGGCAGGGCATTGATCAGTGGGAGGTGTGGAGAATGGAAAGTAGGACTTATGGAAAACAACATCCATGCTGTAGAAAACTTGTTTGGTTTGAAGGTCAAAAAGTTTGTAAGCCTTTTTGCCAAAAGGATACCCCAGAAAAATACATTTTCTGGCCCTTGAACCAAACTTGTCTCTATTATGGCTGATAGTAGATGCATAACATAAATAGCCAAACACTTTGAGGTGAGAGTAAGAGGGAGTGTGGCCAAGAAGAACTTCATAAGGAGTTTGAAACTGAAGAATGGAGCTAGGCAACCTATTGATCAGATAGGTTCTTTGTTAGAAAACAATCTCCCAAAAGAAATGGGAAGATGAGGCGAAATCTAAGAGCCCTGGCCAACTCAAGCAAATGCATGTGCTTTCTCTCAGCTCTGCCATTTTGCTGAGGTGTAGCAACACAAGAATTTTGATGTGCTATACCTAGGGAGGTCAGAAGAGGAGACACATATTTATTAAAGAATTATGTCCCATTATCAGATCTAATCTCCTTAACATTGGCATTATATTGAGTTTTAATAAAGGAGAGAAAGTTGGTAAGATAAGTACAAACTTGGGTTTTGGAGTTGAGGAAAAAGGTCCAAGTCGTCCTGGATTTATCCTCAACAATTGTCAAGAAGGAATTACAACCATTATAAGTTTTATGCCTGTAGGGTCCCCACAAATCACAGTGAAGAAGGGCAAACAACGTATCTGAATGAGAATTACTGACAGGAAATGATTGTCTTGTTTGTCTGGAAAATTGGCAAACATCACAGGGAGAAGTAGTAGTATTGCTATCAATATTACAAATGTTTAAGTGTTTCAAGGATGGAAGAGGTGCATAACCTAACCTCAAGTGCCACAACATACTTTCTGTGACCTTACTACTAGGAACAGACCTAGAAGGCTTATAACTATTACAAGTAGTAGAAGAAGAAGAACACTTGGAATAATTGCTTAAAGTGCACAGCATATACAACCCATCAATGATTTTACCAGTCCTCTTGATATTCTTAAGATCCTAGTCCTGTAGAACACACAAGGAGAAAGAGAACACCATTGTGATCTTATTTTCAAGAGCAAGCTTACTACATGATAACAGGTTATATTGAAAAGAAGGCACATATAAGACATTATGAAGGACTATGTCTTCTGTGAGCTGAACAGTGCCCTTATGGGTAATTTTAGAGACATGACCATTGGGAAGGTAGATAGGCAAATCTACAATAACATGATTTAGAATAAGATCAAAACAGGCTGTAATATGATCAGTGGCACAAGTGTCGACAATCCATTCATTGGTGTTATGACCATGACTTAAAAAACATCTAGGGTTAACAACACTAGAGTTGCTAGTAATCTTACCATCTATATGAGATTATGGACTAGCCATTCTTGTATTATTGTTGGATATCAAAAGGCAGCAGTTGTTGGTACTAAGCAGATGTGAAACCTTGAAAATTTGTACCACCCATGTCCATCAAATGTCATATTTGCAGCAATGTTTGGTCTGTTTTTGGGCATCTTAGATGGGTCAGGCTTGTTCCCATACAAAGCATGCCACTCTTGATATCCATGAAGGAAAAAACATTTGTCCTTGACATGAGTCTCACCATGACAATAATCACACCACAGTTTCTTTTTCTGAGATGAACCTCCTGCATTAAATCCTTTCTGACCACTCCCAGTATTGTTGGCTTTTCTGTTCTTAAAGGGTGTGTGATTGATTTTACTCATTAAGGTTGCAGATATATCCTCCATATTCACAGTTCCAGTGCTATGTCTTCTTTGACTCTCTTCTTGAGCCAAGATGTTTTCAGCCTTGGTCAGACTAGGGAGAGGAGACATTAGCATAATCTGACCTCTAATGGCAGTATAGGAATCATTCAAACCCATCAAGAATTGAATTAACATTTGCCCATGCTCATAATCCATTTGTTTTTGTGAAACTCCACAAGTGTAGTTGTTACAAGTACATTTGGGTAGACTAGCATGACTAAGTAACTCATCCTACATTGCTCTAAATTTGGTGAAATAAGCAAAAATAGTTAGACTTCCCTGAACAGAGTCTATCAATTTTTTTCTAATCTGAAAGACTTTTGGTAAATTGCTATTAGAAAATCTTAGGTTTAAGTCTTCCCAAATGGCTCTAGCAAAATCAAGATAAACCACACTAGTTTTGATTTCTGGGGAAATGACATTAAACAACCACGAAATTACCATGTGATTGCATCTTTCCCACTAGTTTAGGTATTTTGACCTAATTGCAGGTTTCTTGTTACTACCATTGACCAATCCTAATTTATTCTTAGTTGATAGAGCAATAACAACAGATCTTTTCCATTGATTAAAATTGACTGTATCAGTAAGAATTTGAGAAATCAAAACCATACCGAGGTGATCATTCGGATGAAGAAACATAGGATGTAGTGGATGGAGTTGAAGTGTGGAAATATCGATGTCGTACTCATCCTCTTCATTTTCCTTATCAGCGCCATTGTGATCCATGGAGATTCTTTGATTTGAATCCCTTAAAAAACAATCGATGAAATATGTCCTTTACTGAAATCAATCGGTGTAACTGATTTCAACCAAGCCAGTAAATATTTTTAGCGGAAAACATGTAGATTTCGCTCTGATACCATGTTGAACATTGAGAGATTTGAGAGAGAGAGAATTCTGGATCTTCTTATTTTTATCTCAGTTGATTACATTGATCTGCCCCAAATCTGTATATATCAAAAAACTGATTCTTTCTTCTAACAGACTAACCGACTAGAATTACAACTAAACAGAAAAGTACATTAATAATGAACAATTACACTCGATACCCCTAACGTCTTAATCAGACTTACACTTGACTACCTCATGTATTCTTAACATTACTGTTTTACTGAATCCTATAGCTAATATTCAATTTCAACTTCACATAGAGAGCAGTTATTCTTTCTTTCAAGTGATCTTTGTGTGTGCATTAGTTTCAGCCGGCTCACTCACTAATACGTACATGTTCAATCAATGACCGGCTCTGTAACCTTTTCCTCTCCACCCGCCACAACTCTCCAACCCTATACGTTTTCTCTCTTTTCATCTCTCTCTTTGTGATAACTCTAGGCTTTGAGTTATGTTTACTTCAATTGGATATTGGGTCTGATTATTTTCATTCTTATGATTGAATTTGGATTGAATGACCTATTCAAATTTGGTATGGTGAAGTTCTGTTTACATCAATTGAATTTGACTGCAAGCTGAATGTGATAGCTCTAGGTTTTAAGTTCTGTTTACATTAGTTAAATTTGATTTTGGGGTATTGGGTATTAGGTCTGGTATTGGGTGTTGGGTATTTAGAGCATCTGCAATACTAATGTAGATGTGAAAGAAATTTGATGTCACCTAAGATTTATATTATTCTTGAAAGAAAAATTTTAAAGTCTGTTTATTTATTTATTTATTTTTGGTTTCCTCTACTTGCACAATTTTTCTGTGGAATTTTTGACAATTTTGTTTATTTAAAACAATTGGCAAATGAAAGTGCAGGCCGAGTAATTGCTCTTCCACTAAGCCTAATTGATCCAGAACAACATCTCTAGATACAAACATCATCCTTGCCTTCAATCCAGAGAGCTCGGGCACATAGTTCCTTGCTGTTTGAAACCTTTTTTTTTTTTTAATGAGGTCTAGATTTGAGGATTTTCGTTAATTGCAAGCATGTGCATCCAAGTGTCTTTAAGCTTATGCCACATTTATTTTTAGTGTCAAATGTTAAGGAAATGCTAAGCTACACTCAAATCTCATGTGCTACAAACCGTGTACCACTCGTATATTATTTTCATCTCAAACATTAATTGAGATGCAAGTGGTATACAGTTTGTGACACATATTCTATAAACGACCATGAAAATGAAGGTTTTATTTGACGTTTCATTTCATCATTATGTTTTGTTTCCCGGTTAAGCCTTTATTTCTTTAATTTAACTGTACCAATCACTTTTACCATCCGCGTGTATGTTCCTTTACTAAACAATTGCATATGAAAACAGTTCCTTTACGGAATAATTGAATTCACTTTTTTATGGTCATGTTTGCTGTTCGGAACATTAGCATCAAATGTTACAACTAATATTACACTTTATTATGAAATTGTGATTTCATCATTAACGAGAATGTTTCTTTGTTACTTAATTCTTCCGCGATAATTTAAACCATCCATGAGTCTATTTAGGTATATAATATTACATGTAATAGATACCTGTATATGCAATTTTGTAAATATAGAAATAATTTAAACTTGAAGTTTTTTAAAATGTTCGATTGTTACCTATTATTTTATTATTGTAACTCAATAAAGTTTTTGTTGCATGCACAACATAATTAGATTCTTTAGTTTTAAGTGAAATTATTATTTGACTATATAGTAGGTTTTTGGAAAGTTTTAAAGTCTTTGAAACTAAATTATTAACTCGACCATTTCCCTGTTGGTAATTCGTGATTAACCGTAACCCGTTGGGAATAAATATGGTAGTACAAATTGATTACTTGGTGGGGAATGGAGCAGTTATGGGACATCAAAGTAAATTGCGGTAGTATTATATATAACCACCCCAAAACTGCCCAAATGCATTCCTAATCATTGGTCGCCTTGGTCTCGAATTCGAGAGCCAAAAGCAAAAGAACGAAGAACGGAAGAGCGACAACTTAAAAGCAGTCATTCATCTTGTTGAGAATACATGGGGGCCAGGTGTGTAAAGTCTAAAGTCTTGTTTGGAACTTTAAGGGAATCAGGTGTAACTTTGTTTTAGCTAGATGGCTTCTTTGTAACTTTGTGTAGCTGGTTAGTTAGAAGAGAATATTTTTGTTTCCAGTTATAAACAACCCTCTTTGGGGTTTTCCTGTAATCAAGATGAATCAATACAATTTCTCTCAAGATCTTCTCTCTATAATTTCTTCAATTCTTGCTCTCATAATTTAACATGGTATTAGAGCAAACTGATAATCGTTGCTTTTACTAATGTGTGTCAATTCAAGCTTCGTTCACAATTTGGGCGAATTAGGGTTTTTTGCACTGGATTGAAGGATTTCGATGGCTACCAATAGTAGAGATCACGAAACTCATCGCGAACCAGTGGAGTCAGATGAAGACGAAATTGTGGATGTGTATGACATAAATGTAACTTCTCTGTAGCTTCATCCCTCTCACCTTCTGTTCTTGTATCCGAATGACCACCCGGGTATGAATTTGATTTCACAAATTCTTACTGACTTTATTAACTTTGGACAATGGAGGAGATTTGTCATTATAGCACTTTCTGCTAAAAACAAACTAGGAATGATTAATATATGGTAGCAATAAGAAACCCACAGCCAGATCTAAATATCTAGGGCAATGGGAGAGATGCAATCATATGATCATTTCCTGGTTATTAAACATAGTCTCTCCAGACATTAAATCTAGCATAGTATATTTGTATACTGCTAGGGCTATTTGGGAAGACTTGAACACTAGGTATTTGCAAATTAATCTACCTAAAGTGTTTCAAATCAGGAAGAACCTAACTGATTGTCACTAAGGAAACTTAAGCATTTTTTCTTATTACACGAAATTTAGAACTCTGTGGGATGAACTCATTAGCCATGCTAGTTTTCCCAAATATGTATGCAATTGCACTTGTGGAGGGATACAAAAACTAAAAGATTATGAACATGAACAGATGTTAATCCAATTTTTGATGGGGTTAAATGGCTCCTGTACAGTCACTAGGGGACAACTCATGTTATTGAACCTTCTTCCTAGTCTTACTAAGGCTGCCAACCTATTATCTCAAGAAGAGAGTCAAAGAACATATAGTTTAGGAGGAGGAACTACCACAGATAACATTTCAACAACCTTGATGAGTAATACACATCATAAAGGTTTCAAGAATAGGAATAATGGTAATGCTGGTAGAGGCGGAATTCGGAAAGGGTCAAACACTAGAGGAAGTTTCCAAAAGAAGAAAGTGTGGTGTGATCACTGTCATGGGAGACACACACCAAAGAGAAATGTTTCTATTTACATGGGTACCCTGAGTGGCATACCCTTCATGGTACCAAACCAGATCCTTCCAAGATACCAAGGAATAACAAGCCTAAAGGAATGGTGGCCAATGTCTCCAACATGGCAGGAGGAATTTCTCATGAGTCCAATACATATGGTCAGTTTCATGGGTTTACTCCAGTTCACTGTCAAAAACTTTTGTCTTTCTCTCTGTGTCTGAAGCTTCAATGGAAAGTCCAGAGGCTCATATTGCAGGTATGGTTACAAACTATTTTAGTGTTGTTAACCCTAGGTGTTTTTCCAGTCATGTTTCTAAATCAAATGAATGGATAATAGATGTTGGAGCAACTGATCATATCACTGCCCACTATGACATTCTTATAAATCATATCTCTGTTGATTTTCTCATATACCTACTGATCAATGTATTTTATACGTCGATTTTATATACTTTTATGACTTAAATTGAGCGATTCCACGAGGCTTTTGGCTACTGATATGTGTTTTTCAGTGATTTTATGAGTTTCAGGGTTTTATGTGAAATTATACAAATTATAAGGCTTTTTGGTGAAATTTCCAAGAAGGGGCCAGAGTGTAAATTGAAGATTAAAGAGTAGAAGACACGGCTGGACACCTTGCGGCCACAAGGTGTATCTTACCTTGCGGCCGCAAGGTGGTCAGAATGCAGATCCGTGGGTTTTCACGCCAGACTAGAAGACCTAATCCCCCTACAACTCCATAGTATAAATAAAGGCCGGTAGCCAAAGCTTTAGGACGGCCGGAAAGTAGTTTTTCATAGCTTTAGAATAGAATTTAGTGTGTATAACATAATTAGTTGTTGTAATTACAAGGATTGAAGATCGATTCATGTATTCTATCATCTCCATGTGTTGTTCATCTTCAAGGATGAACTAATCACCCATTAATCTAGGAGTTGGGAGGTAACTTGTATCGAATCTATGCTTTATATATATTTTTATTCATTCAATTCTTGTTGATTGTGGTGATTATCAATCCATCTATTATTTCACTTTGAACAAATGAATGTAATCGTGAATAATAAAGGCCTATAGGTGCGAATAACTGCATGATCAATGTGCATATGTCGTACACTGGCTCACCATCACAATAAATTGAACCTATCGATGCACGAGAGTGATAAGTTAGGGTCAGGTTCCATATATGACCTAAGTGACAGTTAGATCACATGTTTTTGTGCTTAGGATATAGAATGGATGAATTATTTGAAGATGGAGACTGAACGGTAATTCAACAGGCTATATCTATATTTTGTGAACGAACCCAAGAAATTGAATGATACTTTATTAAAATAAGTCATAGAGGAGATACAAGTGAAACCCTAATCCTAGATTTCCCTCCACCATAAGATCTTCATAAATTGTGATTGCTGCTAATTTAGTTAACACTAGAATAATAATTAGTTTAGATTAAAATCAATATAAAAACCCTTTAGTTTAATAGAGACAAGTTTCAATCTAGGTTCATAAAATGTCTGTTCCTTGGGTACCTTTTTGCAAAAAAGGCCTACAAACTATATGATTTGAGCACCAAACAGATCTTCTATAGTAGAGATGTGATCTTTCATTAGAGTCACTTTCCTTATTTTGCTCCTCCTACTAACTCTCCTTCTACATCCACTTAGCCTATTCTATCAACCCTAGATGAAGACTTGTTTCCTTCTGTTTCATCTAGTGTGCCAACACATTCTACATCCCATATGTCTTCTCCTACCCAATCTTCTTCCCATGACTCTGTCCCTACTCAACATGTTTCTACTAAACCTGTTAGAACCAGGATCCTTCCTTCTAGGTACAAAGATTATACTGACTTGCCTCCCACAATACCCTCACTGGTGCCAGGCCATGGCCACTGAATTAAAGGCCCTTGAGAGAAACAAGACATGAGAAGTAGAACCACTTCCTGCTGGTAAGAAAGTTATGGCCTGTAAGTGGATACAGGTCTGATGGATCAGTGGATAAGTATAAAGCTAGGTTAGTTGCAAAGGGGGCTTTACTCAAACAGAGAGATTAGATTACTTTGAGACTTTTGCCCATGTGGCTAAGATGACTATTGTTAGGGTCTTATTGGTTGTTGATGCTATGAATAAATGGCCCCTACATCAAATGAATGTATCAAATGCCTTCCTTCATGGTGAGTTACATGGAAGAAATGTACGTTCATGACCTTTCCTCCTGGTTATTGCCCTCCTTCTGCAACCAATTTTGTTTCTGTTTGCAAGCTAGTCAAGTCTCTCTATGGGATAAAACAGGCCCTCAACAGTGGTTTCACAAGTTGTCCACAACAATGAAACACTTTGGATACACTCAGGCTGCTAGTGATCATACCATATTTACCAAAGTGACTGCCAACTCTTACATAACTTTACTTGTGTATGTTGATGACATTGTCATCACTGGATCAAGTCCATCTACTATTACTCAACTTCATGAGTATCTTCATTCCTAGATTTCCATTAAAGACTTGGGTAAATTGAAGTATTTTCTATAAATGAGCTGGCCAAAAACTCGTCAAGCATCTGTCTTCATCAGAGGAAGTATGCCTTTGACATCATCAAAGAAACTGGTCGTACTCAAGCCAAAGGGTCCCCTATTTATATTCCAACCAATCATGGTCTATCTGTAGAATCGGTGCTCTACTATCTCATCCATATCAATACAGAAGGTTGGTGGGAAGATTGATCTACCTTACAAGCCTAAAATTGCCTATGTTGTCCATGTACTCAGTCAGTTTTTGGCTCGGCCCAGACAACCTCATCTTCAGGCAGCCCTAAGAGTAGTTAAATTTCTCAAGCAAACCCCTGGTTAAGTCTTATCATGTGTATTCTTGGGTTCCTCCTTAATATCCTGGAAGAGTAAGAAGCAAACTACAATCTCTATGTCATCTGCTGAATCTGAGTATAAGTCAATGGCCTCCTCCTGGTATGAGATAATTTGGCTTAGGACTCTTCTCCAGGACCTTCATGTCTGTGTTCCCACTTATATTCTTCTTTACTGTGACAACAAGGTTGCTTTATATATTGCAGCAAATCCAGTTTACCATGGAGAACTAAACATATTGATATTGACTATCACATTATTAGGGAGAAAATAGATCAAGGTCTCATTGCTACCTTTCATGTCTGTTCTAAGGAGCAACCTATTGATTTGTTCACCAAGGCTCTTCCTCAATCCCAGCTAATGCATCTTTTATCCAAGTTTTGTTTGCTTTATCTATTCACCGCTCCCAACTTGAGGGGTGTTGAGAATACAGGGGGGGTCATGTGTGTAAATTTTAAAGTCCTGTTTAAGACTTTAGGGGAATCGGGTGTAACTTTGTTATAGATAGATGGCTTCTTTGTAACTTTGTGTAGTTGGTTAGTTAGAAGAGAATATTTCTGTTTCTAGTTATAAACAACCCTCTTTGGGGTTTTCCTATAATCAAGATGAATCAATATAATTTCTCTCAAGATCTTCTCTCTATAATTTCTTCAATTCTTGCTCTCACAATTCAACACATCCGTTATCACCGAATTGTCTTTCAATCGACTTGGACACAAGTCAAATTTACGGGGAAATTAGTGGATTGAATCACGTTGAAGCTTGATTCCGTATGCAAATGCTAATTCTAATTGGATTAATTTGTAGATATACAGAGCTCATGCAACAATTAGATTAATATATGCAGTGGCGGATGTACAATTACCAAATTGGGTGCAAGTGATGCCAATTTCAAAAAATAAAAATAAATATTTCACCTTGTAAAACGACATCGTTTGACAAGGTGACCCACATATCATTTTACATGTGACCCACCTTCAATTTCCTAAATCCTAACTAAGTCGCTAAGAGCCTAAAAGAAAGAGAGGGGGGGAGACGCCGAGACGGAGACGGGACCGACCTCAGGCGCCGTCGAACTGACTGAGGGACTGAGTGAGTCTGAGGGACAAAGGGAGGACTGAGGTCTGAGGAGTCGGCGAGTCGCCACAGTCCACACCACTTGCCGAGTGCCTGAGTCGCCTGGCCCAATCGAGGAAGAAGAAAAACTGGGAATCGCCGAATCAGGGATTTGGGAATTGGGAAAGGGAACCGAAAGGTCCGAAACAGAAGCAAAAAGCGGTGAAGCACTCCAGTCAAAGACAAAGTCTCAACGAGAGAGAAAGAAGAGACTTTAGGATTCAGGAATCAGGAAGTGGATTTTTGTGATTTTGTCTTCTTCACAGCAATCACAAATCACAATTACAATATATAAATCAGAAAATGACAAAACACTTTAGTGTTGTTTACTTTATCAAAATCAAATAGCAACCATTACCAAGGTTTGTGTGATTATCTCTATTTATAAATTATAATTTATTTAATTTTTGTTTATCTTTTATTTTAATAATATTCATAAAATATTGTTGCCTTGTTGGTTTGAAACTTTGAATTATTGAATTTGAATATTCAAATGTTTGATGTCTAAAATTTGGGCTTTTTTATTTGGTTGGTTGAAAACTTGGAATTATGGCTTGATGTTATATTCAAAATTAAGGCTTTTTTATTTGCATATTTAATTGGGTGCAAATTGTGAATTTGTTATTTGTGCTATTGTTACATGTTACATGTTTATTTGTTTTTAATTGTAATCTTTAAATTTTGAATTTTGGTTTTTGTTTCTTCAACAGGTTAGAGGTTTTTTGACTATTAAAAGAATATGGAGAGATTTTTTAAACAAAAATTGACAGAAATTGGAATTGGTGGTTCTAGTGGTGTATCTCCTAGTACTCAACCGTCTGTTCCCATAACTTCAACTATGAAAGATTTTGTTGATTTGAATAGTCTTCCTTCAGATCCTGCAGAAAGGAAAAAGATGTCTGAATTTCACCCAAATTAGGTTGATGAAATTAGAAGAACTTATCTATTAAAAGGGCCTTGTCAACCCCGTGGTCATGATTTCCCTCAGAAAATGATGGGAAATAAAATGCGTTGTTTTAATCCTGATTGGTTTGATCAATATGCTAATTGGTTAGAGTATAGCATAAAAGAAGATAAAGCATATTGCTTGTGTTGTTATTTGTTTAGAGATCAAATCAACAATCAAGGTGGTGGGGCATTTATAACTGAAGGTTTTTCTACTTGGAATAAAAAACTTAGGTTGGATTCCCATGTTGGTGCGGTTAATAGTGCTCATTATGTGTGTTTAAAGAAGTGTGATGATCTAATGAAACAAAGTCAATCTATTGCAGCTGCTCTTCATAGACAATCAGACATTGAGAAAATTGAGTATCGAAATCGATTAAATGCTTCAATTAATTCTTGTAGATTTTTGTTGCACCAAGGGATTGCTTTTCGTGGACATGATGAGAGTGATGGTTCTTTAAATATGGGAAATTTTCTTGAATTGATGAAACATATGAATCTTCACGGTGAGAGTATTTATAAAAATCATCCCCCAAAAATTGTCAAATGGTTGCTCCCAGCATTCAAAAGGATATTGTTAATTTTTTTTGCAAAAGAGATAGTTGTAGACACCCCAATTTCGTACCCCTGATGTGTAACTCTGGCATATGATATCAAAAACTGTTTAAACTTAACAAAATGTCAAGTTACAGGGTTGAAAATGCAAAAGGAAAAGTAGGATGCATGAATAGTGAACTGGAGGGGGGAAAGTGTCGAAAATTGGAGGAAAATGAATAGTTGGCGCCGCGCCCAAGAAGCTACTTGTTCGTGCCAAGGTCCTCAACAGTGCCCGATCAGTTAACGCATTGTACAAAATGTCAAGCGCGCGGTACAAGCCGATGAAGCACAAATCCAACTATAAATACAGGTGCCCGGCTATGCTTTGAAAAACAATTTTTCGACGAAGGCTTGAAGCCCAGAGTTACTCTGCGTAATTTTAACGCAGTGTGCGATCAGTGAGTGTGAGTGATGCCCTCCTCTCATAAAGCCTCAAAACCCTGCCAAACCTCCTCCAAACACAAATCCAACCGGTTAAAGTGATTCCTAGCCCTTTAGTTAGGTATCCACCTTGTTTCCCCGGCCCAAAAACCATAAAGTAAGCTGTTACTCTGCCCGAGTAAATAGGATGAAATCGCCTGAAATAAGTTGTTATTCCGCCCAACCAAATAGGCCAAAACCACCGAAACTAAGCCGTCATTCTGCCCGAGTAAGTGAGCCAAAACTACCACAAATAAGCCGTCACTCTGCCCAAATCACATCAGCAACAACAATAAAAGTCTCCTTCTCCCGAGAAGGACAGAGCGAGCACACCGCGCTTTAAAAGATAATAGCCTTTAAGGGCGCTATTTTTTTATAAAGTTACTTTTTAAATCCGGCTCAATGTAGCTAATATAAACCGTAGTGCTGCCCAGATTAGATTAGAAAGTATTATGTAAAAGAGCCATTATAATGGCCAAATATTTTTAAATATATTTGTAATCATTGTAAGGAAATGGCTGCAAGTCCGTAAATAATGTAGCCACGGATGTATTTGTTTTATTTTCATGTCTTTTAATGCTTTATTTATTTGCTAAATAAATATAACAATAAGCATACTTTAGCCAAAAACTATTTTTGAGACCTAAAGGGCGAGTTGGGTGTCTAGCACCTTCCCAACTCGTAACTTAGCCTCCGAACCCGTTTTCTATCTCTGGTTTTCTTTTTTTCTGGTTTTGCTTTATTTTTGCCTTAAAATAAAGATGGCGACTCTAAAACTTTTTGGATCCAGTGGGGCCTCGCAACACTCCTTTCTTGCACTTTTCAGTTTTTCCCTAAAAAATGGAGAATGCGAATGGAAGAGTGATGTATTCTCATATCCTGGTATCCCCTAAAAAAAGGATAACTTGATGCGGGAAACCCAAAGCTCACATAGTGATCCAAAATGGGTCATAAAGCTATTTTTAATAAAATCCATAGTGGGGGCGTCGCAACATCCTTTTTTGCACTTTTCCGTTTTCCCCTAAAAAAGGGAAAATGAGAATGAAAGGGTGATGCATTCTCATATCCTGGTATCCCCTAAAAAAGGGATAACTTGATGCGGGAAACTCAAAGTTCTCATATTAGATCAAAAATCCACTAAAGGCAACCGAGGCGCATTCCAACGCGCTATCTTAGACAGCACTCCTCTCGCACTTTTGATTTCGTCTTCCCCTAAAAAAGGAAGGATGGAACGAGAGAAGTGGATGTCCCGTATCCGCACGTACGCGCACCCCTATCCAAGGGCGCACGGGGCGCGGGTGCACGTCCCGGGAACCCACAAAGTACAAAAGATAATTGAAGAGTTTAAAGATGATTTTTTTTTCTTTGATGGTAGATGAGTCTAGTGATGTATCAGACAAAGAGCAAATGGGTGTGGTTTTGTGATATGTTGACTCTCGTGGAATTGTGAAAGAAAGATTTATTTGTGTCGTCCATGTGATGGAGACTTCTGATTTGTCTTTAAAATCTGCTATTGATAAATTGTTAGCTGATAATGATTTGAGCTTGATGAAAATTCGGGGTCAAGGTTATGATGGGGCAAACAATATGAATGGTGAATTCAATGGGTTGAAGACTTTGATTTTGAATGAAAATCCGTCTGCATTTTATGTTCATTGTTTTGCCCATCAACTTCAATTAGCTATTGTTGGTGTGGCTAGAAAACATGAGGATATTGCAAACTTTTTTAGTATGATTTCCACCTTAATGAATGTTGTTGGAGCCTCTTGTAAGCGTAAAGACATGATTCGACAAAAACAAGCAGAAAAAGTGGCAGAAAGAATTAATAGTGGTTTAATTGAGACACGGAAGGGATTAAATCAAGAGTTAAGTCTTCAAAGGGCTGCAGATACACTTTGGGGATCTCGTCATAAATCATTATTGAACTTGGTTGCTTTATTTTCTTTTGTTCATGAAGTTCTTGAAGTTGTTTCATGTGATGGTACTGATGCTTTGAAAAGAGCTCAAGCAAGGGGTTTATTGGAATATTTGGAATCATTTGATTTTTTTTTTATTAGCAATTGATGCTGCTTATATTTGGGTTCACACATAAGTTGTCAATGACTTTGCAAAGGAAAGATGGAGATATTGTGAATGCTATCTCACTTGTTAAAATTACTAGGACGCGATTGCAAGCGGTAAGAGATAATGGATGGAAATCTCTTCTGGGTGACATCAATGCATTTTGTAATGAAAATAAAATTGATTGTTTGGATATGACTGTTGAATATGTTGATGCTCACAGACCTCGACATAGAAGACACATTACTAATGATTTTCATTATCGTGTGGAATGTTTTTATGCCATTATGAATAAACAGCTTTTCGAGATTAATGATTGGTTCAATGAGGTCAATTCTGAGTTGCTTCTTTGTGTTGCTAGTTTGAATCCAAGTAATGATTTTTGTGATTTTAATATAGCAGCATTGATTAGAATGACTCAATTTTATCCTCATGACTTCTCAGTATTTGAGCGTATGACTATTAAAAATCAACTAGAGACATATATTATGGATGTGCGAACAGATGACAGATTCAGCCAATTGAAGGGGCTTGGTGATCTATCTACATTGCTAGTGCAAACAAGCAAATATTTGTCGTATCCGCTAGTGTATTTACTTTTGAAGTTAGCGTTGCTTTTGACGGTAGCAACGACAAGTGTGGAAAGAATGCTTCTCAGCAATGAATATTGTTAAGACGGATTTGCGAAATCGAATGTGTGATCAATTTTTAAATGACTCTCTTATATGTTATATTTAAAAAGAGTTGTTTAATAGCGTTACAAATGATGATGTAATTAAACGTTTTCATAGTATGAAAACACGTAGGAGAAAATTGTAATTTTTATAGTTTTTATGTAATAGTTATAATTATGAACCAACTTTAAAATTTTTCTAGATTCGCCACTGAATATATGTGTCTGTATAAGTTTGTGTAGTGAATGATGATGACATTGTGGGCATGCTTGGTTTAAGCCTTGATTAATTTAACGATCTTCATCCAATTGCTCTATTAATGTTAATGATTTCGAAATTTGTGACCTCTATAAAATTTCAAGCAAATATTAATTCATGCACATAGTGTCCACTTCATATATTATTATGTTTCATATGGCATTGTATCATAAACACGTACACAAAATCTAGTACATATATACACACTTAATTGTAACTGTAAGTTTCATATTTTTGATTTACTCCACCTAAATTTTCTAGGTCAGTATTATTCGCAAATGAAGTAGGAGAGAGAATTCATTTAACATAGACCTAATTTTCGCATGAATCGTTGGATAAACTGTACTCTGTAGTCTGTAGCAATTCAAAGCAGGTTTTGCTTTTTCTTTGATGAAGGTTTGGAAATTATTTGACCAGGTAGAAATGCTCTACTTAGTCTTTCTTTGTTCAACTCCTTTCGTCTAAATTAATGGAATATTTTACATACAAAAAGCGTTTACTGGCTAGCTTTCAAAATTTTATGGTGAAATTTTTAGCATATTGTTACTTTATCACGTATTAACTACGTCCACAATTTAAAGACATGTATTAGCTTGATATGGAGTTCGATAAGTGCTTATTCAAGAGCGTTTGAGGTTGAAATATGATCGGTTATAATTTAGATATTTATATATATTAATCAATTGAATTTCACATTATTTCAAAAATCAAAACATAATAGATCTTATATTTTATTTTATTTTGTAAAGTAGTGCATTAAATACTAGCTTTTCATTTAATTTAAAATCTTAAGAATAAAAACTATATATATATAGGTGAGAGAAATATTTAAATTATAAAATCAATCCCGTTATGAATGTTGTCAAAATCAAACATAAATTTGTAAAGATGGGGAGCATAATTATTGATCCATATTATTCTATGATAGTATCACTTTACAAACCATTATGTAAGAAAAAAAAATTTAAAAAAAATCTAAAGCTAATAATTAGGATATCTGTTAAAAATATTATGTTTCATCGTTACACTCTCACAGGGGGCGGGGCGGGGCGTGGGACAATTAAAGCTTGTGGAAAGAATTAATATGCTTTCAACGAGCATTTTTTACTTCCTCTTTTTTTTCCATATATATACATGCATAACTAGTGCCCATTAAAACACTTAAAAATATAAATATATCTAATAACCTAATTGTTATGACATGAAACCGTGTATCACAATATCTATCATCTCCGGTCTAGTTAAATTTTAATTAGGTATATAAAACAACAAGATTATGATCCAAATGAGACACAGACGTGACGAGAGTAAAGATAGAAGGTTTGCACGTGGTTGTTAGTAAGCTACGATAGGAAATTTACACAATCAAATGCATTATTCCTAGACAAATGATATTACGTACCGAAATTGATATTAATCTGACTTTTAGTCGAGGTTAAAAATCGTTAGGCAGAAAAATGCTAGTGTCGAGAGGCGGGGCTTAAGACATAATTACCATTTTTAATAATTTACATCAAAGATCAAACACATTGAATACAAATTTAATTTTTTTTTATGTTTGTCATCGTTTTATCAAACACTTGTCTATATTTGTAAAATGAACAAAATATCTGAACATACCATTAATCTCGAATTCAACAACCCCAAAGCGATAAACCAGTTTAAAAAACAAAAAAAAAAGTTCCCCCTCATACCATTACCACTTCTCTGCATCACCATTAAAAGGCGTTTATTTAGAGTCGGATGATTAAGTTGATGGTGATTTGAATATCTACATCATTATTTAGAAAATATCATAGTTGATCTAATGGTATAAAATTTTTAATATTTTTGATCTAACAATCTTCAGTAATATCATGGTAATATCATAGGCTACCGTTCCTATGGTGAAATATTAATAATATGGAGAAAAATAAAAACCATTTGGAATATTCTAAAGTTCTGTACGTGACGTGACTAATGACAATGACACAATGTACTAACGTTTTGATGAAATAAAAAATAAGAAAAAGGAAAGTGTTAGGAAGAGGATGAGATGAGATGCGTGGGGGAGGGGGAGGGAGATGTAAAATGTAAACAAACGATAAGACCTTATCTTCTCGTTCAATATTTCAACTCAACCTTAGCAAACTATTCAAATCTAATTAAAAATTAAAACCAACACATGTGAATCCATTTCTATTTTCTAACCACAACATTATCACAGAATATTTTGAACCGACACATCACAAAATATAGAGTAATGCTAGAGCCATTTAAAGTGTGCATCAAAAAATAAATACTTAATCACTTGTCACATCCTGATTGATTTTTCATTTTACGGATTCTAACATTCTGATCTAACTCATTGAGTGTCATTTTGAATGGCCCAAGCATTATCCCAAAATATAATACTCCTAGGAAACAATTACATGGGACAAATGGACCGAGTAACTTTTATTCCACATATGCATGATTTGATTTCGTCTCAAGTCCCTTTCTGTTTCTGAGTCGGAGCGATAGAATTTGAATATTTGTATGTGCCTATCCGTAACTAAAGTTATATTTTAGTGCCCCAAAAGGAACCAACCTAATCCACACATTATTATATAATTTATTGTATATATGTGTTCCCTCATATTCATCCACATCTATCTCAACCTTCTTTAACCAAGAAAACCTCCCCCATCTTATTTTGCTTTTCAATCTTCTTCTTCTTCTGCTAACCGCTGGTTTTATCATCATCGTCAAGAATGGGTGAAGACAAGACGATAATCTTTCATGGTCCTTGTTTCGATCAATTCAAGATTAATGGTCTTAATGTTATGGAAGAAGACGATCAATTATCATCCTCCATTGGAGATGATTCATCATCCACTTCATCATCATTCGACACAACTGATGATGCCTCTTCTGGTTCATCTTCACCTCATGATTCCTCAAATCCATCCTCTTATGACTTATCAGACCTCATGGCTCAATTACCAATCAAGTAAGTTCCTTCAAATTCAACTTTTAGGTTCAGCATCTTCTTGTATCTTTTGAGGATTTGTAGACTAACATTTGAATATTTGCAGGAGAGGTCTATCAAAGTTCTACCAAGGCAAGTCACAGTCATATACATCTCATCTGTCCACGTTGACAAGTATAGAAGATCTTGCAAAGAAAGAATCACCATACAGAAGGAAGATGAAGGCATGCAAGAGTTATGGAGGTGGCTTGGACACATACAAGTCATACACCCTTCCTAAACCCATTATTTCAAAGAAAAGCTCCTCCAGGGGTTCATTTCTAATGAGTCGAAAACCCACTTTTCCAAGTGTTTGCCGGCCCCTCTCGTTCCAGTAGCAACACAACTTGTAATGCTGAGAAACAAATTTGGCCAAGATACTTTTGTGAAGGATAGTTTTTAAGAAAAACAACCCTAGGGAGATATTGTGATCAAAGAGAAACTTTTTATGATCATCAAGGAAAACGCATACTTTCTTTATGTTTCAATTTCTGTAATTGGGCTGCCCCCCTCCAAATTCATTGTTTCTATCTATCTCAAAAGAGATGTGGATATAAACAAAATTAAATTCAAAACACGCATGAATGAAACAGCATTGAAATTAAACAATCGAAACTGAAGATCAGTTAGACACTACAGTCAGTTACAAGTTTAACGCCCTCCAGCAATCGAAAAGAACTAAACTTATTTTCTTTTTCTTCTCCTTCTGTTGATGGAAGGAAGATTTCTGATCAATGAAATGAAACAGCAGATAATTGTTTCAACAAAAATTCCGCAATAAGAGAGGTGGTCGTGTGCTGTGCATTCATGGAGACATGGCTGAACGGTCGCGCAATCTGCTTGATCGCCTGACAGGAGATGGAAGTATCCTGCTTGATCGCCTGACTGGAGTCTCTTCTGCATCTTTGCCTCTCTGTTTCATATAAAAAAAAAAGACTTTTAGCCATGCATCTCGTGTTTCTGAGTGTATGTTCGAGCATATTTTAAGTGGTTTTTCATATACTTGAAATCAAAATATTTCTACAATAACTGAGATACGATCTGCATCATACAAAATTAGGCCGCCGAATTAAAAATCAATAGTGCTAAGAGTTTACCTTCTTCTCAACAACTGTCTTTTCAGAAGTGGAGGTTCCATCTATGGGAGTTGAATCCGCAGATGACAAGTGCAAGTTAGAGGTCTTTGCATGACTAGAAACCTCTGGTGCCTCGACCAAAGACCCCTTCTTTGTCTGAGAAACAGAATTATGGCTTTCCTCCTTTTCTAAATTCCTACTCTTCATGGCAGAACTCCTCAGAGAGCTGCTTACTTCTCCAATCACAAACTCTCCTGGCTGTGGCCAAGCCTCTGGTGCCTCGAACTCTTTGTCTGAACTGGCTTTCCTCCTTTTCTATTCCTACTCTTCATGGTGCATTCTCAATCACAAACTCTCCAAGACTCTGGCTGTGGCCATGGCTAATATCTTTGGCAACCTCTTCCTGCACCGAGTGAACCAAAGATGAAGTGCTAGCGAAAAATCCAGCCCCGTCACTTTCCTCTTTTTCCATAGTGGTCGACGGCGGAGTGATTTTCTCTGCCAACACAGGCTCTACATGTCGCTCAACCATTGATCGAGATTCCTCAGCAGGAACTTTCTTCAGCTGCAGATAATAAATGATACCCAAAGATGCCAAAATCGTGAATATTATTGGAACTACAATTGCAGCAGCTGGAATTGAGTCATATTTTGCCTTTTTGAAAAGAAACTCCATTGAATCTCTTTCAGGACTTTGAGTGCCAGATTCAACATTTCCAGCATCAAGTTCATCAACTTCACTGTTACCGACATCTTTAGCTCTTTCCACATTTTCCTCCACCTTTTGGTTCGAAATTTCTTCCACGGGCTCTATTCCATCCTCACTTCCCATTTTTCCATTATCAGAACCCAATCCAGAATTGCTACCGATTTCAGACATCTCTGCAGTTTCACTCCTGTGAAACTCTTCAGAACCAAATCCAGAGTTGTTCTGAGTTTCAGATATCTCTGCAATTTCACTCCCTTGAAAATCGTCAGAACCCACCTCAGCTTTCTCCGTTTCATGATTCATAACACCTTCTTCACGCACTTCTTCCTCAACTTTTGAAGTTTCTGGCACTGGCAACTGATCGGAACTTTCTTCTTTGCTACCGGGTTCACCGCCACAATCATCTTCAACCTGTAAATGTTCTGCCTCAACTTCCACTTCATTATCATCTCGGATGACATATACCTCCTCAAAATCATCATTAATCTCTGCTTGGTCAAATTCCATTAATCCTATCTCGGTCTTCCCCAAAAGACCAATTGCACCTTCAGATAAATTCAAACCCGCAATTTGGTGAAATTGGTTGTGCCGATCTTTTGAACCCCATGCACCTTCTAGATTGTGTGAAAGGCGAGCAGAGTTCATAGAAGATATATAAAGGGTTCCTGAGATCAGAGAAACCATCAAAAATATAATTTTCAATGCACCTTCCAAACTCAAACCTCCTTCTTCCTCAATCACTTCAAATTCCTCCTCCTCTTCATTTACCTCTTCACCAACATGATAATCTTCAGCATCTTCATTGTCAATTTTCTCATGTTCTTCTTCTACAGAACGATTGTCAGAACTGGAAATTGAAGAGCGTTGAGAATCATTGTCCACCTTCTCATCTTCTTCTTTTATAAAACCTTCTTCAGAACAAGAAACTGAAGACCCTTGAGTATCTTCCCCTAATGCTTCTTCAAATGCGGGTTTCTTGGTATCAAAAGAAAGGCCCATTTTGGTATCAAGCCCGTATTTAATTTCTCCAGCCTCATTTTCAGAGTAAAGAAGGATCTTGTTTCGCCTATTTGGGTTGTACCGCAAGAACTGGGGCCTCGGGGAAAGATAATTAGTTATTGGGTCATAGGGCTTCAGAGACGAATCATCAGCAGATTCAAAACAGAATCCAACGTCATTGCAACAATCAGTCGAACACTTGGCAGATGTCTTTGGGTCAACATTGAAAGGCACGGATGAACAAGACTGAAGATCAATGCCACCATTAGTCGAACATTTGGGAGACGACGTTTTGGGGCCAGAAATAAAGGGCTTGGCATAAAGGATTTGCTTGACGGTGGGAACCCCGTTTCTCTCGGCCAGGACCTTCTTCCTTGGAGAAGCAGCCTTTGAAGCTGCGGATATGGTCGGTGACATAAAATGCTTTGTCGATGATGGTGAATTCTTAAATCTCAAGTTGCTGAAAGCAATTTGATCATGACTTGGTTCATTTTCATTGCTTCCTCCTGCATTAATTAATTCGAAGAAGGCTTAGTTGGCACAAATCTTGAGCAAAGTATGAAACTGAAAAATGAAAATGCAGCTAGCCAGCTATAGCAGTCAAGATAGGAAGTCAAATTAACCAGAGTAAACAGTAATTACTCAAGAAATCAAGAAGAGACACGTGTGTGTGGGTGAGAGAGATAAAGTTACCGGACGGAGAAAACTTGGAGACGGCAGAAGGAATTATGGAGACGGGTGAAGCCAATGCATTGCCTGAATCATCCATATCTTGCTCGTCTTCAATGGCGGTTTATGGGTTTTTGAAGTTTTTCTTTTTTTGTGTTTTGAATCGGGATCGGTACAGAAACAGAATGGAAGTATAATATGACCGTTAGAGAGAGGGACTACTATATTAGGACTGTTTGAATTTTGTGACCGTTGTTGTGGGCCTGACAGTTTCTAACGGCTCAGACAAATGCTTAATCTCTTCTACAAAAAAATTGTTTTGCTTTTTTACAAAAATATATGTTTCTTCTTTCTTTCTTCTTTTTCTCGTTTTCTTAAATTGGTAATTATTTAAGATGAGGTCCAACTATTCAAAAATCGGTCTTTCCGCATTACTAATGTCACTTTAATATCACACAATCTCATAAGTTGTGTTGTAAAAACTTGCAATAGTTCTCTAGTTAAAACGGAAAAGAGCTATAAAAAAAATAGGAAGATTATATTGTTACGAAAGAGTCGCAGTTACATATTTATATCATATTTTTAATTATTTTCTCAATTCTTATCTTTGTTTTGAAAATGTTGTTACTTCTGTAACATGTCATATAAAAAAATATAAATTCTTAGTATAATTTAAAACAAAAATATATAGAACTAAAAATACAGTTTTGAAGAGTCAGACTTTTGAAATTCTTTTTAGGGGATGAATGGCGGCAGAATGGGTATATCATATAGTGGTTGTCGTATAAAGAAAAACTAGCTTTACACCTGTGCGTTAAACGCACATCATATATATTTTTCAATCAAATTATACATAAGCAACATGAAGTTAAAAAACAAAATTAAAATAATAAATTAAAGAGAACTGTTGATATATATATATATATATATATATATATATATATATATATATATATATATATATATATATATATATTGTAAAACTAATATCATGATTAAAAAACTTTAACGGTAATAAATAAAATAAACAAATAATTGTAACGTAAATATTGTGAGTTCGATGTACATAACTGAAAATATTATAGCACATCGATTAAGAAACGGTAAAATTATTAATAGATAATACAATAAATAAATAAAATATTTTATAAATTTTAGAATATTTTTAAATACAACATTTGTCATTAAATATGTAATAGTATTACTACTACGATCACTATGATTAAATATGTACAATTACTACTACTATCTATCACATAACAAAATGCACGTAATTTATATTAATCAATAGTAATATAATTTTTTTATCTTTTAGTTAGTGTGTTATGAAAATTAAACACATAATTAAAATGTAAGGATAAAAATATAAGTGAATTTAATTATTGCTTATTACATGAATGAAAAATCTATATATATATATATATATATATATATATATATATATATCTATATATATATATATATATATATATATATATATATATATATATATATATATATATATATATATATATATATATATATATATATATATATATATACTTATTTATTTATTTATTTATATATTTATTTATTTATTTATATATATATATATATATATATAAATATATATATATATATATATATATATATTTATATTTGAATACATATTTAAACGAATATATATTTATTAGATAATAAAAATTGCACAACGAATTTAAATGACGATAAATCAAAGAAAAACGACTCAAATTACTTACTTCCTATGGTCATCCCTCCCCTGAAATGACCAAAATATCCCCGACTCAAAAACTCTTTCATTAATAGTATCACCCAAATGAGGTGACACTGATAATATATATATTTAATTATTACAACTATATATATAAATATTTAAGCTCAATTCAATAAATTATGAAATAGACATTTAAATTATGATCACTCTCAATTCATTGTAAATTTCACAGAGTATGATACACGGCTACTTGCCCATATACATAATCACACCCCTCTAGAGTCATTGTACATGTTCCCAGAGCAATTAGACTACGATTTACTTGCTCATATTCATCCTCGTTTTTCTTCAATGTCAATGAGCAAAAATGGAATTCGATAATAATGATGTTGTCACTTCTCACCAGGATCATGTTGATCTTTAAAAATCCACTCATCCAACATGTCATAACTGATGCTACTACTTTCTTTAAAAGGTTTGAGGGGACATAGACCTTACTCCAACCCTTACTTTTTAATATTTTAATGCGTTGAAAGACTACAATTATAGATATATAATGTCTTTGGTATGGCTAGAACAAATGGTGCCTCTGGTGAGGCTTTAAACACCCGACCTCTCGGTTGAGAATAGTGATGCACCAGGGTGCTTCTGGTAGGGTTTGAACACTCGACCTCTCCGTTAATATAAGCAAGCAGCTAAATAGGGCCTTTGGGTAAGGCTTGAACAACAACGTTGCCTCTGAAGAGGCTTGAACACCCGACCTTTCTATTGAAAGTTGTAAAGTCTAGGGTGTCTCTAGTGAGACTTGAACACCCGATCTCTCCGTTAGAAGAAGTGAGTAGTACCAATTGAGCTAGAGCTCGTTGGTTGATGGTACTAATTTTGTTGGTGAAATTAATTGGTTATATGCAACAAAAGTGGTCACATAGCATTTATGGCTGAGTAAGTAATGTTTGTTGGGTATAAAATTAGACATGTCAGACTTTAAGGATCCATAATTGTTCATCAAATTATATTTCATTATGTACTTGTTCTCTAACTTCTATGGATAGAATTTGTCTCAACAAAACTCACAAGTAAATTAATATCAATATAGGAGGATCTTATAGTATAATAAGTTTTTAAATTGTTATTTTTGTTTCCCTTGCATATTGGTAAAAAGAGAAAAGGCATTGCCTCTTAGATTGATGGTATTTAATTTCTTAATAGTTTTTTATGTTTTTTTATTTACTTATCAATACTTGTATATGTGTTCATATATAAATATAATCCTTATTTTGTAATTAGTTACGGTAGTTATCTAGCAATCTTGAGATAAGCAAATTACATTTTTCATTATATATATCTTCCTATTTTTGGTAAGTGCATTTTGAAGGGATCTTGCTATATATGGATGTGCTAATTACATTTGTCATTATATATAGGAAATGTAACAAAATAAAGTGTTTCAATTTCCAATGTCATGTTAATTAAATGTTTAGTATAAAAATTAAGAAAAATATAATAAAACAAAGTGTTTTAACTTCCAATACATATTTATGTTTACATTTATGGAAACATTTAGGCGGGAAAATTACGGTTGTTATTATTATTATTATTATATATATATATATATTGAGTAGAGCGGTGATACCGCAATTCAACAACTAATTCACGTACTAACGTACTATTGAAACTTATTGGACAAATAGAAATACAAATGTTCACTGAATACTGCTTGATGCAACATTAAAATTACTAGCCATGAAATGTTCAATGGTCATACTCATACTCACTGCTCACTCCACACTCCTACAGTTCTAGGGAAGATTTTGAGAAAGTTGTGAACCAGTAGATTTTGGTGGATTTTCAACCGCTTCAGATGCTGATATTTTTTCCAAATCGAAAAGAGATATTTTTGATTTATCGATTGATATTAGACGATGCACTCATTTGTACACGATGCATGCTTTTTTACATCGTAATACATAACGTCAATGAAAATGCATACTTCCAATTTTGACAACAACAAAAATCGGGTTGTAAAGCGCTTAAAAACCCCCCAAAGTGAACTAGCCTAAATTTCTCACGAAGATTTTCTCCATTGGTCTATGGGTGAAATTTGTGTCGGTCCCTTTTGAAACTTTTCTAAGCGTTTTACTCTCGTATACTTTTTTTAAATCGGTAAAAGACACTTTTGTTGTGAAATGTAGACTATGCCCATGAATCGAGCATGCGCTAAACTGACAGTTTCTCCAATGCAATATACGTTGTATTATGATTCAAAATTGATGTCTTGCAATTCAAATTATATGTCAAATATTTCATCGAACAATTTACATGTATAGCAACTTACAACTCTTGGTAAAGGCTTGACTTTGACATAATAGAGTTATTCTAGCCGGGACGTTTTGAACCATCCGGGCTATACCAAGTAACTAGCTGTTAATTTTGGATTATTTGGATGCTTGAAGAAGTTGCCGGACCACCACCATTGACGGTGGTGGCCGGAGGAGAGGGCAATAAGAAGAGAGCGCAGAATGAGAGAGAGAAAAGAAATTGATATTATTGATAATTGATGAATTGAATTGATTGAAAAAGATTAATTTTCTAAAAAAAACTATTACATCAATTATTTATATCCAAAAACAAAGTAAATGGGCTAACTAAGTAATGGGCCCAAATGGGCTTACATTGAATGGACCTATATTTTTAACACCAGCAGACTAGAAGATTGGTTTAAGAAGAAAGATTCACTCTTATATCCAAGAAAATAAGTTAAACACTCTAGTTGGAAGGAAAAAGAAGAGGAAAATTGATCACGTCAATAAAGTGGGTGACTACGATGGCAGTCCATATAGTGGACTAGAGCTGAGGTGTATGGGACAACAAGGTTATTTGGGCTTGAACTCCTACTGGATGTATCTTTGACTAGTCTTATTAGCTTTGGCGTTTGCTTGCTCTTCCTATGTCCTGCCTATAAGAATGATCCAGCTAAATCTCTTCGATGTGATAGTCAATAACAGGATATATATATATATATATATATATATATATATATATATATATATATATATGCCGGAGTTAAGTGATCCCTTAAACTTCCGGTGATAATCTTGAGTATTGAGTGTGTTGTATGGTTTTTTAGTGTAAGATAGATCATAACCTTCTTTAAGGTGGTGAAGGTCCTCTTATAGCCCTTGTCTTGAGTCTCATGTCAGAGTTAGTGGCTGGACGTCCTATCATTGGTCGACTTGCTGGCAATCTCCTATTGGTTGATACGTTGGTGTCGCCCGCATTTAGGTGGTAAACTTAATAAACAAGTTACGACTAAGTAATCCTTGTGACTCTGGTGAGCCAATCAATAAGACAGCTAAGGATGTTTTTGAAACATTAGATCCACTCAATTTGGAAAGTGAAAAAAGAGGTAGGATTAAAACAGTATCATTTCATGGTTGGATTTCTTATACCAAGTCTTGCATTATTTGAGTCAGCTTCTCAGTATGGATGTGTAGCATTCTTCTTTTCGGGTTTATAGTATGTATAGAATTATTAAGACACATTTGAATCGTGATGTATTAAATTATATCGTGATGCATCGATTTAGAATCGTGATGCATCATTATGAAATATAAATAGTGAATTGGATTTGCATTGCACAAATTCGATTCACGATGCGGAAAATCTTGATGCATAAATTGGATTCACGATGCTTAAATTGTGCATCGCGATGCTCAAATGTTCCCGATGCTTGAGGCATCTTGTTTCATTATGGGTATATTCGTCCTTTCGTTCAAAATGTGTCTTTTATCGATTAAAAAAATATGGGATATATTACCGATTGGAAATTGTGTGGAAGGGAACGGCCGCATGTTCACACTATAAACATTTATGTAGCCGAAAGTAGTGTTTTAAAAATCGTTGTGCGGCCGTTACGCGCCAGACCAGCGCCTAGGCGAGACCTAGAAATAAGACATACTATTTGCTTTTTAATATTTTTTTAGTATAACCTAATTATTAGGCATTAATTTTTTAAATATACTAATAGTAAATATCACCTAACAATTTAAAAAATAATTATTACATTATAATGTTAAATTTTAAAGGTAAAACCAGATATTTAATATTATTTTAAGGTTCAAAATATTACAAAAATAATCAACAGCTCATTTGTTCACAGGTCCGTTAACAAATTATAAATTTACAACAATAATTTAATAATTTAAAATTGATAGTATTAGTTTTATAAAAAAAACCAAAATGACATTATTTATGGCCAAAATTTATTAAAAAAATTAAAAAATTATGCAAAATCAGCAGTTGCCACCTAGGCAACACTTAGTCCGTCTAACCAATTTTTTTGTCGATTTACCGAGTTTCTAGATGCTTGGGTGGCGCCTAGCACCAAGACCGATTTTTAGAACAATAACTTAAAATATGTTTGGGCTTAAAGAAGTAGGCTATATGACTATATCTAAAACATGGGCCAGCGAATCCATTGGCATTTGGAAAGAAACTTTTGGGATTTGAAACTTGAAACTTAATCAGCATTGTCAGCTATGTCTTCAAGTTTACATGTTTTAATCACAATATTCCGGAAAAAAAAAGTTTTGTTTTGATTTTTTAAATTTAACTTGACATTTTTTCAAACAAAATGTTAATATGGATCTAATATTTCAAATGAATAAATTTTTTAGCTCAATTTTTTAAGGATACACTTTTATTCTCCATTTTTATAAGTGATTGTAACACTTTTATTCTCCAAAACGGAGTAAAAGTATGTTAAATATTGATGTAAAATATATACATAGTTTAAAAATGAAAATACAATTATTATGTTGGGACGGAATTTAGTTATTAAGGAAAAACATAAAGCTACCAAGTAGTAATAGAAATTAATGCATTACATAATACATTAGGGCATCTACGATGAACACCGGTTTTTATGTGTTACATTATTTGTCACATCAAAAGTAAGAAATTTTATTTTATTTTTCATTTTCTCCACAATGGTAAACTCTTTCCGATGTTTTAATGTTGGGCTATATTTTGTTTCTATATTTGTTTTCTTTTATCTATGAACCACTCCTTATCTACGAGGTTATAACTTATAAATCAATATTTCCTTATAAACTTTCCATAATGATAAGTGTTTTAGTTTATGGGAAACATACTTATATGAATCTTAAGATTGGAGATGTGGTTAGGTGGGAGGGAGATTCTGTTTTGGTATGTTAGAAACATCGTCATCACACTTACACTTACTTCAATGCATTGCAGGCATGCATATTTTTAGTTACAAAAACATACTGTACAAGATATTGTAGTAGAAAAGTAGAAGCAATTAAGCCACCGAGTACCGACTAATAAGTGGATGAGCTCCATTATCAATGAATTTTCTGGAGAGGGAGAGGATGGGCCATAATAGATTAGGACAATGTCCAATGACTAGACTACACTAGGAAATGGTTACATCGTCTTGTGTTTGTGTTTTTGTTTGGTTTGAGCTAAGGAAACACACCCCACTCCCCCCATCAACTTTACAAACTAAGTAAAGATAATTTATTTTTGTCTTTTTTGATAATTTTATACTTGTTTATTATTATTATTTTTTAATATAAGAAAGAATGTGTGGCTGGTTATGAAATTCACGTGACGGGTTCAGTGTTCATTATACATCTAAATCTCGACATCAAAATTTTACCTACATGAATTCTGAAGCTCAAATTTGCAATTATATACTTCTTTCCTTTCAGATAAAGATCTCACTATTTTATTTTAAAATGAATTCGCCTAAATTTGCCCCTTGCCCCTTGGTCAAACAATTTTTTTAATATAAACTACTAATAAAGAATTCCACAACAAGTGCCTAGTGGGCAGCACATGAGAAATGAGAATTGAGAACCCAACTTGGATTTTTGTCGAGAAACTTCTTCTAGCCATCCTCCAGTCCTCGGTAGCTAACTAAATTGAAGGCCCACCAAGGTATATCAATAATCTCCATCTTTCTCAAGATAAAAGTCTCGTTCCAAGATGAACATCGTCAAGGTATACGACTTTTTTGTCACTACTTTAACTTCAAATTCCCACCTTACACACCCAAATCCTCTTCTCATTCCCAACTACTTCCTCCTCCGGCCCAAAATTTCATTATTTCATATTATTATTAATTAATTATTAAAAGTGTTATTTTTTTTAACAAATTTAATTTTTAAATAGGTAGTATTACATGATATAGACTCTTAGGGCCTATTTGATTTAGCTTATTGATATGTGCTAATGACTTATTACTTATGACTGATAACTTATTACTTATAACTTATTATTTATTACTTATTATTAGTATTACTTGTTAATTTTAGTATTTATTTTATTATATTAATAATATTATTTATATTATTATTATTAATATTATATTTTATTATTATAATATTGATTTTAATATTACTTTTATTATTATTATTATTACAATTATTTTTACTATATTATTATTAATATTACTTTTTAGTATTATTATTACTATTATTAATACTATATTTATTATTTTTATTACTATTATAACAATTATCATTATTCATATTATTTATTAATATTATTATAATTACTTTTATTATTATTATTATTACTTTTTGTTTTTATTATTATTATTAAGAAGGGAAATTTTGGGATATATAAAATTTCAAATAAAAAGATCACTCTCATGTTTTTAAAAAGTATAATTAAGCATTAGGCTTAGTGGTTACAACTTATGGCCTTACATATGCTTTAAGTGACTTGTACATGACTTATGTCTTATCTTACCATGAGTGAAATCAAACACTTCAAAAACAAGTTATGGTAAGTCATAAGTCATAAGCACTTCCAGATAAATCAAATCAAGCATGTCCTAATGTGATTAAAGAGTTTACTCTTTTATTATATTTTTGAGATATTTTACTTCAAAATGTTTAATTTTTAAAATGTTGTTTACTATCTATGTACTTGTTTGCCTTCGCTCTTCACATGATCACAGATCATATAACCATTTTGGGAATGGTTAAATTTCTTTTTGTCAACATATCCTTTTTCATATGCAGATTTAAGGATTTATTGATTTTCCCAAACTAAAAAAACAAGTTAAGTAACAATTTATAAATTAGTCAAATTGATTGGAAAAAAATATCTCTTCAATTAAGACAAATAGAGTATTCATCCAATTCTCACAACTAGAATAACTGATCACTTATGGGTAATTATTACTTGTTAATTAATATGTGAAGAAATTAAAACAATTTGGGGTAAATCTCAGCATTAGTCCCTCGATTATAGGCCGATCACAGTAATAGTCTTTTAACATTTTTTTGTCAAATATGGGTCCTACGAGTATTAAATTTTTACAGCGGTAGTCCTTTCGATGGAAGTCGTTAGTGAAATACCGTTAAGTTACTCATGTGAATTTTGTAAGGACTAAAATGAAATTTTTTCAAACCTAAGTATTTCAAAATTTACAAATGAATCCTAGAGTTTAAAAAATAACTCTAAAGCCTTCTTCCCCAATTCTTTAACATAACACTTGAAAAAATCAAACATTGGTTTGATAGTTTTATTCAAACTACTTTTAAACATTATTGTAGAAGATATAACAATCCCAGGCTACTCTGATCCTACAATACCCAAAGATTCGAAGAACTCAAATTTGGGTCTTATATTCGTCACTAGGTCAGCCAAAATAAATCTTGGGTACTTTTAGATTAGGGTTGAAATGTCATTTTGAGTGAACCCATGTGATCTAAATAGCTAAAGCACAAAGCCCGATCTCTCAGTGTTCTTAATATTTACCAATCTAGAAGCTGAGATAGAAGACTGTAGCGACAACCCACAAGAATCTTTCAAGTAAGAATCTTGTCAGAATTGTGCCTGCAAAGTTACTGTCGCCGACGTTGAGGTGCTTGAGGTAGCGGAGGTGGATGAATTCATGGGGCAACGGACTAGTGAAACTGTTACTGTAAGCATTGAAATGGGTGAGGCAAGTCAACTTTGAAATACCATGTGGGAATGTGGAATTGAAATTGTTATGGTTAATGTCAAGGGTTTTAAGATACTGTAATTCAAAAATGGCGAATTAAAGTGGGTCATCAAAAGAATTTCCACTAATGTTCAAATGGTGAAGGTGTTTTAAATATTTAATTTCGGGGGGATTGGGCCAAAGAGGCTACGTTTGGGGAGGTCCAAGGAGTTGATTTGGGAAGTTTTGGGGTTACATTTGATGTCGGACCATGAGCACCAAACTGGTTGGAAGTCAGGTGTAGAGAAGGCAGGGGTGGTGTCCCAGTCATAAAAGGTATTGAATTGAGAGGGTCTTGGAAGGTTGATTTTAGGGAGAGGAGAGATATTAGTTGGAGTGGGAGGGTGAATGTGGCGGTGGAAAGGACTAAAGATAGGTGGAGAAGGAAAAAGAATAAGAGAGATATAGATATTATACGGTGGTGGTAACATTGGTGGTTCGTGGTTGTGAGAATGGAGTATAATAGGTTGTGATAGTGATTGGGATAGAGATAGTGAGATGGGTAAATTTAAGGGAAGGAAGATTTTGATTGCTAGAAAGGCTTTTTTGGAGTGCTGGGTAAAGAGGGTTTTTCATGATGATTAGTTTCTTGAGTGGGTTTCGTTTGATGTGAAGAGAGAGAAAGATAAGTTGTCCTTTGTAACTTGATTTTTCAAAAAAATTGGGGAAGAAGGTCTTATAGTCATTTTTTTAAAATTTCAGGGATTCTATTATAAATTTTGATATAAGTGAAGTTTTAAAAAAATAGCCCTTACTAAATGCACATGGGCAACTTAATGGTATTTCTCAAATGGCATCCATCAAAAAGACTGCCACTGTAAAAAAAATTAATACTTGTATGACCCAAATTTGACAAAAAAAATTGTTAAAGTACTAAAACTGTGAAGGACCTATAGTCAAGGGACCAATGTTGCAATTTGCACAAAATTTTGTTTACTATCTCCATAATGCCAGAGAGATTGACAATCGAAAAAGGGTTGAAAAATCTGGTGGGTTTAAGGAGTGGAGGACAGGTCCATCACCTTTCCAAAACATTTAGGGAAGATGTTTTGTGGTCTTTTTCAAACCTTAGGGACTCAATTGTAAAGTATGATATAAGTTAAGTTTGAAAAAAATCATTTTAGCCCTCATGCACATGGGCAATTTAACAGTATTTCTCAACAACATCAATCAAAAGGGTTGAGGCTAATTTAAACTTTTAAAACACAATTATTACGAAAATTTCTTAAGGAACTAATGTAAGAATTGGCAAAAGTCAACGAACCAATGGTACAATTAACCCTAGAAAATATAACAAAGTGAAATTTATTTTGGATAACGAGTAACTTTTACCCGATTACCAACTTACCGATTGTTACTACCTCTCTCTCAAAATAAATGTCATTTATAAATATTTTTCTATATTTTGCAAAAAACTACACCTATTTGCTACATTCAAATTAAATTATGTTAAAGAAGGTTGTCGCGAGAAAAGAGAAAAAGACTAGTACAACTTAACTATAATAATCTTAAATAATAGTATATTAATCTTTTTATAATCTTTATTAATATGTGTAAAATTTGCTAAAATGACATTTATTTTGAAATGGGGTAAGTTGTTGATGTTGAGTGTTGACTATGTATCCTTTTCTACATTATTTCCTTAACGCAATAAATAAATAGTTTTAATCACCGAAGGTAGAGTCACTTAATAATTACTTAATTTTGTACACAAAATGACATGTCATTTTGTTGGTTTTACGTTTTAACTCAAAGTAAAACCAATAAGATGGAAATTAACATACTCCCTTTGTTTTGAAATTATTTTCTTTTTGACATGTCACACTGTTTAAGAAAAAATAAGTGACTGTATTATAAATATTAGTGAAATGTATGGTTTCCTTTAATATCCTTGAGTATGTAGCCATAATTAAAGTAGATAGAAAAAGTAAGAGTAAAGCGGTAAAAGTATTTTTTCTAAAAGGAAAATTTTTGAAAGAGGACAATTATTTTAGAACAAACGAAAAAGAAAATGAGAACGATAATTTGAAAACATCATCGTCTGCACGAAATTAAGTGCAATTATTACGGATGAGTTTTACAAATTTGCACACGGATTAAGGAAACTTATAAATAGATTGATTTACTCTTATTTAAGTGCAATTATTGTTGATGAGTTACATGATTTTTTTTTTCATTCCTCTTAACATCCCTATTTAAATCATCATATTTTTTTCTCAAAGTTTGAACAACACATCTTTAATGTGAAGGTAATTAATAAGTGCAATTTTAACTAATTGTGAACAATTTTTTTTTTTGAAATCCAATAGCAATATAGCATTAGGCATGTCAATTGATCGGATATGTATCATATATAGGTAAATCAGAATCCAATCTGAAATTCTATATCGTTGATCTGATCCGATCCGATAATCCGATGAATCAAGTATATGTCAATCCAAATTCGAATTCATTACTAGTTAAAATATCCGATTAAATATTCGATCCGATCCAATCTAAAATATAAATATATGAATAAAAACAATTAGAATATGAAAGGGATGAATATCAAAAGACAAAGTACATATATAATTGTGTATACTATGTATATGTATAATAAGGAATATATTATTTTCAGATCGGATCGAATATAGCTAAATCCATATCCGATCCATTAATATATAAATTATCGGATTCAGGTTATTGGACCATTATACAAATTCATATCCGAAATTTTGAATTGGATTCGAGTCGAATTCTGACCAAAATCCAATCTATTGACATACTATATAACATCATTTATTTTGGGACAATTTTTTATCCAAAACATCATTTATTGTAGGACGGACTTAGTAATCATGGATCTATCATTACTCTTTAAACATGTATACAGAATAATGTAGTTTTGAAAAAGACTAATCTACTCTTATTAATTGCAATTACTGTTAATTAGCTACATGAGTATTATTTTTTTCCTCTCAATATCTTTCTTACAATCATCGTACTTTTTTCATTTCCAAAACAATATTTAATTAGAACGTCTATTAATAAGAGTACTTTTGGCAAAATATGAAGAAATAAATATATATTTTAAAATCTTATAACTTTATTTATTTTGGGACAACTTTTTTAGGTGAAAACATTGTTTGGGGTAATGCTAGGGCTACTTTAATAGTACTTAATTTTGGGTATCAAATGATGTGGCATCTTATGTGTCATATTGTTAACATAACTTTTTAACTTATAATAAAATGTCAAATAAGATGACACATTGAAACCACGTCATTTATACAAAATTTGAAAGTTTATTATGGGATAGAGATAGTATCTGTTATATCAAGTAGCGAGATTAATGCCGAATTTGACTATTAATCCCTAGCCGTTACTTTCAAATTGTGTTTGTGAAGGAAATCCCCCGCATAAACCTCTGATTTCGAAATTCAAAGTTTCTTGAACCTCTAACTGCTATTACAATAAAATACTTAGGTAGCATGCAGCATAAAATAGTAATATATTTAAAGTCCTCGATTTGCAATAATTAACCTTGAATCTCTCGTAAATGAACCTTGAATTGCGTTAATTAATTGGAATCAGACCTCCCATTGCTGTGTTAAGATAGATTTTCACATTTATTTTATGTTTGAATAGTTGCAGTCATGACGAAAGCAAACCCACGTTTATTTTTTTAAAAGTCTTAACCAACCATAAAAGTCACCTTCCATGTTCTCTCGTACACTGAGATATTGAAGAGCTGGTTCAACGGTGTGTTTAAACCCACGTCAAAAAAAAAAATCTTGTATACAATGGTTGAATCTTACAAAATCAAAGTTAAATCTAATTTGATTTATATCAATTTATGATATAAAAAATATGTACATTATACAAATAAATGACGATATCTCAAAAAATAAAGAAAATGTGTAACTTATCTAAAAAGGGTATAATTAAGGATCCAAAAGCACTCTATCTCTCACACGCATCAACAATACACATGTTAATTAAAATAAAGGTAAATATGAAAATTTCAACAAGCAAAAACTATAAAATAAAGACAAATGATATTACGAGCTAGAGCTTGTGATATTAATATAAGCTTTAGTGTTAGAGTCGTTGGATAATTAAGTTGATGGTGATTTGGAATATCTACATCCTTATTTAGAAAATACCCTATTTGATCTAACGGTGAAATTTTTTTTAGTAGATTTGATCTAACAGCACTAACACTCAAGCTTGTAATAATATCACAAGCTCTAGCTCGTAATATCATAGCTCTAAAATAAATTGAATGAGACAAAGTGAACTAACAAAATACTATTTCGAAACCGAAATAACAAATATTTCAGACCAATAAGGAAAACTTAACAAAAAAATTAAAAAAAGAAAGAAATTAAAATACAAATATTTAAAATTACAAAACTTATAAACAAACTTTTTTAAAAAAATTAAATCTAAACTAGACAAAATTAAATTGAAATTCAGTTGATATAACTTCATGTTCGCGGAGAAGAAACTGGATAATCCCGTCATGTTACTCGGTAGATATAACCACATGTCGTGGAGAAGAAACTGGATAAACAATAAATCTAATATCTCCGTAAAACAATAACTGTAAAACGTAAAGATAAACAATAAATCTAATATCTTAGTAAAGCAGTAACTTAAAACAGTAAAAACATAACTTTAAAAGCATAAAACAATAACTGTAAAACCGTAATATAGGAGGTGAATTACTGACGTTCGCACGCTTGGTGGTTCAAATTAATGACAACCGTAGAATGTTAGTAAAAAATAAATCATGACCTCTGAATAGCCCTAATCAATGGCATTTTTCAAGGAATTTTTTCTCATTTTTTCCAATTTTCAATGAACTTTTTTTCCAATTCTACTCATATTTATTGACTTCACAACTCGTGTTTGACTCTTTGGGCAAGAATATCAAGACACCTTATTAATGTTTGGATAGGGACAGTTTAGTCTTTACAATATGTTTCCTTGGTCTATGTGAATAAAGCTTCAAAACGTCATATATTTTGGGACAGATGGAGTAGTATCTCCTATACTATATATATATATATATATATATATATATATATATATATATATATATATATATATATATATATATATATATATATAAGGGTGTTGAATTTTAGAGAAATAATGAGAGGGAATTATCCCCTTTTCTTATTGAATCAAAATTTCTCACTCATTCCATTTACAAAGACAGAACATTTATAACAACCCAAAACTGAAAGATTCTTTACCAACAGATTTAACCAATACAACTTTGAGACATGTATACCCGACACCCCTCTAATTACAGCCGAATACTTTCGTGACTAAACACTAAGCCTTCTTATCTTTAACACCCCCCCCCCCTAAGTTGAGCATGGTAAAGAGATTGGTCACACACAACTTGGACATAAGAGAAGCCAGAGAAGACTCAGGGAGAGCCTTTGTGAAGGGATCTGCAGGTTGTTAAGCAGATGGAATATGGGATATAGCAATCATGATCAATCTTCTCTCTTATAAGATGACAATCAATGCCAATATGTTTCGTCCCCTCATGATATACATGATTAGTAGCTATAGGTAGAGCTGTGTGATTGTCACAATAGAGGGGAATAGGTTTGGTCAAAGGAACCTGCAATATCTAGAGAAGAGACTTCAGCCAGATTATCTCACAGCAGGTGGCAACCATAGACTTGTATTCGGATTCTACAGAAGATCTGGATACAGTTTCCTGTTTTTCTTCTTCCAAGAAATTAATGATGTCCCTAGAAAGATACAAAAACCAGTAACAGATCTCCTGGTAGTGGGACATGCTACCCAATCTGCATCACAATAGGCAGTAAGAACAGGAGATGATGTTAAGGAGAAGAAGAGTCCCTGACTAGGTGCGTGTTTAAGGATCTTGACCACTTTCATGGCAGCCTGAAAATGAGCTTGTCGTGGCTTTGATAGAAATTGACTCAAGACATGAACAACATATGAAATTTCAAGCTTTGTAATAATCAAACAAATGAGCCTACCCACAAGCCTCTCATACTGATCTGGATTAGAAATAAGCTCTCCAACATCTATAGCCAAACCATGAGTAGTGGAAATGAGCCAGAGAGAAGGCTTGGCATTTGTGAGACCTGTCTCATAGATGATGTCCATATCATATTTCCTCTGATGAAGGCATATCCCTGAAGCATTTCTTGCCAACTCTAGAACTAAAAAATACTTCAGTTGGCCCAAGTCTTTTAAAGAGAACTGACTATGTAGGAAATCCTAGAGATAAGAGATATCCTTGGAGGAGGATCATGTGATGAAAATGTCATCCACATAAACCAATAGAGCTATGAAGTTTCCTGCAGAACTCTTAGTAAAAAAGTTATGATCAAAAACACATGAGTATAGCCAAACTGCTTCAGAGCAGTAAAAAGTTTGTGGAACCACTGCCCAGGTGCATGTTTCAATCCATACAAAGACTTCACCAACCTACAGACAATGGAGTGGTAGAATATGAAGGTTGAGGACTATATTCATAAGGTAACTGTATATACACTCCCTCATGTAAATCTCCATGAAAGAAGAAGGCATTTGAGACATCCATATGATATAAGGGTTAGCCTCTCATAACATCAACTATAAGAAGAACCCTTACTGTTGTCATTTTTCCATAGGTTCAAAAGTCTCAAAATAATCCAAATCTTCAGTTCGAGTAAACCCATTTGCAACCAACCTTGCCTTGTATTTATCAACTGTGCCATATGGTTTATACTTGACCTTATAAATCCATTTATAGCCCATAGCCTTCTTCCCTAGAGGTAAAGACTGCAAGACCCAAGTATTATTCCTTTCAAGATCCTTTTACTCATAGGTCATAGCCTGACACCACTGTGAATGACTGTTAGCCTGTTTATAGGACTTAGGTTTAAAAAATTGTGTCAATATTGGCTATGAAAATCTAATAAGAAGGATGCAAGTATGTGTAGGATAGAACATTATACACAGAATGAGGGAAATGATTTTGAATACATGAAGTAGTGGAAATAGATTTAGTGAAGGGTAAACCTTTGTAATCCTTAAACTTGGAAGGAATGGTCTTAGTTATGGCAAGTCCGACAGGTATAGGAGATACAGTAAGGGAAACAGAAGGTGGTTCAGGAATAGGAATAGAAGGTGGTTCAGGTGTAGACGAAGATGCAGGTGATGCAGGTGTAGTAGAGGGATATAAGTCATCGTCCAGAGGGGCAGCCATAGGAGATGAGGATGTAGGCATAGTGGGAGTAGAAGGAGTAGCAGCCATAGGAAGGTGAGACTCATGGAACTGCACATCCCTACTATAGAATACATGTTTAGTGGTTAAGTCATACAATTTGTATGCTTTCTTGCCATAAGGATATCCAAGGAAAATGCATTTTCTGGATCTTGGACCAAATTTGTCCCTGTTATGACTGAGGATTGAAGCATAACATAGACAACCAAAGATCCTCATATGGGAATAAGAAGGAGCGGTGCCAAGAAGAACTTCATATGGAGTTTGAAACTGCAAACAGAACTATGTAATCTGTTAATGATGTGGTTGCAGTTAGGAGACAATTTCCCCAAAAAGAAATGGGAAGACTAGACTAAAACCTAAGGGCTCTTGCTAGTTCAAGGAGGTGTCTATGTTTCCTCTCCACTCTCCCATTCTGTTGGGGAGTAGCCACACAAGAACATTGATGAGCAATGCCAAGAGAATTGAGAAAAGGTGTGATAGATTCATTGCATAATTATGTCCCATTATCAGATCATACCTCTTTAAATGTAGCGCCCGGGAATTTCCTTGCATATATTATGATATTTATTTGGTAATCATAAATTAGTTAGTGTTAAACTTGCGATGCTAGCATATTAGTCAAATAATATTTTGACTTGGATTTTGAATTGTAATGAGAACTAGGTTATATCGTGAGTTGGACTTGTGCCATAGCACGCTTGAAGTCCGATGGTATTATTTATGTGTTTTGCATTATTTATGTGTTTTTAGTTGTGGACTTGGGTAATTGCCCTATGAGGGTCCATTTGAGCTCAAGATATGTTGGGTTTGATGTGTGTCGTGTTTCAAGTCCATATTGGACTTTGTTTATGTTAATTATGATTTATAACATTGAAATATAAATGACGCGTTAAAGTTGGAAAATATATGTTTTCGGCTAGATTGACCCGAAATATATCGTACGTTACGTGTTTTATATTGTTAAAATATATTTTTTTTATATTGTTAAAATTGGATATTGATTTAATTTTTAACATTGGCTAATTATGATAATGATTAAATTATATATATGTATGTATATATATATATGGTATATATATATATATGTATGTATATATATATATATATATGTATATATATAAATTGATGATTAATTGACATTGTACTTGTTGATCAAACAATATCCTAATTTAATGACTAGTTATGTATATATATGTATGTATATATATATATATATATGTATGTATATATATGTATGTATGTATATATAGATTATTTTATTAAAACCAAGTGAACATTCACTTGGAAGCTTTTTTTTACTTTTGCCTTGATTTCTTAACATAAAATTATCTGTTTTTAATTCAGACTTCGCAGGGGTGTTTTATGTGTTAAGGGCTACATTTACATCCGAATATTTTGTGTTTTCATCGATATTTTTCGGTAGAGGTAAGTTACTATCCCCTTCCCTTTGTATGTAGGATTGGCATACATGTACTGTGGGCTACCCCCACGTGATTTGCTTTGAATTTCGAGTAAAAATACTCTCGTTATTAATTATTGAATATTTGAACTGGCATGTGTATTTAAATGTTTGGGATTATTATTTGGGCCGAATTAATTATCGGTGAGATTGTGTTGGGATGAATCCTGCAAACCGCAATGATGCACGGAATTTATAAATAATAAATAAATGACTCAACGGAGTTGATTTAGGCACAATAAAATATAAAGAGTGTTATATTGGGTTTCTACAATATTGGAGAATATTTTGGGTTTGACATTTTATATGAAATATCATAAATGTGTTAATTGTGTTTAAGCAAATAAATGCTTCCGTATGTATTTTAAGCAAATAGATGCTTATGTGTTTTATTCCAATTAAATAAGCATGCTTGTATGTGCATCGAGCCCCCGTACTTGGGACTCGATGGTTGTGTTTAATTACAAGTAAACAACTACTTGTGCATCGCATTGAGTCCAGCTGGCATATGTGGTTGTGTCGACAATGGGACGACAATAGTTTTTACGAGAGTTAAACTCATGATCGCTACGGGTCGTTGCATGGGTCTCTCCCTTGTTATTGGTCGTGACAAGGATATAGCCTTATTAGAGCAATTCGCATGACAAACAGAGGCTAGACACTTGGGTAAAACTTGGGGTAAAGAGACTTCTGGTTAAGTCCCAAGGTCATTGGTTCTGGATTCTATGAGGTTCCGACATGATTTCAGCATGTGTACTGCAACAGCAACGCAACTACGACTCTTGGGTAAAACTCGGGGTAATGAGCCTCCTGGTTAAGTCCCAAGGTTGGTGTTTTCTGTATACTATTGGGTTCGGACATGGCTTTGGTTTTCAGTTCTGAATACTATCAGACTCAGACCGTATATTATATGTATCACGACAACGACACATCTATAGTGTTCTTCTAGATTTCTGGTGCATTTATATATGTGTATTGCTCCAGCAGCACAGCTACAGTGTTTATAGCAAGACAAGTCAAAAGTTCTCTTGCAGATTCATCTCAAATACAAGTCAGATTGAGATACTGATTCATATCCTGACCATGTGTTTATATTACGTTGAGTCAATATGCATTATAACATGATCAACGTGAATTGTGTGCAAGTATATCAATTGTTATACTTGGTGTATCGTGTATTGTGTATTATTTATTGGTTATATGTGCATAGTAGCATGCCATATAGATCAAGTAGTAACTTACTGAGTTTATCACTCACCCCGTTCCTTTTGTTTTCCTTAGATCTCAGCCAGGCAGAAAGTACGTTGTGAGGTCGGCGAGATTTATTAGACGTCGACAGTCTTGGTATGCAGTACTTCAGGAGGTTGTATTGTGTTTTATGAGGACATGGGTTTATAGGAGAGTTATGTAAACTCTTCCTTGGGTTTGTGTTTAGTATGGTATTATTCATTTGTTACCGACGTGTAACGTCATGCTTGTATATGATACTATAGTGTCGATTGACTTTAGAGCTTGGTGTAGTCCGAGCAATGGCTCGTTGACTTTGTTATTTTGTTTTCTTGTCCTTTTTAGAGCCGTGGTGTTTCTATAATCAAAGCAGGGATTATTGTGATTAAATCAGGTTTTTGTTTAGCCCAATTTTAGTAGGGGCTTTACACATGTTTTATTTCGGACTAGTGTGTTTTGTTTTGATCTTACACACTTGACCCAGATTTCGTATAGAGATTTGGGGTCGGGTCGTGTCAGTTGGTATCAGAGCTATAGGTTAGCTGTCGGCCAGAATTGGATCTATGGCCTAGTTGGGTTTAGTATGGGTTTGGTGTGATTCCCGAGTTATTACGTCGAGTGTTTGTGTATAGGTATAAGAATGAGTATTCGGAGTGCACCTGGAGTTATTTAGGGAGCCGAGAGTTATGATCACGAGCATAATTGGTGTTTTGAACAGGTAAAGTATTATTTGCCAACTGATTTGATGAGAATATTCCAGTCATATGCAGAGATGGGCCAATAGGGTAACGCAGGGAAATGTACGGATACTAGAGATTTATGCACACAATCAGAGTTTCTAATACCACAGCTAAAGCTTTAGGATGTACTAATGAAGACAAAGTTATATTCATTGTGTTTGAGTAAGAAGAGCAACCGAGCACATGAGACATGTATTGTTTGCTAACAGGGAGCAGAATAGAGTACTGCAGACTTGGGCGGATCTTTTGCATGAGTTCAAAGTACAGTACATATTGAAGTCAATTCGAGGTAAACGGGAATCTCAGCTTATTACAGCGGAACATGACAACATGACAGCAGTGCAATATTTGGCCAAGTTCACAGAATTGGAAAGATATTGTGCCTACTCTATTCCAGATAAAAAGCACAAATGGAAGAATAATACAGATATGAAGAAACAGTCGCAGTGTTAAGGCCAATGTTAGAGTAACCAAGGAAGTAATTATAATGAAGAAGGGCAAGTGAAACTGAATACAGGTGGACAGGAAAGCAACAAGCTAATGGTCAAAGTTCGAAGTTTGATTTGCAGCTAGTGTCCGAAGATGGGTCATACAGAGAATGAATAATACTCAACATAATTTGTGTTATGAATTTGGTGGTATAGATCACCTTGGGAGAGATTTCCCGGGAGTTCATAATAATCTATCGGGTGGTTTAGTGTTGTAGAGTACCAGTACTAAGAAGGTTAGAAGTGGTAAGTCTTGAATGTAGGGAGTGTCTGATCCTACGACGGTGTTATGAAGAACTCTCATTTGAGGACGAGAACGTGTGTTCTTTTCAACCCATGATTATTACATCCATATATTGCATTGCATTGTTATGGGGAACGTATGCATCATCCCCGGTTTGGCTTGTGTACTTGAGTTGATTACCCTAGTAGAGGGTGTACGTGTTGGCTATTGATGGGCCATCGGTGTATTTGGGCAGGTGTCATACCAGTAGGTAATCACACACTGCATGGTTTAGTTGTTATGATTATATGTGAATTTCACATGAAACTTGACATGATTGGATTCTATGTGTATAAAACACATGATATGCTAGTAAGTAATCAAACATTGTATGTTGACTTGGCTGTGTAGCCTATCTGTGGTTTTAATGTCAAATTTGGCATGTATGGGTTTTGCATGTGTTAGCTACCATAATAGATATGGTTATTTGCTATGTGTTGGGTATACTGGAGTGCATTCATGAGTAACAAATAGTGAGTGCGTATATGTTATTTTGCTTAAAAGAACTGGTAAACTGTACTAGCGGAGTATTGCTGATTATTTGGAGTTTTATTGGGTTGTAAGTAAGACTATACTAGAACTAGAGGATGTCCTCATTATGCCTACAAATTCAAATATGTTTTTGTTGGATACTCTTAATCACTGAGCATGTATTGAGTTGTATTGAGTTGTTATCAAGGATAGCATCTATGTTTAAACCATCTTATAGAATGGTACATATTGGTTCAGTAGGAGGAATTGAAAACTTCACTTCAGGGAATATTTGATTGATGATCTGATAGCCTAGTGGATAACCACATGATATTTGATGATGTTCATCTAAATATGAGATATCGTGTTGTGATTTAAATTTGATGACTAACTTTCACTGGGTAATGAATAAGAATGAATATCTATTATTACTCATTGATGGATTGATTAATCAACCACAACAATTTGTTCTGTTTTCTAAGTTTTGATTGAGAAATGATCTCCTTCAACACCATGTGTTTGAACAAATGATGGAAAAATGACCCGATGTCTAGGTCATACCTTGATTGTTGTGTTGTATTCCTTGTTGGAAATATCTTTGTTTATTTCGAGTCGTGAGATGAATATGAACAACATCCACAAGTAAAGTTATGGATTCTCTATGAGATAATGATGGTTTATCAGTTCAGTGAATGTATTCCTGGCTTAGAGGAAATATAATTTTGTGACACTTGGTTTCGAATACCGGAATTACTGTTGATTTATTAAGACTTGACATAGTATGAAATGAAGATTGTCGAGATTGACTGATTATTATTGAAATGTTATCGAAGGATTTTCCAAGATAGCTATATCCATGAGTCACTTGACACAATAGAGGATCTTACGTGAATGAAATGAAGAATGTGAAACTAATCTCATGAATGATTGATTACGATCATTGTGTTATTTAGTGGAAATAATGACTTGTTGTCTACAATAGTGTATCCAACGAAGGCTTGAGATGTGATCTTGTGCAAGACACGAATGTGATATTGATATCTCAAATAATTTGTCATTTGTATGAATAGAGTCAACTTATTGATGGCTTGGAATTAATATTAATCTGATTGTTAAACAGTAATGGAAATCTTGTATTGATGGAATTAAAAATCAGAACATGACTGGAACTGACAAACGTGTTGAGCAAGACGACTTAACTCTTTTACTTGATGGATTATAAGTGCAAGATACTGGAAGACTTACGATATTTGAGTCCCTGTAAATTGAGATATAGAATATTAATTGTAACCATTTGAATGTGCATTTGTTTGTTCAACAAGATTGAAGAATGCATCGAATGACCTTGAATTGTAAAGTGTTTAGTGGATTGAGAAGAGTTGAGATATTAAACCTTGTAATCTATTGTGATGGAATATAACTCGTAAAAGCTGAGTACGTGTTTCTAGTTTTAATGGAATGGAACAATAGTTCTTAATAAAATTTATAAGACAGAGTACGAGGTTTATCCAGTGAAGATCTGTGGATTTGGGGATTTTCTTGAACTAATATGATTACTTAACCTCCAACAGATGACTGTTTGAGAGACTGGTTATGATCTTTAAGATAATTTCTTATATTGAATGCCACCAAGTAGGTATTGAGATGTCGCTATATGAAGTCATTATGTGTTTATGCATCGCCATCATACGAGGGATGAATCACTGCGTTTATGTATGAGAATTTATCATTCAACTTAACATATCTTTCATGGATGGACTATTGAGGACTCTTAACATTAGAATGAGATTTGCGAATTTTAACAAAGATAACTTGTTAAAGTGTTACAAGAAGAACCAAGTGATCTTTTTGAGACAGGTTGTGTGTTATGCGAGGAGTACCTCCCCTTTTGTTGGATTCAACTGGAGAATTTAGGGACTAAATTCTTTTTAGAGGGAGAGAGTGTAGCGCCCGGGAATTTCCTTGCATATATTATGATATTTATTTATTAATCATAAATTAGTTAGTGTTAAACTTGCGATGCTAGCATGTTAGTCAAATAGAATTTTGACTTGGATTTTGAGTTCTAATGAGAACTTTGATATATCGTGAGTTGGACTTGTGTCATAGCACGCTTGAAGTCCGATTGTGTTATTTATGTATTTTGCATTAGTTATGTGTTTTTTGTTGTGGACATGGATAATTGCCCTACGAGGGTCCATTTGAGCTCAAGATATGTTGGACTTAATGTGTGTCGTGTTTCAAGTCCATATTGGATTTTGTTTATGTTAATTATGATTTATAACATTGAAATATAAATGACACGTTAAAGTTGGAAAATATATGTTTTCGGCTAGATTGACCCGAAATATATCGTTCGTTACGTGTTTCTTTTTGTATTGTTAAAATATATTTTTATTTTAACATTGGCTAATTAATAATGATTAATTAGTATCAAATTAGATCAATTTGATGATTAATTGGTTTGACATTGTTGACTTTTTGACCAAACAATACTATTGATACTTTAATGACTATATATATATATATATATATATATATATATATATATATATATTATTTTATTAAAACCAAGTGATCATTCACTTGGAAACTTTCTTAAAATTTCGGCTGTGACTTATCCCCAAGTCAAATTGTACTGTTTCCTTTCTTTCTTCTTTCCTTCTTTCTTTCTTTCTTTCTTCTTTCTTCACCCGAGTGTCGGTTACAGTTTGTTTCGAGGTTTTTTTTTTTTTACTTCTGCCTTGATTTCTTAACATAAAATTACCCGTTTTTAATTCCGACTCCGCGGGGATGTTCTATGTGTTGAGGGCTACATTTACACCCAAATATTTTGTGTTTTCATCGATATTTTTCGGTAGAGGTAAGTTACTATCCCCTTCCCTTTGTGTGTAGGATTGACATACATGTACTATGGGCTACCCCCACGTGATTTGTTTTGAATTTTGAGTAAAAATACTCTCGTTATTAATTATTGAATATTTGAACTGGCATGTGTATTTAAATGTTTGAGGATTATTATTTGGGCCAAATTAATTATCGGTGAGATTGTGTTGGAATGAATCCTGCAAATCGCAGTGATGCACGGAATTTATAAATAATAAATAAATAGCTCAACGGAGTCGATTTAGACACAATAAAATATAAAAAGTGTTGTATTGGGTTCCTACGATATTGGGGAATATTTTGGGTTTGACATTTTATATGAAATATCATAAATGTGTTAATTGTGTTTAAGCAAATAAATATTTACGTGTGTATTTTAAGCAAATAGATGCTTATGTGTTTTATTCCAAGTAAATAAGCATGATTGTATGTGCATCGAGCCCCCGTACTTGGGACTCGATGGTTGTGTTTAATTACAAGTAAACAACTACTTGTGCATCGCATTGAGTCCAGCTGGCATATGTGGTTGTGTCGACAATGGGACGACAGTAATCTTTACGAGAGTTAAATCTCGTGATCGCTACGGGTCGTTGTATGGGTCTCTCCCTTGTTATTGGTCATGACAAGGATGTAGCCTTGTTAGAGCAATTCGCATGACAAATAGAGGCTAGACACTTGGGTAAAACTCTGGGTAACGAGACTTCTGGTTAAGTCCCAAGGTCATTGGTTCTGGATACTATGGGGTTCAGACATGATTTCAGCATGTGTACAGCAACAGCAATGCAACTATGACTCTTGGGTAAAACTCGGGGTAATGAGACTCCTGGTTAAGTCCCAAGGTCGGTGTTTTCTGTATACTATTGGGTTCAGACATGGCTTTGGTTTTCAGTTCTGAATACTATCAGACTCAAACCGTATATTATGTGTATCACGACAGCAACACCTCTATAGTATTCTTATGGATTTCTAGTGCAGCTATTATATATGTGTATTGCTCCAGCAGCACAGCTACGGTGTTTATAGCAAGACAAGTCAAAAGTTCTCTTGCAGATTCAGCTCAAATACAAGTCAGATTGAGATACTGATTTATCCTGACTATGTGTTTATATTACGTTGAGTCAATGTGCATTATAACATGATCAACGTGAATTGTGTGCAAGTATATCAATTCCTATACTTGGTGTATCGTGTATTGTGTATTATTTATTGGTTATATGTGCATAACATCATGCCATATAGATCAAGTAGTAACTTATTGAGTTTATCACTCACCCCGTTCCTTTTGTTTTCCTTAGATCCCAGCCAGGCAGAAAGTACGTTGTGAGGTCGGCGAGATTTATTAGACGTGACAATCTTGGTATGCAATACTTCAGGAGGTTGTATTGTGTTTTACGAGGACATGGGTTTATAGAAGAGTTATGTAAACTCTTCCTTAGGTTTGTATTTAATATGATATTATTCATTTGTTGTCGACGTGTAACGTCGTGCTTGTATATGATACTATAGTGTTGGTTGGCTTTAGAGCCTGGTGTAGTCCGAGCAATGGCTCGATGACTTTGTTATTTTGTTTTCTTGGCCTTTTTAGAGCCATTGTGTTTATATAATCATAGCAGAGATTATTGTGATTAAATCAGGTTTTTGTTTAGCCCACTTTTAGTAGGGGCTTTACACGTGTTTTATTTCGGACTAGTGTGTTTTGTTTTGATGTTACACGCTTGACCCAGATTTTGTATAGAGATTTGGGGTCGGGTCGTGTCATTAACAGTAGCACCATATTGTGTTTTGATGTAGGAAAAGAAGTATGAAAGATAGGCACACACTTGGGTTTTGGATTTGATTAAGAAAGTACAAATAGTTCTGGACTTATCTTCTCAAATTGTAAGAAAGGAATTACAATTATCATATGTACTATGTCTGTAAGGACCCCATAAATCACAGTGCAACAAAGCAAATAGAGTATTTGAATGAGAGACACTGGACTGAAAAAGTAGCTTTATTTGTCTAGCATAATGGCATATATCACAAGGTGAAATGGAAGAAGGCATATCAACATTACAAATGTTCAAATGCTTCAAGGAATTAAGAGGCACATGGTCAAGTCTTAAGTTCCACAGATTATAGTCATTAACAATAGAACTAGAAGCAAAACATGACCGGCTAGGAGTGTCAACAACAGTGTTGAACATGTAGAAATATGCCACTAATCTACCAATCCCCTTGATCTGTTGCAAATCATGGTCCTGCAAAGTGTACAAGGATGCTGAGAATTGAAGTGTAATCTTATTATTCGTGGTCAACTTACTACCAGACAATCAATTGTATTTAAATTCAGGCACAAACAGAACATCTCGTAACACAATATCATATATATGTTGAACGCTGCCTTTGTGTGTGATCCAGGATGTGTAACCATTAGGCATATATATAGGAAGATCTACTGCAACAGGATTGATGAGATTACCAATGAAATATGTGATGTGATTTGTAGCTCTAGTGTCAATAATCCATTCATTGATTTTGGTGTTGTGAATCAGGAAACATTTAGAATTAGTACTGTTACTTGCCAGATGTGACTCTGGACTATCCATATTGGACGAAGAACTAGAGATCAAAGGCAGCAGTTGACGACACTGAGCTGGAGTAAAACCCTGAAAAACTTCACCAAATATCTCATTAGGTTCAACATTTGAATTAATAATAGCAGCAACTCTTGCTTTATACTTTGGCATCTTGGAACTGTCTGGTGTAGTCCCATGAAGAACATGCCACTCTGGGTATCCATGGAGATAAAAACACTTATCCTTAACATGTGTTTCTCCATGGCAATGGTCACAACATACCTTCTTCTTTTGATTAGTTCCATTACCACTATGAGATACTCTTTGAGTGTTACTTTCTATACTGCGTCCAGTCTTAGCCTTAAAGAACTTTTGTCTTGTTTTACTTAACATAGCTATAGATATATCTTCCATAGTTAGATTACTTGAGATGTGTTTCCTTTGGCTCTCTTCCTATGTCGAGATATTTTTTGCCTTACTAATACTAAGGAAAGGATTCATCATCATTATCTGTCCCCTAATGGCAGTGAATGAATCATTTAGGTCCATCAATAATTGAATGAGCCTTTGTTCATGCTCATACTCCTTTTGTTTGATCAAACCACCACAAGTGCAATTGCATGGGCACTTGGGAAGACTAGAATGACTGATTAGTTCATCCCACAGAGACCTAAACTTTGTAAAATAGGTTGATATATTCAGATTTCCTTGACAACACTCAGTCAAGCTTCTTTTAATTTGGAATACTTTGGGCAAATTGCTATGAGAGAATCTAACATTCAGATCATCCCAAATAGATTTAACAGTGTCAAGATAAACTATACTTGACTTTATTTCAGCTGAGACCACATTCAATAACCATGATACTACCATATTATTGCATCTTTCTCATTGTCCAATGTATTTATATCTTACTATAGGTTTCTTATTATTTCCATCAATAAGACCTAATTTGTTCTTCGCAGACAAAGTTATAATCACATATCTCTTCCATTGACCAAACTTGACATTATCAAAAAGGATTTGAGAAACCAGAGAGATACCAGGATGATCATTCGGGTGAAGAAACAAAGGATGTAGAGGATAAGGTTATAATGTGGATATGTCAATGTCATATTCATCGACAATCTCCTCTTCTTCGTCTCTCTCTTGTTCTTCTGGATCTCCATTGTTAGTAGACATCTTCCTTTTCGATATTCGAACAATGAAACCCTAAATGTAAGATTGAATCAATTCCTTCTTTGAATCAACATCATTTCAACGGAAGTGTTTAAGTTCCAGTTTGTGATCAAAACAATGTTTAAACTAGATGAAGTATCAAAACAATATATTTAATGGTAGAAAATATATAATTAAAATTTTTCTTGATATTAAAGACGGAGAGTGACTTTAGAGATAGAGAGAGAGAGAGACATGGCATGGGACTGCATAAAATAATTTGTAATCAATGTCATTTTGAGTTAACTGAATTTTGAGTATTTTTTTTTTCATTTATTAATTTTTTGATAAAAAAAAGTTGTCATTTTATTTATTTAAATATTCACATCCTTCAATACTGACATTTTCTCCTCCTCGCGTCGTGCCATAGGCACAGGCACAAATAATAGTTTATAACAACCCAAAATTGAAAGATTCTCTACTAACAAGATTTAATCAATACGACTTTGAGACATGTACACCCAACACCCCTCTAATTACAGCTGAATACTTTCCTGACTAAACACTAAGCCTCCTTATCTTTAACAAAGGGTGACTGCTATTTATTTTATTTTATATATATATATATATCAATTCTTTTTCTAGATTGGAATCCTTAAAAGAGATCTATGGGATCATATGGATGCTTGTCCCTATTTTGACTCCGGTATTAGGAATCACAATAGGTGTACTAGTAATTGTCTGGTTAGAAAAAGAAATATCTGCAGGGATACAACAACGTATTGACCCTGAATACGCCGGAATAGAAATACGTTTGACAATCATTTATATTTCTGATAAACTAGAAACGTTTCTCATTATTCCCCAAAATTTAGAAATGAAAAAAATTCGTTTCTTTTTTAAAAGAAATTATTCTTTTTCCAAACTTAGAAGAGTCAAGGTCAGTCAACTTAAATGAGATCTAGCCTTCGAACTTTAATATATATATATGTGTGTGTGTGTGTGTGTGTGTGTGTGTGTGTGTGTATTAGGCCTGACAATTACAACCCTGAACTCGTTAATCCACCCGACCAAATCGAACCCGTTAATATTTTTGGATTGCACGTGTAACCTGTTTTGACCCAAAAATATTAACGGGTCGCGTTAAAGCGGGTCGAATTCATTACCCATTTTGACCCGATAGCTTTTACTCTATGAAATTTTGGGAGAAAATCTGGATTAAGACGAGCCGTCCCGTTGTAACACGTCACTCATTTAAATCAGTTTGATATTCGGGTTCTAATAAGTTTCGACCAATCACCCGTTCCAACTCAACCCAACCCAACGGATGAGAAGTTGCTTATCCACATTTTATTTAATAGTAGATGAAATCATGTGAATTATTTTTCTACCCGTTCGAATTGGATATAATATACTATTATCAAAGTTGTAATGTGTTAGTTTTTTTGAAAAAGAATATAACTTTGTGAAAGGAAATAAAAATATTTGTCAAAAATGATTAGCTTTTGTTTCTTTTTTATAATAGAAATAGAAACGGCTATCAAACTTGTTTTTGTTTCTTGTCCAAAATAAAAAAGAAACAGAAATAAAGTGAAACAGAAACATGTAAAATAAAAAAAAGAAATAGAAAAGTTACCGAACACTACCTTAGTAATTCCTTTTGGTTATCACCTTGTTCTAGCCGATCTCAGTATCAGTGTTTTTTTATGGATTGTTATTTCAAGTATTGCCCCCGTTGGTCTTCTTATATATATATATATAATTTAATAAACAAATCAAAAGTTTACATCTTTTGTTAGGGCGGAGGAGTACTGAATATGCATTTACAGTAACCCTTTAAATGTTATATTCCTTTATTACTTGTTGTTTTTCATGTATAATAAGCAAAAGCATAAGTATTTAAAAGTTCTCTTATATCCATCGCCTAATATTCTACATTTTACTTATATTCTTTCATACAATTTATTGGTAGTAATTCATACGACTCTTTACTTTAATTTGTAACTTTTGAATACAACATTTAGTTTGGGGAATATTTTGACATTTGTTATATAATATTCTTTGAATTCTAAGTGATCAATAACTTTAAAGCATTCAAAAATAAAAACTTGCACAATATAATACTCCATCCTTAATACTCTCTCTGTTTCGAGTAAAGAGTACACTATTTCATTTTGAAATGTTTTATTTAAAGAGTTTACTTTCAAAAATTAGGATATAAAAGTGTCATTTGATTACTAGTATGATACTAAAAGTGTCATTTTCTTAAAAAGTTCGACTTTCAAACGGGGACTCTTTATCCGAAACGGAGGTAGTAATTATTACTCCCTCCGCTTCAGGCAAAGAGTCCATTATTTCATTTTGGAAAGTTTCCCTTAAAAGTTCACTTTCAAAATAAGGTATAAAAGTGTTATTTTATTACTAATAAGCTACTAAAAGTGTTTTTATTATCCCAAATAAAGAGATTATGTTTTTATTATCGTCGACTCTGTTCCAAAAAAAATGTCACCTTTCTAAATGTTTATTTTTTTAGAAATGTTTTTCTTTTCATTTCACTCTTACTTTTCTTGCCACTTAAATGATTGTTCCTACTTGCACGTAACTTTATGGAAAAATACATAAAATATCAATATTTATAATAAATTTAAGGATTAATATATAATTTGGTCCCTAAACTTGGAATTTCTCATTTATATGGTACCTGATGTTGAACATTTCTTATGGTAGCTTTTCAACCTAACTTTGGGCTTCAATTTTAGTCCATGGTGGCGTTATCTTTGAATCGAATGTTAAAAATTTTGTGAAATGACAATTTTGCCCTCACTTGAGATGAGTAGAATGTCCACCTGGAATTAATTTGAATTTGATAATCATTTTGGATAATCAACTGATTAAAGTTAATATCTTTGAATTTGATAATAATTTTACCAAAATCTTAACCGCAAACCCACACGATTCTCTCTCCTAAACCAACAAAACCATGATCTACCTCTTTCCTCTCGCTATCTCTCATATATCTCTCTCTCTCTCTCCTTCATCTTTCGATGTCTTCTTTGCTTACCTTCATCTTTGATCTCTTTCACTCAAATCTGGGCAAAGCCTCACCAAACTCTCGCTCTCTGCGCATCCACCATTCTCCTTCTTCATACCCGGCCGCACCTGCTTTATTACAAGCTACAATTTCCGTCTTCTTCTTCATTCACCTACATTTCTAGTCTCAAGCATAATTTTATCCAGATCAGGTCGAAGCCACCTCCAGATCAGGCCTTCTCTCACCCATCTCCTACCGAGTTCTTTAGTCTCCAAGCCGCACCAATCCTAGTTCGATCTCCCTCCGACTTCACACCCGGCAGCCTCCCTCCCACCTTTATTGATCTTCATAGCCGCCGGTTCTCTCTCTTCTCCGCTGATTCTCCATCTCCGACATCCACCATCTCCGTTCGTCTCAAACCCAAATTTAATTGTTTGGATGCACCAAATCCACAACTCATTTCTCCTTCTCCTTTCTTTCTCTCTCATCTCTCTCTCGCGTCAATTGGTCAAAACCCGACGAGTATGGGAAACCCATTCTGTCATGGGTTTCTCTCTCTCTCTCTCTCGCGTCAATTGGTCAAAACCGGCGAGTATGGGAAACCCATTCTGTCATGGGTACAAACTAGCTACAAACTCTTGGGTTAGAACTTGGAAGATGACAAAAATGGGCATCGGTAGGATTTTGCAGGATTACAACACTTGGGAGTTTGATTTGGGGGTTTTGTTGTTATGGGAGGGGCTAGTTAGTGGTTAGGATTTAGTATGGTGTAAATTAGTGAAACACTTATTTAGCAGCTTGTTGATGTTTCTAATTCGATCAATGAATGTTAATATTTTTTATGTTGCGATTAGTTTTCTGGGATTTTGATTTTGATTTGTGGAATTATCTTATGAACAATGCTTGATTAAATGGCAACTGTTTGTTGAATTAAAATAAAAATTTTGAAGAAAATGAAAAAAAGAAAGAAAGAGGGGGTAGGATGTTTTTTATTTCAATTTCAATTTATTTTTCAATTTATTTTATATTTGATCAATTTACAACTCAACAATAAATTGACAACATAAATATTCATTAGAATTAGTGAGGGCAATTTTGTCATTTCACAAAAAATTAACGTTCCTTCCAAAGATAATGCCACCAGGGACTAACATGAAGTTCAAAGTTAGGTTGAAAAGTCATCATAGGAAATATTCAATATCAGATACCATATAAATGAGAATTTCACGTTCAGGGACCAAATTATATATTAATCCTAAATTTAATCAATTTTTTTAGTCAACAAGTTTAGTTAAACATAACAATTATATAAAAACGGAATAAGTATCATATTTAATGATATAATTAAATATAGAGAGGAGTAGAAAGATTTTTACATGAATAAACAGACTAATCAAAAACTCTATAAGACCATGTTTAACGGTGGATCTTCACGGTATTTAATGAGTATCTCACTCATTAACAAAGGATCTCCCCAATCTTCCAAAAAAAATTATTTGGATATTCAATGGTAGAGTTTCTGAAAGAGCTATCCTTATTTCCGCAAAAAGTAGAAAAGTTGTTTCCTCATTAACAAAGGATCTCCTCAATCTTCCAAAAAAATTTTTGGATATTCTTTTTGATTTTCGAAAGAGCTATCCTTATTTCGAAAAAGTAAAAAGTTGTATATATATATATATATATATATATATATATATATATATATATATATATATATATATATATAAGAAGTATATATTTTTATCTATAAATAGAGACTTGATTTGACTCATTTGGACATCAAATGATTTTTTTTTCCAATTTTGAAGTTATTGGAGATAAAGATAATAGGGTATGAAAGATTATTGAGGTTTGTATCAAGATGTATGAGTTTTTTTTTGTTTGGGTAGTTTATGGATATCAAATAGATTTTTATATTCATTTTTAATGAGTTGAGTATTAAATAGTGATCAAAGGTGATCCTTTGGTGTACATTCTCCTTAGAGCTCTATAAACGCTTTTCGATTATTTTTCCTTATTTTATTAATTCATCTCTTTGAATGATATTTGTAGAAGTTCTTTTCTTTTTTTAATTCAAAATTTAAAATATGATGTACTCCGTACTATAAATTTAGAACATACTGTAAACAATTTAAATACTGAATTTTAAATTTAAAAAATTAGATATAAATTATTAAAATATAAATAAATTTGAAATTGCTAAACAATTAAGTAAGCCATAGCTCAATGCAAAATCTAGATTCTAGATGGAACTCCGGGACAACATGGGAATAAAAGGTAACACAAGGGCAAGTTTCGGAAACAATTTATTGTCGACGACACGATCGATACAACCTTATCTACACACTGCCGAAAATGTACATGGATGACGCAAGCTAAGAGCATAATGATGCAGTCAAAGACAAGGCTATTGTCAAAACTACCCTCGTATCATCATAGTACTACTACACCACCTTGTGGCGTAGGCTATAGATGATGAATGCAAGGGCACAAGGAAGAGTTCAAATTTCAATGAGAGATTCTAAAGCATATCCATCAAATCAAGCTCTAATCATTACTGATAAGAACATTCAAATCTCTCTATTTAATAGGAGTATTAACTTTTAGTAATTCGTACACAAATTAAAAAAATTTATAAAAAAACCACTATATCATTATTTAACAATCTCCTATATAACATTATTTAATTTAAAAGTAATAAATAAGGATAGTTTTGATAAAATATAAATAAATAATTCTTAAAATTCTATAATGAGATTTATTTTAAAACAATTTTTTTTATTAAAATGACATTTATTTTGAAATCAATATAGTACTATACATATTACATACATGGAATATTTATTTATGCAAACAAGTATATCCAAATAAAAAATATTATGATATGATGAACAAGAATATGGTTGATTTGACGTATATAAACTTTAATTATTTTCTCTTTAAGAGTTTTTGTTCTTATGGGAGAAAATATGTGAAATCATTAATGAGGTAATTAACTGATAAATTAGTGAAAATAGCAATACTACAATAATGACAATAATCAACTATTAAATAATTATAATACTTATAATAACAGTAATTATAAAAACAATAATACTACTTAAACAAGAACAATAATATCGATTATATTGCAAGTGATATTAATATCTACATTATAATAGCAATATTAATAATAAAAATTTATCTTACCTAGTAAAGAATTATAAATTATTTAACAAGTAAATAAACATATTAGTAATAGATTAAACTTTAAATAACTTAATATTGATTAAAAAATCAAATTTGAAGAGAGAAGAGAGAAAATTGACTAGAAACTTAAAAAATTGTAGATTTTTTCCCGATATCCAAACGAAGTCTCTATTTATAGGTAAAATTATGTAATTTAATTAAAATATTTTTTATGGCTGAAAATTGGCCAAAAACAACAAAGGAGAGAAATTATTCGATCCAACCAGGCAGCGTCACGTGGAAAGGAAGACATCAGACGCTGTCAAGTTGTGTCTCTGTATTTTGAAGAATTTATCTTCAAAACTCAATCATTTTGAAGCTTCCTTGGCCTTTGCGATGTCGTTTTGACTCCTATTTTCTTGGCATGAGAGCTTAAATTGCTCATGATTTGCCTTTTTGCTTGACATGTTTGTTAAGAAAAAGTTGAGCTAATGAAATCCCCCTATTTTTGCCATTGGACTTTCCAATCAAATTCGTCGTAACGCTCATAATGATCAATTTTACAAAGATTCCATTGTATTTCGGAAGCTCGTAGCATTGGTCCCAACAAACCCCAATTTATTGCTTCCTCGTCGCCAATAATACCAACTCTTTCAACCCGTTGTAAAAAAATAGGATTTTGTGTAATAAGCTTTTGATATTTAGAAATTGCTGTTAAAAAATAATCACAAAAATCCAAATACTTATCTTTTTTTTTTCTCTTCTAAGGAGGGCATGGGAAGGGATCGAACCTGAGACCTCACACTTTGTGAAGCCTCATGTCTACCACTGGACCACCCCTTAGGGGCTCCAAACACTTATCTATCCAGCCATGAGGTAAATCAACGACTCAAGCTTAGGAATCATCATTGTTTGTGGTCTTACAATCAAACTAGATTTCATTTTTCAATTCATCCGAAACTTGAATTCTTATAATTAAAAGAATGCCCCTCATTTTTTGAAAATTCAAAGATCACGGCAAGTAAAATAAGAAAAAACAATTGTATTGATTATTAATACTGGGGAAACAAAATAATCTTTTTTAAAAAGATAAAAAAGTAGTGCGGGATAATAAATTTAGGTACGGAGGGAGTTAATGTTGGGAATGAAAATCTAATTGTCACAAGTTATTTTGTAGAAATTGGAAAGGAGAAAAATCAAGTTTTCAATAACGAAGCATGATTCATTCCAACACACTGTTGAAGAATTTACATAAGCACTCTTTTTCTATTCTATTAGTAGGGTGAATTTAAACCTAGAGAAAAGTTGTTCCTATTTTCCTATGCAAATCCATCCCTCGTTCTCGTTCTCGTTCACAGAGGAATTAGGGGGGAAAGATCAAACATCTAGTTGACTAAACAAACTCATAAATTCATCAAAACATCTTGAACTTTGGAACAAGACCTCTGCATTTTAACACCACTTAAACTAGATCTCGACGCCATTATTTCGTTGAGCGAAAGCCTCTTCTTAGGCCCTGGCTCCGGCCTTTGCTTTGGAGCACTTTGAGACCTCACCTTTGCTTTGAAAGACTGTGTGTTTGCCATGTAACTTGGATAGTTAGAGTACGGCCTGAAGTAACTGTCGCCGCACACACTCTTGGCTGGAGTCCCGGGTAAATGTGAGCGACCAGAGCTTGCAAATCGAGGAGTGCTCTGAGCAGTGGGGAATTTACAGTCATCGCCCACCAAGCCCCATTCATAATCATGGAGGTGTCGACATTCAGGAATGGAGAGACGTGCAGGGACCGGGCATGGGAGAGGCGACGACATGTTGTAATGGTAATGTGATTCCTCACCGGAATCAGATGTACAAGTGTGGATGCGACGGGATCTCGAATTGGGCTTGTACGTGTCAATTTCAACTATTTTTGGGCTCTCATCAAAGGAATTTGTTGTCGATTCATATGAAGCTGAGAGTCTCTTGCTATGGAATTCACTTCGTGGCTCATGATCAAACCTTTCCTGTAAACATTACAAAGCAACCATCAATGCTTTTGATTAAATTGCGCTTGTGCATTAATAGTGTTACTGTACATTCTATTGCATTCTGTTTTTCTATTCTTCATTGGAATTGAATTGAGATTAACAAACTGGCCCTATGATATGTAACATACACTAGTACGATTGACAAGAATTATTCTTACAAGAGACTTTCTGTGGCGGATTTCTTGTTGAAGTCGCTCCTGATCTTTGTTGAAAGAACGACGGGCTCTCTGGGATCGAACCGCAGATTGAGCTCTAAAGAGAGCTTGCATACTATGTAGAGTGGCAGTGGCTCTTTTCCTCACAAGGAAGCCTCTAACCAGAGCCTGCAGCTTTACCAATCCTCTTAGAGCTCTAAGAGCCTTCCTGGCCTGAAAGATAAAACCAAAAATTAGACACATTTACCAAAATGACAAATACTACAAAAGCATAGAATTTTAAGAAAAGGAGTACAAGACATATAAAAAAAGTCAACCCCAATGCATAGGTAGGTGTACAAATTCAAACCATAATTAAAACACTACAAAAGAATTAGCAAATTTTAAGAATAGAGGGACCACCAAATTGGAAATCACACAAGAAATGGAAACATCATTAATGAATTTGAAAACTACTCATGACCAAATTCAAATTTCAAAGTTGACATGAACTCTGTTTGATGTTAAAAGTAATCAAAAGAAAAGAAAAAAAAAAGCTGAGTAGTTGTGACAAAATCCAACGGAAAAGATGACATTCTAAAATCAACTGGGACCTCTGAGAACCAAGAATTAGAATGAAAATTAAATCCCGCTTACCAAATGAGCTCTGAATACAGTCTGAATCTTCACGGCAGCCCATCTCTCCCTGCCACCACCAAACATAGTTCCTCTGCCATGGCTAGTTAGCCTCACCACTGCCACTGCCGCCTGCGCTGCAGCCACTGCAGCATCAGCAGCTGCCGCAGTGGCAGCAGCAACAGCAATTGCGTGCTTGGTCTGCTCCTTCTCCGACTCAGAAATGTAAGATCTCAACCAAGCAGCATCACTAGCCGGGATATTCCCCGGAATCTTAGTAGACATAACAGCGGAATCTTTCCCAGACTTTGCAAAACTCCACCGTCTCTTCTCTTTCCGGTCACCGGAATTAGAAGAATTATCCACATTTTCTTTATCTTTCTTCAACCCCAACAATCCCCTAAACCACCTAGTAGCTTTTCCCATCCTCCAATTTTTTCTCTCCCCCAGGCCCCAACTATAAATGTAATCTAGAGAGAGAAACAACAAGATACAGTAATGCGTGTATATATATACTACTACCTGCGAAGGAGAGGGGAAAATGAAGTAAAGATTACAGGTGGTGAAACCAAATAGCCAAGTGTTAATTACTGAAGAAGCATTTGCAAGGGCACTTAGAATCTTTTACTCAGAAGTGATGTAAGTGAGGAGGGAAAAGGTTAACAGAAAGGCATCATCAAATCCTTTAAATAATAGATAAAGGTTGGGTTTTTATTTCTTTTTAAATTTTTGTGTTTAAAAACTTTTGAAAATTTATATTTCTGACACAGCCTCGTGAAGAACTGCGTTACAAGACAAAAGGGTGAGACAGAGAAAAACAATATACTAGTAAAAATTAGGGAAAAGATTGAAACTTGTCAACAAAACGAACAAGAATTCAGCCAAAATTAAGTGAGAAAAAGAGTTTGAAAATTGAAAAAAGGGTGTAATAATTACAGATAAACTGAAAAAGGAGTCTCAAATACCATTGAACATTTTTACTTCTGCCCAGAATCCAGAGTTGTTCCCAATGAGAAACTCAGCAAATCTTTAAAATAGAAAAAAGCACAATCATTTCTCTCTCTCAAACTTTCCTAGAGTAAAACACACGCACACACACACATTCTAGTCAAACAAACAAGAATTACAAAGAAAAACAAACCCAATAAAGTGCAAAGCCTATGAAAAAGTAGCAATCATCAAATAGAGTAACACTCAAATGCTCAAAAACCCAACTTCAAGAAATTCAAAAAAACACTCAAATCCCTTCTTCCACCAATAAGAAATTCAAAAATTCCCCCTTTTTTCTCTCAAACTATGAAGATAGATTTACCTATATAGCTAACTTTCTGGAGCGACGTGTATTCTTTACAAATGAAAGATGCCACCACCACCCACCACCAGGTTTCTCAGCGGCTGACACCCACACCCCCCTGGCCCAACTCGTGAATTTCTTTAAAGAAACAATTTTTCTATTTTCAAAATTTTTTAAGCACCTACAAATTCCACAACCCATAATGAGCCTTTTGCCATACTTTGCTCTTTTGTCCCTCTATCCTTACTTCTCTCTATTCAATACAATCCCTTTCAAAATTGGAGCTAATAATGAGGTGGGTCTCCTAGAAAAACCTTATTACTTTCTACTCTGAAGCTATTTCTGAGGTCGCCTTTAAAGCCCACTTATCAATTATAAAATTAAAGAAAAATTGCTGGAAATATGCTGATGGCGTCTCCTTTGTGTACCTGCCAAAAGGGATAATTAGAGAGAAAATCTTGCCATTGGGTCCCTCCTCCTCCTGACTGCGTCTTCTATTTCTCCGTTTGAAATTAAATTAATGAGAGATATCCTAGCAGAGAAATCTCTGCCACAACTACTGGCGCATAAAATCTCTAAAATTGAAAAGGGTAGTGTGAGTGTGACGGAGCTGTGTGAGAGAGAGTGTGCGTATGTAATGCAAATCTGAGAATAATGGTGGGGGAGATAACGACGAGTTGTAATTAAGAGGGGTATGGTGGAGGGTTGAGAAATGACGACGGCCGTTTACGGGGTTTTGCTTTTCAATTTCCTAAAACGCGGGAGTGGAACAGTTATGTGGGCCAGATCCGCTTCTTATTGGGCCTACTTCCATGGTAAGCTATGACCGAGAATCCCCGCGACCATGGGTCATTCATTTCTCTAACAGCATCCCAATGCACCTCTTTCAATTTCATTAAAATGGAACCTGAGACCTCCCACATTGTGAAGTCTCATCTTTACCACTGAGCCATCTCGTTAGACGTTTTATCTTTTTAACTAGATCTCACTTTTATCTTTATATTTTTTTATTCTTATTTCATTGAAAAATATTTTTTTTTATTTTTAATCTTTTTATACATCTTTTTAGTTGGTTGTCACTGTTATCTCATTAACTTTATATTTCAATCTTATTTTTATACTTTTCAAACAAATAAATTTATTTAACTTTATTTAATATATTTCATATTTAAATATTTCGTATAAATCAATTTATTTATAAAGATATTAATTAATTTATAAATAATAAATTTCTCATAAATTAAATAATTTATCAATAAAATACATATTATACATAACTCGTAAAATAACATAAATAGAAAATCACATAAAACATTAAAATTGGAAAAAAAAAATACATAATGATAAAGTTATATAAAACATAAATGCTTAAAAATTACATAAAAATAATTCATCAATTAGAATTACATAAAAACGTCACCGTAACGACGCCATATATGTTCAACCAATTTCGATCGAAGTTCATGATGTGTGTTTCTATCTCGTGCCTCTGAATTTCGTTGCCGTTTTGTTGACCCACAATTTACTTGTGGAGAGTCATATACAGTATCATCAGCCTAGTTTGTAAGCTGATTATTCTCAGTCTCCACAATCATGTTGTATAAAATAATGTATGTGAGCATTATTTTTTTCAAGTTATCTCTATACCAAAACCTGTTATGACCTTTGATAATTGTCCATCATCGATTTTGTATCGTGATGCACAATTCGAATCCAATTTGTGCATCAGGATTTTTTACTTCATCGATTTTACATCGCGATGCACAAAATCGAATCCAAATTGTGCCTCGAAATTTTATGCTTGGGGAATCAAATTTGTGTATCTGAAATTCAATTTTTCATCAGGGATCCAATTTATGTGTCTGAATTTTCTGCATCGCATATCCAATTTATGCATCGCGATTCAAACTAGTTCCAACAGCATTTCTTCTACCTTCTTCCTCCTTGACTGTCGTAAGTCTTCTTCTTCATTCTTCACCCAGCCCAGAAATGCATAATTCATTCTAGTATCATACTTAATTAAGCAGAAAACGCATTTATCGTTCATGGTCGCTGCCCTCTCGACCTATTCGACATGACAAGGCAAATCGATCTCTAATTCGTTACCGCAATAACTGTGATTTTCCAACAAATAAAGAAAAATATGTTGGAGTTACGAAATAAATGTTGGAGGAAGAAACTCTTGGGCTTTCGAAGAAGACATATTTGGGCATTTTCGGAACATATTTATAAAAGTGACATTTTTCGGTTAAAAAAAAAAAGACGGGACTGGAAGGCTTAGAAGTTTGACAAAATGTATCGGTCTGCAATTTTATCTTCTTTTTTTTTTTTTGACAAGTGGCCTTATATGTACATCAAGCTAGGCTCTTGTTTCCCATGTGAAACTCTATCTATCTCCCAATCTTAGAAAATCTTTGCAATTGGCTATCGTGTTTTCAAGAAAAAAAATATTTGAAAAAAATGGTTTTTGTATTTTTTTTTTCATTTGGAAACTTAAAAAAAAAACTTATTACAAACTGTTTTACAATTGAAGAAAAACAACATATTTATTAAGTAAAATAACTTTATCAATTGGAGCCTCTAAATCATTTTTCCAAGTTCTGGCCTCAATGCATATATCAAAGGAATAATTGCGGCCCGATACCATTTATTAGAAATGTAACGCTCCAGTACCCAATCTTTTTTTTAAACCGCAAAAGTCCATTTTCATAATTATGTTCCAAATCTGCCTGCGACCTCTTGCTACTTCGGTCTTCTTCTTTCTCTTGTTACTTCTTTCTTTTTACTCTCTCTCTTCTTTTCCCTCCTTTTCTTCTTAGAACCGCTCGCCATCCAACTTCGTCTCCATCTCTTTTTTCTTCATTGTCGACCTTCTTTCATCTTCTCCGATCATTTTCTTCATAACTTTTGATCTCGGATGAACCACGTGACACATCGCATATCAAATCAAAGCTCTCAACGAGATAGCCTAAATTTGAGCTGAGATATTTGCATTCGAAGCCCAAAATTTGACAGGTTTCAATTGTGTATTGGATGCACAAATTTTGACAAATTTCCAATTGTGCATTGCGATGCCCAGTGGCTTTTTCCATTTTGATGCCCAAATTTTGAAAGATTCTCAATTGTGCATTGCGATGCCCAGTGGTTTTTTGTATTTCGATGCCCAAATTTTGACAGATTTCAATTGTGCATTGCGATGCCCAATGTTTTCATTGCGATGCCTGATGGCTTTTTGCATTTCGATGCCCAAATTTTGACAGATTTTCAATTGTGCATTGTGATGCCCAAATTTGGGCAGTAACTTTCTCCGCGCATATTTTCTTCATTAAGGGTATCTTCATCATTTCCCTCTAAAAGTGTACTTTAGCGATTTAAGAGAAATATAGGAGACCTAGGTAATTATAATTTCACCAAAATGGACCAGCCATAATTTACCCCTATATCAAACCTGAAAATTTAAATGCAATTACCTTCCAAGTTACAACGGTTATAAGGAAAGGATTCGCATACAGTCATTGCAATTTATTTTTTCTCTCCTCTTTGCAACTCTAATGAGTCGCATTCAATTTTTTTCCTTTCACCTTCTTTCATCGTCCAATTATTATGTTAATGTTTTTTTTTCCTTAAATATGTTTTCTTTTAAAAGGATGTCTATAAAGCTTTTCCCATCCCTATTATTACTCTAGTCTTTCGAGCATAGATATCCATTTTAAAATTTCAATATATCTATAAGTCAAATTATTAATTTCTTTTTTATTAATAATTATATTTAATTAGAGAATAATATTTATTTATTATTTTATTGTAATTATTGTTTAGTGGTAATTTTCTTGTATAGTTTTTTCCTTAGTATAACTCTTTCCTTGTGAAGGATTCCTGTAACACTAATCCTAGTGTAATTCCCTATATAAATAAGTGATTCAATCAATGGAAAGGCTATGCCGTTATTCCAATTATTTGTGAGTTTTTACATGGTATCAGAGCTTTGCTCCTAAACAATCAGTCTTGTGCCACTTATCCATCGCCGTCTGTTGACTGTTGCTGCCCCCCCTGACACACTTGCTAACATGGCTGCCAACCACACCCTCACCATTCAAAACCTTGTTGATCCCACCAAAACCTTCCAACTCATTAACATCTCCCACCACAACATCACCGAACTCACCTCCACCAACTACATCATTTGGAAACTCCAAGTTGAGGCAACTCTCATCGGCTATGACCTTTACAAGTTTGTAGATGGCTCACACCCGTGTCCGCCTCCCACCATCCTCTCGATGGATGCTCAAACATCCAAGGATATTCCAACACCCAACCCCAAATATCAACCCTGGATCCGGCAAGACAAACTTTTATTTCACGCCCTTGTCGATTTCCTATCTGCACCTCTTGTCCCTCTGATCCAGCAGGCCGCAACTACCCAAGCAGATCAAGGACCACCTCAAGCGAGCTTTCCAAGGGCACTCAGTCGATCTCCAAATACATGCAATCCATTAAAGGTCGTGCTGATGAGCTCACTGATCTTGAAAAACCACTCAACCACGAGGACCTCATTAAGATCATCCTCCGGGGTTTGGATGATGACTACCACCACATCATAGATGTGGTCGAAGGTCGTGACACTCATATCTCGTTTGATGAGCTTCATGAAAAACTAGTCTAATGTGAGTTGCTTCTCAAGCAGTCCTAGGCCGCGTCCTTCTCGCATCCTGCTTCGGCCAATCCTGCTTCTCGAGGACCAACAACTTTTATTCTCGGCAACCATCCTCCCTAGGGCTGGCAAAAAGTCCCGTTTTCCCATCCCGACCCGACACCCGTCCCGATCTCGACCCGACATTTCTGCACTTGACATAATCCTGATCCCGACTTTGTCGGGATTTTTCCCATCCTGACTTATTTCGGGACGAGATTCGGGAAATATATCAATCCCGTCGGGATTCCCGACCTGTCCCGACTATTTTTTTATTTTATTTTTTTGATTTTTTTAATTTTTTTTAAAATTAAATTTTTAAAAAATAATTTTTTTTAAATATTTTGAGTGTGTACTGTTGCTAAGCCAAGAGACTATTTTTCAAACAATGTCTATTTTGTGCTTGCTGAAATTATTTAATGGTATTTGTTAAATTTATTTTCACAATATTGTGGTTTTTTTTTTGTCTATCAAATTTATGTACTTAGTGCAACTCTTCTCATACGAGTGAAGAGTGCATTTTGTTCAGAATGACAGATTCATCAATACCCACCATTAAGTAAATATTCAAGTATACTTGTAAATATATAGTTTGAAATCTTAATCATGATGGAGACATTTTAAAAATATTTTAGTGTCAGAGATACTGTTCATAAATATTATAGTCGGGATTACGAGATTTTTATCTCCCGAACTGTTAGGATCCCGACACATCGGGATCCCGACACGTCGGGTCCCGACGCTTATCAGGAACGGGATTGGGAAAGAAATTGAAATCCCAAATTCTATCGGGACAGGATCGGGATAAGGCTAATCAGGACGGGTCCCGTCCCGATTCCGCCCCTAATCCTCCTAGCCTCAGTAATTGTCCTCGCAACCTCGACAACCCTCTCATTCCTCGGCAACAACTCCTCGACAACAGCGACCATATCTTGGAAAGTGTCAATGATGTCGCCAACATGGACACATGGTTGCTCGCCGCCCCAACTATTAATTGGTCGCCACCATGCCTCTACCCGCTACTCCCAACTCGGCCAATGACTCCAAATGGCAACCCCGAGCACATTTTGCGTCCCCATCGGACAACAGGACACCGAGTTGGCTTCTTAATAGTGGTGCCTCTCACCATGTCACTAGTGACCTTGGCAACATCTCTCTACACTCCACCTACACGGGCACCGACGACATGATCATTGGTGATGGTACATGGTTAACTATCTCCAAATCTAGTTCCTCCTCTCTTCACATACCATCACACACCTTTGCCTTACATAATGTTCTATTTGTACCTAACATGAAACGAAACCTCATATCCATATCTCAATTTTATAATTCCAATAATACATCTATTGAGTTCTTATCATCTTTTTTTCATGTGAAGGATCTACCGACATGGAGCATACTGCTAACCGGGCAATCTAAAGACGATGTGTATGAATGGCCAACCACAGACCCCTCTCCTCACTCCTCACCCTTCTGGTTATGTAGGCTTCAAAGTTTCTCACCAAGACATGTATTATCGACTTGGTCATCTGTCTGAACCCTTCCAACGTTAGATTCTATCGAGTCTAGGTTTAGTTTTAGGCTCTACTCGCAACAAACAAACACACTTTAATGGTTGTTTATGTAATAAAAGTCATAAACTTTCTTTTGCTCAATCTACTAGTATCTTTACCTCCTCTATCCAAATCATTTATTCTGATTTTTGGACCTCCTCTCTCATTCCGTTGATGGGTTTAAGTATTATGTGATCTTTGTTGATCACTTCACCCACTACATATGGCTCTACCTTCTCGAATACAAGTATGAGGTAGCCACCATCTTTCCTCACTCCAAGGCCCTGGTCGAAAACTTTTTTTCAAATTAACCATTGTCACTCTTTACTCGAATAATGGTGGTGAATATACTGGTCTTGCTCGGGACACTGGTTTGGCCACCTACATGTCCGCTAACGGCATTTCCCATCTCACCTCACCACCTCATACTCTAGAACACAATGGGTTCTCGGAACGTCGGCATCGCCACATTGTTGAGACTGGCCTCTCCATGCTCTCCAAAGCATATCTCTTTCATTGCCCTTCTGGTTGTTTGCCTTTCAAACAGTGACCTACCTTATCAATCGTCTTCCTACACCCACTCTTTAATAATTATCTCCATATCAAAGCTCATTGGGTCTCCTCCCAACTTCACCAAACTTTGCGCCTTTGGTTATCTTTATTACCGTTGGCTTCGCCCCTACTCTGGGCACAAACTCGTTGCCCACTCCTCTTCGTGTGTCTTCCTTTGCTACTTGCTCACTTAAAGTGCATATTTGTGCTATGACCCGAACATAATTAAACTTTTTATCTCGCGTCATGTTAGGTTTGTTAAGTCTAAGTTTCCCATGGCCAAAGTCGATCTTCATTTTGTTCACCCGGATGTCTCCACTCATGCTACCTAGCTTCCCCCTCATGAAACTCTTTCGATTTCATACACACCTCCCGCTGCCCATCCCGGTAGTTATACGCCAGTTTCTCCTAGCACAAGTCAGAATGTGGTTGATCTCAGCTCCTCCATACACCACTCAACAAGTATCTTACCTGCTACCAGCTCTGTGCATACTGCTCAACCCTCATCAACATGACGCCTAGCCCCATGCCTGAGGACAATTTTATGCTCATTGCTAGCTCATCCTCGACACCTTGCAACCTGGTCAAGGATAATTCTGTGCCCGTTGAACCCAAGGACATTCCAGTGACCGCTGCCCTAGTTCCTATGTCGACTGCTACTAGTACCTCATCCATTGTTACTCACTCCAAGAATAACATTTAAAAGTCGCTTACCAAACTCAGTATTTCTGCTCAACTAGCAACAAACCCACATGTGTCACTCAAGTTCTCAAAGATGTCAGGTGGCACCACGACATGTCTGAATAATATGATGCACTGACTCGGAATGGTACGTGGGATCTGGTTCCCTCGATAGGGCCTCAATATTGTTGGCTATAAATGGATCTTCTGCATCAAGCATTATGCTGATGGCACCATTGACCACTACAAAGATCCCCTCGTTGCCAAAGGGTTTCACCAACGACCAGATGTCGACTATCATGAGACCTTCAGCCCGGTAGTTAAACCCACCATTGTACGTCTGATTCTCTCATTAATTGTATCTTGAGGATGTGATCTTCGTCAACTGGATGTGAGCAATGCCTTTCTCTAAGGCACTCTATCTGAGGAGGTCTTCATGACTCAACCTTTGGGTTTCATCGATAAGGACAACTATCAGCTTGTTTGTCAACTTCATAAGACTATCTATGGTCTTAAACAGGCTCCCTGAGAATGGTACAATGAGCTGGGACAGTTTCTTCTTGCCTTCGGGTTCAAAAAATATGTGGCTGACACGTCCTTGTTTGTACTTAATAAAGGGGGCACCACCATATATCTTCTTATCTATGTGGATGACATCATCATCATCACCGGGCTGCTGTTCAGACCTTCATCAATCTGCTCACTGCTCGCTTCTCGCTCAAGAACCTTGGTGACCTTCATTATTTCCTTGGTGTCGAAGTTGTTAAACGACCAAGTAGTCTCCTACTCTTCTAGCGCTATTACATTATAGATTTGTTCGTGTGTACGGGCATGACAGATGTTCACCTAGTGGCTACTCCCTTCACTACCTCGCCTACTTTGACACTACAGTCAGGCACTGCTCTCACTGACCCTACAGAGTTTCGAGCTGTGATCGGGAGTCTTTAGTATTTTTCCCTTACTCTCCATGATGTAGCCTATGTGGTTAACAAACTTTCTCAATTTATAAATAAGCCGGCCACCGAGCACTGTAATGCGGCCAAACAAGTTTTTCGCTATCTATGTAGATCCATTGATACTGGTATTTCACTTCATCGACAGTCCCCTAGCTCTGCATACATTCACTGATGTCGATTAGGCGGGAAACAAAGATGACTATACATCCACCAGTGCCTATGTATTCTACCTTGGCCACAACCTGATCTTGTGGAGCTCCAAGAAGTAACACATTGTTGCTCGCTCCTTGACTGAGGCTGAATATTGGGTTGTGGCCGCTAATGCAGCTGAGGTTCGCTGGATCTCATCCCTTCTCGGCGAGCTGGGCCTTCCTTTCTCGTCTCAACATGTTATCTACTGTGACAATGTAGGAGCAACTAGTCTTTGCTCCAATCCGGTCTTTCATACTTGCATGAAACATATGGCACTTGACTTTCACTTCATTCGCAAACAGGTCCAAGATGGGCAGCTCCGGGCTTCTCATGTCTACTCGGCCGACCAGCTGGCCGATGCGCTTACCAAGTCGCTTGCTTACCAGCAGTTTTAGCACTTACTTCACAAGATTGGTCTCTCCTCACGACCATCCATCTTGCAGAGGCATATTAGAGAATAATATTTATTTATTATTTTATTGTAATTATTGTTTAGTGGTAATTTCCTTGTATAGTTTTTTCCTTAGTATAACTCCTTCCTTGTAAAGGATTCATGTAACCCCAATCCTAGTGTAACCCTAATTGTAACTCCCTATATAAATAGGTGATTCAATCAATGGAAAGGCTATGCCGTTATTCCTATCATTTGTGAGTTTCTACATATTTCAAGTTGAGATTTACAACAACTTTTTTTTCTATAAAATTTAATTGTGATATATTCCATTTACTTAAATCTAATTATTTGGCAAATTTTTTTGACACATTTTAAACTATTTACCAAACAACGTAATGTATAACATTTTCACCTTCACAAAATCCTTTTTCAAAAGTAATTTTTCTTAAAACAAATAGAAATAACAATGATTTATAATTTCCCATCTGTATTGAGTGATTCCACTCTCTCTCTCTCTCTCTCTCTCTCTCTCTCGAAATTTCCATATGATATGGTTATATTTAAAATCCGGATTTTATGTCATATATTTTCTTTAATTTCTTACTTTTTGAGATACATAGCAAAAGCTGTAGCAAAAGCCTTAAGCATTCAGTAGCAGCCTTCAAAGTTCAAAGAAGTTCAAGGGAGCTAATTGCGCTAATAATAAAGTTGTTTACTCTCTTTAGTAATCTGGAGGGTAGCTAGTGTAATTCTCTACTTGTCTAAGGGTAGCAGTTGTATCTCTTAGTCTAAATGGCAGTTATAGCAGTTATATAAATAATCTCTCCCTCTCATTGTAAAAAGACGTAGAGAGTTTATCTCTCATTCTTGAATTCTCGATTCCAATTACATAGTTATCTTTCTTGGTTTAATAAAGGTTCTTATAACTTTGTGATTCAAATTTTCTCATTCTTGCTACCCAACTTTCAATTATCTGAAAATGTATCACATTGTATCATTGTGAGATAATTATTTTTTCAATAACAAGCTCCAACTGTGACATTTCTCTCTATCACACAAACACAAACTCAAAAAGTAATTAATGGAGATCAAGATCCTCAATTCAATGTCCGAAGAAAAAAAACCAAAAAATGGTAAACTTTCTTATCTCTCCTCTTCTTCTGTTTCCTTTCTTGATTATCTATTCTTTATCCTATCATATTTGAATCCATGTCTAAAACCCCTCTTGTAAACCCCTTAAAGAAAACAACCCTACCAACAACAATATAACAGTTGATGCCTATGATCTTCCTGAAATCTCCCCGCAATTAACCTTTGGCCACCCATTGTATCTTCATCCTAATGATCATCCAAGGATGAATAATGTGTCTGAAAACCTCTCAGATCTCAACTTCAATCAGTGGAAGATCTTTGTCACCATTATCTTATATGCCAAGAATAAACTTGGTATGGTAAATGGCTCTAATAGAAAACCTATCCCACCATCTAAATATGTCAATTATTGGGAAAGATGCAACAACATGGTGGTCTCTTGGTTGCTTAACTCTGTTGATTCTGAAATTCGTCAAATTATTGTTTATTTCTCCACAACTCATGAGATCTGGGAAGACATTAATACAAGATTCATTCTAAGTGATGCCCTTGAAATCTTTCAAATCCAGAAAAACATCATGTTGTGAGCTCAAAGAAACCTCAATGGCAATGCCTATTTTACTAAACTTAGAGGTCTGTGGAATGAACTCACAAGCCTACATCAAATACCTAAGTGCATATGCAACTGTGTCTGTGGTGCCAACTCTGCCAAAGCAGAATATGATCATGTGACCAAACTGACCCAATTTCTAATGGGTCTTTCTGAAAACTACACTGATGTTAAAGGGCAAATACTTAGGATGCATTCTCTCCCCTCTGTGGCCAAGGTTGTGTCCATGCTTGTTTAAGAGGAAAGCCAAAGATAACACACCAATGCCATAAATTTTGGAGATGTCTCATCTACCTTAATGGGAAAATCAACAACAATTCTGGAAACAAATTCAACAAAGGTAAACAAACAGGAGGTTCTCAAACAACCACCTCCAGAGTAAAGTTCTTTTGTGAATTATGCCATGGTGATTCTCACACTAAGGATAAATCTTTCTTTATTCAAAGTCATCATGGGTGGCACTATCTCTTTGGTATTTTGGAAAGATATATGATTGAACTAATGTAGTTTATACTTGACAATTATAACTCATAACCCGTTAACCCACCTGAACTGAAAATTACCTGATCTAACCCGTTAACATTTTCGTGACGAAACAGGTAAACCGTTTCGACCCGTTGCCCGTTTTGACCCAATGTTTTTTATTATATAAATGTATGGATTCTTGGGGGGAAGCGCCAACACGTAGACATGTGGTGACTCATTCGAACCCGATCCATTTCGACCAATTTGATATTCAGGTTCTAACGCGTCCGACCCGTTTTAATCCGTCACTCGTATCAACTCGACCCAAACCTGATCCTCCCGATTAGAGTCCATCAAAACATAGAACAATTAGTTACTGATCGATGTATTTTATACGTCGATACCTGATACTTTTATGACTTAAATTGAGCTATTTCACGAGGCTTTTGGCTACTGATATGTGTTTTTTAGTTGTTTTATGAGTTTCAGGGTTTTAGGTGAAATTATATGAATTATATGGCTTTTTGGTAAAAATTCCAAGAAGGGGCCAAAGTGTAAATTGATGAAGAAACGGCAAAGGGACATTCTGATGACCTTGCGGCCGCAAGGTATTTTTACCTTGCCTTCGCAAGGTAGGCAGTAAGTTCAGTCAGGCAGCCCCAGATATTGAAGACCCTTGTGGACGCAAGGGGTAATGACCTTGCGGCCGCAAGGTAGGCAGAACCGACTTTCGGAGGTTTTTAAGCCAGACTAAAATTCCTAAACCCACTACAACTCCATGGTATAAATAAAGGACGGTAGCCAGAGCTTAAGAAGGGCCATGAAGTAGTTTTCTATAGCTTTAGCATAGGATTTAGCGTGTATAACATAGTTTAGTTGTTGTAATTATAGTTTTGAAGATCGATCCATGTATTCAATCATCTCCATGTTATGTTCATCTTCAAGGATGAACTAAACATCCATTAATCTAGGAGTTGGGAGGTAACTTGTATCGAATCTATGCTTTAATCTATTTTTATTCATTTAATTCTTGTTGATTGTAATGATTATCAATCCCTTTATTATTTCACTTTGAACAAATGAATGTAATCGTGAATAATAAAGGCCTAGAGGTGCGGATAACTGCATGATCAATGTGCATATGTCGTACACAGGCTCACCATCATGATAAATTGAACCTATCGATGCACGAAAGTGATAAGTTAGGGTCAGGTTCCATATATGACCTAAGTGACAGTTAGGATTCATATGTTCTTGTGCCTAGGATATAGAATGGACGGATTATTTGGAGATGGAGACTGAACGGTAATTCGACATGCTATATCTATATTTTGTGAACGAATCCAAGAAATTGAATGGTACTTTATCAAAATAAGTCATAGAAGAGATACAAGCAAAACCCTAATCTTATATTTCCCTCCATCATAAGATTTTCATAAACTGTAATTGCTACTAATTTAGTTAACTCTAGAATAATAATTAGTTTAGATAAAATCAAAATTAAAACCCCCTTAGTTTAATAATTTACTACTGATAATCGTGCTATTTGTGATTTTCTTGTCTATGTGGTTCGACCCTTGCTTCCCAAAGCTATTCTACAATAGTCAGTGCCGATCCTGACATTTTGAAGGCCCTGTCTTTAATTTAATAAGAGGCCCAAAATTGGCAAAAGATATTTACTAAAAATTAAAATTAAATTATATATTTGATAATGTTATAAGGTTCAAACTTTTTTCCTTACGAACGAAGTACAAAAATAACTAAATTTCTAAATTACAATCAAACTTTTTATTTGAAAAGTATCATCCTTCTAACATTTTTTGATGCAAAATCTTCAATCAAATCTTCATAATCAATCTTTTCCAGAAAATCATCCTCAATTGATATGAGCGCCAATCCATTAAGTCTTTCTTGTGTCATTGTAGAACGCAAGTAGGACTTTAATAACTTCAATTTTGAAAAACTTCTTTCTGCAGATGCAACAGTTACGGGAAGAGTTAACAAAATTCTATATGCAATCATTGTATTAGGAAAACAATCCACACGTTTCAAAAAATTTACAATATCAATAGGTCCCATCTTTTCCATAGGTAAGTATTCTTTGAGTAACTTTAATTCCATATATAATTCATTCGCATCAATGTCAGATTGTTCATCTTTCTTAAGTGCACTTTCAAATCGACTACAACAAGACTTTAAACTCATATCATCCAATGAATGCAATTTATCGGAAGTAAATAAGAAACCAAAAATATTTTCATATTCTTGATATTGTTCAAATCTCCTAGTTAGTGAAGCAATCGCTTGATCAACAATATATAAGAAATAATTAACCCTAAATGACTCCTCTTCAGATTGTGAATCATTAGACGATGCATCAGTTGGAGTTTCATCAAAATATTTTTTTCTTCGAATTGGACGCTTTTTGGGGAACACATGATCAACATTTATTTCAATTGCAAGTTCCTTTGTAGTTTTCAACGCATTTAAAAATCCATTCTCTCTGTATTCCTCAAAAAATGTTATCAACCCTTTTACTTCTTTAATGGCAACATCAATAAGCATATCCCTTGATTGTAATTGTTTGCTAACTAAATTAACTACATATAATATTTCATACCAAATGACTATTGCAAGTAAAAACTCAAAATCACCAAGCTCATTTTTTGCTAAGGATTTAGCTTCACTTCTAATTTTTGAATCATTATCACTTTCTGCTACTTGAAGTAAAGCTTCTTGTATATCCAAAACTTGAAATCTTATGGCTTTAACACTATCAACGCGACTTTCCCAACGGGTGGATGATAATGATTTAAGTGTCAAACCTTTTACATTATCTTTCAAAATCTGCCATCTTTTGGAAGAATTTGCAAATATTGTGTAAATACGTTGTATGACTCCAAAAAAATCTTGAGCTTTACCACTAGTGTTAGCCATGTCACATAATATCAAATTGAGACTATGACAACCACAAGGAGTATAAAATGCTCTTGGATTTATATCTAAAAGTTTTTTTTGCACTCCTTGATGTTTTCCTTTCATATTTGACCCATTATCATAGCCTTGCCCACGCACATTATCGATATCAAGATCAAGAAATGTTAATTCATTTTGTAAAACATCAAAAGCCCTTGGCCGCTTGTATCATTCACATCCAAAAATCCTAAAAGGATTCTTCAATGCTAACTGAATTTGAAGACACATCCAAATATCTTATTATAAAAGTCATTTGTTCTTGGTGGCTTATATCAGGAGTACAATCAAGTATGAGTGAGAAATACTTTGCTTGTTTTATTTTCTTAATGATTTCAGATTTAATAGAAGAAGCAAGCAATAGTATTAACTCATTTTGGATTTTATGACCAAGATAGTTATAATGAATTTTATCATTTGTAATACGTTGAACATGCTCTTGAACAACAGGGTCAAACTCGGCCAACATTTCAACCAAACCTAAGAAATTACCGTTGTTACTTTGATAAATTCTCTCATTAGTGCCACGAAATGCTAGATTATGTTTTGCAAGGAATTTTACAGCCGAAATAATTCTAAACAAGACTTTTTTCCAGTGATCTTTTTCTATATCAAGTTGTTTTTTAGCCACTTTATCAATGGTTTCATTATTTTGTAGTCTCACACGCAATTCATACCAACTAGTCATATTTTTAACATGTTCTGCACTAAGTTCATGTTCTTTAAGTCTAATACTTAGATGTGACCAATCACTGAAACCCTCATTTGCTAATTGACCTCTTCCATACCCTTTTTTAAATATTTTACAACAAAAACAAAATATTTTATCAAGCTCTTTCGAATACACTAGCCAATCTCTATCAAACTTTTCTCCATTTGACAAAACTCTAGTATAAGATGTTGAAGAAAATCGCCTAGAAAGTTTATCTTTAGGTCCTTTTTGAATAGACAAATCTCTTTTATGACCCTTTGCCACTAAAATATCAATCATATTAGAATCGAGAGCATCCCAATTTCTTGGATAAAATATATCAAGCATATGAAAAGAATCATCAACATTTGCATCCAAATTATCAAAATTCTCAACATCATTAGTATCAATATTAGCATCATCAACAGTGACATTAACACCATCATCATAGTCAACATCCAAATTTTCAAAATTCTCAACATCATTATTTTGAAAATTAGGTGAAGGGATGGCGTTAGCATCATCAACATTAACATCAATACCACCATCAACATTAGCATGATTTTCATTTTCAGAAGATACTTGTGATTCTATTGTAATAAACTTTTCAAGGGCTCCTCTTTGAGACTGTTGCAATTGTTCAATTCTTTTTTTATTTTTACGTTTTTCATGTCCAGATTCGAATTTCCTTTTTAAAGGCATAATTGAAAAAAATGGACTAACAACAAATCAGTGAATCACAACAATAAAATACTAGTAATAACAAACCAAAATCATATTAAAAGTAACTATGAAAGGAGCGAAAGAACCTGGTTTATCAACTCTATCGAGTATCGAGTTCCGAATTCCTCCCAAATCACAATTAAAAACTTGCGAAAAATTTCCACCGTCACTGAAATAATGAAATTGCAAAATCTTAAATCTGAAACACAGAAACAATGAAATCTGAAACAATCAAAATCTGATTTAAATATTTGATAACATTTATTTGTTTTCAAAACCTCATAGCATCCTTTTCCTTAGGTCATTTGACATTTATAAATTATAATAATTATAGTTTTATCAAATTGCCAGAGCAACATCCAAATATGACTCTTTTTTGTTTTTATCAGCCTGAGAGAGTACGGACTTTTGTAATTTGGTTCAACTCGGTTCTCTCACGAGCATAGCGATATGGGCAGTGCCAGTAATCATCAGTAAATCTTGGCTACAACTTGTGCCAGAAAGGAAAATGAAAATTAATCCATGCTTTATTTTCAGGTCACAGTGAAAAGTGGGATCAAAATTGACAAAATACACACAATCTTCTTTTATTTTCTTAAATAATACTCTCTCAAAACAATTGAATAACTTTTTCCATGATTTTCCTTATCATTTCCTTGACCAAAAATGTCAAAATGACCTATACAGTATTCAGTATACACATAGTGTATAGGTCATTGTTTCTCTTCTTCAGCCTATCTATCTGGACCAACTAGCAGAACAGATTAACAGAATATAAAAATTAAAAAGGCAATCTCAATCTCGAATTCTCGACATCCAATCCACAAACCAAAAGTACATAAATAAGACATCGAAAATTATGAAATTAAATGAAGAAATCGAAGTGAACACTTACCCGATTACACCACGAAATTCGAAAGACGAAAGTGAACAATTGAACTTCGACTTCGAACCTTCAAACAAAGTAGCTCGACAGACGCCTCGACGAATGCTCGATCAGTCGATCTATAATATTAATAGGCAATAGTCCCCAACCCCAAGGTGTGCCCAATCAAATCGCCGGCGCCGTCACGCCGGATTACTACTTTACTGGATTAGGAGGAATAGGAGCCAAACGACTGAAACGAGTGAGTGAGTGATGACCCGTCGACCCCTAACACAGCAACACTGATCAGTCTGATCTGTGATCTCTTCACTCTTCAACTCTTGTCAAGAAAAAAACTGAGAATCACATTCGTTGGGCTCGGAAAGAAGAAGAAGATTTAGATCTGAAATCTGAATAAAAATCGGTTGTTGTAAGGCTGTAAGCGGGCGGAAGCGACGAAGCGTGGAAGTATTCTAGGGAATCCAGCCGTCGCAGCCGATATTAATTCACCATTACGAGGGAAGGTAGCGAGACGCGGCGGGGATTTCGGTGATCAAGAGAAACGAGAGAGAGGATTGCGAATCTACTGATGTGTATAACTGAATAATTTCGATTTTGGAGACTTCACTGCTTCAGGGCCTCAGACAGTCAGACTTGGAGCGTCTCTGGGCAGACCGAAAGTGGGCTTGATGGTTTTTCAATTTCATTTTGGGCTATGTACAATATAAGCCTATAAGGTAACTTTAAAAATATGAGGCCCTCTTCAATTTGAGGCCATGTTCCATCGGGCACTTGGAACATGCTTAAAACCGGGCCTGACAATAGTCTTGTCCACTTGTAAGGAAATAATTAAAATAAGACATCGATCAGTTACTTTTAGAATTAAGGTTTAAATCGCAATTTGGTCACCCTACTTTAACAAATTTTTCGTTAAGCTCACTATACTCTTTTTCTCTCAATTTAATCACCATACTTTGACCTTACAATCACTAAGCTCACCCAAGTCATTTTCGTCCATTATGTTGAAAGGAAATCATCATAATGACTAAAATAACCTCAAAACTTTCTTCACTTACTAAGTCAAAACCCAAATAAGTTTCATCTCTCTCTCTCTCTCCTCTCCCTAACCCTAATTTGCAGACATTCATAGTTAGCACTTAACAACTATGGGTTTGATTCATAGCTCTGATTCACAAATTACGTCCTGAAGGTCACAAACTAGTTTGGATTTCGAGTACCTGCGACAAATCAAAATATTGTCATCTCCACATTTCTCTCTCCTCGTTTTTTATTTGTAACCCAGGTCACAAGATTGGCATTAAGAAAGAGTCTGGGTTTGAATAGTGTTGGTCCACAATAATGTTCAAATAGGCTAAAGGGGGGTGACTAGTCTATGATGCCAATTAAAAACTTTTCTTCTATTACATTTAAAGTGTAGGTTTTAATGGCATATGCAACTAACACATTGAGCATGTCTGCTGGTAATACAGAACAACAGACTTGTTATTCGCCGAGTAATGAACTATGTTGGTGAACTGCCAGTAAATCAAAAGCATGTTTTAAAAAGTTTAAGCAGCGGTAATAGTAAAGCTTAGATTTAGATAAGTCTTAGGTGGTGTACACGAATATATGATCAGAACAACACTACCCTTAATCCTTCTTCCAAATGTAGATTTGAGAAATCATTAGAGAATAACTTTTCATATGATAAATCAATTTATGAAAGCTCATAGAAAGGTAAAGACTGAAAGATAAATTATTTGAAAGAACATATGAATTTATTCAAAGATAAATTGCATAATACATCAACCTAGACTCTCTATGTAAAAATTTTGTCCTCGTCATTCCAAGCCTTTATCTTCACTTAATCATTCATAGACAAATTCTTAAGTAAAGAAGGCAATAGGAGACGAGAATAAGAAACTGATACGAGAAGACAATTTTCAAGGTCATTCATATAAAAATTATCTGAACGAATGAGTGCAGAGCACTCGACCTTCTATGATGATCGATTATTGTACAATCAACAACATTTGTATGGGAATACAAATCTAAAGATATGAATGCAATATTTACAAACAGCTCTTCATTTTCCTTGGGCACCATCTGAAATCTATCTTCAAATCGATCCAAGAGCTTGACCTCTAACTTTAGGAATAAAATACTGAAGTTCTTGTCAGAGGCTAAGTTTTTTGAAGAAGGATGAAGAACTCAAATCAATAACTGGGTTCCTGACCAAGACGCCGATCTGTGTCTATAGAAGTTTCTGATCTCTTTTTCTTCTTCAATACTTTTCTTCTTAGCAATCTACAGAGAGTGTTTTGCTAAGGTCTGGGTATGCTCGCTGCAATCTTCTGTGAAAATCTGAAAAGCGTTGGTGAAGACGATCTCTTGTAGATCTCACAGTTTCTTTGACGAAGAGGTTCTTGTTGTAGGTGCCTTCGAATCACTTTTGATCTGATGTATTACACATGTTATATTTGAAGAAGAGGGAAGATTTCTTTTATAGACCGGGGTCAATATGATCGTTGAGAGATGAAGATGGATTTTCTATCCGTTTGAAATAATGTCGTTGTTGAAGACTGTCAGATAGAGATGTTGTTCACTGGATCTTTGACTGTTGGGTAAAAGCTTTGTCCTGCAGATCCTGGAACTGTTGCCCGTCAGACTATATTGATAAGTCTCTGAAAAGTGAGTCTGAATCATAATCCACTGTCAGGTGGTCTTTCCAATAAAGTAGATTCTTTTGACTTTTCCAAACCACGTGAGAGAGAGAGAGAGAGTTTTGCAGTATCAGAGATGTCAGGCTTCATAAAGATTTAAGTGACTGAAAGCTTGAACATTTTGTCTTGTTTCGATCTACTTCAGTCTTGTCTCTCTATAGCACGTGCAGAGCCAAGTCTGCTGGTGAGATGTTCAATCCGGGAAGTGAGTCTTTCGTAAGAGAAGACTGTTGGTTACTGGTTACGGTAAGAACATTCAAACTATAGCAAGTCTGCTGGTGGTGAGTTTTCAAGGTATTCTGTTGCGCTCATGACAAGTCTGCTGGTGACGAGTCTTCTGAAGATCTTTGACGCTACAACAAGTCTGCTGGTGCTGGTGTATATGAATTGCTGGTCTATTAATCAATAATCATCATTAAGAAGGTAGGACTAGATTAGGACAACCTAACATAAGACCTATGTGTTGTCAAACAAGCTACCACACTAACCGGTACGCAGACCTTTTAGCCACTTGTTATGACACACGGTAATGGGAACAAACAAATCAAAATATGCAAAGTGATAAGTTATTTATAAAGAAGCATATTCCAACAAATAGATTGAAGTATGCGTGATAAATTCCAAGTACCAGCAAACGTCTCTCTCTCAACTGTGAAATGGAAACTACTTGAGCCTATTTCTAATTCAAGTTTTCTCGATTTTTAATTTAATTTAATTTATTTATCTACAGTACGGGTTTGTATATATTGATGATCATTGTTCGCTCATTGTCGCCCCTTTGGGAAATTGGTCTAAACTAAATCGGAATCAAATCGAACATCATTGGATGTGTATCATAGTGACATGCTTAATTCCCTTGTAGTCATCAGGGATTGAATTTTCGCTAAGCAATCTCCCGTCATTACAAATAAGTCGGCAACCCCTCCAAAACTTTTACTTGACATCTCCTCCCCCTCTGTTCCCTATGTGACGACCTGGCCCTGACCTAGAAGAGGAATCACGAGTCAATCCGTCCAAATAGGACTACAAATCATGCAAGGACTCAATAAAAGAAACTAACGTGACGCAACATTGTACATGCAACGTAACTTGGCACTAAAAGGCCGGAATAATTTAAAACTTTAAAACCTGATTTAACATTTAAAAGCAAGTATATCAATTCTTTGGCGACTTTACAACCAGAACCCAACAACTACACAGATCATGCTATAAAACACCTCGACGGCTAAACTTGCTGGAGAAACAACATAAATAAATAAGAGTTAAAGGGATACTCCGCGGAACACTATGCGAAGCGAACCAACTAAATAATATACAAGGCTCGGCGACTCGGCGTACATGCGCCGACTCTCAAAAATAGAACATAAGTATACTACAAGTAGTTAGACCATAAGTATAAGGTATAAGTACAACATATCAACTTCCCAAGCTAAGTCTACATGATTTTTTTAATCCCAAACGTCCTTGCAAAGGAGAATCAAAAGGAGAACCGAAGAATGACCATCTAGACAACCTTCTCAAAAGCGAACTCGGACTATGCTCGAACAACACACAACAACGAGAACTTCCCGCGTGGCTCGGATCTAAGGAAAACAAAATAAAAGGGGGTAAGTCATAAAAACTTGTAAGCTACCAATATGCATGTCAAGGCATAATGCAAGACATACATAGCAAGATATCATCATTAATATAAATACATATCAATATCTTCATCATATAAGCACATTGTTCATATATCCGAGATACACATTGTTTCACATAAGTGCTCAAAGGTAAATCACATAGGAGTAGGATATGTAACAGAACCGGTACCGCTACGTAGCTCCCGCAATACACATCGTTCATTTTCAACGTGCCTGAGAAACCCGTGATTGGTGTATCAAAGTACCGATCTCTCTACTAAGGTACCAAGCTCTCTACTTGGTAATTAAACTTGCTAATGTGGTCTTTTAATTATAACAAAAGGGGCTACTTCCTCACTGTGGCCTACATTGGCAAGTGTGTGATAAAAACCTGGTACGACAACCCATCACTATCATGATCCCATAATTCGTGACGGCGATGCTATGTCCCACCATTGACTCGACCAAGTATGTCAGTTGGACTAATGTAATGCTAATTAGATGTTAACTCATCATTAAACCAAATAAGGATCGAGCTTGACAAGAGCGAACTCATCCATGTCAAGTAGGTGTAATACTCTACAACATGTTCTCGACTATGCATATCTCTGCTATAATCAAATAAACCACGTAGGAGCTCAATTGAGTCTCTTAAGCATACATGTAAAAGCACGCACATCAATTCATCCCAAGTCTTGAAAGCTAATACATTAGTCTAACTAACTACAATTGTCATAGAGATTGAATGTGGAACCGATATTGTTCAATAGCTCCCTAAACCCGACTCCGTTGAGTCATTGCTAAACTTTCAACCAAATAGAATTTGAATGCTATATGCACTTTAAGACCCTCTTCTATGTTTTTGAATCGATTAAAGCTAGATTACTAAATCCACCAGCAATCCTAGCCAAGACAAACCACAATTCCACACTTGGTGAATAAGTTGCTCATCTCATAGAAGTTGCTAACTACAACAAGTTCATGAACAATACTTGTTCCAAATCAAGTCTTGCACACCATTAAAACTAAACACAAAACCAAATACTCACATATAGGTTCAAGACCCAAAATCTCCATATTTTAAACAAGGTTTAAAACATGTTTTTGACATGGTAGAAGTCTTCCCTAGCATGGCTTAGGCAAGTTTAATGAAGCTAGCATGCAAGGCAACCTAGCATACGAAATATATGGGGATTAGTAACTTACCTAGGCCTCTCTAAGGCTAAGGAAAAGGAAAAGAAAGCAAGGATTAACGATCTCCTAATCGATAGCTTCAATTTGGTGGTCTCAGATCTCAATTCGGGTCGCTGGAGCTCCGGGAAACCTTTGAACACACACTAATCTCACCACCAATTACCCACACAAGTTCTCTCTAGCTATGACTGAAAATGTTTGGTTGTAGGAGGTGTAATGAGTGGAGTCTTACATATATTTCATTCCATAAAGGGTTAGGAAGTGAGTGGAAACTATGTGTTATACTCTAATAGGTTAGGGTTAAGTCCTAATTGAAGACTTAGTGTTAAAACACTTTCATTAGGCTTAAATTAGGTTAATCAAGTCCAAAACATCTGATTAAGTTTGGGTTTGGTCGGGCTTTGAGTAAGGGTGCCAAAGTCATTAACCAAAATGGAGAAAATATCTTAAATCAAGAAGCAGAGGGATGCGATCGCATGCCTCTCATGGTCTCTAGTCCCAACTTACACAACTCTCAGCACTACCTTGAGAGGGCATGCCCAAACCCCTTGCGACCGAAAGGCCTGAAGGTCAAAAAAGCTTAAGTTTTAGCCCTAGAATTGACCACAAACAACCATAACATCAAAGGGATCGATCTACCCTTCCTAAACACAATCGAAACACACCTGAACCATGTCTGAATGAAGACAAACAAGGGTCGAAAGGCAAGGTAAACAACCAACGAATCATCAACCATTCAAACACGAACTAGCCTAAGACAAAGCAAACATATGCATTCTCAATCATGTTAAGGGCTAGTTTACTAGACCTAGAACTCAACCAAAGATTCATAAGTCTAAAAGGCAAGTTTACAAGTCAAATGAAAACATACTTGTTAACCTAAGTCTCCAAAAGGTCCAACAATGAAACTATGGTTCCAATCACTCAAACAAGCATCCAATGATCATGACTAAGACCATGAAACATATATCAATGATACTAAGACTCATATTGACTTAGTTAAGTCCAGAAATGTCAAGGCACAACTCAATACAGTCAAAACAAGAACATACAAAGCATATAAGTCTTTTAAGGCAACTATGACTCAACCAAAGTAACACAACCAAGTTAAGCATGTTAAGCATAACCCTAGCATGTTAAGCAATGTAATAAGCATGTTATACAAGTAAGGTTTGGGTCTTCACACCCCAACTGTAGTTTTATAGATTTATGTAGGAAAATACATTAATTAGCTTATTATGATATAGTCAAATCCTTTATTTAGTTTGATAGATTAATTTTTCTTGTGATTTTTGGTTGATTACCGTTTTGCCAATGTTTAGGTGCAAGCGATGTAGTAGGAAGCTTGCATGTCAGTACGTTAATGGTGGATTTAGGGGAAGGGGGTGGAGAAGATAAAGAAAGGGGGAAGAATTGATCACCATGCTACCAATGTTTTTCATTACATTTATTCTATCGATTAGTCATCTGTTGGGTATCTTTGTTCATAATGGCTTTATGAACAAAGAGGTGATGGGTTTTTTTTTTTTTTTTTTGTTTTTGTTTTGAATAAACCATTTATCGTTCTTCCAAGTTTTGTTTCAATAACAGCTAGGGTTAAGGTTAGGTTGGTCAGAATATGAGAGACATGGGTTTGAAACTTGAAATTATATTGGAAATATTAATAAGGATATTTTTGGGTTTTCAAATTTTTTAAAAAAATTATATTCAAAAATCTTAACAAAGTGATGAACGTGTTATGTATGTCAAAGTATAGTGATTAAATTGAGGGAAAAAAAAGTAAAGTGAGCTTAACAAAAAACTCGTCAAAGTAGGGTGACCGAATTACGATTTAAGCCTATAATTAAATATAAAAAGTAAAAAAATATCTCCTCCCACCCACCGTTCTCTCTTCACCTCAACACACACATACTTTAAGATTTATCTTTTCTTTCCTCCTGTCCCCGCCCACCCCTACCTTCTTTCCTATTCCCCACCCACACTTCACAAAAAAATATTGAAATTTTATATTAAATTGTGATGTGCCCGACCCAAATCCGATCACAAGGAAAGCGCGTGTGACCAGCACGTGTTAATCACGAGCTCAGAAACATGAGCCATATGCAAGCACTGAGCACAGCAGACAAGATGTCCAACCAAGGACCACATTCAATCCCTAACTAGGCTTGGTCGGACCAGGGGCATTGACGATACTATAAGTAAGTATAGCTTGCCTGGACAGGGCCATGCCCATCCGATTAAGCATAGCTGCCAGGCCCCCCATCGAGCACTGAAACCTTGGGCGACGAGGCAAAACTAGAGTTTTCCTTTTCATAGACGGATTCCTTTCTTATCCACTCCGAAAGTCAAGTGGAATCCTGCCAATCTCGCCTACAATTAAGGGGCGGTCTTCTAACCCTAATTGGCAATGACCAATCATAATTCTACAAGGATTCTACCACTTGGGGGCCTATATATACCCCTTATAAACACTAAACAAGGTACACACATTATTTTACCTAAAAACTTCGTCAAATTGCTTTATCTCTAGAGCATCGATATTTACTCTCACACTGACGTGGTTTTGCAAGGCCTTACATTGCATTGCTACTAAGGTGTTCTTATGGTTATGATAGATTTTAGGGAGATGCAACACATACATAAGCCCATATATCCATTCATACGTAAACAGACGGTCCAAACACTGATTTTCGCACCATCAAATTGAATTTTATAAGTTTATTATAGTAGTATCGACATTGAGAAAGTGGGAGAACAAAATTGTGTGTTTAATACTACCTTTGTCCCAAAATAAACAATGTTTTAGCCTAAAAAATTTGCCCCAAAATAAATGATTTTATAGGATTTCAAGAGAAATTTATACACATGTTGACACAATTGCCCTTATTAATGGAGTACCCTCTAATTAAAAGTTGTGTTGGGAATAAAAAAAGTAGGATGATTGTAAGAGAGATGCTGAGAAGAAAGAAAAAAAAATCATGCAAAGCAATTGCAATTAATAAGGGTAGGTCAATCTTTTTGTAAGATTTCTTAATCTGTATACAAATTTCTAAAACATCATTTATTTGGGGACATAGGTAGTAAGTAATTATCTAATAAAAAGGGTATTAAAATCATTTAATAAGGTTTAATGCTCCCCATGTTCTTAAAAGAGTATTAGGTTTAACTCGGTAAACAAATTTAAAAAATATAATTTACTGTACCATAAATAATATGGTAGTGTGTATTTTTCAATGATACAAACCGGAAAGTGAGGTTTATTTATTAAAGTGAGAATCGAATCAAGGGTAATGGTAAAGGTATTTAAAAAAAAAAAAAAAAGAAAGTGAACATCTTTTAAATGGCCTAATAAAAAATATATATAAGGAACGGATGGACTAGTATTTAAAAGGGGCGGTGCCTAAATAAATTAGAAAGATATAATGGGCACCATGTGATGTAATGTACACAATCCAATGAAGTCAAGGGAAATGAGTAAAATCGTTATTTTTATTTTTTGTTATTTTCTATGGTATCTCTATACACCGTTATCCAAAAAATATTCCCAAAGGTATTGTCTATCGATGGACGACGGAACCATTTTTGAAATAAATTTTCTACATGCACATGGGTTTTTAAACTAAAATGTTAGCAAGCCAAAGTCCCTTCTGAATGGCTTAAGAGAGGACTTTCATCCTCTGGGGGCTTGTTGAAGATGGTAGAAGACATTTGAAGAAGTTTACAAGTGCAATTAAGCACGACAATAGGAGACTTATAAGGTAGCAGATTGTTTTGTGAAAGTTGGGGCTAGCAGAAAAGTTGAGCTGAAATTCTAGGAAGAAGCCTCGTGCAAAACTCTTTTAATTGTGACAGTTTGTATGTTTTTTGAACTATTAATAGTTTTCATTTTAATAATTAAAACAAAAAGCCGTTGATTGTTTTCATTTTAATAATTAAAACAAAAAGTACCTTCCGCTTAAACAATCTCCATTCATTACTTTTTGAGTTGGTGTTTATGTGATAGAGAGAAATGTCACAGTGGGAGCTTGTTGTTGAAAAAATAATTATCTCACAATGATACAATGTGATACATTTTCAGATAATTGAAAGTTGAGTAGCAAGAATGAGAAAGTTTGAATCACAAAGTTATAAGAACCTTCATTAAACCACGAAAAAGAACTATGTAATTGGAATAGAGAATTCAAGAAGGAGAGATAAACTCTCTATCTTTTTACAATGAGAGGGAGAGAGTATTTATATAACTGCTATAACTGCCATTTAGACTAAGAGATACAACTGCTACCCTTAGACAAATAGAGAATTACACTCTCTACCCTCCAGATTACTATGAGAGTAAACAAATTTATTATTAGTGCAATTAGCTCCCTTGAACTTCTTTGAACTTTGAAGGCTGCTGTTGAATGTTGTTGTTGCAGCTTAAGGTTGCTGCTGCAGCTTGTGCTATGCATCTCAACATCCCCCTTCAAGGTGCATGTGGAGAAGAGATTATGCACTTGCAGCTTAGTTAGAAGATGATGAAATTAAGGAGATGGAAGAGCTTTAGTGAATATATCAGTAGATTGCTCAAGAGAGAAGATATACTTGGTAGACACAAGCCTCTTTTTGATCATTTCTCTTACAAGATGGCAGCCCAGGTCTATTTGCTTAGTTCTTTTCATGAAACACTGGATTTGCAGCTATATGCAAGGCAGATTGGTTATCATAGTGAAGAGAAGTAGGTAGAGTGGGAGTAATCTGGAAGTCTTTTTGCAGAGATATGAACCATTTTATTTCACAACAAGTATTTTCCATACTTCTATATTTAGCTTCAGCTAGAGATTTGCCTATGGTAGATTGCGTTTTGCATTTTCATGATATGAGGGTGTGACTAGATAGACACAGAATCAAGTGAAAGACCTCTTTGTGATAGGGCAGGCAGTTCAGTCTGATTCATAGTAAGCTTTAAGAGTCAATTGATTAGAGCTGGAGAAGAATAAGTCTTGACTAGGATTTCCTTTTATGTATTTAACCAATCTGATAGCAGCATGCCAATGATGTTCCATAGGGGAAACCATGAACTGACTGAGAACCTGAACACTGTAGGCAATATCTGGTCTTGTTATAGACATATATAAGAGTCTACCAACAAGTTTTATGTACGTAGGGAGCATGATCTTTCAAGAGAGGACTGACATTAGAGGCCAGTTTGTGATTCTTCTCAATAGGTATAAAGGTTGGTTTAAAATTTGTCACGACCTGACCCGGATTTCAACACGAAATCCCAAGGCCGTGCCACTAGAACTATTATAATAAGAGGACAAACACTTGTTAAACAGTAGTGCAAGTCGAATAGTCGAGCTAACAAGCTCTAAATAAGATAGTGAAGCCGTACTAAAAATACGATTCAACAAAGATGGAATCAACGGAAGCAATAAATAAATGAAGCCCCGAGCTATAAGCTCGAAACAAAAACCAAATGAAACCAAGAGAGACCATTGTCTCACTAAAGGGAAAACCAAAGTCGTGTGCCGCAGCATTGCAGACACCGAACAAACCATCGACATTCTTTGCCGTTGTTTCATATGTTGAAATCCAGGTCGGGTTGTGATAGAATTGGTAAATCCAATGTCTTCAATGATCTCTGAGGCATATTTTCTTTGATGGAGGCAGATGCCTGATTTGTTTCTGGCAACCTCCAAACCAAGGAATTATCTTAATGGTCCTAGATCTTTCACAGGGAATTTGGCTTGTAAATAAGTTTTGATTTCATCAATTAGTGTCTTGTCTGTCCCCGTGATAAGTAAATCATCTACATATACAAAATAGCAAAAAAATTAGATCCAGTATTGTAGATAAATAATGTATGGTCATTTTGAGAATGTTTGAATCCACATTGAAGAAGAGTAAGAGATAATTTTTCAAACTGTTGTCTAGGGGCTTGCTTCAAGTCATATAAAGATTTAGAAAGTTTATAGACAATAGGATAGGAAGATGAAGGTATGTTATGAGCATATCCTGGAGGAAGGTCCATGTAGACTTCTTCATGAAGATCTCCATGGAGAAATGCATTTGAGACATCCATCTGAGATATGCTCCAATGTTTAGTTGCAGCTATATATGGCAAGGAACATCTTGACTGAGGTCATTTTGGCCACAAGGGATAATGTTTCAAAGTAATCATGCCCTTCAACTTGAGTGAAACCTTTAGGCCCTTCAACTTGAGTGAAACCTTTAGCAACAAGTCTGGCTTTATATTTATTGATAGTACCATCTGCATTATGTTTGATTCTAAATATCAATTTTATATCCCACAATTTTCTTATGAGCAGGAAGAGGCTGCAAAGTCCAGGTTTCATTGGTTTCTAATGCTTGTAGTTCTTCAGTCATGGCTTGACACCACAAATGATCTTTAACAGCCTCTTGATAAGTCTTTGGCTCAAGAAGAGTGGATATATTACAAGAGAAGGCTTTGTAAGATGCATATATGTTGGAATAGCTGCAGTACTTATCATTGGGATAAGGTGAATAGTAGTTTATAGAGGGTTTAGAGAGATTGGAAGGTAGGCCAATATAGTGTTTAAACATGATAGGTAGAGACTTATTTCTCTGAGGTCTATATTCTATAAGGTAGGTCAGAAGAGGTGTTAGTGGTTCAAATTAGTGAGAATACTGGTGTTGGTATTGTTTTTTTTATCTTCAGTAGGCCCATTAACATCATTTCCTATTCCCAATATTGTCATTATTATCCTCTTCATCAATAGGAAATGAGGGATAGTTGTTAAATAGGTTATTTTTGGGAGATGAAACAAAATGGTCATTTGGAGTTTTGAAAGGAAATATAGATTCATAAAAAAACATCTCTACTATGTAGAACTTGATGTGTTTCCAAGTTGTATACCTTATAGGCCTTCCTGTTACTAGGGTAACTAATGAAAACACACTTGTGAGATATGGGAGTAAGTTTGTCTCTATTGTGAGAGGCTATAGAGGGACAACAAAGACAACCTAAGATTCTAAGATGTTTGTAAGTAAACAAGACTCCAAAAAGAACCTCAAAGGGAGATTTAAATTTGAGAACATAATTTGGAATTCTGTTAATGAGATAAGTGGCAGTTAAAAGGCAATCACCCACTAATTTCTTAGGGAGGCTGGCTTGAAACCTTAGAGCTTGCACGAGCTTTAAGAGGTGCATGTGTTTTCTTTCAACTCTCCCATTTTGCTGGGGAGTGTCAATACATGTACACTGGTGTAGAAGACATTGAGATAAGAGAAGACTGCCTACACCATCATTAAGGAACTCAGTTCCATAGTTAATTCAGATATGTTTGACACTGGTCTTAAACTGGGTTTTCACCATATTGAGAGAAAATTCCAGAATTTTATGAACTTGAGTTTTGGTTTTTAACAAGTATGTCCAAGTAATCCTAGAGCAGCCATCTACTATAGTGAGAAAAAAAGTACAACCATCATAAGTGCTTTGCCTATGAAGTCCCCAAACATCACAATGAACAAGATCAAACAAGTTAGTGCTGTGAGAGTCACTTAAGTAGAAGGATTGCCTAGTTTGTCTGGCTAAATGGCAAATGTCACAACAAACATGAGAAGAAGAATTGAAATGAATATCAAGAGACTTAATGTTTTTCATAGATTGTAGAGGAACATGTCTTAATCTGGTATGCCACAGATACACTTTATTTATAGGATTTGTAAGAGGAAAAATATTGCTGGATTTACAAAGTTTAGCATTAGAAGCATCTTGACATATGTTGTTGGTTTACTTGAGATAGTTGGTGACGGGTGTCAAACCGTTAAAAATAATTTCCTATTTTCCCAAATAACGAGTATAGGGTAGTAGGGATCGTATCCACAGGGAACGTCGAATTTACTTCTCTTAAGAATTTATTTAGTAACCAAAACCGAGATTTTTGCTTAACTAACTAACTAAACTTGAATGAAGTAAAATAGGAATTTTTTACAAACTTAAAGAAAGCAAACAATAATTAAACTAAATTCAATGATGATAAAGGTCCAGTTAATGAACTGAAGCAATTCCAAAATTAGCTACTGATCATCGATTCCGACCCGACTCAATTGACTGCAAATAAACCAGTTATAGTTGTTGACAAACGCCTAACACCCAATTTCTCCTTACATATTCGATAATTAGGAGAAGCTCGCTAATTATACTCTAATCAAAAGACAACCCTCGAAACGCTCGAAAGATTTAATGTTTTGAAAGCTTTAAGATAAGAGATACCCGGTTCTAGACAACGATATTAAAATAATATCATTTAACCTAGATTAATCATCCTCGCAACATGGACCGAATATGCTTGTGATGCCTAAACGGTGTGTCACTTGCTACTCCGTTAGAACCCGAAGACAATTACGGATCAACGGTTCTCAACTAGCAATGGATTAAAATGCCTAACCAAAATCTGGGCCCTAGAAATTAATTAAACATATTAATCCTAAGTTACAATTCCTTTGCAACAAGAAAAATAGAGAATGACTAAATACTTGCCCCAATTTGAGACTTTGAACAATACAGTACACTAAGGATCTCACAGTAGCAATTTCTGAAAAATACTACGGGTTCATTAACTGGAATAGAAGTTTTTAGCCACAAAACATGACTAAAATTTACTTACAAATGAAGAAGAAAAAAACAACTTCACAAGTGATGAAAGGAAGAAATTAACCGCCCTATTGATCTGTAACCTAAGCCTGATGTATTAAAGTGAGTGAGGGTGAGTGAGTGAAAGAGTGAGAGAAAGGGAGAGAGAGTGCGTGTGGTGTGGATCTTTGTCTCCTTTGAGAGATCTCGCCCCCTTCCTTTATAGCTGACTCTCCTAACTGCTCCAGCCATTTCCCCCAAAAATAGAAGACACGATCCCTTGTTCCTCATCCATAAACAAAGCAGTTGATGACCAAGTCTTTTCCCAATGTTTACAATGTGTTTGGGAAAAGAAACTAATAAATAAAAAGTTATTTTTATTAACAGAACTGCCAAAAATGATCAATGTCTGAAATACCCTCCACTGATTCCTTCAGTATTGTAACAGGACGTACTCTGTTTTTTCGTTCCTGCTACAGTATTTTCCGGGTTAGCAAATGCCCATTCGGTACTTGACTTTTTCTCAAAATCTGCCTTTGCTTCTTCTTTTCTTCCATCCAGCTTCATTAAGACATGTGAACACCAAGGATACAAAATACCTGTGAAAGTACGACATTTTCCTTAAAACTATAGTGCAAAATCACATTAAATGTTGTACTTTATTTAAAGCTATCAGTTGGCTTCAGATTGAAGTTGTTTGTACAAACCACCAACATTTTTACCAATCTTCTTAGTTTTCTGTTGAGTTTTGTCCTGAAGTAGGCAAGAAGTAGCAATGAAGGTGAGTTACAAACCACTGTTAATAGTTAATTTACTTCCAGATATTAGATTAAATTGAACATAAGGTGTATAGTAGACATTTTTAAGGGTAATGTCATATGATAAAACAACAGTCCCTTTATGTGTTATGGAGGAGGCTTTTCCATTTGGCAAGTAGATTAAGGTGTTGACATGTATGGGGTTAATAAGACAATCAAAGACAATAGTAATATGATTACTTGCTCCAGTGTCAATAAGAGAACGTAGGTTTAGTGTTATTAAGGCATATAAGTTTAAGAGTGGTAGTGTTTATACCAGACATATGTTCTTCAGGGAATAGAGGCAGAACTTACATTTTTGGCATTGTTGAGAAGAGTCATGAGTTGTTGCATTTGCCCAGGGGTGAAGTGATTGTCAGTGCTTTCAACCTTTTCTTTTGTTCCAACATTTTTGGTAAGATCTTGAGTCACAACAATGTTGGCAGAAGAGTTGCTTATGAACTTGTTTCTGTTCTTTGGCATTCTGTTCAGATCAGGTTTAGTGCTTGAACCACCAATAATACCAACACACATACTAGCACCCACACCCACATTCACATTCTATCTTAGTTATTCCTCTCTTCACCACCACTACCATCATCAACTGTGAAAAATATCAAAACCAAGGCCACCGAGCTTGATGGACTTAGGAAAGTTGAACCAAAAACAAAGTTTAAGAGAAAGTGAGGGGGGGAGAGGTGCGTGCCAAAGTTGTAATCAAAATCCAACTTGTTAGACCTATTCTTCAATATCTATTTCCTTTTTATAATTGTAACTTGTTGGAGTTGACGAAAAACATATAAATTGGATGAAAACGTTATGTACAACCATATAAATCATCATTTGAGAAATTGAGTGGGGAGAGTTGTGGAAGTCGGTCTATTTGGGTGGTGGTGCCTAGAGTTAGTTGCCAATTTTTTTTTTTAAATTTTGGAATCCATTGAGTTTGTGAGTGGAATGGAAGATGATGGTTACACTAGGCACGACGATGAATGAGACAATAGAGATTAAAAAACGGCATAAGGAGAGAGAGAGAGAGATGAGTTTAAGGGCAATAGTGTAATATTAAAGAGTTGAATGTCTAAAGTATTCTTCCTCGACATTAGTGGCCACGTGGGCATCCCACTCATCCCTTAAGAGAGGACAATTTTGTCATTTTAATAAATATTTAACAATTCTGTTTAATATAACGGTATGAGGGACTAATATGCCAATAAAAATGAAGTTTAAGGAGTAATATACAAAAAGTGAAACACATATATAACCATCATAGGGAAAAAGGTTAAGTTTAGGGACCAAATTATATATTAATCCAAATATGAACAGGGAAATATTATCTTTCCGACTCCGAGTAGACTCTGGAGAGAGACATACATGAACGTGGCTACATTCGTGTTCCCACTCCCACCTTGTAACCTTCCGATCCCCCTTCCCCCTCCCCCAATCTCTCTCTTTCTCCGCGTATCTACCTGCGTTTGTCTGAACCTGATTCCGTCTCTTCGTTAGTCACTCTTCCCTCAGATCCATCATCTATTAGTCGCGGCCCCAATTCTCAGGGTTTCCAATTTCATCTTCAATTGTTACCAATTTCTCTTTGTTTTCAATTTTCTCGTCTTCAATCAATTTCGTCTTTCGATCTTCTAATTCTTTCTTCAAATATCGGTCAAAGTTTTGGAATTGTTTAGGGTTTGACTCCTAATTTACTTTTTCTTGACGTCTTTAGGGTTTCGCCCCTAGTTTAGGTTTTATTCAATCTAAATTACTTCTTCTTTCTCTCCCTCTCGAGTTGAAATTGTTTTGATCGGCATAAGATGGTGGGTTCTGAGTCTTTGAATGCTTCGCCTCCCCCCCTGCAACCGCCGGCGCCATCCCCAAGGCAGCACGGTGTTACGAAACCATTATCTCTTGCTGGTCCATCGGAGGCTGATATTCTAAGAAACAAGGAATTGGAGAAGGTTGGTTGAATTAATCTTTTTGATGTTCTGTTTTTGTATGAATCTTTTTGCTGACAGTATATTGTTTGGTTGTGCTAGTTTTTGGTTGATGCTGGATTATATGAAAGTAAGAATGAAGCTGATAAGAGAGTGGAGGTACTTGGTCGCATTAAGCAGGTGCTTACTTTCTAAACCTCTAATCATTCTTCTATCAGCAAAATATTTACGCATTAGTATGGAGCCTTTACTTACAAAATTTATAGTTTTTAATTATCTGAAGTAATTGGCATGGGTAATTTCCCCCCACACAAAATGAGTGCAAGTGACATTGAAGTATTAAGAAATATAACCGCATGTTGAAAGGGTTTTCATAATATGCGTTAAGACCTGTGGTTTACAGGAATGTCTGCTATTCATTAAGTAGCTTGTCATGTCTCACATGGTGCCATTTATTTTCTTTTATTTATTTTCTTTTTGAGGATGTTCGTGTGGGGTGTTAGTTATTACACCCTCAGTTCCACTTTAAGAGTCCACATTGATTATTGTAGGCATACTATTTAAAAATGGACTCTTTAAGTGAGACATTCCAAAATAGAATAGTGGCTTTTTGAATATATATATATAGGGAGGGGGAAGGGTCTTCAAAGTTGTTACTGCTATTCTGGTAGTTATTAATGATTGGACCCCAAGGTTGTTTTGAATCTTTTAGGTAGTAGTCTGTGTAATGCTGCTAGTTTACATTATTACTTGGTCTTCTTGACTGTTGAGATGCATTTAGTATCTTGAAATTCTTGCAAGGAAAGTGCTAAAAGGTGCCTTAAGGTCATGTGTTAAGAATACTCTTTAGAACACACAAGTGCCGTTAGGGCAATTATATGCAGTTTTAGTGAGGTTTTGCATAGGAAACACTTTGGCATGCATTATTGATGAACATCTCTGATACCAAATATTTTAAAACTATATTCTTTTGACCCCAAGAGGTGGGAGAGATGGCAAGAGCACTTAGGCAAAGACCTTGAGGTCCTTGGTTCCAATCCCCATACCAACACGCTAACCTATTAAAAACACTATATTCTTAACACGTGCCATATGAGCTGTTGCCACATATATGTGTGTGTTATCATATATATACACATGTCTAACTATATTTTCTATTCTAACTATATTCTGAATCTTTAAAAAGTGCACTAGAGCTGTTGACACGTATGTATAGTTACACGTGTGTTTGTGAATATATATATATATATATATTTAATCTAATGGGTAAGGAAATGAATGAGTCGTGTATTGGCGTACACAGTTTTAATTTTCCTTCGTATCCTCTTCGAAGATTCATATGATTCTCATTCTCACAAATATTTACGAACTGTGCTAATGATTAGAACTTGTGGTTTTGCAAGTGTTGGTGGTATTGGAGTATGTACTATTTTTGGATTTTTGACAATTTTTTTGATGTTGGATAATTCCAGATTGTGATTGATTGGGTCAAGCAGCTTACTCGCTTAAGGGGGTACACCGATCAGATGGTGGAGGATGCAAATGCTGTCCTATATACATTTGGATCTTATCGGCTGGGGGTAAGAAGTGGATGTCTGCCTTTCTCTTTCTCGCGACGATATTGGCTCTTCATTTATTTTTTTCTCTGACATACTTTTTAAACCCGCCTCTATAAGGCACAACTAATACTAAGTTGTATGAATCTACATGTATCGACTTGATATTGTTGACAAAGGTTTGCTTGAAGGGCATGCCATTGTTTAGTTCTTGTGGTTTAAAGGTATTAGGTTCTCAGGTTGGTCTAACGTACCAGTTGGAGATAATATTGAGCACATATATGTAAGTTGGATCTCAAGCATGTTGGATTTTGGTTGTAAAATCTGTAAATTTTCTTGCTCTCTTAACTGGGAATTGGTATCCTGTATCAAACACTAAGGAAGCATGTTTTGGTTAAAACAAACTGTGCCCATCTTTTTCCACTAGACATGCTATAGGTTATGGATTATGGATACGCATCCAAAGTTTATACTTTTATTTTTTCTCTCTTGGACATCATTTGGATGCTATAAGGATCATAGAATTGCTGATGGTTGTTAAGCCATTTTTTTCAATTAAAGGGAAATGGTTAAGAAGAAGTCTGCATGTTACAACTTATGTTAATATCTGGTATATCTTTTTTGACTCGTTATGCATAATAGTTTTCTTGTCTTTTTCAGGAAAGGAATTTGTATGTTGTGGTAACTTTATCCTTTGGGAATTGTAGCATGTTGGCATGAAAGTTTCCTGTACTCTTAACTGGTTACATGAGTATCTTTTAATATTTATGCCCTCAGTGTTTGCAAATTAGCACCTTTACTTGTTTTTGTTGCACCCTATTTTTTAGGGTATACAGAAATGGTTTATTCTTATGATTGGATGCATTGTTAGATGTTGGGTGGTTTATGTTAAGGGTCCACCTGGTGCCAATTTTTAGTTGCCTATTTGACATTTTTTTATCTTCAGTTTGCAAGCTATTATCAAAATGCCATATGAGCATTCAATGCTTTCCTTTCATCTCTTTTCTCATGAAATATGTAACTTTTATAAGGAGAACGATAGTATCTTAACCTGTTAGCCCAATTTCCATCGCTCTCTATGTGACAAGCTGTGGCACTTCACGTTAAGTGATGTGATGTCTTGCTAATCACATTTCTCTCTGCAGAGAATAGGGAATCAAAAGCTGGACTATATGGTTGGGATCCCAATCCTTTCTAGTCATGGAAAGATTCCACTTCCGTTAGTTTTTAAATGTCTTTTTACTACTTTGAGGGCTGTTTCTTAAGGATTCAAATCTTCTATCCCACCCCTTCTCACACTCCTGTCCCTTTTTATCTTAGCCCTACATGTGTCCTTGTTTTTCTACCTGTCTTTTTTTTTACAAGGACACATGTAGGTCTAAGATTCCATGAGATATGGAGTGTGACGGGGCGGGATATAAGATTTCAAGCCATATTATATTTGACTCGTTCAAGGAGGTTAACATGTGTGGGCCATGTCATTTGTTGAACTGTGTTTTTTGCGTGAAGTGTTTTATATGTGACTTTCTACATTTTGTTTTTTTATCTGCTTGGTACAATCAGATTAATGTCATTTGTTTTCTAGTCATTAGTGATATTGACATTATCCTCATTTTTTGGTGATAGGTCCATGGTCCAGGAGCAGACATTGATACCTTATGTGTGGGGCCGTCCTATGTGAATCGTGAGGCAAGTCTTGAACTTGGGGAGTAGCTTGATTTTTAATGTGCATCAGCTTGTATATTACTAATCCCACCCTCCCTCTCTCTCTCTCTTTCTCAGGAAGACTTCTTTTTTGTGCTGCATGACATCTTGGTGGAGATGGAAGAAGTGACTGAACTTCAACCTGTTCCAGATGCTCACGTCCCTGTTATGAAATTCAAGTTTGATGGAATCTCAATTGACCTTCTATATGCAAGTATATCTCTTTTGGTTGTGCCAGATGTAAGTATTAGTCCATGACCTTTTTCTTATTCCTAAAGTAATTGTTATGCCTTTTTGGGTTGCAGTAAGGTTGAAGGTGTCCCTCCTAATTGAAAATTGTTATTTGCATTGCTCTATTCTTCTTTAATCATATAGACATAGGAAGCTTGTTCTTACTTTTTTTCTGATGTCTCTGCCTTCACTGAGCATTTTTTTTATGCCCATATCTACTGGTTGGCGTGTGGGACTGTTGCTACGTAAGAACTGTTTGGGTGTTACTGTTGAGCCCCCGAGCCAAGTGGAGCATGCATGAAGGAGTCAGATGCTTCTTCTATTCTTTTATTCTTTTAGGCGCAGCTGGGCCATCCTGTTGAACTGAAGTAAATCATCGCACCTTCCAACCAATTGGGGAGAATCAATAGATTCCCGAGCGATTCATCCTCTACAACTCGTCCAAATTCTAGTGATGTCTAACTTTATGAACCCCGTACCTCTGGAATAGAAGAAAAATTGGATTTGGTCATTTATTTACAGTGCAGGATTCTTTGCATTATAGCCCTTTCTAATTATTCCTATTCTATGCATTTTTAAGTTTAATTGATTAGTGCCTTGAACTTTGTAATGGATCTGCTCTTCCTTTCTTGGGTGATTGTTGACATACTTATCATTAGTTATATAGAAACGAAGTCATTGCTACGTCTCCCCTTTATGGAACTATATGTACAAAGGAAATGTAGGTTCATTGCATTGTTTTTTTTGTGTGTATGTATTTGTGACAATAGGGTTCAGGACAGAGGAGAGTATTGGGAAGCAATAGCTCTCGTTGTGTTTCGTGATTTTCTTTGGGCATCTGCAACAGCACTTGGATTTGTGGATTTCAACACTTTCTTAGAAGACAGTTCTTTTAAATCATTTAGCTGCTGTCCTTTCATCTTTTTTATGAATCACCAGCTCTTGTTTTTTTTTTTTTACTTCTCTATAATTTATCCTTCAACACCCCCTAGATGTGGTTGGATCATTTTTTTAATAAAACTTTGGGTCCTTGAAGTATCGCAACTGTTGAATGTAAGCTTGTTGTATGTTACTCTATTTTCCAGCTAACTCTGAGGTTAAAAAAGTGATGTGAGGGCCTGAGGGGACTAGGGGAGTGTATTCTGTCATTCAGCTAACAGGGTTAGTGTGGGGGGATGAGGAATGAGTTATGATTGATTATTTACTTACATTTTATGTTTGAAATTACTTTTTCCTTTTACCGTGCTAGTCTATCCATTTTATTTATGTTATACTTGTTTATCTTTCATTTATGTTGTGTGTGGAACTAATTTGTTAACAGGACTTGGACATATCCGATTTGTCTGTGCTGTACAATGTTGATGAGCCAACTGTTCGAAGTCTTAACGGCTGCCGGGTTGCTGATCAAATTCTTAAGCTTGTTCCAAATGTCGAGGTTGCCAATTGAATGCTTGGTTGATTATTAGTTATCTTCCTCAAGATTATTATTATTTATTTATTTTTTGCGTTAACTTGACCAGATCTAACTTTGTGATCCCCGATGTCTTTTCCGTACAATTTCAGCATTTTCGTACCGCGCTTCGTTGTTTAAAGTTTTGGGCTAAAAGGCGTGGTGTTTACTCAAATGTAAGTTGGTTCTTTCTTCTGCCATTTTTATGTTTGTGAAAGTCCTGCATTTGCAAAGTAATTCCAGTTTCCACCCAAGATCTTTTTTTTAATCCCATTGTTTCTATATAATTAATTAGGTTCATTAGATTACCTTTTATGTATGTTTTTAGAATTACTCGAGGAGCAAATGACTTGGTAGTTGTTATCTTACCTGTTAAAGTTTTACTAGTACTGCTGGAGTGGTAAACTATTAGCTGCGAGCCTTGGCCAAAAGTATCTACTCCTGCTTTAATATATGCTATCCTCTTAACGTTTATTAGAATTGGAATATGTTCTTTATTTCTCTTACTTCCTTTGGATAGACTTGTGTAAAATTATTCTTATAAGCATCACTTTATCAGCCTAACTAAATCCAATAACATCCAATGTCCCTTTAAAATGTAGACTGGGACTTAATGGAAATTTAAATGCTCACCTGCTTTTTCTTCCTCGGACCGTGTGCTCCTATAGGTGTATTCTAATGTTCTTTTTTATTTGTATATCAATTACATTTACCGTACCTGCTTGTTTTGTGGTTTAGGTTACTGGGTTTCTTGGTGGAGTGAACTGGGCTCTTCTTGTTGCTCGGGTTTGTCAGTTTTATCCGAATGCAGTTCCTAGTATGCTTGTTTCTCGGTTTTTCAGGGTTTATACCCAATGGCGATGGCCCAATCCAGTGATGCTTTGTCCAATAGAAGAGGACGAGCTTGGATTTTCTGTATGGGATCCTCGTAAAAATCCAAAGGACAGAACTCACCATATGCCAATTATAACACCTGCTTATCCATGCATGAATTCTAGTTATAATGTCTCGACCAGTACTCTCCGTGTTATGACAGAGCAGTTCCAATTTGGTAATAAGACTTGCGAGGTAAGAAAGTAAAGAGATTTCTGACTGTCTGGTAATAATCTTGACAATTGTCTAATATTATGTGACCTTATTCTGTCCACATTCAGGAGATAGATCTGAATAAAGCACGCTGGATGGCATTGTTTGATCCATATATGTTCTTTGAGAGCTACAAAAACTATCTGCAGGTCGACATAATTGCAACTGATTCTGATGACCTGCGCGCCTGGAAAGGTTGGGTTGAATCCCGTCTAAGACAGCTGACTTTGATGGTAATATTTATGCCTTTAAAACTCTTGTGGTGTCGCGGCCTTCGGTTGACAATGAACTTGCATTTGTCTTCTGAATAGTTAGAAAGCTGACAAAATGAATTATGCTTCTCTTTCATTTATGCTTTCATATCATTATATGCAGATTGAGCGTGACACATTTGGGAAGTTGCAGTGCCATCCTTACCCACATGAGTATGTTGACTCTTCAAAGCAATGCTCCCATAGTGCATTTTTTATGGGATTGCAGAGGAAACAAGGTGAGGTAGTCCAAGAAGGTCAGCAATTTGATATCCGTGGTACAGTCGACGAGTTTAGGCATTCAGTGAATATGTACATGTTCTGGAAACCGGGAATGGAAATCTATGTGTCTCATGTCAGAAGAAAGCAGATCCCTTCCTATGTGTTTCCGGATGGTTATAGAAGGACTCGGCCATCAAGGCTCTTGGGCCACCAGCAGTCCGAAAAAGCAACACGTGTAGATGGTGAAGTGTCCAAGTCTGGCTCTGGTGAGGGACATCCTAGAAAGAGAAAAGATTTTGAGGGGCCAAATGTGAAGCAAAGTAGTCCGGAGAAGAGGCAATCAATTAGCCCACAGAGACGTGATTCACTCTCCCCTGAAATTGTTAGTCATTCATGTGGTAGTAGGTTGAAAGAATGCTCGACAGCAGTCTTAATGAGGATGGATGCTGGTGCTGCTTTGCAGGGAGTACAAGTAGGGCTAGCTGTTGGATTTACTGGAAGCATTTCAAATTCTAGTGTTCTCACAAACGTTACAAGTGATTTAAGTTCGTATGATGATGTGGGACCAGAATCACTAGCAGGTTGTGGTGAAGAAACCCCTAGCAGTGTTGTTGGGAGCAGTCAGGGTTCTTCGCAGGGTGATTCAAGTGAGGCAGACTCTCAGATGCTTCAGGATAACGGGTGTGGAAATGATGGGCAGATGTTTGAAGCTGATGTCCTGAATGTAAGTTCTCTTGTTCTCCCATTTTTGTTTTTCTTTATCCCCCTACAAATACTTTGGATATAAGTTGAAAATATTGCTATTTCGACTTGGGTTGTTATGGAGGTTTAAGGGAAAATGCTGCCGCTGGTTCTGCATCCTAACTTGATTGTAGGGTTCTGTTCCTTGTCTTGCATAAGAGTGCTCTAATTTCATTTTGCTGCTATTGTTCCATGAAGCCGGAAGCTCAAGTTGGGATGTTATTAAAATCTAGGAGTGGAACTGACTTAGAACCTGTGCAAAACCCGGTGATGAGGCATGTTTAATGAATTTCTTGGTAGTTTTTCCTTGATTTTGTTTTACCATTTTTCTTTATACTGCTCTTTGGATTTTTGTATGGATGTTTTCATATCAGGTTAGGTGTGACGTCAACAGCTTGAAAGATCAAAAGTTGTAGCAGTGAAGGAATTATCAGTTTGGGGGGAAGACAGAAAGCCAGCATTTCTGGTAAGTACTGTGCTAATTGCTGGCTTTCAACTTCTTTCTTGTTTTCCAGGCATGCTTTGCAGTATCACCAGGGGTCTTCTATTCAAGCTCCCGGCAGTTTGAGGAATGTTGTTAGGGGTTCTTAGCAGGACATAGGTTGGGCTCGGGTGGGTTGGGGTGGGGTTTGGGCTTCAGGGGTCATCTCTTGCCATTGTCGTAATGTACAGTTTCTAAGTTGTACTGCTGTTGCTTGTGAGCTGAACTGTTCCCAGTGCTCTGGAAATAGGTTGGGGGCACATATGCTTAAGAACTTGTTGGCACAAGGTAATTTGTTTTGTTTATGGAGGAGAGGGTTGTGAGAGTCTTTTAAGTGGAAGGGCTGGGTAGTTTGCTGGTATGTTGGTAGAGTTCAATTTAAACAAATTAGGCTTTTGCAGTTGACTTTGTTTTTTGACTTAGTTCTTTGTAAGCCCCAGCGTTCATGTACACTTCTTTAAATGGTATCAAATCACTCTAAAAGGCTTGTACATTTTGAATCTCTTTGTTAATCTTTTTTCAGTTTTTACAAAGGCCTCTTAAGTTGTTCAACTGGATCTGGTCTCTCATGGTAAATAATGCTCTGTATTTACTGATTTGAAAATGTAAATTCAGTTAGGGGTGGATCGTGATTCATGGATGCCTAGTCATAGGTCCCAAGATGGCCCAGATTTCTTTTTCTTATTAACAATGTCATTGTAATAATTATACCTTTTAATGATTAAACGTTCAGAATTGTCTTGAAGAGTCGTTTGTTCATTTTGGTATATGGTTTTAGGTTTTTATTACACAATGGTCACTCTTTTTGTGTCGGCAATAATCAGTTTTTGGTTACACTTCAAAAATATGTATATAATTTTTATTCACCATCGATGTAGAGTCATTTTTTGCAAGCAGCCTTTGGTAGCGACCCCATCTAAAAGTTTAAAGACCGACAAACATGTCATGAACCAAATGCTGTTTGTTTATGAAAGATTTCTTGCACTGTTGGTAAAAGAAAATTTACTCTTAAAATTGTGTTTTCCTTTTAGCTAATGATCATATAATATAAATATAAAAATGGCTAAGATTTCCATGATAACAGTGATTCTATTATGCGTTTGCAATTTTAAATTATCCTTTTAAGACACTTAAAAACTGTAAGCGAAACATTGTTTAATGTTACTACTATATAGCAAGATTTTTTTTAACAATTTAAGAGTGCTCGAAGCGTGTTCGTGATAACATATTGATTAAACTCTCAATTTTTAGTCAGCTTGGCTTTCAGCAGAGACCAGTCTTGTGTTTTTAACAAAGTGATCCTTTCTATGGCAAAAATTGTTTTCTATCCCGAGAGACCAGTCTTATGTTTAACGAATTGATCCTTAATAAAACACTTAATTAGAAAGTAATTAATTAGGGAAATTTAAGCAAAATGTGGATAAATTTGTCTTGAAATGTTAAAACCTTTTTATTTTTTTGGACAATTTTTTTGCTTTTTGCTATTGCTAAAATGTTACTCCCTTCGTTCCAAAATATATGACGTTTTGTGAGAGTTTTTTTTTTGTTTCAAAATAGATGATATTTTGTAATTTTCAAAGATTTTTTTTTTCCAATTTTTCCAATATTTATTGACTTCGTAACAATTGTTCGACTCTTTGAGCAAAAATATCAATATACCTGATTAATGTTTGAATATGAGCAGTTTAGTATTACAATATGTTCTATTGGACTATGTAAAAAACCCCAAAACATCATATATTTTGAAACAGATGGAGTATTTGTTGGAAGGTAGCTACACCACATCGCCCGCTTTAAATAAATCTCAATTCCCAAGTGTTAATAAATTAGACTTTTGGATACAAGGGACTCTTCATTTGTAAGTCACTGGCCAATCAGTATACCTAATAATGAAATGTTTATACAGTTATACTGTATTATTTATGATATCTAGTAGTAAGATTTATTTTATAGCTGATGTATAATGATTTAAAACACTAGCTAAAACATTAACGAGGTACTACCAATAAAATAGTTAAATACTTAAACGTAGATAGACAATGCACCTTAAACAATTCATCAATGAGAATTAAGAAGACACTTGTGTAAGATGTGCACAATAATTCCACCATGGACAACTCTTCGTCTACTAATTGCTTGTTACTTCTCTATCCTAAAATATATGATATTTTGAGGCTTTGCACGTAGATAAAAGAAACATATTATAAAGACTAAACTATCTCTATCCAAATATTAATGAAGTGTCTTGATATTCTTACCCACAGAGCAAAACATTAGTTACGGAGTCAATAAATATGAGTAGAATTAAAAAAAAAAGGAAAAAGTCCATTGAAAATTACAAAGTTTAATCTATTTTGAAACAAAAAAACTCTCCTAAAATATTATATATTTTGGGACGGAAGGAGTATAGACTATCATCTATATCTATATTAAGTAAATGTTAACTTAAACACTTCTACTTATATCACTATTCAATGCTTATGGTAATACACACTAGTGTGTAACATTGAGAAATGTAGTAGAACCTTTATATGGAAACAATGAACACTCATTTTTATATAATGTTTATTTTATTTTTATAAAGGATACATTCCCAGACCGAGGCTGTATAATTTAATTAAAATATAAAGTTATATAACTGTGTACTATCACACATTAGAAATGAAGATAAATGATTTTTTTATTTACAGGTAGGGACTCGAAACCCAGATTTCTTGTTTAAGTAAGAAAAACTTTTCTATTTTAATATAAAAATGTACAAATGCAATATAACTTAAATGAATTACTTCCTCCAAAAGAGTTTATATTTTATTCTTATGTCGTTCTTGAAAAAAATATATATACACTATTTAATATATATTTTAATGTAATTTCTATTATTTTATCTTTAATGAAATTTTTACTTTAATTGATGTATTATATTTTACATCAATATCAATATTTGTATTAAAGTTAGTTAACTTTTTCTAATCCTTATGTGAAGTTAAATAAGATTTATTTTGAAACTGAAGAAGGTATAAATTAACAAAATGATGATAATAAAAAATTTAACTATGAGGAAGAAACCTAATTGTTTTGGTCAAAAGAAAATGTGGGACGAAAAAAAGGGGATGTAGCAAAGAGGGGGAAAAGATCAAGTAAACAATAGACACGTGTCTCCGTACGAAGCAACACGCTGGTCCACATTCCCAACGAACGACTTAGCTGATTTGCAGGAGCCAAGAAGTGGAACACTGAGAACATAATGTATAAATACGTATTTTCTAAATTAAGTAAACTTTTAAAAGGCCATCTCCTACTTTTCCCCTGATCTCGTCATCTTCCGTTTCCATTCCTATTCCCACGAAACAATTTCGCTCATTCCTAGGGTTCCTCGATTCATCATTTTACATGTATAATTTATTATCAGTTTAATGCCTTTCATCAATCTATCGATCAATGAACCAGCATTTGGAGCTCCTGATCTGATCTGATCATTTATCTAATTGCATTTTCCCAGATCCTTGATTTTAATTTCAATTAATTTTAAGTTTTTACTGATTGAAATGGGGAAGGTGGCAGTTGGAGCGGCGGTGGTTGGTGCGGCTGCCGTTTGTGCAGTTGCGGCATTGATCGTGCGTCACCGCATGCGGAGTTCGAGCCGGTGGGCTCGAGCGGCTGCCATTCTGAGAGAATTGGAGGAGAAGTGTGGGACCCCTAATGCTAAGTTGAAGCAGGTGGCTGACGCTATGACGGTGGAGATGCACGCCGGACTCGCATCCGAAGGTGGCAGCAAGCTCAAGATGCTCATCAGCTACGTCGATAACCTCCCCACTGGGTATACACTTACATTAAAAAAAAAAAATTTCTCAGTTTAATATTCACAATTTTATGGATCGGACCGATAGTCTGATACTATGGCAGATTCATTATTTCCTAATTCATAGAGTATCCGCAAGAGTTCATAAATTTATTTAAGCTAATAGAATAAATCCTGTTATACAATTTGCTTAGCATAAGGTCCTATTCTTCCAATTCATCCTTACGAGCCCTCCAATTTGATTCACTAATCACTAATTCACTATCCTGTGCTATTTATCATGAATAATTTTCAAACTCAGAGCTCGTGTGATTCCCTACACATGTCATTGCCGTCTTCCTTCCTTTTTGCATTTCTTAGAGCTTTCACTGCTTCTCTCTGAGTACCAAGTTGAATATATTAGAGTCACTTATCTAAGTTTTATAAGATTAAGTGATTCCCCATTGGTTGCTTAAACTATTAGAAGGTTCCTCCAAATCAACTTTTCTTATTAAGTTTTTGTGTTTATTTTTATTTTTGATGGTTGCCATGCTTGTTAGGTGATGGCTAATGGCGCATCAGTAGCTCTAAATATTAGTCTGCGGTGATGCATGTGTTAGGTTGGGCTTTGTTCTGGTGTTATTTGCGTTTGGCTTTATTCCATACATTTTGATAGTTGTAAACCACCCATGATAACCAGGTAATAGCCACCAGTAGCACCCTTAGTGACTAGATAAAGAATGTCCTGAAATTATATTGCTATACCAAGTATCATTGGGACGTTACCTCAATTATATCGGTTGGAAACATTGAATATAAAAATCCTGTGAGATGGTAGTTGATCCTTAAGAGCTGGATATTTTCAAGCTGCTTTTTAAGAGGAATTCATGTAGTTAAGTGATATAACGAAATTTATGTTGGCTTCAACGTACCTATGCAACCTTCCGCATTGCTCGGGACCTGGGTAAGGGATATAAACTTTTTTTTTTTGGTTAACTTCATCTGGGTCCAAACTACAGAGAGCTAAATATAGAAACTAAACGAGGACTAGAACACCCCTTCAATCTTCTATAGCAGGGCGACCTTGGGGAGGATCATCCCCAATGATAAGCCCATGTTGATGATTCAAGCTATGATTAGTTGATTACATAGCCAATCTGCTGCAAAGCTTCCTAGGACCAGCTTGTAGACAATTTTGACTTAAACCACAACACATATTGACTTGAGAGATTGTCAAACGGCTTATAGTTAATGTCACATGGTTAATCTCCTTAGTTCTTGTGGTCAAGAGGTATAAATAACAACACTAATAAGTGCTAGCTACTCCATTTTAAACAATTGCTGTTAGTATGTGACCTGTCCTGTACTCCTGTGGCTTGAGCTCCTATGGTTTTGCCTTGTACATTAGAATCTGTTACCTGCTAGGATAACACGAAGGCATGCAATTGCTTGAACAAGAGATATAACTATTTAGCGTGTATTCTTAAATATTGCTTTATTGGAAAAACCATGTGATGTGCTATGGTAGTTCTTTTGCCCCCATATAGTTTCATTTGTTGACACATATCCCATTAATGATAATAATATCTGGTTCTAGAGATTTATTTGAAACAAATGACATAAAATGTCATATGACTATGAGGGTATTGTTGAAAAGAGATTAAAAGGTCATTATTTTTCTCAATCCTTTCTCTTTACTCCTGATCAATAGGATCACATGTACATTAACCTGGTTCCCTGTGGACCTGTGGTTAACACAATGGCATACTGAACTGTTCTAACTACTAAAGGGGTTTTATCTGGTATTGGAGTACTATTATTAGGAGACTGGTGACTTTCATTATGTACTCTACGCCTGACAATTCTGATCCATTACCCATGAAGCCACCTGCTTCAACTGTTAATTACCCAACCCAATAATAAAATGAGTTTAAATGGGTTACCAATCTTTACCTTATAAATTTTGTGGTAAACTCTTCATGCCTGTCTCCGTTCGCGATCTCTTCTGAAATTCTCTCACTCCAGCGCCCTCCATCGATCTCTCTCTTCTGCAGCAACACCAAGCTCCGCCACAACTACTCTTGCCAGTTGCCATTGTGATCACCTTCATTATTTCCGGCTACTACCTTCTCTGTTCGACCCCTGGTGAAATTGCATCCAGCTAACCCAAGAGGGTCAAGCGGCAGTTTCGGCACTACAAAACTTTAGGGTTTGTTGTGGTCCTTCATATATTCCTTGGCAGCCATCTCTTTCCTCAACCAACCTTTGACTCTTGAGCCATGCCAAAGGTAATTATTGATCTGGCAAATCACTGCCCTTTTTTCAAGCAACTCGCCCTATTTGTATGGCGCATGTGATTTTGTTCTTGTGTTCTTAATATTTTCCTTTTTATTTTTTTCGATGAAAAGATCTGAAATCTTCTTACATGAAAGTTCAATATTTGAAGGCATTGATGACTAAAATTATACCATCAAACTCTGAAAAACTTGAAAGCTTATTGATGCGAAACCATTTACTTCTTAGCCTTTAATATGAGCTTTTACAATCCCTTTCTTTTTATCTGCTTGGGTTGCTTGAAAAATTAATCTGTATATTTTTTTTTGTGGAAGGCAACAAATTAGACTCTCTGGTACACTTAATTGATAGTGTTTGCAATGCTGTACGTTGCCAATAATGATTTGGGACTGAGATTCTGGTATTTTCCTTTGACTTTTTCGCCGGGTTTATACATTCAGATGTCTCAACATTTTGGCCTTATCAAATTTGTTTAATTTTTCTTTTTTCAATTGTATTTTTTCTTTACTGAAACAAAATAAAACAAAACAAAAAGAATACTTTTTTTTTGGTTAAGCTATGTTTTGGTTACCCAAATAAAATTAAAAACTCGGGCTGACCTGCCATCGACCAATTTGACATTCGGGGTCGAGACATGTTTCGACCCACCTTAACCTACGACCCCAACCCGACCCAATTTCCATGCCTACTCCTTTCTATTTTATATTTTCCCACCTCGCAGTCATTTTAAAATAAATTTGGTTATTATTAAGTCACTCAGAAACATTCTCATCCTGTTCTCTGTCTTATGCTGAGCTTGATTCAGTATCTAGTTTCTAGGACATTCCCCACTAGGGACATGTATTCCAACAGGATGGTAGGTTTTAATTAGTGTCGATTAGAAAGACATAATTTTGTCTAACTTTACATGAATACATAATAAAATGGCACTATTAGATGGACTATTATTGATTTTAGCAATCCTAACCCAGCTGATGGAGAATAATCATCTTAGGCTCTTAGCTTTCAAACAAATCATCCAAAGTCATTTTTGGTGATTAATAAGTCTCGTGAACTTCTTTTCCGTTTTCCAGGATTGTCTCCATTAGGCATTAGTTGATTAGAGTTAAATCATCTTTCTCTTTTATCATTTCACAGTGCTGAGGAAGGAGTGTTTTACGCATTGGATCTTGGTGGGACAAACTTCCGTGTAATGCGAGTGCAATTGGGCGGGAAGAATGGTGGTATTGTTGGTCAAGAGTTTGAGGAGGTGTCAATTCCACCTCATTTGATGGTTGGAACTTCAAATGTAAGTGCTCTTTTCTTGAGACTAGTACCCAATATGCTTCATACTGGCCCTTATCCTTTATCTGATAAGTATCATTGGCCGTCTATGTGGTCTCTGAATTTTGTGTATTAGCTGTTTCCAGGCACTCTTTGATTATATTGCAGCGGCACTTGCAAAGTTTGTTTCTGAAGAAGGTAGTAAGTATCGTCTTTCTCCAGGTCATCAGAGGGAATTGGGTTTCACTTTCTCATTCCCCGTGATGCAACTGTCAATCAATTCCGGGACTCTTATGCGGTGGACAAAAGGATTCTCTATTGATGACACGGTTGGTCCTCATTGCTTCAACCTGCTCTATGAATTTTATTTGTTCCCTTTTCTTAGACAACATCCGTATCGACTGAAACTCATTGTTATTCTCTAATTCATTCTGAACTCTAGTTACTCTGAATCTGCTTTCTACGATTTATGTTAGTCATCTGGCTTACTGGTTTGTTTTTCTTGCATTGTTATTGTAAAGAAATAATCAACTAACTGGATAAACGCTGCCAATGAAAGTAGAATTCCAATTTTGCCTCAATTATTTTTGTTTGTTTTATGCAGATTAGAGTTTTATAAAGAAGTTGGTTGGGGTTAGAGAACATTATGTGTTATTTAAAATAAAAATGTAGAAATTTACTATGTTTCAAAATGGAAGCTACAATTTATAATATGCTAATTCAATCATTTGCCTTCATGCGTTAATGTTGAAAATTAGATAAGTTTGAAGAAATAATAAAACTGGGAGGCTTTTTGTTGGTAATTAATGTTGGTAGCTATTTGAACTTAAATGGATAATTTATTTGGATTGCTCCTTGTCTAATCCTATTGTACTGTGGTTGCGTCCCCCTTGGCGCTTTGCTAATAATTTAGGGGTGTAAGTGGTTTATGATCAAACCACTAGCTGAGGAGTTTGATTAGTTCTCTCTACAGCCAATGGTTTTTGCTAATAATTTAGGGGTGTAAATGGTTTATGACCAAACCACTAGCTGAGGAGTTTGATTAGTTCTCTCTACAGCCAATGGAGCTCATTCATCTCAGATTCACCAATCTATATTCCTGGGGATTTCTTCTTATTCATAAAGAATGTCCATAAATGTTACCCCAAAGAGCAGATAAAATGATAGAAAATTGCCTAAGATAGTTTGGATGCATACAATGTTAGATCAATTGGCGCTCCCGTTAGGAAATGCGAGTGTATCAACATCAACCAGACTAGAAATAGAGGAAGTGGAAGAACAAAACTAACATGGACATCCGTAATAAAGACACAATATGAATGAGTATGGTGTGTGGGATGACCTTGCTTTGGACCGATTCAAATGGCGGAAAAGGATTCATGTTGTCGACCCCAAGTGATTGGGACAAAGTCCGAGTTGGATTGAGTTGCAAAGAATGCTGGTATTTCGGCTCAAAAGAAGAGAGTTTCCAAGTAAGTGGTTTGTGGAAAATCAAATTCAACCGAACCAATAAAAGGTGAAACCAAACCGAGTAGGTTCGGCTCAGTTTAGTGGTTCAAGTTGGTGGTTCCATATTGACAGTTCTGTTTGAAACATTTCCTTTCACCTCCTCGAAAATGTAAAAGATTATGAACTGTTGACAACAAGACAAACTATTTATGAAGTCATTGAAGTGGAAGAACTTTTTAAACAAGAACACGGAAACACAAAAAGAAAATAAGGGAAATTTAATGGATAAATTTCTAGAGTTTCTTAAACAAGAAGAAAGCCACAAGGAAGTAAAGCGAATACGTTCGTAATACATTAAATTTTCCAAATACAAGCAATTCTTTAACATAAAGAAAACCTGAAAGAAATTAAAACAAAAAGTTCTTAATATAAAGAGTGGCTTAGTTTAATTGTTTGAGTAGGCGTCTGGTTTGGTTAGACATATGACACCAAAAACCAACATGAACTGAGCGCAATTTAAAATTTTTTAACCAAACCAAAAGGTTTTTATTTAAACAAGTCAAACTGTCAAAGTAGGGTTAGCCAAAACATATCTGCATACACCCTGCTGCTATGAAAGATTCCAGGTAAATAGTTTATGAAAGTACTTTTCTCACTTTTCAAACTCTATGGTAAACTTTTTGACCTCTATTGTATCATTTCAAAACTTGATTTATTTTCTTAATTGGGTATCTCTTCGAAGAATGCATATAAGTTAGCTTTCTTCTCTATAATATCTATGATTATTTCCCTTGAAGTCATTACCACTCAAACTGTGCAGTGATAGAAAAGTGAGTGGACTAAGTAGCATAACTTTCTATCATTTTGCAATAACACCTTTAGGTCATTACAAACTCCTCAAAACTTGTGTACCTTGTCTTGGATTTGATTTGATGGATACTGTAAACTTTTAGGGTTTAAAATGATTGCTGAGGATCTTCCAGCTAGTTTGCACCTATGTTTCTATTCTGGATTATTTACTAACCATTTGTTATCGAAACTGTCTTGTTGATGCTTAATTTTCTTTATTTCTTTACCACATTTTTAGAGAAATAACTTAAATATTCCTACTGAGCAGTGCTATCATCATATCATATGTCAATTCTTCCATGACTGAAATAACATGTGTAGTTGGGGAACTTGCTATTGAGAAAGAATCTATATCATACATCATTTTTTGATTTTTTTCTTTTGCCAATTGTTTTATATATCTTGAAATAAATATTTTGTTTGAGTAAATATGAATCCGCCAATTTTTAGAATTTATATAATATGAAATTTTCTGGGGTCTCGAGAGTTTTTCCTGTTGTACGCTTTAGTATGTTATTTCTATTTTTTTGAACTTTTACTTTGAAAATAACAGTAGTAAATAGATTGACTGCAAAATCAATATTGTAAAAGATATGTCTTTTGCTGCATTCACTATCCATACCATTATTTGTGTTCTTTGTGGTATTGCGGAGTTACTCTGTCCTATATTTTCAAGCTGCAATATTGAACTATATTCAGTGAGTTTAATGGGTGACTTTTCTCAAACTTTAGCCTATTTTCTCATAAAAGTAAAAGTCCAAAACTATGCAAGGGTGAAAGACTATTTACTTAGTTCTAGTCCGTGAACTCTAGGTCACATTGGAGCAACTGTATTGTTGCCTAAGCCTTACTCTTGATGTTTACTTTTCATCTTCTCGGTAATAATTAATAAACAGTGTTTACCATTCCAGATGGCAGCTTCTGGCTTTTAGCTGCTCATGTAGCGCATTGTCTGCATGCAGCATATACTTGCTGAAAACAATTTCTTATTCAGTAATACTATAAATAAAATCAGAACTAAGATCTGGCATATTACAGTAAACACATCTCAAGTATTCATCTACTTGTGAGATGAGTTCCCTGTTCATGGGCATGACTAGGCACAGTTTACATTTGTGACTTATTACATTTTTAAAGCCTGCACTTTCCTTTGCTGAATGATCAGGTTGGTCAAGATGTGGTTGCAGAACTGTCAAGAGCAATGGAGAGACAAGGTGTTGTTATGCATGTGTCAGCTCTGGTAAGTGAATTTGGTGGCTACTCTTGTATGGCATAGAGAGTATTACCATCTCCACTGTTATTCATTTTTACTTATTTATTAATTAAAACTTTCTCAGTAATTTTTGGTGTTGGCTCCAGGTCAATGATACAGTTGGAACATTAGCTGGAGGTAAATACGTGAACAAGGACGCTGTTATTGCTGTGATCTTAGGTACTGGAACAAATGCAGCTTATGTGGAACGTGCTCAGGCTATACCAAAATGGCATGGTCCACAACCCAAATCTGGAGAGATGGTTAGCATTTTCTGTGGTGTCTTACATTATTGTTAAACTATCAAATTTCATATTGAAGTCCCATCAATTTTGTCCTGTAGGTTATCAACATGGAGTGGGGCAACTTCAGGTCATCTCATCTTCCCTTGACAGAGTATGACAACGCACTGGATGCTGAAAGTTTAAATCCTGGTGAACAGGTGACTTTCATCTCTGTAATACTTACCCACTACTCCACTAGTCCTTCCTGTGGGTTTGTGGTTAACAACATTGTGATTAACACAATGTTGTATTCTGTAATTTTTGCAGATTTTTGAGAAAATAACTTCCGGCATGTACTTGGGAGAAATTGTTCGCAGAGTTTTATTGAGGTTAGCTGAAGAAGCTGCCTTTTTTGGTGACACGGTCCCACCGAAACTTAAGATTCCATTCGTATTGAGGTATTCCTCAAAGGCTTTACAGTTTACACAATCTATGTTGCTTTTGCTCTTATGACAGTTTCGTATGATAATGGAAAATATATTCTGTAAGTTGAGCTGCTTAGTGTGCTGGCAGTTCTGACATTATTGATCTTAGTCTTGACTTATGAATTGAATCTTGTTGGAAAGTACCCCACAAATGCAGTGGTCCTAAAAGAGTTCTTGAAAGAATGTTTTCTCAAATCTGAAGATGAACTCCAGTTGATATACTAAGCAGGCTGCAGAATCATTTATAGATATTGGCGAACTGCCTTCCACTATTGGAATTTGGAAGAATGGCTAAACTTGACATATCCATGGCTTGGTGAAACATGAAGGTTGCTCACAACAAAATGAGGGTCCAGGTTTGAACTATGGAAACAGCCTCTCCCTTGGCTGTGACATGACACAACCCTTCTTGACCCCATAGTGTCAAAGCTTCATGCCCTCAATGTCCTTATCTTACTTTCCTGTTTTCCTCCGACACAACACGCTGAAAGTACCATCATCGCATTGAACAAGTCCAATATTTATTGTAGCAAACGTAATGATGACTGGTTAGTTGCCAATGTTTTATCAGCTGCTAGTGGTGTTGCTTATTACATCAGTCATCGTTTACTTTTTCAGTCTTGAGAAGAATGGATTGTTGGTTGGAGGAGCAGCAGTAAGTTTAAGAACGTAGCTGTTTCAAGATCTTTGTTCATTCAAACCTGTTTCTGGAGAATTCATAAAATACGACATATTGTGGTCAAACTAATCATGAAGTCTCATGTTCTCTGTCTTATGCTTCTCTGGGTAACATTATTCCAAATTCTTGGGGAAAAAAAACTTTTCACTTTATCACAAGACAATTTACAAGAAAAGGATCGAAAGAGACTGCAAGATAATGTTATTTATTTTACCTTGAAGTTAAAGAAGGTGGATATTGTTACTGCTAGATTCTCTTGGAACGAGACTTTGATGGTGAACTATTTGTTAAGTACCATGCTACCAAGGAAATGTAGCTCATCTAAAATGATGGTTATTCAAGTGTTCTTGCTTGTAAAGTTAGTTTCTATTGGAGCACAGTAGTCAAGTGCTTGGGCATGGGAATTCAATGAAATATATCTATTCAGGTCAAATATGGACTGATCTATTATCTACTTTGAACATCTATAACATAGCTTTACCTGAATACAAAATTAAAATTGCATTAACTTGCTCGCTTGTGTCTGTCTTAGTGAAGTATTGAAAAAAAACTCCCTCCGTTTCTTACTCTGCATGAATCTTGGCTTTATTTCCTTTATTCCAAGTTGTCACATCTTTCTGTCTAACGATTCATGTGTGAGCTTCTATTCTTTCCTGTCTTCTCTTTTTCCATCACTTGCACATGTATCATGTTAACGAAACTGAAAAGTATCTGCAGAATATTACATTCTTAGCTGTTGAAAATGCAGGACACCTGAAATGTCGGCAATGCATCATGATACATCTTCTGATCTCAAGGTAGTAGGAAGCAAATTGAAGGATATATTGGAGGTACATCTTTTTGGCTTTCCCTCATCATATCCTTAGAGCCTTATGTTTCATTACTTGATATTCTAATATAGTTACTTAAAAAAAAAGACATTCCAATATATTCTGCAATTCTTAATTTGGTATTAAAATTCAAAACTCAGTCTAGTTTCATCTGTATGTATTATGTATCACCATTTTTCTCTTTACTGCAGATATCTAATGCATCCCTGAAAACAAGGAAAGTGGTGGTTGAGGTTTGCAATATTATTGCCACGCGTGGGGCCCGACTCGCTGCCAGTGGGATATTAGGCATTTTGAAGAAAATGGGAAGAGATACTCTTAGGGATGGCGAGGCACATAAGACAGTAATAGCAATGGACGGTGGTTTGTATGAGCACTACACGGAATACAGCAAGTGTATGGAGAACACTCTAAATGAACTGCTTGGAGATGAAGTCTCAAAAAGTATTGTGATTACGCTCTCCAACGATGGTTCGGGCATTGGAGCTGCTCTTCTTGCTGCTTCTCACTCCCAGTACAGTGAGAACAACAGATCCTAAGAAGATGGTTGGAATCACTTAGATTTTGCGCAACAAATTTTCTACAATCTGCTTGCTTTCTTTTTCTTTTCTTCTTTCCCTTTTCTTGTAGCCTATTTATTTGAAAATTATTGTTATATTTCCCCCCACTTGATAGCTTAGGAGATTATTTGTGTGACCCTTTATTTATGTCCTTGTGGGATTCGTCCCAAGGGTTGTAATCTAGGAACTGAGGACCTGGAAGTGACGTAGTCCCTCCTTCCTGTTCGGCCTGCCATTTGTGTCCCTAATTTCTTTTTCCTCTCTTCCCGAAGCTCGTTCAAGGTTGATAAATGGGAATTTTGAAATATATTTGTCTATCCTTTGGTGACTACTGCAGATGAGTTTTTTTTTTTTGTTGCCCTTTTTGCGCCTTAGTTTCAAATAATTGGAGTCCAAAGCTGAGGCCAATGGTGGTTAAGCTTTAACCGATTTAAGCAGAATGGTGTCCGACTTCGTAAATCATTCGTCTTTGCGGTTGCGATATGTCTTCGATGGTTGCCAATCTATTATTCTTTCATTTCCACTACTTTTTTGTTTTTTGAATTTGAATTGGTGTGATTTGAGTGCGGCGAGGCCTCAAGTGCCTAATTTATACACACACCCTCCTCCCCGGCGGTTATAAAATTATTGTCTTGGTTTTTTTTTATCTTCGGTCATAAAATAATTGTCCTATGTAAAACTATTTTTTTTAGGGAAACATTTTTATCACTTTATCCTTATTTTTTCATCTTACTTTAATTATGAACAACATACACATGAGATTTATAGTAAATTATACATCAAACTAATATTAATAATTCAATCAAATGTGTTTTCTTAAATCATGAATCAAGTCAATCCAGATGATAATTTTGGGACGGATGGAATATATGAATTTGTTTCTATTCTTTGCAAAATTAATGGTACATCTATGCATGTGGAGGACCCGGAATCTCTATGGCTCTTGGCTTCATATGGTGTCTCTAGTTACACTAGAGATTATGTCACATTATTAAATGAATTGATTGAACTGTTGGGGCGTAAAAAATTGGTGCTGTTTCGAATGCCAAAAAACACTTCTAGTTCTCTTGATAGATTATGAACATACAATCAAGTCATTCAATGATGTGGTGTGTGATTTCATGTGCATACAACAAGCACTACTCGGAAGTCGGAACCAACATTACAAAGGTTGTGGTTTTGCGTGTGAACTATCTTCTTTTGAGAAGCCATATTCTTGGTTTGTAGCACCGGAGAGAATGTCCTTGATGCATTGCGGAATTGTTCATCCTTATCTATTGGCGATTTAAATTTTCAATCATACCCCATGTGACACTCTTTGTACTCTTGAATATTAGACCTACACCTTTCTTTGTTATCGTATCCAACATTTTCTTAGAAGGGTATGTACATGGCTAAGATAATGAGATACGGGGCAATGACAAAGGATGAATAGAAGATTTAGGTCTTTTTTGGTAGTCGGATAAGGATAAACAATATTATTAATCACAGTATTATTAGTGCTTTCGCTATTAATCCTCACTTGTATATCGGGGGTAGTTTTGAGATTCTAAATGTTAATCTCAATTTTTTTTAGTGAAGACGCTAATAATACCACCCTCTCACTTGGTATTAATAGTGAGGGGATAATGATTTTATCCGGATAACTCGTGCTATTAGTCCCGACCACTAATTAGTTATTACGTACCAAACATCAGATAATTCGGCTTATTAATCATATCTGACCTTAATCCTGACTATCAAACGGTTCTTTAAAATCATGTTTTAGAAAGGGCTTAACAAGGGTTTTAATGCTTTTTTATTTTTAAAACTACGTAAGCAACTTTGGGGATTTGTTTCGACTAGTAAGAGCACGGTTAAAAAAAGATCACACCAAAAACCAAACCAAAATCATCACTTACAACAACTAAAGCATACAAAATCAAATGACAAAAAAGGGTGGCCGACGGGGGCTGACAACGCTTTACCCGCGTCACCCCTTAGGCGGTTCCCTCTTTTTAAACATTATCTTCGATTTTGGGTATTTTTGGTATTCAAAAAATATTTTTTAAAAAGTATAAATTTTATTTATAAATAAAAACTAGGTTTGCCTAATTTGGGCATCAAAAGAATTTTTTGTAAAATTTGATATTTAACTTCATTTCTCTCTCTTCCTCCACTCTCCACATTTCATATAATAAATCCTTTTTAAGTTGTTTTTATTAACTAAATTGCTACTTAAATATTTTAATTATTAATATAATTGTTGCTTACTATTGTTATTATTGTTAATATTTTTATTATAGTTGTTGTACTATTGTCTTATTTTTTTCCATTTGAATTGTTGTATTTCTATTTAATATTCGAATAATTGTAGTTATTTTCAATTTATCCATGAATATCAATTAAAATATTATTTGATTTATAATAAATAAATCATATTTTGAATTTAATATTATTATATCATAAATAATATTGAATTTTTGTAGTTATTTCAAATTTAATATTATTATAAATAAATAATTAGAATCATAATAAATATTATTCTTATTATAATAAATAAATAATGATTTCAAATTTTATAACTATGCAATATTATATTTATTTGTTAATATAAATTGAAAGAAGATATTAAATTAATGAAGATAAAGATGTTGGTGTATGTGAAGTTATTGGAGATAAAGATAGTGGTGTATGTAAAAGTGTTGGAGTTTGTGCTACTGTTGATTTTTTTTTAAATTTTGAATTAAATGAGTATTAAATGAATTATTTATTGGTTTTTAATGGATTGTGTTTGATTTGGTGTGTGATTTTGATGAATTTTAAAATTCCATCCGATCGTTAAAAAAAGAAGAAGTCTTATCTTCCATTTTTGTCCATTTTAATAAAGATGTTAGTATTTTCTAATGTTTTCTTTTAGAAAATTAAGTTTACCACTTACTCTTACTTACTTTGTTATTTTAATGATGGGTTAATTTTTACTTGTATATGAGCTTCAAAGGAAAATGCACAATATAACAATATTAATAAGAGATAAGCTATTTTATTACGATTTTTGCTTATCCATTATATTACCATTAATACATCAAATAAACACATATTTGGATAAACTTACCCCTTGAATACTTGTCCATATTAAGTGTCTAAAATTTTTACTTTTCCAATTACTTTCTTACATAATTTTTTAATTCAAAAATAACAAATGATGTTTAGTTACCGTCCACATGAACAACATGATTATTATTTTTTAAGTGTTTAATCAATAAATTCCATGGCTTCGTGTTACATAGTAAAAAACTAATAATAAAGAAATTGTCAACTGAATTTTTAGAAAACATGTGATCGTTGCTTATTGAAACAATTTTTTTTTAAATAATTAGATTTAATTAAATATATAATTATAAAAATCAATACAATAGTAAATTCATATTTTGATAGCGTTTCGTAAAGTCTTAATACCTTTCGTCTACCAATAATAATTGATTCTGAATTGATTAAATCCGAGAATAAATGAATACCTACCATATTGTAACTATTAAATTTAATTTTATAAAAAAATATTGTTTGAATTAAATTAAATTAATATATTATTATAGTCATGAAGTTTCACATATTAGCTAAAGGTTTAAATCTCAATTTGGTAACCCTACTTTCGGCCAAAAGTCATTAAGCTCACTCTCATTTTTTTTTTCCTCAATTTGATCACTTTACTTGGACATAAATAGCATGTTCATCACTCTATTTAAATATTTTGATGGAAAACTTAAAACATTTAAAGAAACCCAAAATTACCCTTATCCCAGACCATTAACTTTGAGGGATCCATTAGAAACGGTCTGGAGCACGAGCGAGGTCGTTTGGGGTGGACATCGGCTTCATTTATGGAAGTGAGATTGGGTGAGAAACAGGCATGTGGAAATCCCTCCATCACTGCTCGCTATTCAGAACCATGGACAATTGATGGATGCCTGAGATTGAAGAAGATGGGAGGGGAGAACAGGAACGGAAGGGGCCGGCGGATGTGACATGATAGGTTGGATCTGAAGGAGATCGGGGCAGGAGGACGAGAGAGAGGGCTGACCTGGTTCGCTTGGGCTTAGGAGCAGATTGGAGATGGAGATAGGGGATTGAACGGGACTGAAGAAAGAGAAAGAGGATGCCGACTGGGTTCGGCCCGATCTGAAGGAGGGACGACGACAAGTGAGGAAGCTGGAGATGAACAGAGATGGATGATTGCGGCTGGAGAAATTGGAGGGGGAATGGAACCAGTAGGATGGCAGCCATGAGGTATTTGAAGACGGCGATGCCAATGAGGGGTGAAGCCCAGCAAGGATAGAGGATGGCAGGTATGGAGAAGACTCGCCGGAGAAGGAGGCGAACTGAGAGAGAGATTTGGTGGGCCAGAGGAAGAAGGCCGGCGGCTGTTGGAGATAGTGATGGGGAACGAACGGAAGAGGTGAAGATGACAGTTGGAGATGAAGGACGCCGGCTGATGGAAAATATGGGTGAGGCCAGCGAATGGGACATATAAAAAAACGGTTTGGTGATGGAAGAGAAATTGGAGGAAAGGAATAGAAACAACTGGGTTTGTTTCTGAGCGTGAGGATGGAGGAAAGGCCAACACTGTTTGGGGCTTGTTGCTGTCACAGTGAGAGAGGTGAGAGAATCAATGTTACGGGTAAGGCTGGCACTGTTTGGGTTTAATTTTTATTTTTTAGTTTGAACCCTCAACTTTTAACATTGAGAGTAAAACCCTTCAACTTAATAAGGGTATTTTGGTCTTTTCAATGATATCCATCCAACATAATGGACAAAATGACTCAAGTGACCTTATTGAACGTCGAAGCCAAGTAGAGTGATTAAATTGAGGAAAAAAAGTAGAGTGAGCTTAATGATTTTTGGCCGAAAGTAGGGTGACCAAATTGAGATTTAAACCTTAGCTAAAATCTTGGTAGCTAAATACTTTAATTGATTAATGTTTTTATAATGAAACATGAAATGAGTCATAAGCATGATTGAAAAAAAAGAGAGGATTATCTATTAAAAAAAATAAAAATAGGTAAAAAAACTATCTTGTTGGTTGATGTGTTAAAAATTAAAAAGTAATATAAAAATAAGAAATATATTGCTAAACTTAAATGACTAGTAAATAATTAAGGGATAGCTTTGTTCAAATATAAATTATTCAAAGTAATAAATAAAAAATATAGTGGAAATAGTCTCCCACTATTAATAATTGGTTTTTCTTGATAGTGAGTCAAATAGGACACTTTTCTAGAAATGGACGAGTATGATTTTTCAAAATTAACTAACTATTTTGAATAAAAATTTGATATGAATCTCCTTGCCATTTAAATATTATAAAGCTTCTTTCCTTTTTATAATATTTTTTTTACGCTTTTTGTATGGAATATCTATATTATAAAAGAGCTCAACGTCTAACTGATGGTCCTGATCAAATTGTATCAAACACAACTGACGGTCCAGATTGATTCGTAAATATGTGAGTTACAAATAAACCCCTCAGTTATGAGTTATGTTTGAATTATCCATATACAATTACATATAACATTGATGTGCTCGGCCCAAGCCGGGTCATGTGCCAAGCATGAGCTATCATCACGTGACAGTCACGAGTATAATTAGTATGAGACCTACCAGCTTAGCGGGCAGAGCTAACAAGACATTAAGCAATGGATAAAGCAACTCCAATCTGAACCTGACCGGACACAGGCCTCGCCTGCCCGACCAGGGGCCATGCCCGGGGACCATACTCATAGCGGGCAAGGAATCAAACTTATCCCGTCCAAACCTGATCGAGCACTGGCCTTGCCTGCCCGACCAGGGGCCACGCCCAGGATTTATACTTACCTCAAATCAATCTACACCAAAAGTAGCCGGGCAGGGCCTTGCTCGCCTGGGCACGCATCGAGCAGGAAACTCTAGAAACTTGCTCCCCAAGCACTTGTAATCTATTAAGGAGATTGAAGTAGCGGAAGTCTTGTAAGGAAGACAATTCAAGTCTGCCGATTAAGGACTACCGGTAGACTTGACTGAAAACTCAAGTCTACTGTTGAAGAGATAAATAAAGGAAATAAGAAACAGTTCAAAGCAGTAATCAACAGTAAAGGAGGAACACAAGTATTGAGATGGTTCACACTATAAAGAGTGCTACGTCCACCACCAAGGCAGTCAACCTTGGATTTAAAATGTGTACTATATTTTCCACTAGATCTATTACAAGGAATATATCCAATGGATCGTGTACAAAATATTGACTTGTGTTTGGGGGTTTGGGAATTGAATATCTGGATAAACAAGATATTCAATTGTGCAGAAGAATAGTTAAAGGGAACAACAATAAGAAGCTTAAGATAAATGTTGATGCAGATCTTCTTGATTGTTGTCGATGACTTCTTGATCAGTTTAAGATCTCTTGAATGCACTGAGTATAAAAACTTTGAATTGTTGGAGAATTTCAGAGCATTATTTTGTTTAGTCTTTAATGGCAGTATTTATAGCTGGGGCATTCTTGAGATCCGTTGGAGAAGATGAAGTGTAACAGCTCTATTAGGTTGAATGCATTAAATGCATGGAGCTGTCTTGTAGATTTCATCTTCATTGATTCTGAGCAGGGAGTGGTGCAGAGTTGTTGCAGCAACCGACAGGTAGGAAAGTCAGAGGTTCAGGTCTGTAATAGTTGGTACAGACTGTAAGAGACAGTCTGTTCACCTACTCTGTCACTGTTCAGAATGCGAAAGTCTTCCTGCTTTTCGGAAAGCTGGTCAGACGTGTCTGAGAAGTCAGGGAATGTCTTAATTCAAATTCAAACTGATAAAGGATGAATTTAATTAATACACTAAGACTTGGTGATTGGACACTTCATGCTTGAACACGTGCAAACAAGGTCTGCCGCTGGATGCTGTTGAAGGTCTTCCAGTGAAGCATGGCTGAAGTCTTCCACTAAACCTTTGAAGTCTAAAAGAAACTATTCTATGGCAAAGTTCTATACACAGTTGCCACGCTAATTGATACGCAGCCCAATTAGCCACTAATGTATAAAACTAATGTAATGTATGAACATATGTAAATCAAAATACAAATGAGAAACAACAAGTCTCTTCCTGTGTCAGCCATTTTTCTGATAATGTTTTCCAGTGTTTTATTGGCTACTTTAACGGCACCATTGGCTTGTGGCCGGTAGGGGGAGGATTTATGTCTTTGGATTTTGAATTCGTCGAGCCGACGATTCACGTCTCCTTCAAAATGCGTGTCGTTGTCGGAGATGATCTCGAAAAGCACTCTATATTGATATATAATGTTGGTCCGAATGAATTCGGACACCTTTCGAGCATTTAGGATTTTATAGGAAGAGGCTTCCACCCACTTTGTGAAGTAGTCGACGGCTACCAGGACATATTCGTGGCCATTGGATCCCTTTGGGTGGATTTGGCCTATGACGTCGATTCCCCAAGTTGAAAAGGGCCAGGGGGCTGTGGAGTTATATAAGATGTGCAGGGGCATGTGCTGCATATTTGCAAAACGTTGGCACTTGTCGCAATGACGTACCCACCGGATGGTCCGGATGCAGTCGGTTTCTAGTGTGCTCCAATAGTACCCCTGCCGAATAACTTTTTTGGACAGCATATGGCCATTCATGTGGGGCCCACAGGTACCACCATGAAGCTGGTCCATGATTTGCTCGGCTTTTGGTTGGTCGACTCATAATAGGTTTAGGCCATGATAATGCCTTTTGTACAGGTTGCCACCGCTAAATACGAATTGCGATACCCATCTCCGTAGGGAGACTTTTCCTCTTTTGTCTAAGCTGGGAGGATAGATCCCTTTCTGAAGCAAATTTAAGATATCAGAATACCAAGACTCGTGATCTGTTTCAGGAGTAGCATTGATTTTGAAGCAGTAGGCCGGAGTGACCTTTTTCCCAACTATGAATGGTTGGACATTAATTTCGGTGGGAATTTGTACCAGTGATGCTAAAGTGGCCAAGGCATCAGCAAATTGATTTCTATCTCACGGCAAAAAATGAAACGAGATAGAATCAAATTTGGTGGCGAGTGCAGTTAATTTGGCATGATAGAGCTGCAGCCGGGGATCCTGAGTTTTCCATTTCCCTTCGACTTGATTTATGATCAGGGCAGAGTCACCGTAGACTTCCAAGTCTTTGGCTCCCTTTTGGAGAGCTTCTTCTAGGCCAGTGATACAAGCTTTGCATTTGGCAGTATTGTTCGAGCACTCGAAATCCAATCTTATGGCCAACGGAGTGTGGGAATTTGCTGGGTCGATTAGCAAGATTCCTATGCCAAATCCTCTTTTATTTGCGGCTCCGTCAAAGAACATTTGCCAATTGGTGTCATGGTCAGTAATTTCCAGTACACCCTCATCTAGGAAACTAGGCTCAGTTCTATCTTCTGCTTTTAAGGGCAGATCGGCTAAATGGTCTGCAATTACACTGCCTTTGATAGATTTGAGCGTGACATAGATTATGTCAAACTGGTTGAGAAGAAATGACCACTTAGCCAGTCGACTGGATAGTGATGGCTTGCCGAAGATGTATTTTATAGGATCCATCCTGGAGACGAGCTTGATGGACTGTCCTTGAAGATAGGTTTTGAGCCTTTGCGTTGCCCAGACTAGGCCGGTGCAACTTTTCTCCAACGCTGAATAATTTAGCTCGCTTCCTTGCAGCTTCTTACTTATGAAATAGATGACGTTTTCAACGTAGGAATTTTTTTTTCTTGGGCGAGCATAGCCCCTACTGACGTGTCTGTGATGGTTAAATATAGGAGGAGAGGTTTATGTATATGGGGAGGAGCTAACACAGGTGGATTGGTAAGGTAGGCTTTTATTTTTTTCGAAGGCTAGCTGGCATTTCTCGTCCCAGACTTGGTCAGTATTTTTCTTTAAGAGTTTGAAGAGGGGCTCACATATGGATGTCAGTTGTTTGATGAAGCGGCTGATATACTACAATCGGCCAAGGAAGCCTTTGATTTCGGTTGGGGTTTTTGGCCGCGACATTTCTATAATGGCTTTAGTTTTGGCTGGCTCGATCTCGATGCCTTGTTCAGTCACCATGAATCCCAGGACTTTGCCTTTGGTAACCCCAAATGTGCATTTGGTGGGGTTAAGCTTCATCTGATGCTTTCTTAATCTTTCGAAGAATTTTCGAAGGTCTTTGATATGGGTACCGTTGGCATCGCTAGAGTGCACGATCATGTTGTCAACATAGACCTCGACTTCTTTATGGATCATGTCGTGGAAGAGGGTGGTGGCAGCCCTTTTATAGGTAGCCCCGGCATTCTTTAGTCCGAATGGCATGACATTGTAGCAGTAAGTTCCCCAGGGAGTAGTGAATGAGGTTTTCTCCTGATCTTCCGCTGCCATTTTGATTTGATTGTAGCCCAGCATGCTGTCGACAAAAGATCTGATTTTGTGAGAAGTGACGGCATCTACCACGATATCAATGTTGGGTAGAGAGAAGTCATCTTTGGGCGATGATTTGTTGAGGTCGCGGAAGTCTACGCAGATCCGGACCTTCCCGTTGGGCTTGGGAACAGTCACTATATTGGACAGCCATATCGGGTATTCTACTACCCGTATGAATTTGACATGCAGCTGCGTCATGATTTCTTCTTTTACTTGCAGTGACCATTCCAGGTTTAATTCTGCAGAGCTTCTGCTGATTGGCCAAGCATCCGGATATATGGGGATCCGATGTTCGACAATGGCTGGATCTAGCCCAGACATATCTTCGTAGGACCAAGCGAAGATGTCTACGAACTTTTTGAGGAGGTCAATAAGTGCTACCCTTTCAGGGCCTTGTAGGTAGCTACCGATTTTGACCTCTTTGATCTCATTGTTCAGCCCCAGATTGATAGTGGACAAGTCTTCACTTGTTGCTGATGAATGAGATTTTTCCTGGTGCTCAACTGACTTTACGAGCTCAAGCAAGTAATTTTTATCTTTTGGGTCCATTTCATCAAATGACTCATTATTATAATTATTTAATGCATCTTTTAATGCAGGTGCAACTAAGGAATAAGCAAAGACATTCAGATTATCATTAATAACAAACTGTACAAGGTTATTTACATTATTGAGGACATGGGGGTTTGAGATCCTCAATTTTAAGGAGCGGATCGGTAGATGACCAATCCGTAAAGCTAAGAGAAGGATGGGGAATAGTATATCTGAAGCGGTCCACCAGATCTGCGTTTGTCAAGAGTGGGCCGGTCGTAGTATACTAGTTCTGCAGAGGCTTATCAGTAATAGACTCAAACTAAGCAGGGAGTCTTTCATAATTAGTGCCTCTATCTATCATACCCAAGAAACTGTCTTCCAGACTTTCATCATCTAATAGGGCCAGAGCATAATCATCTTGGTCTATAGACCAAGTATTTTCAATTGTGACAGTCTTATATGCAGTGCTACGGGGTTCCAGGGTAACCTGCTCAGTTTTATCTGTGAGAATACTGACATCTTCAAAGATTTCCCAACCAGGCCGCTTTTTTCCATTCTGGTCTAACCACGGCTCAGGAAACATGAGATAGGCTTTTGTTTACCCTTTCCTTACAAAGTAACCATTTAAGGTTTTTCTATATGGTTGGAGAGGGGGATACTTATAAGGACACTTTTCTCTTTCTGCCTTAATTTTCTCACGCTTCTGTTTCATGACTGCGGCCATTTCAGCAGGAGTGGGTTTGTATCCTAGACCAAAAGGAGGGATACATTCCTTAAGTTCATCTTGGACCAAGTTAACAAATCCCTGCTGATTTATGCCGAGGCCCAGACCAGGCATGTAATTCATTTTTCGAAACATGTTTAAAGGGACCATGTTTCCTAAAGATGTAGTTTTCTTCCCGATGATGTCAGTTTCTCGCCCATATTCAATGGCATTGATTCTAGCTTGGGGGATAACCTCAAACCCACTGAGAAATATACCCGTGTCATCATGCTCTATTTCGAGGATTGGGATGTCCTCGCTTTGCTTATTTTCCACAATTTTATCAGCTAGAATAATTACTATATGGTCATCGTGGATGAATTTGACACGTTGGTGCAATGAAGAGGCTACCCCTTTTACCCTATGGATCCAAGGGCGTCCCAACAACAAACTAAAAGTGGCAGGTATGTCTAAAACCTGGAATTCTACTGGCATGGTTAATGGCCCAATAGTCATCATTAAAGTGACCACCCATAGGACACATCGACTGGTGTTGTCATATGCCCTTACTGTCTGTGATGAAGGAGCAAGCTCGGATATTTTCGTTCCCAGTTTGGCCAGTGTGCTAGTGGGACATACATTCAAAGAAGACCCATTGTCTATCAGAACTCGGGTAACCCGTTTTTCCATTACTCCCACAGTGATATGGAGAGCATCAATGTGGTTGGTTCCTTCCCTTGGCAGATCTAGATCAGTAAACATAATCACATTCCTAAAGTGAATGTTTCCGATCATCTGAGTGAGCTCATTCGGGGAGGTTTCAATAGGAACAATTGCCTGACTTAAAGACTTAGCCAGCGTATCACAGGTGGGTTTTGGAAGCACAAAGCAAGCTCCTGATGGATATGTTGACCTGAGTTTTCTTCATATGAGCTAATAAAGTACCTTCCACCGTTTTAGCCCAAGTATCTGTTTCTTGATCTTTGCCAGAGTGGTCACCTCTTTCCAAGTTTGGTTGGTAGGCTCAGCCAGATCTAGTAAGGTGGCTGACATCCCCACCGACCCAAGTGGATTTTTCAATATTGCAGGTATTTTGGCTACCCATGATAGTGTCATAAGAGAGCATATTGCAACTAGGCTCTTTTATGGATATAGATGGAGAGAAAGGAACAATGATATATGGTAAGGGATGTTTATTTATTTCGAACTTGGGTACACAAATTTTTTCGTCAACCTCAATCATATTGATTTGAGGTAGAGGGTTATTGACTATATTGGGTCTAGGAGGAGGCTTTTCAATAACCTTATCATCTATTAGGTCCTGGATAGCAACTTTGAGTACATAGCATTTGTCGGTGAGGTGACCACTACAGCGATGGTATTCACAGTACTGGGCATGATTCCACATCCTGGGCAGGGGGTTCGGTGGCTTATATCCTTGTAAAGGCTTTAACACTCCATGTGCCATTAGCCCTTGCAGTGTATCACAGACTGGGGAGCTTGCAGTTCATCATAATACCGGTTCCTTCTGTTCTGATTCCTCAAATTTCTATTCGGGCCATTATTCCCTCCGACTGTGTTGACAGACCTATCTGATCCGTAGGACCATGGAACAGTGCTATAGTTTTGGGTAGGAAAAGTGGCTGATGAATTTCCCACCATATTAACGGTTGGTGCTGATGTGGTTGCCTTTCTTTTAGAGTATCGAAATAGCTAGATGGCATATTGACTTTTAATTGCCCAGTCCATATATCTTCATCAATACGACTCCTATCTCGACTATTTCTTTGAAATTGCTATAAGGGAGATACCGCATGTGTTCCAGGCATATGGGTTGGAGATTTTTAATGAACATCTTGGAAGGCTCAGCTGGATCAGGTCTGTCAAATGTTTGAGCCAACTTTCTTTTCCACATGACTGCAAATTCAGCACATGTTTCTTTTTCCCTTTGGGTGCACGACTCGAGGTCTCTTTTGTTTTCAGGGGTAGTGTTGTCTTTGTACCTTTCTAAGAACCCTTCGGCTATCTCGTCCCAAGTACCCATAGTGTTATTATCTGACAACATTAGCCATTGCTTGGCAACCCCTACTAAGGTGAGGTGAAAATTAGAAACCATAGCTTCAAAGCTAGCTCCCCTTGATTGCATGCCAGTGGAATAAGATTTTAAGTGCGATATAGGGCATCCAGTCTAGGGGTGTGCACGGGCCCTAAGCCCGCGGGCATTGGTAATGCCCAGTATAGGCCCATATGGCAGCGGGCATCATTTTAAAAAGCCCAGTATCGTAGACAAGCCCACGGGCATCAGTGAATGGGCACGGACGGGCACATGCTTAGATGGGCTCTCTGATTGATTTTCATGTTTTTAAAATTACACATATAATTATAAAAGTCTTGGCAGCTGAAAAATTACATTATGTATTATGTAATTATATAATAGACTAATAGAGGTTAGATTGCTCGGGCAGTAGTGCAGTACATCTTCTCAAAAGTCAAAACCATTAAACCACAACTCAATGACTCATAGTCTTATAGTGACATACTGACAGTCTGACATACTCTAATAGTCTCATCTCTGGTACTGAACATACTCTAATAGTCTCATATACTGATTACATTCAAATTCTAATCAACAATAACAATAAACAATTATCCTGAATGAACATCAACTAAGAAGAGGTGAATAAGGAACATTAACAATTATCCAAAAACCATGACAAAACCACAACTCATAGTTTCTCATATACGTGCAGATTGATGAAGGAGCAGCAAGCCAACAAGCAATCCATTAGCAGCAACCAAGGTCCAAGGAGCAGCAAGCTCTCATACACCTAAACAAAATACCACATTTTACTCAATCCATTAATATTCTAATAAAACTGAATGTTAATGATAACAAATACAACAAATTAATAAGGTAAAAACAAGTAAAAAATGTTACCTTTCTCAACTTATCATCTCCGATCAATCATCCTCAAAACAATTTTCAAAAGATATGGGTCGACTTTTCAATTCATCTATAAGAAATTTTTTTTAAATGTCAAATAAGAACATCTAATTGACAAAGTAAATAAGCAAAAATTAATAAGAATTGACAATTTTTTACCGAATTCAATCTTCTCAAGTTCGTCTTGCAATTCCTCCAAAACTTGTATTTGAATGCATTGGCTCTCAATATCAACCGGGGACGCACGAATCCAATCTTGTGTGCATATTAAAGCCTCCGCCGTCTTAGGAGTAAGTGAACTCCTAAAAGGATCTATCACCCTCCCTCCCGTGCTAAATGCCGACTCACTTGCAACCGTAGAAATTGGCATGGCCAAAACATGCCTTGCAACTAGAGAAAGGATTGAGAATTTTGAAGAATTGTTTTTCCACCAAGTTAACAAATCAAACTTCTCACCCATTAATCTTTCATTTTCAACACGATCCCCCAAGTAAATGTCAACTTCCGTTTTGCCAATATCATTTTCTTCCTCAAGATGTTTTAAGAAACCATCCTTCAAATCATCAACTTCCATTTTACTGGTACTTGATGAAGAACCCATAAAACCATCATCCAAATTTATTTTCACCTCTTTGCTTTTATAATGATCATACAACTCAATCAAAGTTTTAATCACCCTTTCCCCCATTTCCTTAACTCTTCCTTCATCCTTCCCATACATTCGTTTAAAGCAATAATTCACATAAGTCATCTTATGACGAGGATCTAAAACCACCGCTACATACAACAAGAAATTCATATTTTCCATGTTCTCCCAATATTTTTATATTTCCCCTCATTTTAGAAGCCATTTCTCTTGCTTCTAGATCATCATTATTCATACACATTTTTCCCAACTTACATTGTAAAGATACAAGCTCACCAAAAAATAAATTTGAAGTTGAATACTTTGACCCCGAGATCTTCAATGTCATTTCATAAAAAATTTGCAAGAAATCAACAAGATAACCAACATTTTGAAAATCCTTCAAAGTTGGAGCACCCACAACCTTTGTTTTCTTTTTCTTCTTTCTTGTATTAACTTCAAAAATTTCCTCATCCCCGCCAAAAAAATAATCATCATAATTGGAGTCATTACGCATCCTATCAAAAGCCTTGGCATATTTATGGCGGTCTCTGGCATTAAGTTGGTTGAATTCCACCTAGTATCAACATCAAGAGACAATTTTTTACTACACTTTATGCCTAATTTTTGAACACATGACTCAAATTTTGCAAGTCTTGCAGGAGATGACCTCACATATCTTATGGCATTTCGAATTCTCACAATTTCCTCCTTTTGTTCCTCAAGACCTTCCCTCACAACAAGATTGAGAATGTGAGCACAACATCTCAAATGCAAAAATTTACAGTCCAATATGGCATTTGACCCACTAAGTTCATGTTTCAAAAACTTAATGACACCATCATTAGATGAAGCATTGTCAACTGTAATTGTGAAAACTTGATTAATACCCCATTCTTTCAAGCAATCATAAACCAATTTCCCGATTGTTTTTCCCTTTGTGATTCGCAATTGTACAAAAATTCAATATTTTTTTTTTCAAAATCCAATCATCATCTATCCAATGAGCCGTGAGACACAAATAGTTGATGTTTTGACATGATGACCAAGCATCGGTAGTAAGAGATACTCTTTGCCCCTTCAAAAGATTTTTCATTTTTCTAGTCTCCTCTTTGTAAATTTGCAAGCAATCTCTAGCAACCGTCCAACGAGAGGGAATTTTGAAGTTGGGGTTTAATTCCCAAAACATTTCTCTAAGCCCCTCATCATCCACAATACTAAATGGTCTATTATCTTTTATGCACACCCTAGCTAGAGCCTTTCTAGCCCTCTCTTGATTAAAGACATAGCTTGTGATGCTCGTTCCATTGCCCCCCTCTTTTGCCTCACTCTTGAATTGCAAAGTTTTCTGTCTTTTTCCATCGTTTGTAACCCCCTTTAAACCCACATAACAAGGTGATGTTCTACAAGTTTGCTTTAAATGTCTACCCATAGCATTTGTTCCATTCTTGCTAGTGTTGAAAGTAAATTCTTTCTTGCAATATGGACAATAAATCTTTCCCGGATAAGGTTTCGTTGTAGGTCTTTTAAAATGATCCCACACCCAAGACTTGAACTTAGTATCACATGACTCCCCATCTACATCAATCACATCCTTTGAATTGTTTTCAACATTTTTCTCACTATTTGGGTTGTTATCAGTTTCGGTTTCCATTTCTGAAAAGGAAAAAAAAAAGACAAAACACAAATATGAATGTATGACCTTCAATATCAAAAAGAAACTTTTAAAAAATTCAACAACTATACAATTACAACATCAACGATTCAAGGCATTTACTGGTAAGGATTTTGGCAGACAAAACACAAATATGAGTCTGCAAAATAAACAATTTTTTTAAAAAAAAGCTTTATAGGAAACAAAACTTTAACCAGAAATAAAATAAAATAAAGGAAACAAACTATAAATGCAAAATCTCTAACACAAAACAAAACCCTAATTGGAAATAAATCAAATAATAGTAATACATACTACAATCTACATAGGGCAGCAAAAAGAATTAAGGAAAATAATTTAAAGAAGTAAACAAAAAGTAAAAAATTCAACATATTGACCTAGTATCAACTATCAACTATCAAGCATCAACATCTTAAAATCTACTAATCTAGTTCACTGTCAATGTTTTTTAATTTACTATAACAGAGAGAAACCGATAGAGAGACAGAGACATAGACAAAGCATGATTAAGTTTAACTAACCTGCTACGACGACAAAGCGAGAGGCTGCGACGACGACTTATAGCAGCGGCGAATGGCGAGAATGGGCCGTCGAATGGCTGCTGCAGTGCTGCGTCCTTTAATCTGTTGGGCCAGCACTAGCAGTTTAGGAACGAATCAAGGCAAGCCGAACGAAGCCGAAGCCGAAGGAACGAATCAAAGAAGTGAAGAACTAACGAAGGTAGGCAAGGGCTGCAAGGCATGAACATGAAGGCAGGTAGGCGGCGGTAGCACTAGCAGAGTAGCAGTCGCCAGTCAATTTGTGTTTTAGACTTTTAGGGTTTTTCTTTGTCTGTTTGCTTTGCTAGCTAGTTTGCCTTTTGGTTTTGGTATATCACCATATAGGCATATAATAATATAATATTATAGTTTAGTAATTGACTAGTTGTAAATCTGATTCTTTAGTTTTAACTTTTATGTTAATGTTAGACGTTAGTGTTAGATGTTACTCCTATTATATTATAGTGCTAGATGTTATTATATTATAGTACTTAGTAACTTAGTGCATAATATATTATTATATTATAGTAGTTTATAGTAATATAATATTATAATTTGTGATTTGGTTTATATATAATTTTATATATGATATATCTATTATATAATATTAATAAACAATAATAGAGTAATTGTATAATTATAATATATTTAAAATTTAAAAACATAATGTGATGATGGGCCGAGCCGGGCCGGGCTTAGATGGGCATTAGAACTTGAAGGCCCGGGTGTGCCCGAGCCCACGGGCATATAACATCTCTAAAGCCCAGCACTATGTATCGCCCCGGGCACGGCACTTTGGGCCGACGACGGCACGGTCAGACGGGCTCATGGGTCTGCTCACCCCTAGTTCTTAGCGAGTTTTACATAGGCTACTCTAAAGGAATTGAACTCTTCAAACATTTCTTGATTATCTTTAAGTAGTTTTTCCTTACTGAAGTTCTCACAGTTGTTCTCAATTTTGTCGAAGGGACTAGGTGAGGTTTCGACTTCATGTTCAGAGTCATAGGTGGGACCTGAATCATGAGCTATTAAGCATATGTTAGTTTGCTCACAATCATCCTCTTCCTTTTCTGAATCAGTTTCAAACCATGTAGCAACCTGTTTTTCTTCTATGTCTTCAGCCAGCATACCTTTATGTTTTTGAAATTTCTTATATGGAGGCTTTCGGTATTCTTCAAATTTTGCTTTGGACATTTAGAGGCGAAATTACCAGGTTTTCTACAATTATAACACACAAGCTCTTCGTTAGATGAGCTTTCAGCAGTTTTTCTAAAAGGCTGCTGGTGTGTGTCATTCCTTCCATATTTTGCAAACTTTTTGAAACGTTTTACGAACATAGCAAATTGTTCGTCTGAAAGAAAATCATTTTCACTGGAGGAAGTAGAAGGATTGTTTTCAACTGTGGTCTCTTCTTGTACCATGGCGGGCAAGGACACAGTTCTGAACTGTTTGTCCTGCTCTAGAGCTTGATTCACTTCGAGCTCATAAACCTTTAAACTTGCGTAAAGACTACGGAGAGTCATTTCGTTTAAGTTTTTGATTCTTTCATGACAGTGGTCTTAACATGCCACATACTACCTAGAGAGCCTAGAAATCTCTTATTCATTTCCTTTTTGTCATAGATTTTACCAAGATAAAAGCAACTATTAATTACCTCACTGAAGAAATTCCTCTTGCACTATCTTGAAAATGGAAAAAACCCCCTAGATTTTCTCTCTAGGGTTACCGCCCTAATTAGGGTTCAGTCTGCTCGCTGCCGGGTGGGGTGGGCATGGCAGATCCCCCTCCGGCTGGCCCCTCGTTGCCCTCCTCTTCAGCACCTATTGCCTCTCAACCAAATAATCCGGATCCTCAAACACCTCCTCTTCCTTTTCCAAACTCATACGCCAATGTTGTTGGGAAACCAAAACAGTTTGTGGGGATTGCAAAGCCCGTCTTGCACGCTATTCCTTTGGCTCCTAGGAAATCAACTGTTATCAATGGTGAACCAGGTTGTATTTCTACCCCTCTGGAGGTTGAAACTACGGACAGACAATTCTCTAATACCATGGTTTTGAAATTTTCGGCCAGACGCCCGTCAGTACATGCTATACAAGAGGATATAACAAAGACATGGAAGTTAAATGGCCCTTTTGTTGTTGGCTTGTTAGATCCTAGACACGTTATGGTCCATCTTTCGTCGGCTGAGGATCTTGTTTTGGCATTATCAAAGGAATCTCATATGATTCAATCGTGCATGTTTCGATCCTTCCGTTGGTCATCGTGCATTTAACATATTTTAATCCGTCGTTCTTACAGTGCATTGGAAATTCTCTTGGCAAGTTTCTTAGGGCGGATGAAAAAACCCTAGCCTTAGTTCGTCCCATGTTTGCTCGCATCTGTGTTGAGATGGATGTGTCGGAGAAACTCCCGTCCCGTTTCTGGATTGGAACCAGTAAAGATCAGGGTTTCTGGCAATCCCTAGAGTTTGAAGGCAACATTAATTTTTCCATTGGCTGTGGTCTTCTTGGGCACACAAAGGATGTTTGCCGTAAGGGTTAACGTAGGGCTGCAAAGCCTCATATGTCAAATCTAGATGTTGTTATTCATGCTGGGATGGGCGTTGCCTCCCCGAAGCAGAATGTAGCCAAAGGCAAAGAAGTTTTGGTGGATAGCACTCCAAAGGAATCCCTTATAGTGGCCAAAGGAACTCCCTGGAAAATAAAAATATAGAACCGGCCGAAAAAATATAGAACCAATATATTGACCAACCCAACCAATATGATGAGAACCAATATGATTGGTTCTAGATTTTCTAAAAAACAATGATCAATAATCAAATCATGTTCTTCCTTCATACAACATTTTGTACTGCAAAAGAAATAAAAAGAAAGTTGTAAGGAAATTTATTACAAACATGAAATAATCAAATCATGTTCTTCCTTCATACAACATTTTGTTGGGTTCGTTGTTCTTGTTAAAATAAACTAAAGGTAAAAATCATTACTTCCAAATTAATAAAAAGAAATGAAAAAGAAAGTTGTAAGGAAATTTATTACAAGTCATCTTCCTTCTCTTTATAATTTAATTAATTTACTTGGTTGAATATTGAATCAATCCTTCAAACTAATAATGTTTGGAATCACAAAAAGGATTTTTATTATCAATGTTTTCCCTCCTATTTTCTCTTTAATCAAATAAGGAAACTTGGTTGAATATTGAATCAAATTATTATATATTTTCTTTAGTTGTAAGTTGCATGCCTTTTAAGTAATTATATATAATAAAATAATAATAAATACACATTGGTCCGGTTCAGGATTTAGAGAATCCAAAGATTTTGGCCACCAAGGCTGTACGCAATGAACACAGGGAGAGTTAGATTTTGAAAGCCCCTAACAGTGGTGGTATCCCGATCAGTAACCCTCACGAGGTTTTAATAGATTTGGATGACAAGATAAATGAGAGGGTAACAACGCTAGCAGACGGAGATGGATGTAGGAACATTGAGGATATGGGTCATATTTGGTAAAATTGTTGGAAGGATGTCCCTCATCGATCTCCTGTTACGGAGAGACGAGCTCTATCGGTGAATGGAGATACGGAGCCCAAGACCTTCGATCTTTCAACCCCTTTAGCAGATTGGGACATGTCGCGGGTTACAATCCGGCCCTCCTTCATTCAGTTCTATGAGAACCTTCAAAAGCATAGGAAGAAAGTTAAGTTTGTACAACAAAATGTCTGTTTAATTAGGGCCGCTGCCAAAGCCCAGGTTCTATCCACTCAATGATTTTTCATGACGATGTGCATATGGAATGCTAGGGGTGTTTGTAACAAACGCACAAGGAACTATCTTCGGATGATAAAGAGACATCATAATCCATTCTTGTGCGCAATCTTAGAACCTAAGGCTAAAGGAGATCGTCTAGCTTGGCTCTACCGACGTTTGCGTTTTTCTGAAGGTTTGCATATGAATCCTATTAATAAGCACATATGGCTGCTATGGAATGATGGAGTGGAGGTTACTTTTATTGATAGCTCAGATCAATTTATTACCGTGCACATAAAGGTAGAGCAAAAATTTAATGCCAATGTCAGTTTCATTTATGCGAAATACACTAAGGAGGAAAGGCGAGCTTTATGGGCGGATTTGGTTTCCTTTTCAACTCAGTGTGTTGATCCTTGGCTAGTGGGTGGAGATTTTAATGTTATTTCGAACTTTGGGGAAAAGCTCAGAGGTGCCCTGTGTGATCTTAGGGAGTTAGATGATTTCAATAATTTCATTATGCAGGCTGGTCTTGATGACATGGGCTATGAAGGTAGTCGTTATACATGGTGCAACAACCAGGAGGGTACTCATTGGATTTGGAAACGTTTGGATCGAATTTTGGCTAATGGGGTTTTTAAAGTCAAGTACTTTTGGTTACGGGTGAAACATTTAGCCATTATTGACTCAGATCATGCCCCCTTGCTTGTGGAATTACCTTCTGGATGTAAGTATAAAGGTGTTTTTAAATTTCGTCGAATGTGGGTAGATCACCCTTCTTTCTTTGCTTTTGTGGAGAGTCAATGGGGCCGTCTCGTTTTGGGGTCTGCAGTGGATATTTTATTTAAGAAGCTTTAGCTTTTGAGACCTGCTCTGAAACAATGGAATTGGGAAGTGTTCGGGAACGTGCATCGTAAACTAGTGGCCTGTCAAGATGATATTTTGCGACTGGAATTTTTGGTGCAGCAGACCGGGGACAATGTATATGCTTCACAACTGGTAGACTCTAGGAAGAATTTGGACCAGCTGCTTAAATGGGAAGAGGAACTTGCAGCGATGAATTCCCGGCAATTATGGTTATGTGATGGGGATCGGGACACAGCCTATTTTCATGCACGCGTGAAGGATAGAGCAAAGCGCAATCGTGTTAGTCTCCGTTTAGAAGATGGTTAGTTGAGTATGGATACGACCCAAATTGGTAAGATGGCTTTAGATTATTTCATGGAGATGTATACTACTAAACCACATGCAATGGTTGATGATTTTATTCCATGGTATTTCCTCCCAAGGTGAATGAGGCAGATAATGAACATATGGTTAGGAGCCCTTCTGAGGAAGAAATTTGGAGTGCCATTAAAGCCCTCAATCCTGATAGTGCTCCGGGTTCGGACGGGTACACTGGTTGGTTTTTTCAAAGTTGTTGGCACATTATTAAACGGGATGTCACAGCTGCGGTTAGAGAATTTTTTGATGGACAGCCGCTTCATAGGGGAATGACGGCCACCTCGCTAGTCTTAATTCCTAAGGTCGAAAACCCAGAGACTCTTAGCAACCTGCGTCCTATAAGCCTTTGTAACTTCTCTTGTAAGATTATCTCCCGTATTATTGCTACTCGATTGGCTAGTATGCTTCCAAACATCATTTATTCGGAGCAGTCCGGTTTTGTGCATGGGCGTAGTATCCAGGAGAACATTTTATTGGCAAATGAGCTTGTTCAACGAATCAATAACAAGGTGAGGGGTGGTAATGCTATTTTTAAAATGGACATGTCTAAAGCCTATGACAGGCTGGGATGGGACTTCCTTCTCTACACTCTTCAAGTCTTTGGTTTTAGTACAACTTTCTGCACTTACATTCAACACCTTATTGATAATGTATGGTATTCTCTGCTGATCAATGGCAATTCTATCGGTTTCTTTCACTCCTCCAGAGGGTTAGGCAAGGAGACCCACTTTCCCCTTTATTATTCGTTTTGGCTCAAGAAATTATCTCGATTAACATCAACAAGGCAGTGAGGGCTGGTTTATTCCAAACTTTTCAACATGGTCGGGGTGGCTTAGTGATTTCTCATTTGCTGTATGCGGACGACATGCTCTTGTTCTGCAATGGTAGTAAGCCGTCTATTTTGGGGATGAAAAAGGTTCTTGTCGATTACGAACAAAGCTCGGGTCAATTAATGAACTTGCAGAAGAGTGGCTTCTATGTTTCGAAGCATTGCACGTATAAAGCCACGCAGCGGATTGCGCAATGGACGGGCTGTCCAAATCGGTCTTGGCCTATGAGATATTTGGGTTTGCCGCTTCAACCGGGGCAGCTGAAATGCATTCATTTCGAGGATCTTGAGACTCGGATTGCCAGACGCATAAGTGGATGGAGCGCGAAGATGTTATCCTTTGGAGCTAAAATAACTTTACTCAAATCTGTCCTTGGTAGCATTCCTATTTATGCTATGGCTGCGCTCACAATTCCCAAACGGGTTTTAGCTCGTCTAGAGAAATTGATGGCTGATTTCCTTTGGAACAATAATGGCGAGCATCGAACTCATTAGGTGGCCTGGCACAGGGTATGTCGACCTACAGAGGAAGGGGGTTTGGGTATTCGATCTCTTCATCAGTTTATGCATTCTATGCATGCGAAACTTGCATGGCGTGTGATTCAACGACAAAGTCTCTGGGAAAAATTATGCCATGCGAAATATGGCAGTTCTTATGGTCTATCTTGCATGTCGTCTGCCACTACCTCTTGGAAGGCTATTTATAGTCATGTTGATCAAGTGTTGCTTTGTAGTAGATGGGTGGTTGGTTGTGGTGAGATTTCTTTTTGGGACTCTAACTGGTGTGGCGTCCGTCTCGAAGGCCCTCTTCCTATGGATTTAAATCTCTCAGTTCGTCATTCATTATCTCATATTGTTGATTTCTATAGTCTCATTGATCCGGCCCTTCATGCTTTGATTGATTGGGTGCAGTGCTGTGTAGATGTTCAAGATAAGTTGGTATGTACGCTGACCCCTTTCGGTGAGTTTTAGGTTGCTGCATATTGGAAGTTTACCCGGCATAGTGACCCTATTTTATGATGGGCAAAAAAGATTTGGCGTCCATGGATCCCCTATAAAGTTAGTGGTTTTGTTTGGCGATTGTTTCATGATGCCATTCCAGTCGATTTCAAAATTCACTCCAGGAAGATTCCTTTGGTTTCTAAATGCGTCTGTTGCCCATCCAACCATTGCTGTGAATCAGTGTCTCACCTTTTTCTTTATTCGGAAACGGCAGTAGCAGTTTGGGCTAAGTTTGCCTCTATTTTCCAAAAGTGTTCTACGTACAGTTCACTATCGCACCTGTTTGAGACTTGGGCGAAAGGATCTACTCGAAGTCAGTTAGGGGCTTGTCTTCTTGGGGTTTTCATGTTCACATGTTGGGAACTCTGGAAAGCTAGATGTAAGGCTCAGTTTGAGGGGATTCAAATGAGTGCAGACTCCATCTACAATCGGGTCTTGATTAGTTTGCGGGATATGAGCCTTGTTTTTAATCCTAAGACTACTAGTGGTTCGCGTGCATGCCTAGTGCTGGAGGCTCTTCGTATTCCTATTTTACAGCCTCCTCTTCGTAAAGGGAATTGGATCCGGTGGAATCCTCCTATTGCTAATGGGTATAAACTTAATACTGATGGCTCGTCTAAGAATGGTCTGTGTACAGGTGGCGGGGTTGTTAGAGATTCGTATAGGAATTTTATCGCGGCGTTTTCTAATTTTTATGGGGACGGGTCCAACATGAAGGCGGAAATTTTGGCTCTCCAGGATGATCTGGTTTTGTGTCATCGTTTGGAATTGATGAATGTGGAAGTAGAGTCGGATTCTAAGGTGGCAGTTGATGTCTTAGTTCATGGATACCCGGATCCTTGGGAGTATACTTATGAATTACGTATGGTTCGATCTCTTCTCTCTGGCTTTGGTTTAAATCACGTGTTTCGCGAACAGAATAAAGTGGCTGATCAATTAGCTGCAGAGGCTCATACCCATTAGGTTTACAAAAATTATGATCAGTTCATCTCTCTTTCCAAGGAAACGAAGCATATGTTGCAGATGGATTCTTATGGTTTTTATAACTTTCGTCGTAATCATGTATAGCTTAGGTGATAGTTTCAGTAGTTGTGCTTGTAATCTCCCTTCTCGAGGTTAGGATCCTCCGTCCTCCCTTTTAAGGGCAAGGCTGGTCGTCCCCCTCAAGTTTGTATTTCCTTTTTCTTAACTATAATATTTTGCAGGGTGCCGCCCCTGTTTCCTCAAAAATAAAAATAAAAAAATACCTCACTGAAGCGATTGTATGCTTGTCTCAAGGTTTCCTTGGGATCCTTTTTGAAGGAGTCAAACTGCTGGATGAATGTGCATTTTTTATTGTCTCTTGTGTCTTGGTCTCCTTCCAAGTATTCGACAAAAGCTTCCCACATCTCTTTCGCAGTGGTACACCGGATCACTTGTTGGTTAGTGCTGGTGTCTAAAGAGCTAGTTATGATATTGATTGCTTTGCTATCTAGCTCTACTAGTTTTCTGTCGTCCTCTGTCCATTCTGATTCTTCTTTGGGTACTTCGGCAGGATTACCAGTGATGGATGCTAGAAGGTTGGCCTTCATTGGTACATGTTGTCCTGCTAGTACGTACTTCCATAACCTATTGTTAATAGAATTCATAAAACGCATTACCTTATCCTTCCAAACATCAAATTGGCTTTCGTCCAATATTGGGACGTGGTTCGCATTTGATGTAGGCAGCATGTAGTGTGTTTGTGCCATTGGATCGAGTCTCTCAAGAGTTTAATCTCGGAAAAACTAATTTTCAAAGAGTTAAGCTCTGATACCAATTGTTAGTCCCAAAGGGCACAATAATAAGCTAGAAAGGGGGGAGGTTGAATAGCTTATTAGGCACTTAAAACTTTTCGTATAGGTTCCTAAAACAAGCACTTACAATCTATTAAAGAGATTGAAGTAGCAGAAGTCTTGTAAGGAAGACAGTTCAAGTCTGCCGGTGAAAGACTATCGGTAAACTTGGCTGAATACTCAAGTCTGCTGTTTGAAGAGATAAGTAAATATATATGAAACAGTTCAAAGCAGTAATCAACAGAAATGAAAGAACACAAGTATTTTGAGATGATTCACACTGTAAAGAGTGCTACGTCCACCACCAAGGCAGTCAACATTGGATTTAAATATGCACTATGTTTTCCACTAGTTCTATTACAAAGAATATATATAATGGATCGTGTACAAAATATTTGACTTGTGTTTGGGGGTTTGGGAATTGAATATCTGGAAAAACAAGATATTCAATTGTGTAGAAGAATAGTTAAAGGAACAACAATAAGAAGCTTAAGATAAATGTTGATGCAGATCTTCTTAATTGTTGTCGAGGACTTCTTGATCAGTTAACGATCTCTTGAATGCACTGAGTATAAAGACTATATGTTGTTGGAGAATTTCAAAGCATTTCAGGACTATTCAGTGCTTGTTCTTCAGTCTTTAAAGGCAATATTTATAGTAGGGGCATTCGAGAGATCCGTTGGAGAAGACGAAATGTAACAGCTCTATTAGGTTAAATGCATTAAATGCATGGAGCTGACTTGTGGGTTTCGTCTTCACTGATACTGAGCAGGGAGTTGGTGCAGTAGTTGGCAGGTGAGCAATCATAATTTCAGACCTACAATAGTTGGTACAGACGGTAAGTGTCAGGTTCACCGACATCGCTCGAAGGCGAAAGTCTTCTTGCTTTTCGGAAAGCTGGTCAGGCGTGTCTGAGAAGTCAGGGGATGTCTTAATTCAAATTCAAACTGATAAAGTTTGAATTTAATTAATCCACTAAGACTTGGTGACTGACACTTCATGCTTGAACACGTGCAGACAAGGTCTGCCGCTGGATGCTGAAAGATGTCTTCCGGTGAAGCGTTGCTGAAGTCTTCCGCTAAACCTGTGAAGCATATAAAAAACTATTCTATGGCAAAGTTTTATACACAGTCGCCACGCTAATTGATACGCAACCCAATTTGCCACTAATGTATAAAACCTAATGTAATGTATGAACAGATGTAAATCAAGATACAAATGAGAAACAACATGACTGCTTCCGAAAGTTGCTTTCAGGCCTCGAGAACCAGGCGGAGCAACTGCGTGCTTTTTTGCTGTTGTTTGCTTATTGCTGGCGGAAATTGGGCAGAGCAATTACTTGCTTTTCGCTGATTTGGTGCCTGGATTCGGGCAGGGCAACTGCTCTTTTTGGGAATTTTGGACCGGAGGAATAGGGTGGAATCCTAGCAGGGCAGCTAGGTTTCACTTTGACTGGCTAGTTTTAGTGTTTGGGGGAGATTTGGCAGAGCTTCGGGGTTAGAGGAAGAAATCTCACAACGCTCTTGAGAGAACTCACAAACTGCGTAGTGTATGAACTATGTTAACGGTGTGTGTGAATTCCTGAAGCCGGGGACCTCTATTTATAGTAAAGAGTGAGGCTTCCTTCACAGTTAAGATTTATCATTTTATGCTTCATCAACTTGTACCGCGCGCTCGAGAGATTGCACCAAAGATAAACCGCTACAGTGGAGAGAGCACTGTTGGGCGCCACCCATGGTGGAGGCTGGCGCAGCGCCCAGTATGGCCATGGGCGGCGCCAGAGGGTCTTTTTGGTCTTCTTTTTGGCACTTAGGCCCCCTACATTTCACTATTTACGCATCCTGCTTTTTCTTTTGCACTTTTAACCCTGTAACTTGACATTCGTTAGCTTTTTAACAGGTCTTGATATCTCATGTCATGTCACATACCAGGGGTACGAAATTGGAGTGTCTACAGGTAGTCCATAGAATAAAGGCATCATATTATAAAAATAACCTTTAAGTTCAAAGTTTCTTACTGCACCCGGTAATACCAAACATGATGGTGTCGCATCTAGCATTAGACGACCATAATCATTTATTGTTTTTTTTTGATTTATTACGACTTCCATATTTCAAGCAACTGGTTCCTTCCTTTGATTCATTCGGGGAACCGAATTTTCAGGATTTTGATTTGTAAGGGTAAAATAGGTCATGCCTATTTTTACTTGTTTCACCTTTCTTGGTCAAAATATAATTTTTGTTAAGTTTGTATTAATTTAGGAATTAGTATTTTTTTATTAGATTTAGTTTATGTATTTTTGGTGTCATAATATTTATTAGATTTCGGGTGCAACATATTTAGTAACTAAATCTTGGCAACAATCCTAGTCAAACCAAGTTTCTTGACTTCTTTCATATTTGGTAACAAAATCTTATAAGTTTGGTAGGTTGTTAATACTTCCTTATTCCTAATCCTTTTCCTTGTAGTTGTTGGACTCTTTTGCGTGTTGTGTAGGGATCAGACAGCTATATATCGAGGAGCTAGAATACGGTTTCAGGCAGTGCTTTAGAGAGAGAATAAAAGGCATACATCTGTGAGCAGAAGTCGCAAGATACTGAAGCTGTTTTCTAGACCTGAAGCTCACCCGTTCGCTGAAGGCTGTCAATGTTACAACATTGGCAGTAACATCGAAATTCTGGAAAAGCTGTTTTGCCTTCCTATTTCAGTTTAGGAAGCCGTTTTTCTTTCTTCCCACGTTTCATCTACACTGTTTTATGTTGGGTTTTTTGTTCTCCAAGATTCATTATCTTGTGAGAATATTTTGTGTGTGATTTCACAAGTATTTTCGTGTAAAACAATTATTCTTTTAGTGAAATCTTTGTGGCCTTGAGGCTAGGTCTACAAGTATTAACTTGTAGATTGTTTTTGGTAAAACTTGAGTTCAGTTTTCTGTTTTGTGTTGTTTTAAAATCATTCTTCCGCTGCTACTATTATTTGCTGTTTCATTGTGATTCCCATTGTAGCTAGAATCACAGCTACATTGGAAATCACTTTGACCTCTCTTGAGAATCCGAGCTATAGTGTTCTTTCAATTGGTATCAGAGCCTTCTCTTGATATCACTAAGAGTTGATTCAGGTTATAGCCGTGATGGATTCTCAGTATGAGAACGTTGTTCGCCCTCCTACTCTTACTAATGCAAACTACTCTATTTGGAAAGTTAAGATGCACATCTTCATCAAATCGATTGATGAAAGAGCATGGCTTGCTGTCTTGAATGGATGGAGTCCTCCTAAAACAACAGATTCGGATGGTGATGTCAAGGTCACCAAAGAATCTGAATTGACCAATGAAGATAGGAACACTGCATCTTTTAATTCAAAAGCTTTGTCTGCTATTTATAAAGCCTTAGATGCTACTACTTTTAGGGTGATTGCAAATTACGAATCTGCTAAAGATGTTTGGGAGGCCCTTCAGACCTTATGTGAAGGACGTGCCAGTGTTCGTGCCTCTAAGTTAAGAATGCTCACCACACAATTTGAGAATACTAGAATGCATGAGTCTGAAGATATTATGACATATTATGGTAGACTTCTTGACATATCTAATTCTGCACTTGCTTTAGGAGATCCCATTACTAATGAGCGTCTTGTTAGCAAGATGATGAGAACTTTGCCCGAAAGGTTCAATGTCAAGATATGTGCTATTGAGGAAGCACATGATATTGACAAGATGAGTTTTGAAAGACTGGCTGGTATCCTTCAAAACTTTGAATTGAACCTAAATGATCAAATAAAACAAAAAGGCAAAGGGGTTTCATCATCTTCTACACCCATTGTGAAAAATATTGCTATGCCTGCTCCTATTGATATCTCATGTGATTTGCTTGAAATTCAAAAGGATATTGATGAGTCTGATTTTGGACAAGAATCTATTGCTCTATTGACTACCAAATTCAGAAATTTTTTGAAAAATAAGAGTCAAAATAGAACTCCATCATCAAGCTCGAAAAACAATTTTAAACCTGATTCTGGAAAATTTGTTCCCAAAGAAAATTCTTTCCAAACTCCAGAAAAGCCCTTCACAAACCCCTTTGCTTCAAAATCATCCTACAATGGTAAGAACATTGATTTAGTTCAATGTAGAGAATGTCAAGGTTATGGTCATTATGCTAACCAATGTGCAAATACTCTAAGGAAAAAGGGTTTGAATTTTTCAGTAACTCTGAGTGATAGTAATGGAGAAGATCCAGGTGATCTTATCACTCTCACTGCTGTTTATGACTCTGAAACTGAAAGTGCAGATTCTTCAGCCAATGTGACACCCAATGCAGCTACATCCGGAGTCACATCGGCAGATACAGTGAGCAGAAACAGGGACGATCTCTTCTGTTTTAATTCCACAATCCCAGAAGATGGTGGAGATACGTAGTCGACTTTGCCGGAAGGGTATAAGGAGTTGTACAAAGATTGGGAGAAACGAGCTCACCAAGTTACATTGTTTGGTAAGGCAAATGAGTTGTTGAAAAAGGCCAATGAGGATCAGAAAGACTGCATTGTAAGGCTGGAAAGCCTGCTGAGCAAAAAGGATGTTGAGATCGAAGGTTTGAAGGAGCAGATCATTCAAGCAAAAGAAACCATTGCCAAATGGAATTCAAGCCAACATAAAGTGGATGAAATACTGGATTCAGGTAGCATATCCAAGGCAGGTATTGGTTTTGTTCCAAAAGTGTTTGTAAGAGAAGGAGAAGGTACGCCCGAACTAAACAGCATCGCCAAAATTTTCAAGAAACTGCTTTCTTCGAAAAACCAAAAACAAGAAAGAAAAACTTTGTTTGTCACTTCTGCCATAAGCCTGGACATATACAACCCTTTTGTTTTCTGAAAAAGGCTATGTATGAGGATGAAGTTAGACAGACCTACTTGGCAAAAACTCGATGCGTAATCAGTATGAAATGTTTATCATTGGCAGCCCACCGCAATCACATTGGAAGTATCATCCGAAGTCTCATCAGAAAAATCTTTTACAAAAACCCCAACCTAAAATTGTTAAACAAACGTGGGTTCCCAAAACCTGTAATGACAAGTGTAAAGCCAAATATTGTGAGCCTTTTGACATATGTCCTGGTGCTACAATGTCTGATGATGAGATGTTCAATGTCACTTTCACTTCCTTGAAATCTCATATTGCTGGGTCATGGTACTTTGACAGTGGGTGCTTTAGACATATGACATGTTCAGTTGAGAATTTGAAAGATTATGTGAGCATCAATGGTGGTTCAGTGACCTATGGTGGTGGTGCCAATGGCAAGATAATTGGCAAAGGAACATTGAATGTTGAAGGTCTTCCAAATCTCACCAATGTGTATCATGTGGAAGGTCTAAAAACAAATTTGATCAGTATAAGTCAATTGTGTGATGATGACCTTCAGGTAAGGTTTGATAAAAATTCTTGTGAAGTTTTTGATCAAACTAACAAATGTCTTTTGACAGACACAAGGTCATCTGATATTACAGATCTTTGGCATCAAAAACTTGGACATATGAGTTTTCGTAAGCTTCATGAGCTTGTGAAACATGATGTTGTTAAAGAATTGCCAAACTTGGAGAAGAATTACACAAAGGTATGTGGTCCCTGCCAGAAAGGTAAACAAACCAAGGCATCTCATCTTCCCATAACACAATGTTCCACATCTAGATGTCTAGAGATGATTCACACTGATCTCATGGGTCCCATTGAGGTAGAGAGTTTAGGTAGAAAAAATACACTTTTGTATGTGGATGACTTCTAGATACACTTGGGTGATTTTCTAAGAGAGAAGTCTGAAAACTTTGAGGCATTTAAAATTTGGTACACTGCAGGATGAACTTGTATGATCTAAAGCTTATTAGAATTAGATCGATCATGGCACCGGAATATGAAAACTCATCCTTTTCTAATTATTGTGCTCTAATGGCATCTCTCATGAATTTTCTTCCCAAAACTCCACAACAAAATGGAGTGGCGGAAAGAAAGAATAGGACATTACAAGAGATGGCTGGGTGATGTTAACCTCAAAAAATTTGGCTAAACGATTTGGGTCAAGCCTTAAATACCTGTCACATTGGAAACATGGTTTTCTTAAGACCGTAGTACAATGACTCCTTATGAAATTTTTTCTTGGAAAGAAACCAACCTTAAAATACTTTCATGTTTTGGTCAGGTGTGCTACCTCTCAATGATGAGACCAACTTTCCAAGTTTGATTCTAAAAGTGACAAGTGTGTCTTCATGGGTTATTCTACTAATAGTCGGGCTTACGAGTTTTTAATCTCGTGACTAAGACTATTATGGAATCTATGAACATTTTTGATGATCTAACCGATCTTGGCCATAAACTGAAGAAGATGTTTCAGAATCCTTGATTTTGGAGATTTTGATCCGTAAACGTGAATCCGAATCCAAGTGATCGCAGTGTTCAACAGATTCAGCAAGACAAATAATGCGATCGTAACGTATCACCCAATGTGATTCCGAATGTAGCTACATCTGAAGTCACATTGACGTAAACCCGGTAAGCTAGAACCAAACCGATCCGTATCAGAAGATAATCACCCAGCTTTGACCGATCGTGACTTGATATTCCAAGCAAAATTCAAAATACATCCATTCTCTCGCATCATAGGTAATGTTCAGATGGTGTATCAACAAGAAGGAAAGGTAAGGTGGATTACAAAAAACTTGCATGCATGTCCACACTAGAATTTGATGAAATTCATGCATCTTGTTTTGTTTCCACCATTGAACCCAAAAATGTGCATGAGGCTCTTAAGGATGAAATGGATAAATGCCATGCAAGAGAACTAGATCAATTCACAAAAAATGATGTTTGGTATCTTGTTCCTAGACCCACTTCTAAATGTTATTGGAACAAAATGGATTTTCAAAACAAAACAAATGAAGTGGGAGAGATAATAAGAAATAAAGCTAGACTTGTGGCTCAAGGGTATACACAGTGTCGAGGGGTGGATTTTGATGAAACCTTTGCTCTCAGAGTCCGTATTGAGTCCATTCGTCTCGCCGCTATCATGCATGTTTTCTTGATATAACTCTTCAACAAATGGATGTGAAAAGTGCTTTCTTAAATGACATTCTTGAGGAAGAAGTCTTTGTTGAGCAACCAAAAGGGTTTGAGGACCCCCATAAACCCGCCATGTGTTTAAGCTAAAAAGGCCTTGTATGGTCTCAAACAAGCTCCTAGAGCTTGGTATGGAGACCACGCACCACCTTTTGTGGGTTTAGAAGGGAGAGGTGGATAAAACACTTTTATTCAAAATCAAGACAAACACATTTTGATAGCTCAAATTTATGTTGATGACATTGTGTTTGATCCACCTCCAAGTCCTTGGAAAAGAGTTTGTTAACCGCATGACTTCACGCTTATGATGAGTATGGTTGGGAGTTGACCTATTATTTAGAATTGATTAAACAATCACATGAAGGGATGTTCATATCTCAAGCCAAGTATGCTCTTAACTTGGTGAAGAAATTCAATCTTGAGAATGGAAAACAAAAGAAAACCCCTATGGGTACATCCAATAAACTCAATAAAGATGAAAACTGAAAGTGTGACCATACTTTATATAGAGTATGATTGGAAGTCTGTTGTACTTAATCGCCACCCGTCCCGATATTATGTATGTTGTGTGCTTGGTGCTAGGTATCAAGCAAAACCCAAAGTCTCTCACTTGAAAGCAAAGTGAAAAGAATAATTTGATATGTTGGTGAGACTTGTGGCATGGGTTTCAGTGGTATACTAAACACACAAACACCAATCTTGTCGGGTTTAGCGATGCCGATTGGGTAGGTAGTAGATGACATGAGAAGCATATCTCGTGGATGTTTTTATTTGGGAAATAACTTGATTTCATGGTTTAGTAAGAAACAAAATTGTGTTGCCCTATCAACACCGAATCCGAGTATATAGTCATTGGTAGTGGATGTACACAACTTTTGTGGATGAAACAAATGATCAAGGATTATGGTTTACACAGTAAGAATATATTAACCATGTATTGTGACAACACAAGTGCCATAAGTATAGCTAAAATCATGTTCAACACTCTAGAACTAAGCACATAGACATAAGACACCATTTCATTAGAGACTTGGTTGAACAAGGCATTGTTGTATTGAACATGGGAACGTAAAATCAACTGGCCGATATTTTCACAAAGAGTCTAGATTTTGAGAGATTCATAAATCTTAGGAAATCTCTCAGTATGTGTGCCATGTAACACCTCATTTCATATATATAAAAAAAAATAGTATCTTTGCATTGTATTTTAGGGGGCACACTAGTTTCACTCTTTATGTTTTAGTACCTTTGTTTGTTGTTTCGATATGCATTCAATATCTATTGTGATTTTCTTGTCCGATTCTACTCACCATCTCCCTAAAATTGTATTGAAATTGAAAATCTTTTGACCACAAAGGAAAGAGCTACCTTTTGAAATTTTTGGGATGCTGCAATTTGTCAAAGTACTATGGAGCTTAGGCTGTGGGTTGATTTGACTAAATTGACTCCTTTAATTGACAAAGTGTGAAAGCTACCTAACTAAAGAGCTACCTACGAACAAGGTC
>CM028378.1:16086812-16137867 GCA_013146195.2 Codonopsis lanceolata | reverse complement strand
GGGTAAAATAGGTCATGCCTATTTTTTACTTGTTTCACCTTTCTTGGTCAAAATATGATTTTGTTAAGTTTGTATTAATTTAGGAATTAGTATTTTTTATTAGATTTAGTTTTGTATTTTGGTATCATAATCTTTTATTAGATTTCGGTTACATATTTGGTAACTAAATCTTGGCAAAATCCTAGTCAAACCAAGTTTCTTGACTTCTTTCATATTTGGTAACAAAATCTTACAAGTTTGGTAGGTTGTTAATACTTCATATTCTAATCTTCCTTGTCAGTTGTTGGACTCTTTGCGTGTTGTGTAGGGATGAGGCGGACGACTATATATGAGAGCTAGAATACGGTTTCGATAGGAGTGCTTTAGAGAGAGAGAGAATAAAAGCCATACATGCGCTGGCGAAGTCGCAGATCTTGGCATTTTCAAGACTGAAAGAAGCTCACCCGTTCGTGAAGGGTTGTCAATGTTACAACATTGGCATTAACATTGAAAATCTGGAAAAATTTTTTGTCTTCTATTTCGGTTTAGGAAGCGTTTTTTTTCTTCCACGTTTTGTAACTTGTTTATGTGGGTTTTTGTTCTCCAAGATTCATTGTCTTGTGAGAATATTTTGTGTGTGATTTCACAAGTATTTTTGTGTAAAACAATTATTCTTTTAGTGAAATCTTTGTGGCCTTGAGGCTAGGTCTACAAGTATTAACTTGTAGATTGTTTTAGTAAAACTTGAGTTCGGTTTTTACGTTTTGTGTTGTTTTAAAATCATTCTTCCATTTGCTACTATTATTTCTTTGTTTCATTGTGATTCCCATTGTAGCTACAATCACAGCTACATTGGAAATCACTTTGACCTCTCTTGAGAATCCGAGCTATAGTGTTCTTTCAATTGGTATCAGAGCCTTCTCTTGATATCACTAAGAGTTGATTCTGGTTATAGCCGTGATGGATTCTCGGTATGAAGCGTTGTTCGCCCTCCTACTCTTACTAATGCAAACTACTCTATTTGGAAAGTTAAGATGCGCATCTTCATCAAATCGATTGATGAAAGAGCGTGGCTTCTTTGTCTTGAATGGATGGAGTCCTCCTAAAACAACAGATTCGGATGGTGATGTCAAGGTCACCAAAGAATGCGAATGGACCAATGAAGATAGGAACACTTGCATCTTTTAATTCAAAAGCTTTATGCGCTATTTATAAAGCCTTAGATGCTAATACTTTTAGGGTGATTGCAAATTATGAATCTGCTAAAGATGTTTGGGAGGCCCTTGGACCTTGTGTGAAGGACCTGCCAGTGTTCGTGCCTCTAAGTTAAGAATGCTCACCACACAATTTGAGAATACTAGAATGCATGAGTCTGAAGATATTATGACATATTATGGTAGACTTCTTGACATATCTAATTCTGCACTTGCTTTAGGAGATCCCATTACTAATGAGCGTCTTGTTAGCAAGATGATGAGAACTTTGCCTGAAAGGTTCAATGTCAAGATATGTGCTATTGAGGAAGCACATGATATTGACAAGATGAGTTTTGAAAAGGTGGTATTCTTCAAAACTTTGAATTGAACCTAAATGATCAAATAAAACAAAAAGGCAAAGGGCTTCATCATCTTCTACACCCATTGTGAAAAATATTGCTATGCCTGCTCCTATTGATATCTCATGTGATTTGCTTGAAATTCAAAAGGATATTGATGAGTCTGATTTTGGAGAAGAATCTATTGCTCTATTGACTACCAAATTCAGAAATTTTTTGAAAAATAAGAGTCAAAATAGAACTCCATCATCAAGCTCGAAAAACAATTTTAAACCTGATTCTGGAAAATTTGTTCCCAAAGAAAATTCTTTCCAAACTCCAGAAAAGCCCTTCACAAACCCCTTTGCTTCAAAATCATCCTACAATGGTAAGAACATTGATTCAATTCAATGTAGAGAATGTCAAGGTTATGGTCATTATGCTAACCAATGTGCAAATACTCTAAGGAAAAAGGGTTTGAATTTTTCAGCAACTCTGAGTGATAGTGATGGAGAAGATCCGAGGTGATCTTATCACTCTCACTTCTTGTTTATGACTCTGGCGAAAGTCTGATTCTTGACCAATGTGACACCCAATGCGGCTACATCGAGTCACATCGGCAGATGATGTGAAGCGAGAGCTTGGGGCGATCTCTTACATTTTAATTCCACAATCGGAAGATGGTGGAGATCTGAGTCGACTTCTTTGGAAGGGTATAAGGAGTTGTACAAAGATTGGGAGAAAGAAACGAGCTCACCAAGTTACATTGCTTGGTAAGGCAAATGAGTTGTTGAAAAAGGCCAATGAGGATCGAGAAAGATTGCATTGTAAAATTTGGAAAGCTTCTTGAGCAAAAGGATGTTGAGATCGAAGGTTTGAAGGAGCAGACTCATTCAAGCAAAAGAAACCATTGCCAAATGGAATTCAAGCCAACATAAAGTGGATGAAATGCTAAATTCAGGTAGCACATCCAAGGCAGGTATTGGTTTTGTTCCAAAAGTGTTTGTAAGAGAAGGAGAAGGTACGTGCGGAACTAAGCAGCTTTCAAAATTTTCAAGCGCTTTCTTGAAAAACCAAAAACAAGAAAGAAAAACTTTGTTTGTCACTTACGCCATAAGCACTTTGGACATATACAACCCTTTTGTTTTTACGAAAAAGGCTATGTATGAGGATGAAGTTAGGCAGGCCTTCTTGGCAAAAACTTCGATGCGAGAATCGTATGAAAGCGACCATTTGCGGCATTGATCACATTGGAAGTCTCATCGAAGTCTCATCGAGAAAAATCTTTTCAAAACCCAACCTAAAATTGTTAAACAAACGTGGGTTCCCAAAACCTGTAATGACAAGTGTAAAGCCAAATATTGTGAGCCTTTTGACATATGTCCTGGTGCTACAATGTCTGATGATGAGATGTTCAATGTCACTTTCACTTCCTTGAAATCTCATATTGCTGGGTCATGGTACTTTGACAGTGGGTGCTTTAGACATATGACAGGTTCAGTTGAGAATTTGAAAGATTATGTGAGCATCAATGGTGGTTCAGTGACCTATGGTGGTGGTGCCAATGGCAAGATAATTGGCAAAGGAACATTGAATGTTGAAGGTCTTAAAACAAATTTGATCAGTATAAGTCAATTGTGTGATGATGACCTTCAGGTAAGGTTTGATAAAAATTCTTGTGAAGTTTTTGATCAAACTAACAAATGTCTTTTGAGTACAAGGTCATCTGACAATTGTTATATGTTCAACAATCATCATGCCAAAAAGCTAGTCTTACGACGGATCTTTGGCATCAAAAACTTGGACATATGAGTTTTCGTAAGCTTCATGAGCTTGTGAAACATGATGTTGTTAAAGAATTGCCAAACTTGGAAAAGAATTACACAAAGGTATGTGGTCCCTGCCAGAAAGGTAAACAAACCAAGGCATCTCATCTTCCCATAACACAATGTTCCACATCTAGATGTCTAGAGATGATTCACACTGATCTCATGGGTCCCATTGAGGTAGAGAGTTTAGGTAGAAAAAAATACACTTTTGTATGTGTGGATGACTTCTCTAGATACACTTGGGTGATTTTCTTAAGAGAGAAGTCTGAAACTTTTGAGGCATTTAAAGTTTGGTACACCCGTGTGATGAACTTGTATGATCTAAAGCTTATTAGAATTAGATCAGATCATGGCACGGAATATGAAAACTCATCCTTTTCTAATTATTGTGCCTCTAATGGCATCTCTCATGAATTTTCTGCTCCCAAAACTCCACCACAAAATGGAGTGGCGAAAAGAAAGAATAGGACATTACAAGAGATGGCTAGGGTGATGTTAACCTCAAAAAATCTGGCTAAACGATTTTGGGCTGAAGCCTTAAATACTGCTTGCCACATTGGAAACAGGGTTTTCTTAAGACCAGGTAGTACTATGACTCCATATGAAATTTTTCTTGGAAAGAAACCAACCTTAAAATACTTTCATGTTTTTGGTTGTGTATGCTACCTTCTCAATGATAGAGACCAACTTTCCAAGTTTGATTCTAAGAGTGACAAGTGTGTCTTCATGGGTTATTCTACTAATAGTCGGGCTTACAGAGTTTTTAATCTACGGACTAAGACTATTATGGAATCTATGAACATTGTTTTTGGTGATCTAACCGATCTTGGTCATAAAACTGTTGAAGAAGATGTTTCAGGAATCTTTGATGTTGGAGATTTTGATCCAGAAACAGCAGCTGAAACCAGTGATCAAGCAGGTTCGGCAGATTCAGGCAGTACAGTGAATGCGATTCAGAACGTATCACCCAATGTGATTCCGAATGTAGCTACATCGGAAGTCACATTGGACAGTAAAGCTAGAAGCTGCTGAACCGATCGGAAACGAGGAAGATATTCATCCGGTTGGTGATCGAGGACTTGATATTCCAAGAAAAATTCAGAAAATACATCCATTCTTTCAGATCATAGGTAATGTACAGGATGGTGTATCAACAAGAAGGAAAGGTAAGGTGGATTACAAAAAAACTTGCATGCATGTCCACACTAGAATTTGATGAAATTCATACATCTTGTTTTGTTTCCACCATTGAACCCAAAAATGTGCATGAGGTTCTTAAGGATGAAAGCTGGATAAATGCCATGCAAGAGGAACTAGATCAATTCACAAAAAATGATGTTTGGCATCTTGTTCCTAGACCCACTTCTGTAAATGTTATTGGAACCAAATGGATTTTCAAAAACAAAACAAATGAAGTGGGAGAGATAATAAGAAATAAAGCTAAACTTGTGGCTCAAGGGTATACACAGGTTGAGGGGGTGGATTTTGATGAAACCTTTGCTCTTGTAGCCCGTATTGAGTCCATTCGTCTGCTGCTTGCCATTGCATGTTTTCTTGATATAACTCTTCAACAAATGGATGTGAAAAGTGCTTTCTTAAATGACATTCTTGAGGAAGAAGTCTTTGTTGAGCAACCAAAAGGGTTTGAGGACCCCCATAAACCCAGTCATGTGTTTAAGCTAAAAAAGACCTTGTATGGTCTCAAACAAGCTCCTAGAGCTTGGTATGGGAGGCTTACAGACCACCTTTTGAAAAGTGGGTTTAGAAGGGGAGAGGTGGATAAAACACTTTTTATTCAAAATCAAGACAAACACATTTTGATAGCTCAAATTTATGTTGATGACATTGTGTTTGGATCCACCTCCAAGTCCTTGGAAAAAGAGTTTGTTAACTGCATGACTTCCACGTTTATGATGAGTATGGTTTGGGAGTTGACCTATTATTTAGGAATTCAGATTAAACAATCACATGAAGGGATGTTCATATCTCAAGCCAAGTATGCTCTTAACTTGGTGAAGAAATTCAATCTTGAGAATGGAAAACAAAAGAAAACCCCTATGGGTACATCCAATAAACTTAATAAAGATGAAAAATCTGAAAGTGTTGACCATACCTTATATAGGAGTATGATTGGAAGTCTGTTGTACTTAACTGCCACCCGTCCAGATATTATGTACAGTGTGTGCTTGTGTGCTAGGTATCAAGCAAACCCCAAAGTCTCTCACTTGAAAGCAGTGAAAAGAATAATTCGATATGTTGGTGAGACTTGTGGCATGAGTTTGTGGTATACTAAACACACAAACACCAATCTTGTTGGGTTTAGCGATGCTGACTGGGCTGGTAGTGTAGATGACATGAGAAGCATATCTGGTGGATGTTTTTATTTGGGAAATAACTTGATTTCATGGTTTAGTAAGAAACAAAATTGTGTTGCCCCATCAACAGCTGAATCTGAGTATATAGCTGCTGGTAGTGGATGTACACAACTTTTGTGGATGAAACAAATGATCAAGGATTATGGTTTGCATAGTAATATATTAACCATGTATTGTGACAACACAAGTGCCATAAGTATAGCTAAAAATCCGGTTTAACACTCTAGAACTAAGCACATAGACATAAGACACCATTTCATTAGAACTTGGTTGAACAAGGCATTGTTTGCATTGAACATGTGGGAACAGAAAATCAACTGGCTGATATTTTCACAAAGAGTCTAGATTTTGAGAGATTCATAAATCTTAGGAAATCTCTCGGTATGTGTGCCATGTAACACCTTATTTCGTATATATAAAAAAAAATAGGCATCTTGCATTGTATTTTAGGGGGCACACTAGTTTCACTCTTTATGCTTTAGTACCTTTGTTTGTTGTCTTGGATATACATTCAATATCTGTTGTGATTTTCTTGTTCTGATTCTACTCACCATCTCCCTAAAATTGTATTGAAATTGAAAAATCTTTTGACCACAAAGGAAAGAGCTACCTTTTGAAATTTTTGGGATGCTGCAATTTGTCAAAGTACTATGGAGCTTAAGCTTTCGTGGGTTGATCTTGAGTAAATTGACTCCCTTTAATTGACAAAGTGTGAAAGCTACCTAACGGAAAAGAGCTACCTATGAACAAGGTTGTGGCATCTTTCTTTTGGAACTATGAATCCTCGGATTTCATGGGTTGATCAATAAGTTAAGTTGCTACCCTTGGTAAATAGTGTGAAAGGTTCCTAGTGGTTTGTGTTGAATATGCTTGAAATAAAGCAAAGCTATTCTCATAGGGAAATAAAGTACCTATGGTATTTATGGGAGTTTTTGTGCTGGTTTGGTGTAGATAAGATAAGAATTTCTACATAAAATCACAATTTTGGCGAATGTGTTTTCCAATGCAGCTACATTGGGAACTACATTCAGATGATCTAGACATATCAGATGTGTGTGCTTGCATTATTTTCTTGTTTTTTGCACATGTTAGGCATATCTTCTAGGACATATTGCTGTTGATCATATCAGCCCCTTAATGTTTCTGTCTTCATTAACAAATTAGTGCAATCTCAGTTCCATTGTTCACCAAGTTGATATTTTATATGGTTGTCTAATCTATGTGTTCATCATGAAGTTCTGAACTGGTCTATAATTTCTAATTTTGGCATAACACTATAGCTCTGATACCAATTGAAAGAACACTATAGCTCAGATTCTCAAGAGAGGTCAAAGTGATTTCCAATGTAGCTGTGATTGTAGCTACAATGGGAATCACAATGAAACAGCAAATAATAGTAGCAGCGGAAGAATGATTTTAAAACAACACAAAACTGAAAACTGAACTTAAGTTTTACCAAAAACAATCTACAAGTTAATACTTGTAGACCTAGCCTCAAGGCCACAAAGATTTCACTAAAAGAATAATTGTTTTACACGAAAATACTTGTGAAATCACACACAAAATATTCTCACAAGATAATGAATCTTGGAGAACAAAAAACCCAACATAAAACAGTGTAGATGAAACGTGGGAAGAAAGAAAAACAGCTTCCTAAACTGAAATAGGAAGGCAAAACAGCTTTTCCAGAATTTCGATATTACTGCCAATGTTGTAACATTGACAGCCTTCAGCGAACGGGTGAGCTTCAGGTCTGGAAAACAGCTTCAGTATCTTGCGACTTCTGCTCATAGATGTATGGCTTTTATTCTCTCTCTAAAGCACTGCCTGAAATCGTATTCTAGCACCTCAATATATAGCTGTCCGATCCCTACACAACACGCAAAAGAGTCCAACAACTACAAGGAAAAGGATTAGGAATAAGGAAGTATTAACAACCTACCAAACTTATAAGATTTTGTTACCAAATATGAAAGAAGTCAAGAAACTTGGTTTGACTAGGATTTTTGCCAAGATTTAGTTACTAAATATGTTGCACCCGAAATCTAATAAATATTATGACACCAAAAATACCTAAACTAAATCTAATAAAAAAAAATACTAATTCCTAAATTAATACAAACTTAACAAAAATCATATTTCGACCAAGAAAGGTGAAACAAGTAAAAATAGGCATGGCCTATTTTACCCTTACAATCACCCCCTTTGTTGAGCATTTCTGGTCAAATCCAAATCAAGTGTTCTGCAATCAAGGCATATGACATCCTGCAAAGGTTAGAGAGTATAATCCAAAACAATCACCCCCTAAACATGAGTACATAATGGCATATCAACCAAGCATAACCAACCAACATGTTTAGTTACAAACCAGAATTACAATCAGAATCACGAGTAATGTAAATGTTTGAAACCAAGGATCAACAACCCAAATTTCCAACAACCACAGATATCAACCACAGATTTTTAAGAACCACAGTTTACAGAATCAGTCATGAACAACTTCAGGATCAGCTTCAGCTGCAACAGCAACAGGATCAGCAGCAGCAGAGGGAACATCAGGAACATCATGATCAACAGTAGCATAAGGAACATCAGTAACTCCAGGAATTTTTGTAGAAACTGTGGACATTGAAAGTGATCCTGATGATGTCGATTTCATTCCCAAAACAGGACCGACCCATGTGGTTCAAGAACCACCATCTTCATCTGCTTCTCCCAAAATTGCTCCAGTTCCGGAAGAAACTAGAGATGATGACTACCCAATTCCATCACCCCGAGTGGTTTTTCTGACGGATTCGTCCACACAAGCAAAAGAATACTCTGATGTTGAAGTTAGCTCTCCCTCTGAATCAAATGCCGATATAAATTTCTCCGACGAAGACAACACCTTGGCCGAATATCTGGTCAAATTGAAGAATGTGACTTCTTCCCAGTCCGCTCCCGCTCCACAGTCTCAGGCAGAAGACCTGCCCCGACAATCCATCTCATCAGAATTTGATGATAGTTCTGATAAGAACTTTGAAAGCAAAGAGGCAACTCCAGAAGCTAGTGAAGATACAGAGGAGATCCCTGTTCGCTTCACTCAAAGCCGGCTGTCTGCTGCCAATGTAGCTACTAGTGTAGCTACATCCAAACATTCTAAGGCATCTGCTTCTGCTGTTGGTAATCCTTTTTCTTTTAAATTTGTGTCCAAACCTGCTTCCATTCGATATAACACTTCTCGAAAGATTGTTGATGAAAGAACTATTCCATCTGCTGAGTTGAATGCACAGAATCTCACTCCATTTTTCTCTGATAGAGGTTTGCTAGGAACACTTTCTTCAACTACCCCTTATTTTCGTGATATTATATACGAATTTTATGCAAACATTGAAAAACGAATTTGTTCACCTTTTGATGCCCGGTTTGAAAAAGTTTTTGTAAGAGGCAAATGGTATGATTTTTCTTCGTCTGTCATAAATACCATGATGAACACTCCTGCATCTGGCCCCTTTGAGATGAATTTTGATTTGAACATGTGTGGTTTTGAGCTTACTGGTGGCACCATGTCTAAATGGCCTGCTAAAGGCACATCTATTAGCACCTCACAATTGTCATCTCTCTATGCTTTCATGCATAAAGTGTGTTGTGGAAACTGGTCACCCACTACAAACTCTAACACCCTTGCTGAAGAACATGCTAAGGTGCTCTACCAGATTGGGACAAATGGGCCATTTGATTTTGGTTATTTTACTTTCAGAAAAATCTCCTCTTTGGCTGAATCTAAAGGAGATAAGAGGTCCTTAATTTTCCCATCTTTGATATATAAAATCCTAGTTTCCCAAGGCTATACTCCTCCTCCTTCCACTAGGTTGTCTCCTCTTCTTGAACCCCTCCACATTTCAGCAAATTGTTAAGGGGAGATAGGCTTGTGAATTTGCCTCTTATACATCCATATGCACCTGTATCATCTGTTCCTGGTTCTTCTCTTCCAACTGCCTCCACTTTTGTCAATGTTCCACCCAATGTAGCTACATCGGCCACTTCTGCACACCCTACTGCACCAATGTCTGTTGTTTTTGTTTCTGAACAGCTAGCCATGGTGCACTCTCAGTTGGAAATCCTTGCTACACAGACTACACTACTCACATCATTAGCTGCTAAGTATACAGACTGGTTGGCCATACATTCTGGCCAAATATGGGGTGATGCAAATGTTCCTGGAGTTACTGATGTTCCTTCGCTCGTTGATCATGATGTTCGATGTTCCTCTGGCGTTGATCTGTTTAAGCCGATCCTCGGTTGTTCATGACTGATTCTGTAAACTGTGGTTCTTAAAAATTTGTGGTTGATATTTGTGGTTGTTGGAAATTTGGGTTGTTGATCCTTGGTTTCAAACATTTACATTACTTCATGATTTTGATTGTAATTCTGGTTTGTAACTAAACATGTTGGTTGGTTATGCTCGGTTGATATGCCATTATGTACTCATGTTTAGGGGTGATTGTTTTGGATTATACTCTCTAACCTTTGCAGGATGTCATATGCCTTGATTGCGGAACACTTGATTTGGATTTGACCAGAAATGCTCAACAAAGGGGGTGATTGTAAGGGTAAAATAGGCCATGCCTATTTTTACTTGTTTTACCTTTCTTGGTCAAAATATAATTTTTGTTAAGTTTGTATTAATTTAGGAATTAGTATTTTTTTTATTAGATTTAGTTTATGTATTTTTGGTGTCATAATATTTATTAGATTTCGGGTGCAACATATTTAGTAACTAAATCTTGGCAAAAATCCTAGTCAAACCAAGTTTCTTGACTTCTTTCATATTTGGTAACAAAATCTTATAAGTTTGGTAGGTTGTTAATACTTCCTTATTCCTAATCCTTTTCCTTGTAGTTGTTGGACTCTTTTGCGTGTTGTGTAGGGATCGGACAGCTATATATTGAGGAGCTAGAATACGATTTCAGGCAGTGCTTTAGAGAGAGAATAAAAGCCATACATATGTGAGCAGAAGTCGCAAGATCTTTTTCCAGACAAGCTCACTCGTTCGCTGAAGGCTGTCAATGTTACAACATTGGCAGTAACATCGAAATTCTGGAAAAGCTGTTTTGCCTTCCTATTTCAGTTTAGGAAGCTGCTTTTCTTTCTTCCCATGTTTCATCTACATTGTTTTATGTTGGGTTTTTTGTTCTCCATGATTCATTATCTTGTGAGAATATTTTGTGTGTGATTTCACAAGTATTTTCGTGTAAAACAATTATTATTTTAGTGAAATCTTTGTGGCCTTGAGGCTAGGTCTACAAGTATTAACTTGTAGATTGTTTTTGGTAAAACTTGAGTTCAGTTTTCTGTTTTGTGTTGTTTTAAAATCATTCTTCCGCTGCTACTATTATTTGCTGTTTCATTGTGATTCCCATTGTAGCTACAATCACAGCTACATTGGAAATCACTTTGACCTCTCTTGAGAATCCGAGCTATAGTGTTCTTTCAATTGGTATCAGAGCCTTCTCTTGATATCACTAAGAGTTGATTCTGGTTATAGCCGTGATGGATTCTCAGGATGAGAACGTTGTTCGCCCTCCTACTCTTACTAATGCAAACTACTCTATTTGGAAAGTTAAGATGCGCATCTTCATCAAATCGATTGATGAAAGAGCGTGGCTTGCTGTCTTGAATGGATGGAGTCCTCCTAAAACAACAGATTCGGATGGTGATGTCAAGGTCACCAAAGAATCTGAATTGACCAATGAAGATAGGAACACTGCATCTTTTAATTCAAAAGCTTTGTCTGCTATTTATAAAGCCTTAGATGCTAATACTTTTAGGGTGATTGCAAATTACGAATCTGCTAAAGATGTTTGGGAGGCCCTTCAGACCTTGTGTGAAGGACCTGCCAGTGTTCGTGCCTCTAAGTTAAGAATGCTCACCACACATTTTGAGAATACTAGAATGCATGAGTCTGAAGATATTATGACATATTATGGTAGACTTCTTGACATATCTAATTCTGCACTTGCTTTAGGGGATCCCATTACTAATGAGCGTCTTGTTAGCAAGATGATGAGAACTTTGCCCGAAAGGTTCAATGTCAAGATATGTGCTATTGAGGAAACACATGATATTGACAAGATGAGTTTTGAAAGACTGGCTGGTATTATTCAAAACTTTGAATTGAACCTAAATGATCAAATAAAACAAAAAGGCAAAAGGGTTTCATCATCTTCTACACCCATTGTGAAAAATATTTCTATGTCTGACCCTATTGATATCTCATGTGATTTGCTTGAAATTCAAAAGGATATTGATGAGTCTGATTTTGGACAAGAATATATTGCTCTATTGACTACCAAATTCAGAAATTTTTTGAAAAATAAGAGTCAAAATAGAACTCCATCATCAAGCTCGAAAAACAATTTTAAACCTGATTCTGGAAAATTTGTTCCCAAAGAAAATTCTTTCCAAACTCCAGAAAAGCCCTTCACAAACCCCTTTGCTTCAAAATCATCCTACAATGGTAAGAACATTGATTCAGTTCAATGTAGAGAATGTCAAGGTTATGGTCATTATGATAACCAATGTGCAAATACTCTAAGGAAAAAGGGTTTGAATTTTTCAGCAACTCTGAGTGATAGTGATGGAGAAGATCCAGGTGATCTTATCACTCTCACTGCTGTTTATGACTCTGAAACTGAAAGTGCAGATTCTTCAGCCAATGTGACACCCAATGTAGCTACATCCGGAGTCACATCGGCAGATACAGTGAGCAGAAACAGGGACGATCTCTTCTGTTTTAATTCCACAATCCCAGAAGATGGTGGAGATACAGAGTCAGACTTGCTGGAAGGGTATAAGGAGCTGTACAAAGATTGGGAGAAACGAGCTCACCAAGTTACATTGCTTGGTAAGGCAAATGAGTTGTTGAAAAAGGCCAATGAGGATCGAAGATCGCATTGTAAGGCCGAAAGCCTCGTTGAGCAAAAAGGATGTTGAGATCGAAGGTTTGAAGGAGCAGCTCATTCAAGCAAAAGAAACCATTGCCAAATGGAATTCAAGCCAACATAAAGGGGATGAAATGCTGAATTCAGGTAGCACATCCAAGGCAGGTATTGGTTTTGTTCCAAAAGTGTTTGTAAGAGAAGGAGAAGGTACGTCTGGAACTAAACAGACTGCTCAAAATTTTCAAGAAATTGCTTTCTTCGAAAAACCAAAAACAAGAAAGAAAAACTTTGTTTGTCACTTTGACCTCTCTTGAGAATCCGAGCTATAGTGTTCTTTCATGATTATTATCCATTGGAGGATCAGCCAGATGATCCTCTCTATCTACTTGTTCTTGATTGATTGGTTGATTGTCAAAATTATCAGGATTTCCCTGATTTCTACCAAGATTATTTATATTTTTATTTAAATCTGTCAGCTTGGGATTGAAAGATCCACGACCATGCATAAATAACTAGATTAAAAATAAATTAAAAATCTTTTTTGTAATTTTCTTTTATAAAAACAGAATTTAAATGTTACCAATAAACTAGCTAGAAACTAGCTTGTCCCCAGCAACGGCGCCAAAAATTTGATGTCTTTATTTTTAACCTCGCAAGTGCACGAATCAATAGCAAGTATAGTGTACAGAAAACATGGGTCGAACGACAGAGATAAGAAGTATCAAGAGCAAGTAAACAGGTAACAATTAAACTAAGGGGGAGGGGGGTTTGGTTTATTTATCTAAATTATTCTACTAAAAGCAGTTAATCTAATTAACTAATTAAAGCAGCAAACACAGTTTGTGAAGATCTTATGGTGGAGGAGAATCTAGGAATATGGATTCACTTGTATCTACCCTAATGCTCTTTTGCTTAATGTATCAATCAATTAATCTTGGGTTCGTTCATGAAAGATTGGTATAGGTCGTCAAATTATAATTCAGTCTCCGTCCTAAATAATTCATCTGAATCTATACCCTTAAGAACAAGAACATATGAATTTCTGTCTGTCACTCAGAAACATATATATGAACCTAACCTTAACTTATCACTCTCGTGCATCGATAGATTTAATTTATCACAATGGTGAGCCAGTGTACGACGTATGCATATGGCCATGCAGTTATCCGCACCTCTTAGTCTTTGAATCCAACGATACCCTTCATTAGGAAAAAGGCAAATAACAAAGAGATTGATAAACAATGTGATCAACAAGATTTGATTGAATAAAAATATATAACAGAGCAGAAGATTCGATACAAGTTACCTCCAATTCCTAGATTGTGGAGCGGTTAGTTCATCCTTGACGATGAACAGATCAATGGGATGAAAGAATACATGAACGATCTTCTAAACTATGATTACAAACGATAAAAACTCTAAATTACACTCTAAAGTCAGATTATTTCCGTCATCTGGCTTAGGGCTACAAGACTTGTATTTATATTAATGTGTCTAGGGTAGGAGATACAATTAGGGTACAACTCCCGGCTTTGCAAAACAGAAGGGCTTGCGGGGGCAAGGTGCCGGGTCATGTGGCCGCAAGGCCTTTGCTTCCTTTGGGCTCACGTACTAGAGACCTTGCGAGGGCAAGGGTCTTGTGTCTTGCGACCGCAAGACCTTTTGTATTTCCGGTACATCTTCTTTCTCTCTTTTAGCACTTTGCATCCTTCCTTCAATTCTTCACTTTAAGTCTTATAATTTCCATAATTCCACCTAAAACCCTGAAACTCACAATAAAACTCCAAAACACATATTAGTAGCCAAAAGTCTCGTGGAATTGCTATTTCTAAGCTGTATAATTACCCAATAGATGCGTATAAAACACATCTATCCGTATGCGACTTGTTTTGAAGGTCACATCATAGGGGGTTGGTGTCGCCCAGTCTAGACGACCTCGTCTGTCCAGTCGCCGCCACCAGAGGTTGCCGAAAATGCCTCATGCACCCCACGCGCTGGCACATTGCCGAAAATTTTCATTAGAATTTTTTCAGACCTTCACAGACCTGGTTGCCTGAGCCTGTAGATCCTTAGTCTGAGACTGGTTTTCAGATTAAACGAGTTTTTGGTGAGTTTTTAGGCTCGGTCAGTCCACTATACTGTCTGTTTAATTCTGTTTGTTTGTTGGTTGGTGTTTAAATGTCGACATTGGGGAATACAGAGACTACGAAGTCTAGAACCATGGTTTCTGAGGTTTTCTCCACTAGTACAAATATTACAGACAAGAAATTAACGGGAAAGAATTATTTAATGTGGCGGCGGGTGGTTGAAATGAATTTTAAAAGGGCAAAATAAGGAAGATCATCTCACCACAGTTAACTCTACTGATGTTGCTTAGGTCCGTGTCAATGCTGATTTGTATTGGAAGCTCATGAATTCCATGGATGATGAGACGACTGAATTGGTGGCCCATACCTCTACTGTTCGTGATTTATGGGAATATTTGGTTGTGTCGAATAGAGGCAAGGATAACATGAACCGGATGTATGACTTGTCGTGTGCTATGTTTTGTCAGGATCAACAAAGTCGTAGTGTTACCCAGTATCTTGCGGACTACAAGAAATTGGCGACTGAATGAAGTTCTTTGATTCATTTGAGTACAAATGTTAGTACTATGTAGACATAACGAGAACACCTAATTATTCTTGGATTTTTAGCTGGTTTGAGATTCGAGTTAAGTACTGCTCGCTCACTGATCTTATCGGGAACAAGTGTTGGCTCTCTTCAAGATGTGTTCTCTCGTGTTTGGGCCTCACTATAGTCTTCTTCAGTTGGCCCTACTAGTAGTATTGGTGATTCTTCTGCACCTATGAGTCAGATATCTCACCATCACCGAGGTCGTGATACTGGTGGTCGTGGTGGTCGATCTACTGGTAGAGGAGATCGTGATTGAGATAGTGATGGTGATCGTGGTGGCCGTGGTAGAGGTAGGGAGAGTAGAGAGGTTCGTAGTTGTTATCACTATGGGGATACGAATCATGTGATTCGTAATTGTTGGAAGTTACATGATAAACCATCTAGTGATCGATATGCCCATGTTACGTCTAACACTGAGTCTGCCCCCCACCAGAACCACCTCGACCTAGTGAGGCTAAGGTCATATGGATGACTGATGATGAGTTTGCATGATTTACCCAGTACTAGGCTTTTTCGTCTTCTTCTTCCACTACTACTTTTGTCCAGACAGGTATACCTACTGCGTGTGTTTCTTCCTCTAATTGTAAATGGGTTATTGAGTCTGGTTCTTCTGACCATCTGAGTGGCAACAGAGGTATTTTTTCTTCGTTCATTTTATCTTCGACATTAGCAAGTGTTATTGTAGCCAATGGGTCTATTGCTTCTGTTACGTGGCAGAGTGATATTTGTCTCACGTCCTCTCTTTCATTATCCTCTGTATTATATATTCTTGGTTTTCCATTCACTTTATTGTCTATTAGTAAGTTTACCCGTGATCAATTTTTTCCCACTCATTGCATGATCCATGATCGATGTATTTTATACGTCGATTTTATATGCTTCTATGACTTAAATTATGCTATTTCACGAAGCTTTTGGCTACTGATATATGTTTTCGGTGAGTTTTGTAAGTTTCAGGGTTTTTAGTGAAAAGATGCGAAACTCCAGGGGTTTTATGTGCAAATTCCAAAAAGGGCCAAAGATGAAAAATGAAGAGGAAACGGAAGCTGTCAAATCTGAAGACCTTGCGGACACAAGGTACCTTAGACCTTGCGACCGCAAGGTAGGCAGTACAATTATCAAGGCAAGAAAGCAAAGGCCAGACATACTTGAGACCTTGCGGACACAAGGTACTGAGTACCTTGCGTCCGCAAGGTGGTCAGAATGCGATATTTTCGTATTTTCACACAGTGATTCGATTGGATTACAACTCCCGAGTATATATTGAAGTTGGATGCCGAGAGCAAGAGAAGAGAGGACGGCTGGAAGCAGTCTTAGGTAGATTTTAGATAGTTTTTAGAGTGTATAACATAGTTAGATAGTGTAATTACAAGTATTGAAGATCAAATCATGTTTCCGATCATCTCCATGTGCTGTTCATTGTCTATGATGAACTAAATCATCCATAATCTAGGAGGTGGGAGGTAACTTGTATCGAATTTATGTTTTGATTCATATATATGTTCATTCAATTCTTGTTGATTGTGGTGTTTATCAATCCCTCTATTATTTTGCTTTGAACAAATGAATGTAATCGCAAATAATAAAGGCCTAGAGGTGCGGATAACTGCATGACCAATGTGCATATGTCGTATACTGGCTCACCATCACAATAAATTGGACCTATCGATGCACGAGAGTGATAAGTTAGGACCAGGTTCATACATGATCTAGGTGACAGATAGATCATAAATCTAGGTGACCTAGATTGGCTTCTTGTGCTTAGGATATAGAATGGATGAATTTTATGGGATGGAGGCTGAACCAATTGTTCAACAAACTATATCTATCTTTAGTGAACGAACCCAAGAAATTGAATGATAATTATTATAAATTGAACATAAAGGAGATACAAGTGAAACCCAGAATCCTAGATTGCCACCTACCATAAGATCTTCATAGCTGTAATTACTGCTAATTAGTTAAACATCTAAATATAAATAGTAGTTTAGAATAAAATAATTATAAAAAGAACCCCTTTAGATTAATAATTTGCTATCAATAAATTGCACTGTTCGTGATCACTTGTCTCTGTGGGTTCGACCCTTGCTTCCAATACTATTCTATAATAGTCTTGTCCACTTGCAAGGAAAAAGATTAATTAAAACATCGATCAATCCACCAATCATCTTATACTGATACACATCAGCAAAATGGAGTTGCTGAGAGAAAAAATCGTCACCTCCTCGAGGTTACTCGTGCCCTTTCTTTTCAGATGCATGTTCCTAAACCATTTTGGGCAGATATTGTGTTAACAGCTTGTCATCTTATCAACCGTATGTCATCTTATGTTCTTTCTGGAGCGATTCCTCATAGAGTCTTGTTTCCATCAGAGTCTCTATTCCCGATGTCTTCTAGGATATTTGGGTACGAAGCGTTTGTTCGTGATCATCATCCCAATGCAACCAAGTTAGATCATAAGGCACTCAAATGCATCTTTTTGGGTTATTCTCGTACTCAGAAAGGATACCAATGTTTCTCTCCCGACTTGAATCGGTATTTGGTTTCTGCTAATGTTACTTTTCATGAGTCTGTGTCCTTTAATTCTACATCATATATTTCTCTCGTTGAGTTTGTTCTCGATGATGATTTTTTACTCTATCGGGTTGTGGAATCCGCATCTTTCCCTACCCACGAGATACTCCCTCCTCCTATTCAAGAGGTTTACACCCGACGCACGTGCTCTTAAGGGAATATGCCTCCTACTCCTGCTCTTGCTGAGCCAATCCTACCAATGTCGCCTGATTTAGCTCCCATCGAGGTACCTTCTGATCTTGATATTCATGTTTCCCTTAGAAAAGGTAAACGTAGTTGTACATTACATCTTATTTCTAACTTGTCAGTTATGATAGTTTATCTCCTGATCTTTGTGCATTTGTTAGTGTCCTTGAGTCTTATTCTATTCCCAAGTCTGTGTCTAAAGCAGTGGGTCATCCTGGTTGGAAGGCAGCTATGGATGAGGAAATGAATGCCCTTGCACACAATCAAACTTGGGATTTGGTTTCATTGCCATCAGGTAAACATGCTATTGGGTGCAAGTGGGTCTATGTTGTTAAGGATAATCCAGATGGTTCCTTGGCTCGCCTTAAGGCTCGACTTGTTATAAAGGCGTATGCTCAGACATATGGGGTTGATTATACTGACAACTTTCTCTCCGGTTGCTAAACTTGGCTCTGTCTAATTACTTATCTCTTTTGCTGCCTCTTCTCATTGGCCTCTTTATTAGCTTGATGTCAAAAATGCATTTCTTCATGGTGACTTACACGAAGAGGTCTATATGGAGCTACCTCCGGGGTTTGTTGCTTAGGGGGAGTCTGGGTTGGTTTGCAGATTAAAGCAGTCATTATATGGGTTAAAACAACCTCTGCATGCGTGGTTTGGGAGATTTAGTGAGGTAGTGCATGAGTTCGGGCTTATGAGATGTCAGAGTGATCACTCAGTATTCTATCAACGCGGTGGTGAAGGGATCATTTTATTGGTTGCCTATGCGGATGATATTGTCATCATGGGAAGTAATAGTGCATGTATTAGTGCATTAAAAAGGTTCCTTCAAGAAAAGTTTCAAACGAAGGATCTCGGTAATTTGAGATACTTTCTAGGGATTAAGGTTACCCGGTGCAAGCAAGGCAACTTCTTGTCCCAGAAAAAGTATGTGTGTGACTTGTTGAGTGAGGTTGGCATGTTGGGAACGAAGCCTTCTAAGACTCCTATGGATCTAAAAGCTTTACTAAACCAGAGAAGTATCAACGACTTGTTGGGAAATTGAACTATCTTGCTGTGACAAGACCAGATGTGAGAGCTCCAGGGTTTATGTCCTCTCCACGGAGTACAAATTGAGAGGCTGCTGTTAAGATTCTTCGGTATCTTAAGAGAGCTCCAGGGTTAGGCATGTTTTATCAAGATCATGGACACGTGAGAGTTTAAGGGTTTGCTGATGCTGATTTGGCATGATCCCTAGATAAGAGATTTACTTCTGGATATTACGTGTTTGTTGGGGGTAACTTGGTTTCTTAGAAAAGTAAGAAATAATCGGGTGTGTCAAGATCAAGTGCTAAATCAGAATACGAGGCTATGGCTCATGCTATATGCGAGTTAGTGTGGATTCGTCAGCTACTTGGTGAGATCAATATAGAGAATCTAATGCCTATGTAGTTGTGGTGTGATAACCAAACAACTATTCATATTGCATCTAACCATGTGTTCCATGAGCGAACAAAACATATCAAGCTTGATTGTCACTTTGTTCGTGAGAAACTTCAAGAGAAGATAATTTCCACAAGTTATGTTCCGATCGGCGATCAACTAGCAGATATTTTCACGAAATCTGTAAATGGCACAAGAATAAGATATATCTGTAACAAGTTGGGCATGCATAATATTTATGCTCCAGCTTGATAGGGAGTGTTAGAAGTATTAAGGATCTATTTGGTTTAAGATATATGTTTGGTGGTCTTGATGCATAATGTATTTTCAGAAACATATATATACGTCTTGCCTAACCGATATTAGGTTACGGCTTCTCTTCTCTTCCACTTTCTCCTTTTTCTTTAATCAAACACTTATGATGTTGTTCAATAGGAGTGGCCTTAGGTTTGGAGTCTAAAAGGCCACAACCAGTGATAATATAAACAATGTACTTTCTTTGATGTAGGCATATACCTGAGGAGTTTCTGGAAACTTTAAGGCCGATAAAATATTTATAGGGAACTTGCAGTGAAGATATGTCTTAACTTTTGTGAGTAAATCCTTGCTAGTTCCTGTTATAAGGAGATCATCAATATATACCAAAATAGCAGTGAAGTCTTCTTCAGTCTTCATGATGAATAAGCTATGGTCATTAGGGGATTGAACAAATCCAAACTGAGTAATATTGTTTGAATTTTTTTCAAACCATTGCATTGGTGCTTGCTTTAGGCCATATAAGGAATTATGAAGCTTGCAGACAATAGAGCCTTTGTCCATAGATAGGTTATGACAGTATCCTGGAGGCAAGTCCATGTAGACATCTTCATTAAGATCCCCATGCAGAAATGCATTAGAGACATCCATGTGTATTATTCTCCAGTCCTTTGATGCATCAATAGAAATGAACATTCTAACATATGTCATCTTGGCAGCTGGTGCAAATGTCTCAAAGTAGTCATTTCCTGCCACTTGTGTGAACTCTTTTGCAACAAGTCTAGCTTTGTACTTGTCGATGCTGTCATCAGTTTTATATTTATTCTGAATATCCATGTTGAGCCCACTTTGTGTTTCTTTTCAGGTAGATATCCCATAGTCCAAGTCTTGTTACTTTCCAGTGCTCTCAATTCATCTTCCATAGCTTTACACCATAGTGGATCCTTAATGGCCTATTCAAAAGTTTGAGGTTCACACACAACAACAATGTTACAAAATTTTTCAAATGAGTGAGGAGATGTATCCTTAACTTTTCCAGCATTGGTTTGAAGATGAGTAGGTAATCCTGTATAGTCTTTAAATTTAATGGGAATGACTTTATGCCTAATAGGTCTGGAAGCTATAGTAACATTGGGATTTATTTCAAGAGAATTATTTGTAGGTTTAGTATTGGAGTTGGATATTTCAGAGATAATAGTCTCTTGAAAAGGATGAGTTGGCATATCATCATTGTCTATAACAGTAGGTATCTCAGTGGTGGGAAACATCCTTTTGTTAGTGAGTTCAGTTTGAGTGTTTTTTTGAAAAGGAAAAACATTTTCACAGAACACAACATCCCTGTTGAAAAAAGTTTGATGAGTAATGATATTGTAAGATTTATAGGCCTTTTTTGAGGAAGCATAGCCAAGAAAAACACATTTATGGGATCTTGGCAGAAACTTGTCTCTATTGTGAGCCAAGGTAGAAGCATAACAAAGGCAGCTAAGAGTTTTCAAGTGTTTATAATTGGGAGAGGTACCATTCAAGGCTTCAAAGGGGGTTTTGAAGTTTAAAACAGAATTAGGCAACAATTAATAAGGTAAGTAACAGTGAGAAGACAATCCTCCCAAAAATGGATAGGTAAATTGGCTTGGAATTTGAGGGCTCTAGCAAGTTCTAAGAGATGTCTATGCTTTCTTTCAGCCTTGCCATTTTGTTGAGGTGTTTCAATACAGGAACTTTGATGGATAATGCCTAGGGAGTCAAGAAGAGAGTTCATACAAGAATTGAAAAACTCAGTACCATTATTAGACCTTATTTCTTTAACAGATTTGTTAAATTGGGTGTTAATCATAATGAGAAATTTTTGCATGATATGACACACATTAGCTTTAGATGTAAGAAGAATTATCCAAACAGCCCTAGTATGGTCATCAACAATGGTCAGGAAAGAATTGTAGCCATCATGTGTGGAGTGCATGTATAGTCCCCACACATCACAGTGCAAGAGATCAAAAGAAGTGCTGTGAGAATTGCTTAGGCTAAAAGGTTGTCTGGTCAGTCTTGCAAGTTGACAATATCACAAATAAAATTCTTGTAGTTTTTGAAATTTAAGAAGCATAAGGAATCAATGTATTTCATAGATTGTAAAGGTAAATGGCCAAGTCTTTTATGCCATAAGTACACAGAATCAATAGAAGAACTTGAATAAACTTCATTGTTTACAGATTGAGTTTGAACATTGTTGGATATCCTAAAAGAAGAATACACATTATTGAGATTATCCATGTTGATTTCCATATGATGATGAGGGTGCTCAAGTTTATAAAGTCCTTCCACAAGTTTACCAATCACCTTGGTTATCTTCTTGGCGGGTCCTAAACATAACAAAGATTTGTAGAAAAAGTGAGGTTGCATTTATTATCATGAGTTCATTCTCTCCCAGATAGTAAGTTAAAGTTGAATTCAGGAACATATAAAACATTGTACAAGATAATGTCTCTAGACAATTTTACAGTCCCTTTGTCAGTAATCATGGAACTCTTTCCATTGGGTAAATGAATGAAGGGTTGAATGGGAATAGGATCAAAGAGAATGGAAAAAGAGTTGGTTATATGATTTGAAGCATCTGTATCAATAATCCAATCATTTTTGTTGTTCTTTGAATTAGATAAGCAGAAATAATTAGCATATTTAGGCATAGAAAAAGAGGTACCTGCCATCTGCACTCGAGTGTTGTCAAGAGGGGATTCCACTTCAATGTAGTTTGCCTTGTCATTGAGCATTGACAGGAGTTGGGTAAATTGTTCGTTTGTGAAGTGGCCACTATTGTTGGGGTTGCCTTTCAAGGACACAGAACTTGATAGGTGTTGCAGTTTTACCTTTTCCTTTATTCTTTGGCATAAGGAAAGATCTGGTTTATTGCCAAGTTGGGGATGCCAATCAAGGTAGCCATGAAGAAAGAAACATTTTTCTTTAGGGTGAGAGTCTCCATGACAATAATCACAGAAAAAATTTCCTCTTGAAGTATTGCTGTTAAGACCAGTATTCATGCCAGAATTGGATCCATGTTTGTTGAATATGTTGCCTCCACTGTAGTTGTTGTTGTTGCCAGATTTTCTGAATGGGATTGTTGACACATCTGATTGATTATGGGAGATGCTACACTACCTTTGACCCTCTTCTTGTATAATCACGGAGACAATATTAGATAAAGAAGGCAAAGGCACCATCCTTAGTATTTGACCTCTAACATTAGTGTAAGAGTCTGAGAGACCCATTAGGAATTGAGTGATTTTATAGGCATGATCATATTCATCACGTAGTTTAGAGGCACCACAGACATAGTCACAAAGAAAATTGGGGAGAGGGAGTAGGTTTTGTAACTCATCCCAAAGACCGCAAAATTTGGTGAAGTAAGCATTGATCCTTGAGTACAAAGAGCAATAGTTTTACGAATTTGATAAAGTTTAGGAATATCATTTTGTGAGTATTTGGTTATGAGATCTTCCCACTTCTCATAAGAAGTTGGGAAGTACACAATACTCTGACGAATTTTAGGGCTAACAGAGTTAAAGAGCCAAGATATGACCATGGAATGTCACCTTTCCCAAGAACTGGTATACTTGGATTCAGATTGGGGTTTCTTGAAATAACCATTGATCATACCAAGTTTGTTCTTGGCATATAGGGCAATAGTGATTGCAAGTTTCCATTGAGTGAAATTGCAATCGGTAAAAGGGTCAACTACAAGAGTCATCCCTGGATGATCATGGGGATGAAGGAAGAGGGGATGTCCAGGTGGCAATTGAAATGTGGAGTCAGAGAAATCATAGAATTCAGAGGTATTACTGGTAGAGGTTTGATTGGTGTCTTGGGTAGAAGGTGGAAATCTTGGAGAAGGGAACAAGGAACCAGAGATAGATCAAGAAAGGGAAGAAGATCCTTACCAACCAAGAAAGATGGAGAAGCTTTGACAAAATCCAGGAAAGCAGGCTTCTACTGGTAGTGACGATGAAGAGCAGCAACAATCCAGGAACACAAAAGGTTCGCTGGCTCTGATACCATAATAAAAACTCAATTGTAGAGAGATTTTATAAAATGTGATAATTGTTCTTCATGTGAATTACAAAAGGGATTAATTGGTATTTAAACAAAGAACTAACCGACTAATGCAACGGCTAAACAAAGAAGATAAATAACTAAACTACCCTTAATGAACAACTAACTAAGCAGACAAGAATACAGAAGTTACACCCGACACCCCTAAAGTTAAAAACAAATTCAAAGAAAGCTCTTTTAGTCCCTGAGGTTGTTTGTCCAGTAGTTCCTTCCTTCACTCCTTTAATCTTAGTGATTTCAGCATTCCTTGGTTGAAAATGTACTACTCCATAAAAGTAGACAACAACCCATTATTGATGATTGTGTTTTGACCAAAACACGCACACAGTACACACACTTGTATGTATATTGGAAGATTGGAAGATTCCTCCATCGGTGTTATGGTGTAAAAAAGTGGGAGCCGCACAAAAATAAGTTGCTTTCCAAACCGGAATTGATATAATTATGAGTTGAAATTTCGAAAAAGCGCTTCTCCATTTGCAATAGTACTTGACCAAACCAGAACAAAGGAACCCAAAAAGCATTCCAAGGCAATTTTATTACCATCTTGAAAACAAAACAAAAATAAATAAATAAAAAAACGCGGTTTTAGCATTTGTTTGTCTGACAACATTGCCATTGTCGTAGCTGTTGCTGTACATAAAGTCATCAAGAAACAACTAAGTTCCATCTCCCTTCGCCTTAGCTTCAGACAGAAGAAGCAATATGAGGAATGTTCGTCCACTCCGACTCGTCCTTCCTTTGTTTGGAGTAGTTTGTCTGAATGAAGTATACATTTAAGTTTTTTGTGCCATGGGGTACGTTGTTGGTTCATTCGATCCCTGCATTTTGGTTGCACATTGGGAAAGTATACATTCTCTTCTCGCTCCATCAACATCATGCATTTCAAATTTCTGTTACGGCACACAGGTTAAAGCCAGGCAAGCCAATAACCAGAATATGTTCGGAGGCAACATGCAGTAATAGTCCTTAGCAAGAAATTTGCAGTGTTTGTTATATTAACTTATTATTTCTATTCCTTTGATTAGATTTCTAGCTAGTTTATGAATGCTGATACGTTAGGTTTGCACATAAACTAGAGATGAATCTTGCTGTATTTGTGGACCGTAATGAGCAGGCTAATGCATTTTGATTCCACATTTTCTGTTGGAGGCTGCCTGCCGGTTAGTTATAACAAGATCCGAATCATATCGCTGCTTATGATACCAAAATTTGTAGTTATTTGTATTTCCTTCAAATAAAAATAGGTTGAACAGCAAGAAGATGTGGATATAGTCAACTGACAGACATAACGGTGTTCATATATGTCAGAATTTGGGTAGTAGGGCTTGTATAAGTAGCTCAATCTCAATATCAATCAACATCATCTTGTCAGAGTTGAAGCAATATGCTGGTCTTGTCAGAGTTGTCAATGCTAAGCCTTACTTTGGTTGGTTCAGAGTTCAGACTTCAGGGACAAAATGCAGTAATATCCTTAGCTTAGTTTCACTTGAAAATGTATTTGTTGTGATTCATAATTAGGTATGCATGATTCCGGTGTTTGTGAAAAGTGAGAAATAGCACCTAATCTTTCTTGTCTAATTTATTTTGTTAAAAAATACTCCCTATGTTTCAGACAAAGTGTCCCCGTTTGAAAAAAAATATATATTTTTTTTAAAAAAACAACACTTTTAGTAGCCCATTAGTAATGAAATGACACTTCTATTTCTTTAAGTGAAACATTTCAAAATAAAATATTGAAATAGTAGACTTTTTGCCTAGAACGGTGGGAGTATATATGAAACATAAACTAACGCGCGAGTTAGTGAGTTACTGCAATAACTAGCTAGCTAGGGAGGCAGAAAGAAAGCTCCCATAAGCCATGTATCAATACATAACACTAGTGCATCAATCTTGATTCTTGAGAACTAGCAGCAGCTTCATCGTTAACTTGGCCTCGAGTTCCTCAGCCTCAGCCCTCAGGTCCGGTTCATTTAAGCTAGCTTATGCTTGAGTCATCTCTTAACTCTTGAGCTGCTGGTGCACATCTCAATCCGAGAGTTTGCAAATTCACGTCAACAATCAAAATCTATCAATGGAAATCTCTTTCAATAATAACAATAATCCTGATTTATACAGCCTGTTAGGATGGGAAGGTAGTAATCTCTGTTTTAGGGATGATATAAGTGCTGGAAAATCAGCAGGGAAAAATGGAGAGAGAATGTGGAGAAGAAGGCTTTATTTTTATTTTCTCAACTCACTACTTTCACCAAGCATAGCATGAGTATTTATACTTGACATAGGAGCATTCTAGACTAATTCATGAATCTAACTTTAAGAGATACATGAACAATCTAAAACATTAAATTGACACATGAATTATTTGAGAATTCCAAAAGCTTTCTGCACATTAATTAACATACTCCCCCTTAATGTGCTGCCACAACTCCAAGAGAATCCCTTAACTACTGGAACTTTTCCTTGGGAAGTGCCTTTGTGAAAATGTCTGCAACTTGCTCTTCACTCTTGCAATAGTTGAGCTCGATCTCACCTTCTTCAATAGCTTCACGAATGAAATGATGTTTGATTGCAATGTGACGAGTACGACTGTGATAAACTGGATTCTTAGCCATATCAATGGCTGATTTATTGTCACAAAAAACTGTAGTAGCCTCTTTTTGAATCTCACCAACGTCTTCCAAAATTCTTCGCAGCCATATAGCTTGAGATGTAGCTATAGCAGCTGAAACATATTCAGCTTCTGCAGATGATTGAGCCACATATTGTTACTTTTTTGATAACCAAGAAAACATTCCCGAACCAAGTGAAAATGCATAACCGGAGGTGCTCTTCATATCATCAACACAACCATACAACTTGATACTTGAATTCTTTTCATACTTGATGCCAAAATTTGTAGTACCTTTGATGTATCTCAACACTCTCTTTGCTGCCCCAAAGTGATTTTGGCTCAGTTCATTCATAAATCTAGACAATAAGCTTGCTGCAAACATTATGTCCGGCCTTGTAGCTGTAAGGTACAACAAGTTTCCAATCAAACTTCTATAAAGAGAGGCATCCATCTTTTTCATTCCATCATTTTTCGACAATTTTTCGTTCACAGTGAGTGGTGTTGTTGTAGGATTGCAATCATCGATCCCAAACTTTGCCCAAATATTTTCATCATATTTCTTTTGACAAAGAAACACACTATCATTATTTTGATAAATCTCCATGCCAAGAAAACGATGTAACAACCCCATATCATTCATTTCATATCTCTTCATCATATCCTTCTTGAACTCAAGAATCATTTTTTCATTGTTACAGGTGTAAAGTAAATCATCAACATAAATAACAACAATGCGAATAGATTTATCTTGAATTTTCATGTACAAAGTTGGCTCACTTTTGCTCTTTTGGAACCTCTTTTGAGCAAAGTATGAATCAATGTTGTTGTACCAAGCATGAGGTGCTTGTTTCAACCCGTACAATGCCTTCTTCAACTTGTACACCTTGTCATATTCGCCTTTTAGTATGAATCCTTGTGGCTGCTCCACATAGATCTCTTCCTCTAATTCCTCATTCAAAAAAGCTGACTTTACATCTAATTGATAAAGCTGCCATGATTTTTGAGATGCTATGGAAATAAGGGCTCGAATCGTATCAAGTCGAACCACCGGAGCAAAAGTTTCATTGAAATCAACTACGGGATGTTGTGTATAGCTTTTAACAACCAACCTTGCCTTCTTTTTCTTGATCAAACCATTTGGATTCAACTTCACTTTGAATACCCATTTCACTCTAATGATCTCCTTGTCATTCGGCTTCTCAACTAGCTCCCAAGTTCTTCTCTATGGCATGAATCTCTTCTTCCATGACTTTTTTCCAATCTTCCTCCTTGTAAGCTTCTTCAAAATTTTCTGGTTCCATAACACAAAAGTTACATCTTGCATAAATATTACTCAAACTCCTTATTTTCCTTGGAATTGAGTCGGGAGAAGACGAACTTGAGCTTGGACTTGCCGAAGAACTAGAAGATGAATGTAGGCTGCTAAGTGGAGTTAAATGACTTTCAACATCACCATTTTCTTCTTCAACTTCAGATTCATCATCATTTACAAAAACTACGCCATTTTCTATTGGTTTGTTCTTCCAATCCCAAGAAGCATTCTCATGGAACAACACATCTCGACTAATTATTACTTTGTTGTCTTTCAAGCTCCAAACTCGATACCCTTTTGACATGGTTCTATATCCAATAAAGATGCATTTTTCACTTGCTTCATCCAGCTTCCTTCTTTTCTCTTTCGGAACTTGCGAGTAACAAATACACCCGAACACCTTCAAGTGCCTCAACGATGGCTTCCTTTCGCTCCATGCTTCAATTGGTGTTTTGTTGTGCAAAGCCTTTGTGGGACTCCTATTTATCAAATACATTGCTATACTCATAGCTTCATCCCAAAAACTCTTCGGTAATCCTTTCGTATGAATTCCTCCACAGTTTGATTCTTCCGTTCACTTACTCCATTTTGTTGTGGAGTATAGCGAACAGTGAGCTGCCCATCACTTCTAAGAAATTTAATTTCATGCACAGATTGCTTCTCAACAAGAGCTATAAACTTCTTAAATATATAAAACACCTCAGATTTTTGCTTCATGAAATAAACCCAAGTCATACGAATATAGTCATCAATGAAGAGGATAAAGTACCTATTGTTGGCATGAGTTAGATTCTCCATAGGCACACACATGTCTGTATGAATCAGCTCTAATTTCTCCTTCGCTCGCCAAGCTCCACTCTTTGGAAAAGATTGCCGATGATGCTTCCCAAATGCACACCTTTCACAAACTTCATGAACCTCCTCAATTTTTGGAAGGCCTTGAACCATGTTCTTTTATTGAAGTAGCTTGAGACTATGAAAATTCAAGTGCCCAAGCCTTTTATGTCACAACCACGAATTTTCAAGAATGTGAACTTTCAAAGCCACATTTTCAGTATACTTGAAGATAAGTGAAAAACTTCGGTTTCTTTCCATTTTGATAGAAGCAACCAGCTGTTGTGCACAATTTTAATCATAAATCTTGCAGCAATTATCCTTGAAATTTACTGCATATCCATGCTCTACAAGCTGCCCAACACTCAATAAATCTTGATCCAACTCCGGAACAAGTAAAACATCATGAATGTACTTCGCTCCCTTCTTCGTTTGCACAAAACATTGTACCCTTTCCTTGTGCCTTTGCCAAAGCTTCATTTCCCATCTTTACTTGTGAATCTTTGTAGGTATCCATAGCCACAAAAATTGATTTATCTCCCGTCATGTGTTTGCTACAACCGCTGTCAACATACCACACATCGTTCTTGTACTCAATTGCATTTTGACAAGCATAAAACATGTTCCCTTCACTTTCTTGTTTCTCCAAAAAATGGGTTGTTTGTTGTAGATTTTTTACTCTACACTCCTTCTCTTTGTGGCAAAATTTTTGACAACGATAACTCTTTGGTTTTCCCTTAAACCAACAATCTTCGGAACTATAACTACTTTTCCCGTAAATATTACAACTTTGGGAATTTTTTGAACTTACTTCTCGATCGAAATTCTGCCTACCTCCACTTCTACTTAATTTCAAAATTTTGCCTTCCGCCACCTCTAAAGCTTCTACTTTGGCCTCTACCATATCTACCCCCACTAAAAGATTCCCCCATTCCTAGAAAACTACTTCCACCATTTTTCTCAACATCTTTCGAACTCAAATTCAATTTGGATTGGAAAGCACTTTCAACAGAATATTCTGAGTGTCTTACTAACCTTTTCTCATGAGCTTTTAAAGAACCCATCAATTCTTGTACCGTCAATGAAGAAATATCTTTAGTTTCTTCAATAATAGACATCATACCATCAAATTTAGGAGGCAAACTAACAAGTAATTTTTCATCAACTCTACTATCTTGAACAATTTCACAAAGTACTCTCGTTTGATTAATAATATCCATCACCCTATTATAATAATCCTTAATATTTTCAGAATCTTTCATTTTCAAATTCTCCAATTCTCTCTAAGAGTTTGAAGATTCACGTTCTTTACCTTTAAATCACCTTGGAACTCCTTTTGACGAATCTCCCATGCTTCTTTGGCCGTGGTTGCTCTCACAATTCTTGAAACAGCTCCGTTGTCATACAAGAGCCTTTGCATCCTTCTTTCGATCCTCCTTCAATTTCTTCTTTCCTCCATCATCCAACACCGTTGGGTCTTCCGGTTCTACAAAACCGTCTTCAACATTTTCGCATAGATCTTTGGAAATGAAGATTGTTCTCATCTTCACGACCCAATGATAATAATTCTCATCAGAAAATACGGAGATAGGTGGTGAATCACTCAAGTTGGACTTTTTTTTTTACCAATTGAGTGTCTTGGACTGGTTTGTTTGGTGGCTAAGAACTACCTTCTTCAAAGCCTAAGCTTTGATACCGCTTGTTAGGATCAAAAGATAGTAGTAATCTCTATTTTAGGGATGATATGAGGGCTGAAAAATCAGTAGGAAAAAATGAAGAGAGAGATGTGAAGAAAAAGACTTTATTTTTATTTTCTTAACTCACTACTTTCACCGAGCATAGCATGAATATTTATACTTGACAGAAAAACATTCTAGACTAATTCATGAACCTAACTTTAAAAGATACATGAACAATCTAAAACATTAAATTGATATATGAACTATTTGAGAATTCCAAAAGCTGCACATTAATTAACACAGCTATACCAGGAAACAAAAATTTTGAATCTTATATACACAGGACGGAAATAAATAACCAACAAAATAGTGAAATATCAATCACAGATTAATTGCTCATGTGTCTTGAGCACACTGACAAGACAAGCGGTAACACTAGTGCAATCTATGTTATCATTTTTTTCAATATGAGCCACGATTAAGAGGGGTGCAAAATTTTGAAGAAAATTCAAGTACATGGATCCTTGAATACAACTATCAAGAGTTGTGATAGAGAACAACGGCCTTTTCAATTTTAGTTTCCCATTAACCATAGAAATTTATATATATATATATATATATATAATTCCAAGTGTCAATAGTTAAAAGCACAAAAACAAGTCTCGTCCAATCTTTGGTTGAATTCTCTCTTCATATAAACATCAGTACTCTTCTATCTCTTTCCTCGTTCCGATCCACCATCAAATCTGATCTTCTCTTGCTTACTTCCCACTGCAAACACAGTGGCAATTACCGACTTAGAATTATTAATGTTAGACAAATATAGCAGAAAAGAAATTTTAATCCAATCTGAACAAGCACACTCACGGCATAGCTTGGAGAGTTCAGAGCTCTTCAACACTCGCAGCCTCTTCACAGTTGAAACAAACATGCTGTAAAACGCACATTAAGGGAACATGTTACAACATTTACCAAATACAAACCAAAACTACACTGCAGCAAATCTGGAAGAATATTATTGTCAGGCAGTTAAATAATGTTAATTCATCCACCAAGAAACCTAAATATAAGGAGGAGCAGGCTGTCGATATTAGAATTATAATATATGTAAAAGATCCTGCAGGCGGTCGATATTATAATATATGTAAAAGATCCTGCGCCATAAGCAAAAATCAGACACTTGGTTTACTTAATGAGTAGAATTATGCAGAGCACACTTGTATTATACTACCTCTTTCGTCTTATAACATACCCTCTCATCTCCTTGGGTTGAGTAATCAATACATTTTTCAGTAAAAAAAATTTGCCAATAGGGCAAGGGAATCTTAGTAGAGGAAAAAATAAAAAAAAATATTAACATAAATACAATCATACAAAGTGTGGTTGTTTTAGAAATATAGGTTCTAGTAATATAGAAGGCGTAATGAATAAATAAACATAGCATCAGATTCATAGTGATAAGAGATGCTTACTGCCATGGGACATCCCCCACAAGCATCCTGTCTCCTTCATTATCTTCATAAACCAGGGTATATTCCCCACTTCCATCTAACAAACCCGTAATCGCCTTCTCCTCCAATCGATTGTTCATAGATCCAGTGGCAGAAGTGTCCTTTTGCGCTGTTGAGAGAAACAAAACACAAATGTCACCCTCCACCTTCCTCTAAACAAGGTAAGATAATTTTCTAAAGAGAGTGTAACTAAAATTAATATTGACAACCAGCAAGAAGGCCTCTGAACAGTTCATCAACAGCAGTGGAAAGCTTATCATAGCTGTCATAGGCTTTAAGATCCACTTTTCTTCCAATGGGGACTCCGTCCATATTAATCTTTACAAACAAACCTTTACCGGAAATTTCAACTGGCTTCTCTATTGGAGCCTTGTTTGGTACCACATTCTGAGGTTCGGGTGCCTGTTTTGCAGCACTGCTACTTGCTAGATTCTTTCTGAATGAACGAATTGGAGGCCATCCCACAACTGGAGCAGGAGCAGTTCTGTTTTTTTTTTTTTTTCAAATATTTATTTAAGGCCATCAAATGAAAAATGAGAAGTTAGCATAAAAAGGAAAATTAAATGAGAGGGAACGTAAAATCAGGCCAATAGCAGGAACAACCTATAATCTAGCAACCGCTATTCAAGATAACATGAAGGACAACATTATTATTTTTTTTTAAATACTAACATGTAGGGAATGTTCAACATACTTTGTAGAAAGTTAGTGTAAATTTTACCTAGCTATAGCTATACAATACAGATCATATTATTTCCTACTTGTTCGATTTACAATCATAACAATGACTCCTTACCTCAATAATTTTATTAAATTTATTTCCTACTTGTTGATTTACAATCATAACAAGATCCCAAAAGTCAAGGTATAATTGTCCTAGTTGACTCGGCGCACGGATTAAAAAAAACAAATTGACTTGATTATTTATATTAGTTTAATGTGTACTTTCCTTTAAAGCCCATGTGTATGTGGCCCATAATTAAAATAAGGTGAAAAAGTAAGGATAAAGTGATAAAAGTGATGTTCTAAAAATGTAAGTTTCAAACTGGACAATTATTTTGGGACGGACAAAAAAAAAAAGGAGAACGATAATTTAGAGACGGAGGGAGTACAATTTTTTATTTTTTTTTAGGAAAATGATTGAGCAACAAAATCTGTTTACAGATTTCATTGACAGAAAGCATCTTAGTGTTGTACAGTACAAATGTGCACACATGAACGCTTGTTGTAACTGAAAACTGTAAACATATTCTGTTGCTGTAGCATTACTCTTTTATAGGTCACGCAAACTGGGCTTGAGACTTAAACTTTCATCCTCCACAAGAGTTGGTACTGACCAATTGAGCCAAACTCTTTTAGTGGGTACATTATGTTGGAATTAGGGGTTACAACAGTGTCGAAAACAGAGCGTGAATATATTGTAAAATCTTGCACGAAACACTTTCTAGCAAAAAATTATTCGACCCTTTTCACATGTCCCGGGTTACACGAATATTCTTGTGGGATAAGACTACAACTACCCTCCTCTTACGGCACTAAAAAGGAGATTACTAATGGAGTATTAGGCTAAATTGACGACATCAAAGATGATTCTCTTACCAAAATCACCAAGTTTTTTTTATCTGTTTCTTTTTTGTATTCTGTATGTATTTTAAATTCAAATTTTTGACAGTTAAAATTAAAACTACCAACAATTGTCAAAAAACTGCTAGAAAAAACTGTCAAAACCGAATTCAAATAGCAAAACCCCGATTACACCAAATGTCAAATGATTCCACTTCAATCATGAACATATTATTATCTACAGACACGGTTAATAAGATCTCAAAGCTGGAAATGGAGTGACATTCAGTTGTTATCCAATCAAACAAGAAAAGGGAAAGAAAAAAAAAAAAAGGAGGCAGGGTTGCAGCTCATTGCTAGTTTTCCCAAAACCTATTAGGTTTAACTAATGATGTGCAAGAGATCATTAAAAATAGCTTAACCACTTTTCTCTGCAAGAAATCCCAAAAGAAAAAAAATAGAACAAATAAATCCAGGAAAGAGTGACATAATATTCAAAAATAAATGAAAAAGAACAAGAAAATAGGAGCCGACACTTGACAAAAGAACAAGATAAAGAAATCAGAAAGAGAAAAAAATAAAAATGGTGATGGAAATCCATCATAAAGATTAAAGAGCACAAAGAGACATAAAAAGAGATGAAACAATGAATGAATGGACCACAAAACAAAACATGTAGCAATGAGGGGTGAACATCCCTCTGTCCTAAGAGATTAACAATTTTAACAGTACTAAAGTGAAACATGTCAAAAGTTGGGGAGGGGGAAGGGCTACCTTTTCTGAGAAGTGTTGTTGTTGGGCACAGCTGTGTTCACAGAACCTGGTAAAAATGCTTTCTTCTTATCTGCTGCATCTGCTCCTGAAGGTCTAGTGCAACAGGGCTGTGATGATTCCTTCCCCATCACAGTCGTGCTCTGTTGTAGAAATGAAGAAGCATTGTTAGCTTTACAATGGCTTCCGTTGTTCATCCATCTGTTTGATAAGTTGCCAAGAGAGAGAAGGGAGTCATGCTCATGCTCTTTTCCTTCGGATATGTTGACTTGTTGTGTATTGGTCCAATCTTCAACACCTGGTGGTCCCAGCCTCAGCTCAAGCTTCTTTTCCTCAGAAACTCCATGGTTTCTTCCATTAATGGGAGAACCCTCTGTTTCAACTAGCCATTGTCTCTCTTTGGGAATCAAATCCAGTAACCGAGGACAAACCTCATCCATTCTTGAATAACCATCCATCAAAAAAGTTAGAAAAGATTACTTTGATTCAATGAATCAATACCCAGATAGAAAATCAACCTTCCTTTCAACTTTCAGATCAAAACCCACCAAGAAGATGAAGAAAAGTCCACTGCAAAGTCAAAATACGCGCTAGTTAGAGCAAAATCATTAAGAAACAGACGCACACACAGACACAAAACAAAAGATAAAATTACCTTGAAGTGGTTAACCGAAGCTCAAATTAACAGAAACCCACATACTGGAATCCTAAAAAATTGAGCTGTTTTTGCTCCAAAATCAAGAAACAGGGGAACGAGTTATAGCTTGAAAGACAAAGCAGAGGCAAAGATTCAAACCTAAGATCACTACAAAAGCAGAGAAGGAATGGCTATAATGTCTCTCTCTCTCTCTCTTCAATGGTACAGTGGGGATATATGCAGAAGAGGAGGACTGAACGGAATGAAGTAAGAAAAAGGAAAAGAGTATACAACCAGAGAGATTCCCTTATCACTCAAAGGATACCCTTCCCTTCCCTTCCCTTAAACAGAAACAGGGATTAGAGTTTTACTCACGCAACCTCCTACACAAAAAAATAAATAAATAAACCTTTGGCCCAATTTATGTTTGTTGTTAACGTTGTTGTTGTTGTTTTGGTTCAGGAAGCAAAGCGTGCTGACCCCTTCCCCGTCTTTAAATAAAAAAGATTCTCCTCTGTTTTTTCTCTCTCTTAGACTGCGATTGCGATTCCCCCGCCTCCTTCCCTATACCTAAAGCACTGTTCCAAATCCAGTCCACTAATTGTAAATTAATTACTGGAGAATAGTATTATTTATGGGTCTCTAAATTAATTACTAAAAATAATTATCCAGACATAATGGAGTCGAGTCGATGTCAAATTTATTTACATGATCAAGTACTAGATCTGGTCAACGTTCTACTCTTCTGTTTAATGAACTACTCAATTAATTTTAGTACTATCATTAAGACATGAAATATTGTATTTTAGTAACGGTTACATTCTACAACTTTTACAATATTGCATCTTTCTAATGGTTTCATATTATATAAACATAAATTAAAATATGAAAAATGATAGAAATAACAAAAAATTCGTTCAAAATTTTCATTAATGACGAGTATGTGATTGCTTAAATTATAATATCACACGATGACAAAAAAGAAAAAAGCAAAATGATGATGTGGAAAGTGGAAAGAGGAATGTAAGGTTGTTGTATTTAATCGTTTTGATGCATTGAAGGACATGTCGTTTGGCCTTTTTGTGTTGCTAGCAAGTTCACCTTGTTAAGCACTTACCTTTGTTGTCAAAAGATCTCAAACAATCCCTTAAGCCCCACTTAAACATCACCGTTGTTTATGGTCTTAGTGGCTCAAACTCCTTGAGCCTTCAAAACAAATTTTAATTTGACCAAATTAGAAGGGTTCAGCTCGTGAACACATTCGTCTCGAGCTTGCATAGGGCCTTGAAAGCTTTGCCCGAGCTATTCAGTATTGGGAAGCTCAGATCGAGCTTGACTAGTGTTTTACAAGCTTGAGCTCAAGCTCGAACTAAATTGTCGAAGCTTATTTGACTAATATCTTAGGTTCAATCTTCAAACTTATAATTACTTATTCGAATTTCATAAAAATAAATTCACAAAAAATAAAATTCAATAGTTTTAATAATAAAAAAGGTAAAACTTAAATAAGACGGTGTTACGAATATTGTTTGTAAGAAGGTAAAAACTTAAATAAGACGGTGTTACGAATATTGTTTGTAAGAAGGATCTTTATTACCGAACTCATCTTGTATTAATAGATTGAGCTGTGAGAGAGTGAAATTATGTTTTATAAATTAAGATCCGTTAGATCGTTTTAGATGAAAATTACAAATTAAAAAAAAAAAGTACTCACTTATCGAAAGTGACATATATTGGGGAAGCTGGATGTATTTAGCAAGTTTTGGATAAGTTTTAATGATGAAAGTTTTTACTTACTCTAACGGCATCCACAATGTTATATTTTCTTATATTTATATTTTTAGTGGGGTCTCATTGCCACTTAAACATTTTTTCTCTTTTTATTTCATTTAAGAATATATATTTTTCATTCCTAATCTTTTTACACATTTTCTTAGTTGAGTCTCAATATCACTTCATTAACTTTACACTTTAATCTTATTTTATATTTCTCAAACAAATAAATTTATTTAATATATTTCATTTATAAATATTCCGTATATATAAATTAATTTATAAATAATAAATTAGTAATAAATTATATAATTTATAATTTAAATAATAAATAATCTATAAAACACATATTGTACATAACTCATAAAATTATATAAATAGAAAATTACATAAAACGTTAAAATTGAAATAAAAATACATAATGATCAAAAAATTTATAAAGCTCCCCAATGGTACACTGCTATCCCCAAACAAACAAAATTTCAAATCCCCCCAATGGTAGAAAGCAATTGATTTTAAAAAAATCAAATTTAACCAAAAAAAAAACAACTGGGACCCACAAAAATCTTTCTCACATGCCCTTTCCCCATGCGTGTGGTGCACGCACCCACCTTGGCCAAGCGGTGCACCACACTTCCCCCCCCCCCTCATTTCCCTTTTTCTTCTTCTTCTCCCGATATCATTTTCTTATTTAGGAAGTTGTTTTCTTCTCTCTCTTAGGTGAATTGTTAAGAAGAGATTCCACCGTTGCTAAATGTCATCTTCTTATTAAGAAGATTTATAAGAGGTGAGCAATGATGATGCTCTAATCACAAGATTAAGTAATAAATAAAAAATTGCCCTTTTGAAGGAGTAAAGAAATTTGTGGGGCAGGGAGGGGGGGGGTGGCGGCTCCAACATGAAGGCCATTTAGGCAATTGTGTTAGGCGCTTCAAAAATTTAGGCCCCAATATAAAATGATATATAAGGAGAGATGGCTAAGGGACATATATATGTAGTAATTAATCACATATTCTTTTCTCTTTATTAGTCCTTGAAAAAAGGAAATTGTTCTCTTTAATCACTCTCTTTCCTTTATTAAGTTCAAACGAAAATGATAAGTTTTAATTGTTTGAGAATAAATAAAAAAATATTTCCAACTTCTAAACATTATTGACTTTGGTTTTTTGTATCTAATTTGCTTTTCCTCTTAGAACTAATAACTTTGTATCTTAAAAAACTAGATGAATACATCGTATTTTAAATAAATAAAAGTTAAATAGTTATAAACCATATGAATTAGGCTTTAATTTTTTTTTTTATAATAATGATAGAGTTACCCAGTGTTCTGCAGTGACAACTTTGCTTGAAAGCAAAGTCGTGTGATGCAGCCATAGTTATCACCATGATGGTAACTTTAGTGGTAATCCTAACAATGTTGTTTTTTTTATACATTGTTTTAGGCCTCAATTTAGGTAGAGCAACCTTAGATTGTTCTAATTTTAGAGAGGGAGAGAGAGAACCTATGAGAGAAAGAGAGAGAAAGTTAGAAAGAGGATTTGCATGATCCATATTTGCAGGGTCTGTGCAATAAAAACATGCAGATCCCATGATTTTGTCCCTCTCCCTTTCCCTTTCCCTTTCCCTTTCCCTTTCCTCTCTCCTCCTCATTCTCTGCCGTCCAAGATTTCTCACATCCCCAAATGCAACATCCTCTAACTTCATTAACATAACGGGGATCGGGTCGTTAGCACTGTGCTTATTGACCATGTTACCCTTGCTTGGTTAAATATCGGAAAAAGACTATTTAAAGCAAGAGGATGGATAATAGTCCAATTTAGTAGGTCTAATGTTTCCTAAAGGTCAAACATATCAAACAATTAAAACTTGTTCGCTCATATGTGTTCAACCATACGTATTAATTTGTTGAAAAGTCCACTCTACCTAATCAAGTATCAACTTGGTCTCGAATTCCTAAATTATACAGGGACAAACCGTTTTTATATTAATAACGTGTACTCAATTTGTTTGAAAATGATGTTACCTTGGTACAAAAGCTAATGTGTGTTCAGTGTCTTAGTATTTGTGGTATAGTTAATCTAAATCTCTTCAAAATTCAAATGCTGATTACACTAATTTAATATTAAGTAAATAGTATGAACAATAAATGTAGTTAGTACACACACTAAATTTTATAGTTAAAACACTAATTTTATTTTAGTAAAAGCTTAAATTACTTCAGGGTCAAAATAGTAAATGTAAGGCCTAGAATAATTTTAGCGAAAAACTGCAGAGGAAGGTTTAGCCTCGTATTAGCCGGTCGGCTTGTTTGGTTGGATACTGGGAAACGCCACGCCAACCCCAATGTAGCTGATTAAAGTCACGGACACGTGTCAATGATTAAAGTGGTCCCATGAGAGCCACTCTTGGCGCGTGTGGCACTCGTGACTTTTCTTTCTCCTCACTATAGTTTTGGCTTCCGACCACCCAACATGTTTGAACTTTAACGCCTGTGTCTCAAGTCGGCGGAATTATTACGTACATTCCTGCCATTGCTTATTGACTGCCGTGTAATTAAAAAAAATCGTGCGGCGCGTGACGAGCGTGATCTAATTAATGAGTCCAGCGGTGAAAGCAGGTTATGGGAAATCTTATTGGTGCGTAAGCAACAATCTTTGGTGAGTCGCGTTGAAGTAGGGTATTCAATCTTGGGGGATTATCATTGCATGGTTCTATTTATCTGCTACTCGACGTAATAAATGTAGGTATGTACTACTCACTCCTTTTCCCAAAATTGTTGTTTTATTTTTTTTCCTTCGTTATAAAATACTCCGTACTTGTTTTATTTAAAATTTTATTTTTTATAATAACATTTTTATTATTTTATTTTTATTATTTTTATCTAACTTCAATTATAGGTCACATATATACAAGCTTTAAAATAAATTATACATCAAACTAATATTAATAATCAAATCAAATATATTTTTCTTAAAATGTATGTCAAGTCAACTCAAACGATAATTTTATAACAAACCGAGTACTATATAATCTTTTTTTTTTCCATTTCCTTTTACTTCGAAGTACGTAATAATTTTTTTAATTGATAGACTATATAATTTATAATACCTCCGTCACAAAATAAATATTTCCTTCATCCCAAAATTATTGTCATATTTTTCTTTTTCATCTGTCCCATAATAATTATCTTGTTTGAAACTTTCCTTTTTAGGAAAACTGTTTTACTACTTTACCCTTACTTTTTCATTTCACCTTAATTAGATAAAATTATTTTTTTAATCAATATACTATATTGTAGTGACATAATTGACCACGCATTTTCAATAAAACAAATGCTGCCAGTGCATTTGGTTTGGAAGCAAGATGTTAACAGTGTACTAATAATTTGGCCAAAATATTACCAATTTCGTGAAGTCTTCATCTTATTTCGTTAACGGGGTTATGATATAGACTATGTGGATCTTAAAATGATTTCTTTCGTAAAATTTCAAAGTAAATGGTATCTAATAACAATTACATAAGAAGGGAGGGATTGAAATAGAGCTTGTGCACCATCTCTTTCGTCGGGCGTCGACAACTCCGCTTCATCTCACCCTAAATCCATCGGAGCAGGCCCGTCTAGCTCTCTCTGCTTCATCAAAACCGACCATAGCCATCGTCCTCCTCTCTGCTCGAGTGCGCTCCTGCCGAGTCCTTCATCGTCGACCTCTCAATCTCTCACTTCCATTCCGATTCTTCCAGCGCCATCCCAACCTTCAACAGTCCGGCGAGCCTCCATTGTCGATCCATCAACCCATCTCCACAACCACCTCTATTTTATCAACACCTACTATAGTTGTCGTCCTGCTCTCTGCTCGAGTGCGCTCCTACCAAGTCCTTCATCATCGGCCTATCCATCTCTCTCCTCAGTTCCTATTCTTCCATCGTCATCCCTGACCTCAACAGTCCGATGAGCCTCCATTATCGATCCAACAAACCATCTCCATAGTCGCCTCAACAGATTCAAGTCCACTGCTTGGAAATTGGAAACTCCTCTATCATTTCAAATAGTCAATAGTAGTAGTATTGGTGGTTTGAAGATTTAGGGTTGGAAGTTTGAAGATGGTTGGGAGTTGGGACTTTGAAGATCAAGTTTGTAATAATAATTGGAAGGTAAATACTAAATGCATTTTTATTATACTAATTATTGAGAACCTTTTGTTTTGATATTATATTATACATCTCTTAAAGTAATCACTAAAGCCCATATTATCCACATCATCAATCTATTAACGAAGTTGGATGGAGATTTAACAAAATTAGTGACTTTTGCCTTCAAGACTTATTACATTTGTTAAATTAGTTTTATTAAAAGTACGTTGTTAAATTTGTCACCCCTAATTTGTACGTTGATTAAAAAATTAATTTTCCACTTTAATTATGAGCTACATATACATGAGTTTTAAAGTAAACTACACATCAAACTAATATTAATAATCATGTCAATTGTTTTTTCTTAATCCATGTGTCGAGTTAAACAAAACAATAATTTTGGGACGGAGGGAGTAATATTTTAGAAAGAAAAAATGTTCCAAAAATAAATGATGTTATAGGATTTTAAGAAAAAAAATCTCGCATTATATTAAAATGCCCTTACTAGTTACTCTTTAGCTAAAGATATGTTGTTCAAACTTTGATATATATATATATATATATATATAATGATTTAAAAATAGATATTAAGAAAAAAATAAAATAATCATGCAATTCTTCAACAATAATTGCTTGCAAATTAGGGTAGATCAATTTTTTTATAAGTTTTTTTAATCTATATGCAAATTTGTAAAAACATCATTTATTTTGAGACTGGGGTAGCATATATAAAGTCTACTAAGTTCAAAAATAATGCTCCCTCCGTCCTAAAATATATGACGTTTTGAGAGAGTTTTTTTGTTCCAAAATAGATGACACCTTGCAATTTTCAATGAACTTTTTACTTTTTTTTTCTTTTAATTATACTCATATTTATTGACCTTGTAACTCGTGTTTGGCTCTTTGAACAAGAATATCAAGACACCTCATTAATGTTTGGATAGTGGTAGTTTAGTCTTTACAATATGTTTCATTTGTCTGTGTGAAAAGTCTCAAAATGTTATATATTTTGGGACATGGAAAATAATTTTTAGCCAAAAACATCTTCCCAAAATGGAAACTCTTATTTATACAACATAATTGATGTATTGTCTTGAAAATTACAACAAATATAAATCACAAATTCAAAAAAAATAACATTGCCTTAGAACTTGCAAATAATGAGTAGTTGATCATGCCTTGAAATATTTATAACACAAGATAATGTAATTACTTCCTAAGAGGAGGAGGACTTTGATGAAAGCGATTGAACTATGTCGCTCTATGTAGTAAGTTAAGTGTAATTTTTAGATTAGAATTTTTAATTTATAAATCGTGAATTAGAATTTTTAGATTAGATTTTTTATTTATTGAACAAATTGTAATTTAGAGGCAAGATTCGGCTTTGGTTCATGGATTGTCCCTCTCATTTTAATTTTATATTAAGATACAGGGTACTGTCCCTGTTTATTTTTATAAATACTTTTGGATATTTTATAACGTTTATAAAATTATTAAAGACAACACTTTTGATAACTTTAAAAAACTTAAAAAATATTTTGTACAAAGTTTACAAAGGTTTAAAGATGGTTTTTTTTAAAATAAAAAAATAAACTATAATTTTTTTTAAAAAAAAGGAATATTTTTTGTTGAAAAAACGGTTTTCAAAAGGAACCGACCCAATGGTTCAAAACCGGAACCTTTACAGACGGTTTGTCGGTTCGGTTAAGGTTCACCATTTTGATTGTTTTGAACCGGTTCAAATTGGATGTGCATCACTAGATAAAAATTGTATTGTAATTATGATCAACTCCAATGCTAATTATATATTGCTTAATAATTTGATCTTGTGAGTGGAACAGAAGGAGTAATTTCTAATATGGAGTTAACATTTGAAAGAACACAATAGCTAGGATTCTCAAGAGAAGCCAATGTAGTTTCCAATGTAGCTTCTGATGTAGCTACAATGGAAGTCACAATGGTCAAAACAATCAAAACAGTGGAAGACGAATTAATTAGACAGGAAAACAGAACTCAAAAGTTTACCAAAACGATCTACAAGACTATGCTTGTAGACCTAGCCTCATGGCCAAAAAGATTTCACTAAAAGGATTAATTGTTTTACAAAAGTATTGTGAAATCACCAAACAAAACACTCTCACAAGACAACACGTCTTGGAAAGCACAAACCCCACAGAAAACAAGTATAATAAACGTGGGAAGAAACAAAACAACTTCCTAAAAACCTAACAGGAAGGCAAAAACAAATCCAGAACTCAATGTAGCTTCCAATGTTATAACATCAGAAGCTACAATCAAAACTGCTTCACGTCTGGAAAGAAAGACAACTTCTGAATCTTCAAAGTTTCAGCACACAGCTTCTGCCTTCGGTTTTCTTTCTTAATCTCTGCACCTCAGCCGTGTCCAAACCTCCTCTTTTTATAATGTCGAGATCTAGCTCCTACACACATGAAACAATCCGACTCCTACAAGAAGAAGGATTAGAGGAAAGGAATAAAATCTTCTTACCATATCCCTAGATTTTATTACCATATAATGAAGGAGACTAGATACCCGGTTGAAAGATGATTTATAACAAGATTTTGTTTCCAAATATAATGCCTAAACTTAAGGACCAAGGAAAACAAAATCTAATTAAAGATATAGATACCAAAAATGTCAAAACTTGTCAAATAAGAATTTTACCATGAAAGGGGAAACAAGAACTAAAATAGGCATGACCTATTTTACCCTTACAATCACCCCTTTTGTTGAGCATTTCTGGGCAAATATTATGACAAGTGTTGCTATTATCAACACAAACTTCAACCTGCATTCGTTAGAAAGAAACACCCAGAAACACCCCCTGAACAGATGTATCATACAGAAATAATGTTGGGCAATCAAAACTATATAAAATATCCACAAGCAGCTAAGAATCCTACCAAGCAGTTAAGAAGGCTACATAACCAATCAAGCAGTTAAGAAACTTATTACAGACCAAGAGAAAAAAAAACAGAAAATATTGTTTTTTATTACAACAACCAGGTTCAGAAACTTCAACAATCTTCTTCCTCAGCAGCAGGTTCAGAAACATCATGAACAGCAACCTCAGGAACATGAGCAGCAGGAGTAGCAGTAGCAGGAACAATTGGAACATCACCCCCTATTTGGCCAGAATGTAAGGCTAGCCAGGAGGAATATTGTGCAGCCAAGGATTGGAGGAGAGAAGTTTGAGAAGACATGATGGCTAATTGTGAATTAACCATAGCCAGCTGAACAGTTATGAAGGCAACAGAGATAGGAGCAGAAGGATCAGCTGAAATAGGTTATGATGAAGCAGCTGATGCAGTTGCATTGCCTGTAACATTGGGGATAGCATGGGCAGAAGGTTGGGATGTTGATGGACCAGGAGCAGAAGGAGAGGGATCTGAAGAGACAGGGGGATAAGGACAGGCTAAGGGCAGATTGAGAATCATGTCCCCTTTTAGGAGCTTAACAGATATATGAAGGGGTTCGAGGATAGGAGTAAGCCTGGTTCCAGCAGCTGGAGTAAAACCCTGAGAGACTAGGACTTTGTAAATCAAAGAAGGAAAGATGAGGGATCTTTTCTCTCCTTCAGATTCAGCAAGAGAAATGATTTTTCTGAAGGCAAAATCCCCAAAATCAAAGGGTTTTCCAGTTCTAACCTGATACAAAACTTTGGCATGTTCTTCTGTTAGGGTGTTGGAGTTTGTTGTGGGGGCCCAATTTGCACAACGGATTTTGTGCATAAGGGCATACAGTGAAGAAAGCTGTGAGGTGCTGATATTTGACCCTTTACCAGGCCATCTATGCACAATACCCCCAGTGAGTTCAAGTGCACAAGTATGCAGGTCAGATGTCATTGAAAAAGGGCCAATTTCAGGAGTGTTAAACAACTTATTAATGAGGGAGGAGGAAAACTGATACCATTTGCCACGAACAAAAACTTTTTCAAATTTGGGATCAGACACAGAAGAGATTTTCTTTTCAAGGTTTGCATAAAATTCATAAATGAGATCTCTAAAATATGGCGAGACAGAAGAGAGAGTGCCTAAAAGTCCTCTATCCATGAAAAATTGATTCAAGTTTTGCTCTGTTAGTTTAGCAGAGGGAATAATTCTTTCATCAACTATTTTTCTAGATGTATTATACCTAATGGAAGCAGCTTTGGAAAGAAATCGTGCAAAGAAAGGTTTACCAACAATAGCAGAAGAGGATGCAGAGACCATTGTAGCTTTGGATGTAGCTACATTGGTAACTACATTGGCAGTTGAAGCTCGACTTCTTGTAAAACGAATGGGAGCCTCTTCACCCTCATCACTTTCAGCAGGGGTTGCTTCCTTACTAGCAAAATCCTTGTCTGAACTATCATCAAACTCAGAGGAGCTTGATGTCTGAGCTAAATTTGTAGCCGGAGGTGGTAAAGCTTGGGGAGACCGTTGAGAAGATGCATTCTTCATTTGTACCAAGAAATCAGCCAGGGTACGTTGTTCATCAGAAAAACTAATGTCGGCATTGGAGGTCGAAGGTGAACCAGAACCATCATCGGAAGAGCCCTTGACATTTGTCGGTGTGTCGATTTGGAAGACAACCCGAGGTGAAGGAATCGGGTAGTCCTCATCGACCACATCGTCTACAGCAAGAACAGAGGTTGAAGAGACAGGTTTGGAAGCAGAAGCTTGAGTGACGGGAACATTGCAGCTTCAAAATCCTCATCATCAGAATCACTGTCTACGAGCAAGGCTTCTTCAAATTTGCCAGGAGACACTTTGTGTTTCTTGGCTCTAGCAATCTCGTCCTTACTCGAATTCTCGTAATTAATTGGGATGCCTCTTAGTCGCTTTGACCTTCGTGTGCTAGGGTTCCCAATTTGGGGCAACCCGGACAGGTCAACGGGATTATCCACATCGATAGCATTCCCCTTCTCTCCTGGTAGTATGACAGTTAGAGGTTCCGGAAGAGTCTGGACTACAACAATTGCAGATTCATGGTTTTCAGGGGATGACATTGGCGTCGATGTAGCTTCATTGGAAGCTACATTAATAGAGGGGTTCTGCTCAAAACTCTCAGAAGCAGTGCTTGATGATGAAGCCATGGGATTATCGTTGAGGGAGTCAGAGAGAGAAAGATGAAGAGGGATTTTAGAGTGGGCAAGCTTCGGCAGCACACCTTTATGGAATTGAAGAGCAAGAGATGTTTCAGAAAGTATTAAGGTCCAGCCACCTGAAAAACACACTAATAGATGCCACTAATTACAATTAGCCGTTAGTCACAAAAGATTAGGGAATAGGAGGGGACTATGGTAACACAACTAACCAGATTTTGAATTTGATGATAAATCAAATATTGACCAGATCACATTTAAGAGAGAGATAGAAAATCTAATTATGTAAGAGAAATAGGTGGAGAACTAAGAATGAGGGAATAACAACCAATCTTAGTTTTGAATTTTTGAATTTTAAAATTATCAAGGATTTTGAACAAACACATCACTTAACTAACCAAAATTTTCACACCACTAAACTGACAATCAGAAAGCATAATCTGGATCAAGAGCTCATGGAACACTACACAAATTAGACAACCACATAAATTTCAACATGAAGTACATTGGTATATAGATTGCACTTTATTTGAGATAGGACAAAAAGATCAATGGGCTGATATGATCAAAAACAGATTATGACCTATAAATTATGCCTATCAAATGCCAAGATCATAAAACCAATGCCATCACACACATGTGATAAATGTCTAGATCATCTGAATGTAGTTCCCAATGTAGCTGCATTGGAAGATACATTCGCCAAAGTTGTGATTTTATGTACACTTTCTCATCTTTTGTTCACCAAATCAGCACTCAACTCCCACAAAAACCATATGTACTTTATTTCCCTAGGAGAATAGCTTTACTTTATTTCAAGCATGTTCACAACATGCCACTAGGAACCTTTCACACTATTTACCAAGGAAGCCACTTTACTTTTTGATCAACCCATGAAATCCGAGGATTCATAGTCCCAAAAGAAAGGTGCCACAACCTTGTTCATAGGTAGCTCTTTTCCGTTAGGTAGCTTTCACACTTTTTCTATTAAGGGGAGTCAATTTTCTCAAGATCAACCCATGAGAACCTAAGTTCCATAGTACCAAGATAAATTGCTACATCCCTAAATTTCAAAAGGTAGCTCTTTCCTTTGTGGACTTAAGATTTTTCAATTGTTATATCATTTTTGGGAGAGAGTGAGGAGAATCAGAACAATGAAATCACAACAGACTTTGAATGAAAATCCAGAACAGCAAACAAGGGTACTAAAGCATAAAAGATGAAACTAGTGTGCCCCCCTAAAAACTCAATGCAAGATGCCTAATTTTTTTATATATAAGTGAAGGGTCACATGGCACACATACCGAAAGATTTCCTAAGATTTATAAATCTCTCAAAATCTAGACTCTTAGTGAAAATATCAGTCAATTGATTTTCAGTTCCTACATGTTCAATGCAAATAATACCTTGTTCAACCAAGTCTCTAATAAAATGGTGTCTTATATCAATGTGCTTAGTTCTAGAGTGTTGAACAGGATTTTTTGCTATACTTATGGCACTGGTGTTGTCACAATACATGGTTAATACATTGTTGTGTAAGCCATAATCCTTGATCATTTGGTTCATCCATAAAAGTTGTGTACACCCACTACCAGCAGCAATGTATTCAGATTCAGCTGTTGAGAGGGCAACACAATTTTGTTTTTTACTAAACCAAGAGATCAAGTTGTTTCCCAAATAAAAACATCCACCTGAAGTACTTCTCATATCATCAACACTACCAGCCCAATCAGCATCACTAAAACCAACAAGATTGGTGTTAGTGTGTTTTGTGTACCACAAACCCATAGCACAAGTCTCACCAACATACCTAATTATTCTTTTGACAGCTTTCAAATGAGAGACTTTAGGGTTTGCTTGATACCTAGCACACAAGCACACACTATACATGATGTTTGGACGGGTGGCAGTCAAATACAACAGACTTCCTATCATGCTCCTATACAATGTATGGTCAATACTTTCAGATTTTTCATCTTTGCAAAGTTTATTGGATGTACCCATAGGGTTTTTTTTTTTTTTCTGTTTTCCATTCTCAAGATTGAATTTCTTCACCAAGTTAAGAGCATACTTGGCTTGAGATATGAACATCCCTTCATGCAATTGTTTTATCTTAATTCCTAAGAAAAAAGTCAATTCCCCTACCATACTCATCTCAAAAGTGGAAGTCATGCAATTCACAAATTCTTTTTCCAAGGACTTGGAGGTGGATCCAAACACAATGTCATCAACATAAATATGTGCTATCAAAATGTGTTTATCTTGTTTTTGAATAAAAAGAGTTTTGTCCACCTCTCCCCTTTTAAACCCACTTTTCAAAAGATGGTCTGTAAGTCTCCCATACCAAGCTTTAGGAGCTTGTTTGAGACCATACAAGGCCTTTTTTAACTTAAAGACATGATTGGGTTTATGGGGATCCTCAAAACCTTTTGGTTGTTCCACAAAAACTTCTTCTTCAAGAATATCATTTAAAAAAGCACTCTTCACGTCCATTTGTTGAAGAGTAATATCAAAAAAGCATGCAATGGCAAGAAGCAGACATATGGACTCAATGCGGGCAATAGGAGCAAAGGTTTCATCAAATCCACCCCCTCAACCTGTGTATACCCTTAAGCCACAAGTCTTGCTTTGTTTCTTATTATTTCTCCCACTTCATTTGATTTGTTTTTGAAAATCCATTTTGTTCCAATAACATTCACAGAAGTGGGTCTAGGAACAAGATACCAAACATCATTTTTAGAAAATTGATCAAGTTCTTCTTGCATGGCATTTATCCAACACTCATCTTTTAGAGCTTCATGCACATTCTTAGGTTCAATGGTAGACACAAAACAAGAGGCATGGATTTCTTCATATTTTAGAGTAGACAAGCAAGCAAGTTTTCTATAGTCTACCTTACCTTTTCTTCTTGTTGACACCCCCATCATGTACATTACCTATGATTTGTGAAGAGAGATGCACTTTCTGAATTTTTCTAGGAATATCATGCCCATGATCAGTCAAACTGGACTGAATCTCTGCTTGTTATGAACCTATTTTAGCATCTGCCAAGTTTCTGTCCAATGTAGCTTCCGATGTAGCTTCTGATGTAGCTACATTCAGAACTACATCAGGAGTCACATTCTGAATCACATCCACTGGACTTCACGGATATGAGGTCTACATCGTTCATGTTCACTGGTTTCAGCTGCAGCTTCTGAACTGTGATCTCCAAAATCAAGAATTCCTGAAACATCATCCTCAATAGTTTTGTGGCCAAGATCCGTTAGATCATCAAAGACAATATTCATAGACTCCATGATAGTTTTAGTCCTAAGATTAAAGACTCTGTAAGCACGACTATTAGTGGAGTAGCCCATGAAAACACACTTGTCACTTTTAGAATCAAATTTAGAAAGATGATCTCTATTATTGAGAAGATAGCACACACACCCAAAAAGATGAAAATATTTTAATGTCGGTTTCTTTCCTAGCAAGATTTCATAAGGTGTCATGGTGCTACCTGGTCTCAAGAAGACCCTATTTCCAATATGACAGGCTGTGTTCAAAGCTTCAGCCCAAAACATTTTTGCCAAATTTTTAGAGTTCAACATGACTCTAGCCATCTCTTGAAGTGTCCTATTCTTTCTTTTCGCCACTCCATTTTGTTGTGGAGTTTTGGGAGTAGAAAATTCATGGGATATGCCATTTGAGGCACAATAGCTAGAAAAGGAAGAATTTTCATATTCCGTGCCATGATCTGATCTAATTCTAATAAGCTTTAGATCATACAAGTTCATAACACGGGTGTACCAAATTTTAAAAGCCTCAAAAGTCTCAGATTTTTCTCTCAAGAAAATTGCCCATGTGTATCTAGAAAAATCATCAACACAAACAAAGGTGTATTTTTTCTTTCCTAGACTTTCTACCTCAATAGGACCCATGAGATCTGTGTGAATCATCTAAAGGCACCTAGATGTGGAACACTGAGATATGGGAAGGTGAGAAGCCTTGATTTGCTTACCTTTCTGACAGGGTCCACATACCTTTGTGTAGTTCTTATCCAAGCTTGACAATCCTTTCACTGCATCATGTTTCACAAGCTCATGGAGCTTACGAAAACTCATGTCCTAGTTTTTGATGCCAAAGATCTGCAATGTCAAGACTAGCTTTGTGACATGTTTGGCCATTGTTGAACATATAACAATTGTCAGATGATCTAGTACCTGTCAGAAGACACTTGTTAGTTTGATCAAAAACTTCACAGAATTTTTATCAAACCTTACACGAAGGTCATCATCACATAATTGACTTATCTTGATCAAGTTGGTTTAAGCCCTTCCACATGATAGACATTGGTGAGATTTGGAAGACCATCAACATTCAATGTTCCTTTGCCAATTATATTACCTTTGGCACCTCCTCCATAAGTCATAGAACCACCATTAACACTCACATAGTCCTTCAAATTCTCAATAGAACCAATCATATGTCTAGAGCAACCACATCAAGTACCATGACCCGGTATATGAGACTTCAATATGAAGGTTACATTACATTGTTCATCATCGAACCATTTTGCACCAGGACATATGTCAAATGGCTCACAATATTTGAATTTACCTTTATTATTGCGCCTTTGGGAATCCACATTTGCTTAAGGTCTTAGGTTCTTTTTTACGTGAATGTGATTTGATGTGCCGAATGTGACTTCCAATGTTCTGTTGGTTGTTGCATTGATCTTTGCATCGATTTTAACAAGAAAGTCGCCTTACTTCTTCCTCATAGATAGCCTTTTTCAAAAACGAGAATGGTTGAATATGACTAGGCTTATGGCAAAATGACACACAAAATTTTTTCTTTTTTGATTTCGTTTTCAAAGAGATTTAGTTTTGAAAATTTTTAGTGAAATTTTGTTTAGGTTGAGAGGTACCTTCACCTCTCACAAACATCTTTGGTACAAAACCAATACCCGACTTCTGAGAGCTTACTGAATTCATCATCATCCATTTTTTGTTGACTTGAGTTCCATTTAGACATGGTTTCGTTGGCTTGAGTGGCTGCTCCTTTAATCCTTCGATCTCAACATCTTTCTTACTCCATGAACTTTCCGGTCTTGTAATGCACTCATACATTCTTCATTGGCCTTCTTGATTCGTTTGCCTTTCCAAGCAATGTAACTTGATGAGCTCCTTCTCCCAATCCTTGTATAGCTCTTTGTAACCTTCAGCCAGTCGAGGGCTACGATTCTCCAGGTCTTGTGACAGAGGAATTAAAGTAGCGATGATCTTCC
>CM028378.1:15997206-16086712 GCA_013146195.2 Codonopsis lanceolata | reverse complement strand
ATTTGCATGTCTGCATCGAGTATCACTAGATCGAAATTGTTGTGTTTAGAATACCAGGATGCCTAGTTTGTTGTTCTTGAAACATATTGATGATACGTTTGGTAGCAAGCGGATGTGATTCCTTTGGATACTACAGAAATCTTGCACAAACACAAATAGCAAACATAATGGCGTCTGCGCGTGGGTAAAGAAGTGAACTATGATTCTCGGTACTTAGTCATGTTCTCTTGCTTTCCTTTTCATCTTTGTCGAATGGCTGATCGGTAGACATTGAGTCTCAAATCCTTTAGGCTGAATCAGACCAAATTTCTTGATTAGTTCCTTTGCCTATTTAGTTTGGTGATGAAGGTTCGTGGAAGTCATTGAATCTGCAGATCTAAAAGTAGGTAAGTTCATCCATCATGCTTTCATCTCGAACTTGCTTTGCATCGGCTTCTCGAATCTTTTGAGGCTTTGGTTAGTTGATCCAAGATGATATAGATCCACATAGATTTGTACGAGAAGAGAATGACCTTTGCTTGAGGATGAATAGGTGAAGTGTAATCTATCCTTCTCTCACCACGAATCCTTGTTCTATTAAGAACTTGGATAGAGTTTCATACCAAGCTTTCTGGGAGCTTGCTTGAAGCCATAGAGAGCTTTCTTGAGTGGGTAGATGTGATCGATTTGTCGAAATGACAAATCACGGAGGCTATTCCACGTATATCGGTTTCTTGAAGATCACCATTCAGAAGGCACTCTTTACATCCATCGATACACTTTGAAGTCCATGAGCGAGGCATAAGCTAGAAAAGAGTATGCGATTGCCTCTAATCTAGCAACGAGGAGCAAATGTTTCATCGAAGTCAATCCTTCTTCTGTCGGTAGCCTTGAGCAACCGGTCTAGCTTTATTTACGGTGACATTTCCATCTTCATCTCTTTGTTTCTGAAAACCCATTTGGTGTAGATAATGGATGATCGATCGGCCTTTGAACTAAAGCTCCACACCTTGCATCTTTCAAAGCTGGTTCGACTCTTCTTGCATAGCTTCAATCCGGTTATGATCTTCAATAGCTTCATCAATCTTCTTTGGCTCGAGTTGAATCACGAATGCATATGCAAACATAGTCTCTTCTCGAACTTTATTTCTCGTAGAACTCTGTGTTGAGATCACCAATGATTTGAGAAATAGGATGATCTCTTGTTTCAATAATGGTTGGAGGAAGATCACTTACGGTGGGTTCTTCCCTTAAGAATTCGGAGTAGGTTGAGAAGGAGATTCACCAAAATGCGGTTCGAGAAGAGATAGGATCTTCAAAACCTTCATTTTACGGTGAACAAGAAGGATGAGTGATCGTAAAGGTGCTTGGGGTAAGCAGAAGAGATGGGTTACGGGTCAGCGAGAAGGGGAGTTGGAATCTTAGGCAGTGAGTTGAATGTCTGGGTGAAGGGTTAGCGATGCTGGAGAGTGTGCGGTGCGTTTTCGATGAGTGGAAGTAGATGTTGTATTTGTACTGTCTCATCATTATCGAGAATCATTAGCAACGTTCGGACCTTTCTAGGCTCTAACAAGTCATATTCATCAAAAAGAAACATGCACAGATTCTAAAATTTTTAAATGAGTTTTACTGAAAATGCGAAATGCTTTTGAATGTTTGGAATACCCCAGAAAAATTCCTTCATCTGATTTTGCATCAAATTTTCCTCTATATTCTTTTCCATTATGAAGAATAAAACATTTTAGAAGATTTTAAGAAATCCTATGTTGGGGGCTCTTCCTCTCCATATTTCATATGGAGTTTTGTTATGAAACTTGTTTACCAGGTGGATCCGTTTTTGAGTGAAACATGCGTAGTTGACGCTTACGCCCGAAGTACTTTGGAAGTTTAGCTTACGCAAAGCATAGTTCTTCTTGCTTCGATTCGGTGTTTGTTCTTCCGTTCGGCTACACCATTTTGTTGAGGAGGTACCTAAGCGAGAGAAGTTGTGACCGATCCGTGGTCATCACAAGATATTTTCTACACCATTGTTCTTTGAATTCGGTGCCATTGTCGATCTTATGTCACTAATGTCTTCAAGCTTTTGAGTTTGAAGTCTTCTAAAAAGATCCGTGACTAGATCATACGTCTCATCTTTTGATGTCATTGTTTCAATCCAAGTGAACCTAGAGTAGTCGTCAACTACTACAAGTGTATACTTGTCTCCAGATATACTGACTGTTGTGATTGGTCCAAAGAGATCCATATGCAGAAGTTGAAGAGGTCTATTTGTTGACAAGACAGACTTTCTTTTGAAGGAAGACTTGGAAAGTTTTCCTAGTTGACAAGCTTTACAACTCGTCATGGTCGGCGGAACGTAGGTAGACCTTTGACAAGCCCATCTTTTGGGAGCTTGGAGAGGTGCTTGAAGTTGAGGTGGATCGAGGCGCTTGTGCCATAGCCAAGCTGTTGTCACGAGCGTTGTTAGCTACTAGGCAAAGGCTTGAGAATCTCCTAGAAGATTTAAGTCCACGACATAGACGTTTCCTTGTCTATTCGGTCATTGTAGAGCAGGATTCACTGTCTTTGATGAGGCACCGTTGGAGTTGAATTGGCATAGTAATCCTTTGTCACTGGGATATGCTCAGAAGGTTGTGCTTTAATCCACTCACTAGAGAAACTTTGTTGATGGAGAGACTTCCTCTAGTGATTGAGCCATATTCAATTGTCTTTCCTCTTGCATTGTCTCCAAAAATAACAGTGGGTCCTTTGGCTTGACAAATATATCGTAAGAAGACTTGTTTCTGTCATGTGTCTTGGCGACCACTTGTCCAGTACCGATGTCTTTGTTTTCTGATTCTATAGCCATGAAGCATTCCTGAAAAAGAATTAAAGCAACAAGGTCCCCTTTATTTTCTTTTGGGTCCTAAGGATTAGCAACCTTTTGGAACCCATACACGACCTTGAGAGAACTAGGTCTCTCAGATCTTGGAGTGAACCTTAGCGGGCATTGCAGGGCCGGATGGCCTAGGCAATTGCAAGAATGACATAAATGGAAATTCCATAGTGAAGCTGTGGTGACTTTTCTGAAGAGTGATTATGATCATCCTTTTCTTGACATCCATTCTTGGTTCAAACTTGCTTGTTGATGGTAGACTTAATTGGTTTCTTTTGAATCTTCCTATGTAGGTTATCACGGACTTAGCTTTAGCTTGTGCGTGATTACCCTTTTAGGAGGATTAGGAAGAATACCTTTAAGTTTACTTTCAACAGGTATAGGAGCCTTGCCTGTTTCATTGACAAACTTGATAGTTACCGGTAGAGGTTTAGTAGGTCTACCGCCAGCAGACTTTGCCTTAGCAGAGTTGTTTCCAGTAGACTTTACTTTCTCTACCGTTACCTTTTCAGGTTTCTCATTTGAATCAGTCATCTTGGCTTTTCCTTTCTGAACTTTGGGGTAAACATAAGGAACACTTGAATAGCCAAGGCCTTGTTTCCCTTTATTTCCGAATGTCTGTTTAGAGAAAGATATATCATTAGCAGTCTTGGAGGATTCACCTTTCTCTGTGACCGAAGAGAATGTCGTAAGGGGCACATCTGAATATCCTATGCCAGTTTTATCATTACTAGATTTTTGGCTTGAAAGGATTTCTTCAAAAGCATCTTTGGAGCTGTTCCAGGAGTCAATTGTCTTTTGCAAGGCAATTTTCTCTAGGTCAAGTCCTTTGGTGTGCTTAATAAGACATTCAATTTTGTCACAAAGGAATTTGTTTTCTTCCTTCAGCTTAATACTTTCTTGTTGACATCTATTGAGGGTTTGAATCTCAGCTGCCATCATAGATTTCTCAGCAGTAAGTTTCTCACAGTTCTTTGCAAGTTTAACATAGGCTACTCTAAAGGAATTAAATTCTTCAAGCATATCTTGATTATCCTTGAGAAGTTCTTCCTTCTTGAAATCCTTCGCCACTGTTGGTTTCACTTTTATCCAAGGGAATAGGTGAAACTTCGACTTCATTTTCAGAGTCATAGGTAGGACCTGAATCATGAGCTATTAAGCATATGTTAGCTTGCTCACAATCATCCTCTTCCTCTTCTGAATCAGTCTCAAACCATGTAGCAACCTATTTGTCTTCAATGTCTTCAGCCAACATACCCTTTTGTTTTTGAAATTTTCTATAAGTAGGTTTTCGGTATGCTTCAAATTTTGGCTTTGGGAATTTGGAAGCAAAATGACTAGGTTTTCTACAATTGTAACATACAAGCTCTTCTTTGGATGAGCTTTCAACAGTCTTTCTAAAAGGTTGTTGGTGTGTGTTCTTCCTTCCATATTTTGCAAATTTTTGAAAACGTTTTACAAACATATCTAATTGTTTGTCTGATAGGAAATCATTTTCACAGGAGGAAGTGGAAGGTTTGTTTTCAACAGTGGTTTCTCCTTGGACCATGGCTGGCAAGGACACAGTTCTGAATTGTTTGTCTTGCTCTAGAGCTTGATTTACTTCAAGCTCATAAACCTTCAAACTTGCGTAGAGACTACGGAGAGTCATCTCGTTTAAGTTTTTGGATTCTTTCATAACCGTGGTCTTAACATGCCATAAGCTACCTAGAGAGCCTAGAAACCTCATGTTCATTTCCTTTTTATCATAAGTTTTACCAAAAGAAAAGCAGCTATTTATTACCTCACTGAAGCGATCGTATGCTTGTCTCAAGGTTTCCTTTGGATCCTTTTGAAGGAATCAAAGCTTGGATGTATGTGTACTTTCGTTATCCCTTGTGTCTTGGTCTCCTTCCAAGTATTCCACAAGAGCTTCCCACATCTCTTTTGCGGTTGTACATCGAATCACTTCGTATGTGCTTGTGTCTAGAGAGTCGGTGATTATATTAATTGCTTTACTATCAAGCTCGGCAACCGGTTTTACGTAGATCCTCTGTCCATTCGATTCTTCTTTGGGGACTTCTGATTCAGCGATGGAGGCTAGAAGGTTGGCCTTCATTGGTACATGTTGACTGCGCTACGCACTTCCATAACTTGTTGTCAATGGAGTTCATAAATCGCATTACTTTATCCTTCCATACATCAAAATGACCTTCGTCCAATATTGGGACGTGGTTAGCATTAGATGTAGGCGGCATGTAGTGTGTTTGTGCCATTTGATCATATCTCTCAAGAGTTTAATCTCGGAAAACTTGTTTTCAAAGAGTAAGGCTCGATACCAATTGTGGGTCCCAACGGGCACAATAATAAGCTAGAAGGGGTTGAATAGCTTATTGTACACTTAAAAACTTTTGTTTAAGTTCTTTGAAAGATACTTACAATCTATGGAAAAGATTGAAGTAGCGGAAGACTTTCAAAGCATTTGTTTCAAATGCTGCCGATAAGGACTACTAGGTAGACCTTTGACGGTTACTTAAGTTACGTTGTATAAAGGATAAAGATGATTAAAGCAATAAACATTCAACAGTAGACAAACGTAAGGAAATAACACAAGTAATTTGGGATGGTTCACACTATAAAGAGTGCTACGTCCACCACCAAGCGCAAATCAACCTTGATTTAAATAGTGCACTATGTTTTCCACTAGATCTATTACAAAGAATATTCCTAATGGATCGTGTACAAAATATTGACTTGTGTTTGGGGTCTAGGGAATTAAATATCTGTATAAACAAGATATTTAATTGCAAGTGTATATAGTTAATGAATGAATAACAACAAGAAGTAGAGAAATAAATGTTGATGCACGGCTTCTTGTTGTTGGCGACTTCTAGATACGTTGAGGATCTCTTGAATGCACTGAGTTGTAAGACTTGAAGTTATAGAGTTTCAGAGCAATTCTTCAAGTGTTCGATTCTTGATTCACTATTTCTTTAGTCTTTAATGGCAGCATTTATAGCAGGTGCAATCTTGAGAGCCGTTGGAGAAGACGAAGTCTTTAACAGCTCTATTATGAATGCATTAAATGCATGGGGCTGTCAGTCAAGAAATTCGTCTTCACAGATATCTAGAGCAGGGAATGATTTCTGAGATCTTTAAAAATTGGGGCAATCGGATGTCGGATCGAGAGTTGTTGAGCGGTAGTGACGATGCTTTTCTTGCTTTCACTGTTCAGGACGAAAAGTCTTCCTGCTTTTCGGAAAGCTGCTTTCGGCGGGCTTGATGTGTCAGGGAATGTCTCAGTTTAAATTCAAATAGAGATGAGATAAATTTAAACTGATCCATTTAATCATTGCTGGATAGAACACATCATGATAGACCAGGTGGACACAAGGTCTGCCGTTTGTAAGCTTTGAGTAGGTCTTCCGGTGAAGCTTGTGAAGAGGTCTTCATTGAACTGTAAAAAGTCCTATTTAAAAACTATACTTGGCAAAGTTCTATACACAGTTGCCACGCTAATCGATACGCAGCCCGATTAGCCACTGAAGTATAAAACTAGGGTAATGAACTGAACAGATATAAATCTAACATAAGAATCAACAATCAGGTTTCTCTTCTTCTAAACAAGAAGTTCAGAAGTTCGATGGAACATGGAATTTCGCTTTGTGGCAGAGAAGGGTTAAGGATGCCTTGGTGCAGGTTGGTTTAGGGAAGGGTCTTCTGAATAAAACTAGACCCGAAGATGTAAAGGAGGATGATTGGAAGGAACTCCAATGGAGGGCCGTCTCTAAAATTCGTTCGTGCCTTGCGGACGAATTGGTGTATCCTGTAATTGATGAAGAGTCGGCTACACATGTATGAGTAATTTTAGAGGCAAAATATATGTCAAAATCCTTGTCAAATAAGCTGGCATCTCAAGCAAAGGTTATATGTGCTTATGATGGTAGAAGGGCTGATCTCAACGCTCACATAAACACGTTTACGCAAATCATCAATGATTTTCTACGGGTGGAGGTAATGTTTGAGGAAGAAGACAAGGCATTGATGCTGCTAAACTCGTTGCCATCTTCCACAACGTATGAAAATCTTGTACCTACGTTGACGTGGGGGAAAGATACTCTTGAGTTGGGACCTGCTACAGAGGCTCTCTCATCTTTTCATCAACGAAAGAAAACCGTTGTTTTTTTGTTTAATTTAAGGAAACATGGGCGGCACCCTGCAGAAATTTATTGATAAAAAGAAAATACAAACTTGATAAAAAATTATTGATAAAAAGAAAACAGTTGTTGATGAACCGCTAGGAGAAGGGATGTATGTGAAGGAGAACATGGATCGTGGGAGGTCACAATCCAGAGACAACTCAAAGAATCATCAGAATTCCCGGTCGCAGTCAAGGAAGAAGTACAAGGGAAATTGCTACAAGTGTGGGAAGAAGGGGCACAAGAGGCAGGATTGTCCGGAGAAAGGCAATAATGGTGCTGGTTCGTCGAAGTCAGCTAATGTGGTTATGGATGGTTCATATGAAGATGATGATATGCTTTTAATTTCATCAACAGTAGACCACCCTGCAGATTTTTGGATTCTGGATTCAGCATGTTCGTTTCATGTAACGTCCAATCGTGATTGGTTTGACACTTACAAGTCAGTTAATTATGGTGTAGTTACTATGGGTAATGGTGCATCTTGTAAAATTGTTGGCATAGGTACTATTAGAATTAAAATGTTTGATGGTGTGGTACGAACGTTGTGTGATGTTAGACATGTACCGGAAGTTTCTAAAAATTTGATCTCATTAGGTACTTTAGACTGTAATGGCTGTAGTTATAGATCTAAAGATGGTATGATGAGAGTTTGTAAGGGTGCATTGGTGGTGATGAAGGGTGAGAAAGGATCCAAAAATATCTATAGATTGCTTGGTAGCACTGTTGTAGGTGGAGCTAGTTCTGTAGAGTCGGAATCTAAAGTAGATGAGGCTACTACTATTTGGCACATGAGATTAGGTCACATGGGGGAAAGAGGTATGAAGGAGCTTCATAAGAGGAATATGTTGAAGGGTGTTAAAACTTGCAAACTTGATTTTTGTAAGTGTTGTGTTCTTGGAAAGCAAAACAAAGTGCAATTCAAGACGGCTAAACACACAACAGAGGGAATCCTTGATTACATTCATACAGATGTTTGGGGGCTAGTGAGAACAACATCAAGGTATGAACATTTGTACTTCTTGACATTTATTGATGACTTTTCGAAGAAGGTTTGGGTTTACTTCATGAAGCACAAGAATAAGACTTTTGATAAGTTCAAATTATGGAAGGCTGAAGTGGAAAATCAAACGGGCAGGAAGGTTAAATATTTGAGAAGTGACAATGGTACAGAGTACACGTATAAGGGGTTCAAGATGTTTAGCATGGAGCATGGAATCAAAAGGCACTATAAAGTACGCAGGGCACCATAACAAAATGGTATGGCAGAAAGGTTAAACCGATCTATTGCGGAAAGGGCTCGGTGTCTACGATTGAATGCAGGGTTAGCAAAGTGTTTTGGGGAAGATATAGTGAGTATGGCTTGCTTCTTAATAAACAGATCACCAAGGGTGTCACTAGATTGCACGGTTCCAGAAGAGGTATGGATGGGTTCTGAGGTAGACTACTCCGATATTCAGGTGTTTGGGTGTCCATCTTATGTGTATATACCTAGTGAAGAAAGATCGAAGCTTGATCCAAAGTCCAAACAGTGTATCTTTCTCGGTTTCGCAAAAGGGGTAAAGGATTACAGACTTTGAGATCCCAAGTCAAGCAAGGTGGTGATCAGCAGGGATGTTTTTTTCGATGAGAAATCTATGTTAAAGTGTACTCATGAAGAAAAGGAGAAACAGGTGCCAGAAAACGATAGGGGTAATAAGCATGTTATTGAGGTGGAGCTACCAGAGGTGGATTTGGATTGCACTCTTCCCGATCCTGATGTAACTACACAAGAAGTTAAAGAAGAAAATCTTTCAAGTGGAAGACCCAAGAGAACAATCAGACCACCAGTCAGGTATGAGTTTGAAGATTTGGTTTCTTATGCTCTTGTTCTTAGTGGTGGAGATCTAAATACTTATCGGGAGGCAATAAAAAGCCCAGAAAAAGATAAGTGGGTGACTGCTATGGCAGAAGAGATAGAATCACTTCACAAGAATAACACATGGGAGTTGGTGGAACTCCCCAAGGGGAAATGAGAAATTGGTTGTAAATGGGTATTCAAGCGAAAGGAAGCAGTATCATAAAAAGACGGGGAAAAGTTCAAGGCACGGTTAGTGGCAAAGGGGTACTTGCAGCAACAAGGGATAAATTATAATGAGATTTTTTCGCCTGTTGTGAGACACTTCGATCAGAATTGTGTTGGGTCTTGTAGCGCACAATAATATGGTGTTAATTAGAGCAGATGGATATGAAGACTGCTTTTCTACACGGTGAGTTGGAAGAACAGATCTTCATGGGGCAGTCACATGACATGAGCATTTAGTTTGTAAACTGAAGAAGTCATTTTATGGGCTAAAGCAGTCTTCGCGACAGTGGTACACCTGGTTCGACACTTATATAGTTAGTATTGGCTATAAGAGGTGTGAATATGATTGATGTGTGTATGTGAGAAGCCTTGATGATGGCTCTATTATTTTTCTGTTACTGTATGTGGATGATATGCGTATTGCTAGTAGAAGTGTTAATGAGGTCAAGAAATTAAAGACCTTGTTAAGTAAGGAATTTGACATGAAGGATTTGGGGGCTGCCAAGAAGATTCTTCGTATGGAGATTTGTCGAGACAGAAAATCTAGAAGATTGTGGTTGTCTCAAGTCGGCTATGTTGAGAAGTTGTTAGAGAGGTTTAACATGGGAGATGCAAAACCAGTGTCAACACCGTTGGCGAATCACTTCAGTTTATCCACCTCAGATTCCCCAACTACAATTGAAGAAACTCAACACATGTCAAAGGTTACCTATGCAAGTGCAGTGGGATGTCTCATGTATGCCATGGTATGTACTAGACCAGATTTGGCACAGGCAATTCAGTGTGGTAAGCAAGTATATGGCTAATCCAGGCAGATTGCATTGGGAGGCAGTCAAGTGGATTTTTAGATATTTGAAGGGCACTGTAGACTATGGTATTATGTTTGAGAGGTAGAGTGTGGGTCTTTCAGTGGTGGGTTATGTTGATTTAGATTATGCATGCGATAATGATCGTAGGAGATCTACCACAGGTTATGTGTTTACCCTAGCAGGTGGACCTATATGTTGGAGAGTTATGCTTCAGGCCATTATTGCATTGTCTACGACTGAGGCGGAATACATGGCAGCTGTTGAAGCTGCAAAGGAAGCCCTATGGCTTAGGGGCTTAGTCAAGGAGTTGGGTATTCAGCAAGGTGGAGTTTTGTTGCATTGTGACAGTCAAAGTGTAATCTACTTAGTGAAGAATCAGATTTATCACTCAATGACGAAGCACATCGATGTGAGGTTTCTCAAGATTCGTGAGTTGATTGATAATCAGGATATTCTGCTTGAGAAGATTCACATCACAGATAATGCTGCAGACATGTTGACGAAGCCAGTTTAACAAGTTCAAACATTGCTTGGATTTGTTGCACATCGCTAGCTATTAGAGATGTGGGAGGTCCAGTTCTACAGGTGCTCAAGGTGGTTTAGGGTTTGTGTTCTTTGTCTTCTAAGGGGTTGGGTGAATACCCGTCAAGGTGGAGATTGTTAAGAATGAGATGGCTCGATTAACCAGGCAACAAGTCAGTTCCCTCCGAGGGTTTTGGACAAAGGCATATTGAGTTTTGGGACTGAGCGATCGATTGATAAAAGAACATTTGAGCTGTGCTACTGGATTTGGCGCGGTCGCTCAGTGCTCTGGGCTGAGCGACCGCTCAACCCCGTTTTTAGGGTTTTGCTGCTTTGTCCGTTTTTTGTCCTTTTAAGGGTTTTAGGGTTTTTATTATATCCAAATAAATAGTTGTATACCTAGAACGTTTGAAGGAGAGTCTCTAATAAAATTTTGATACTCCATTAGCCCCAATCTCTCTCTCTTCTTTTTGATTGATCCTATTATAGTTTGTTAATTTGTTTGCTAGTCTTCCGCTGTGCAAAACACATGTCGAGCTCGTGGATACCTTATTTAGGGTTGAACAAGTTTGAGTGATTTTCTAAAGGTTTTAAGCACATAAACTTAGTCAATGAAGAAGAAAATGGATCAAATTCATATCAAGACAAGTTATTGTAAGGGTAAAATAGGTGGATAAAGTTTTGGTGGATATTTGGTAACAAAATCTTTAGTTGTATTTTTGGAAACAAAATTTTCCTAAAGATTTTTTGGTTTCTTGGTCCTAAAGTTTAGGAGTCATTTTTGGAAACAAAATATTCTTAAAGATTTGTTGATTTCTTGGACCTAAATCTTAGTGTTATTTTTGGAACCAAAATCTTTTATTAGATTATGGTTCAAACATTTTTGGTAACTAATATCTTTGTATAAATCCTAGGCAATCCGTGATTCTTAAAGCACTTAGATATTAGGAAATAAAATCTCACAGAATAGGTAAGTTGTTGGACTTTCCTTATTGCTAATCCTTTTCCTTGTAGTAGTTGGACTGTTTTTGCGTGTGTGTAGGAGATCGCATAACTATAAATAAAGGTGCAAGGATTCGTTCTGTTTGCAGAGCTTCAGAGAGAGAATAAAAGCCATACATCTGTGAGCAGAAGCAAGGAGATTCAGAAGCTGTTTTCCAGACCTGAAGTACAACAATTCACTTGAGGCTATCAATGTTATAACATTGGCAGTCACATTGAAATTCTGGAAAACTGTTTTGTCTTCCTGTTCAGTTTTAAGGAAGCTGATTTTGTTTCTTCCCACATATTTTTTAATCTGTTTATGTGGGTTTTTGTTCTCCAAGACTTGTTGTCTTGTGAGAATATTTTGTGAGTGATTTCACAATTGTTTTTGTAAAACGATTATTGTTTTTAGTGAAATCTTTGTGACCATGAGGCTAGGTCTACAAGTATTAACTTGTAGATTGTTTGGTAAACCTTTGTGTTTTATTTCGTGCTTTAGTATTAAGTATTCCTCTGTTTTGTTATTTTTCAGACCATTGTGACTTCCATTGTAGCTACATCGGCAACTACATTGGAAACTGCATTGGCTGATTTTTGGAGAATCCTAGCTACTTGTGTTCTTACAATTGGTATCAGATCCTCCTCTTGACGTCACTAAGAGAAGATTCTGGTTGTAGCCATGATGAATTCCAAATATGAGAATTTTGTTCGTCCTCCTACATTAATGAATACAAATTACTCAAATTGGAATGTTAAGGAATTTGATTTTGATGAAGAGTCAATAGTTCTTTTATCAACCAAGTTTAAAAATATTTTGAAAGCCAAAGAAAAAAATAGATTTTCATCTTCAAACTCCAAAACTACTTTCAAACATGAGTATTTTAAGTTTGTTTCCTAATGAAGACTCCTTCCAAACCTCTGAAAAATCTTTTTCCAACCCTTTTGCTAAACAGTCTACATCAAGTGATAAAAATATTGATTCTATTCGATGTAGGGCTTGTCAAGGGTTTGGTCATTTTGCTAATCAATGTGTGAATACTTTGCGTAAAAAAGATTTGCTAGTTTTTGGTGATCTTGAGACAAATGCACAAGTTTCAGATTCTGCAGCAGTTGGATATTTAGACAATGTTCCTGTACCAGAACAGACAGAATCTGCAAATTCAGGAAGTTCAGGCGATGTAATTCAGAATGTTACACCCAATGTGATTCCGAATGTAGCTACATCGAAAGTCACATTGGACAAAAACTTGACAGAAGCTGAAACAGACTTAGAACAAGCAGGAAATCAGTCCAGTTTGACTGATCTTGGACATGACATTCCTAGCAAAATTCAGAAAGTGCATCTCACTTCACAAATCATAGCTTGAAATAAAGTAGAGCTATATTCCTAGGGAAATAAAGTGCCTATGGATTTTTGTTGTGAAAAATTTATGATCTTGGGAGAGATATCTAGTTGAGAAAAACAAAAAAAAATGCAATATTGATCATAAAATCACAATTTTGGCGAATGAATCTCCAAATGCAACTACATTAGGAACTACATCCTTTGATCTGGTCTTTATCACTTGTGTGTGATTGCATTTTTTTTAATTCTTTTGCCTAGCTTTTAGTTATCATGTTTTTAGGCATAAAATTTTAGGACATGCATTGTTGGTAAGGATATCAGCTTGGTGAAATTTTGTCCTAAACTCAAACTATGCAAATCAATTTCCAAAAATCTCCATGTTGAAAAATATTTAGTGGATGTCTAATTTTTGTGGGAAACTAAGAGCTATTGAATTTGGATATGATGTGCTTAGTTATTGCTAGAGGTGTGATCAAATATGGTGAACACTTAATTGTGTTTTTCAAAATCTTGGATTTTTTGAGAGTTCCTAGAAGATTGTTTATCCCTCTTCCTTTTCCGGTCAAATAGGGGGAGAGAGATCAAGTGTTTTTGGTGATGATGATGAATCTGATTCCTTGTAGAGTCATCATGTTTGTTTTGTATGCATGTGATTGCATCATTGGTAGATTCTGATTTGCGCTTAGTAATAATTTCTAATTTTATTCTTTGCACAAATTCAGGGGGAGATGAGATTTTCTAACCTATGCAGGTTAGATGGTTTGATTGGTGTTGAATAAACACTTGTCTTTTGATTTGACCAGAAAGGCTCAACAAAGGGGGAGATTGTAAGGGTAAAATAGGCATGACCTATTTTGGTCTTGTTTTCACCTTTCTTGGTCATAAAGTTTTGGTGGATATTTGGTAACAAAATCTTTAGTTGTATTTTTGGAAATAAAATTTTTTAAAGATTTTTTGGTTTCTTGGTCCTAAAGTTTAGGAGTCATTTTTTGAAACAAAATATTACTAAAGATTTGTTGATTTCTTGGACATAAATCTTAGTGTTATTTTTGGAACCAAAATCTTTTATTAGATTATGGTTCAACATTTTTGGTAACTAATATCTTTGTATAAATCCTAGGCAATCCGTGATTCTTAAAGCACTTAGATATTAGGAAATAAAATCTCATAGAATAGGTAAGTTGTTGGACTTTCCTTATTGCTAATCCTTTTCCTTGTAGTAGTTGGACTGTTTTTGCGTGTGCGTAGGAGATCGCATAACTATAAATAAAGGTGCAAGGATTCGTGTTGTTTGCAGAGCTTCAGAGAGAGAATAAAACCATACATCTGTGAGCACAAGTAAGGAGATTCAGAAGCTGTTTTCCAGACCTGAAGTACATCAGTTCGCTTGAGGCTGTCAATGTTATAACATTGGCAGTCACATTGAAATTCTGGAAAACTGTTTTGTCTTCCTGTTCAGTTTTAAGGAAGCTGATTTTGTTTCTTCTCACGTTTTGTTTAATCTGTTTATGTGGGTTTTTGTTCTCCAAGACTTGTTGTCTTGTGAGAATATTTTGTGAGTGATTTCACAATTGTTTTTGTAAAACGATTATTGTTTTTAGTGAAATATTTGTGGCCATGAGGCTAGGTCTACAAGTATTAACTTGTAGATTGTTTGGTAAACCTTTGTGTTTTATTTAGTACTTTAGTATTAAGTCTTCCGCTGTTTTGTTATTTTTCAGACCATTGTGACTTCCATTGTAGCTACATCGGCAGCTACATTAGAAACTGCATTGGCTGATTTTTGGAGAATCCTAGCTACTTATGTTCTTACAGTTATTTTTCTCCCGAATGGAGATTGAACATGAAAACACAAGAGGTGAAAGAAAGAAATCTCACTGGAACTGAGTTTTCTATGGATTTTCCAATGATAATTGAGAAATTTACTGGTCTTAAAAACAAATATGGGTACACCCAACTTGTGGATTCGGAAGCAAGCTCTATTTCAGGTAACAAGAGAGAATATTATCTTTTCTCCTTTCCGCGAAAAGCTTATGTCAAGGTTTTATAAATCTAACCTCTCTAATTATTTGGGCACAAAAACTAGTTGAGTTACAACCATAGCTTACTTTCTTTAAATAAATATTTTGTTCAACATTAGGCATGGCTAAATACGGAGGACTAGCCAAGCTACGTTTTCAAGAACCATATCATAATTGTTCTAAGGTAATATATATGCCCCCTTCACTGTTTATCCCATCTACTTATGGGTTTATCAATTTCGTGTTGGGAAATGAAATCTAGTCATTTGTTGGAATCATTTGTTCCAACCAATTTTTTTGAACAAACATATGTAGTTTTTGAACAAACAATAATTTGTTCACAACTGGTTCAAACAAATGTCTAGGCACATTCGGACATTCCCTTACTGTGCTCACCTTTAACTTATGTCTACTAGAGAGAGAAGAAAAATGGAGATTTCATAAAGGTCCAGTATCATATGTTTCGGAAAAACACCTTCTGCTCAGGGGCTTCTTTTGTCCCTAAAATTGGCGGTCTTGAAGAAGACGATGGTTGGATTATCACGTTTGTCCATAATGAACATAGTAATGTCTCTCAAGTGAGTTAACTTGACCTTACAACTAGCCTAAGTTAATTTCTGTTTACGCTGGTGTAGTGATTAGTCATAAGTTTGTTCATAGAACATTTTGATTAATCTTTCCAGGTTAACGTAATTGACGCAAAGAAGTTCTCGAGTAAGCTAGTTGCTATAGTTACAATGCCAAGTAGAGTGCCATATGGTTTTCATGGAGCCGTCTTTTTTTTTTTTTTTTTTTTTTTTAATGAAACAGGGACGGTACCCTGTGGGATTTTATTTATATTGAAAAGGAAGTACAAACTTGAGGGGAACAACCAGCCTTGCCCTTATAAATGGGAGGACAAAGGAGCCTTACCTCGAAATGGAAATAAACAATAAACATAGGGCTAAGAAATTCTAAAGTAGGCTGTTTCACTTTTATCCAGAGAAATAAGCCCGCGAATACGAGGGGGCAGAGAGGCCTCAGACGAAAAAGAAGCGGAGGAGCCCTGGTCGCAACCAAAATTGGCAATAGCATCTGCCACTGAGTTAGCTTCCCGAAAAATGTGACTGATGGAAAGATGCATGTCTCGAACAATTTCGATAATAGATCTAATTAAATAGATGCTCTTCCAAGGAGGAGTCAAGGAACCGCAAACACAGTCTAAAAGAAGCTTGGAATCAATTTCCACCAAAGCATGTTTAAAATTGTGCAATTTCAGGCAAGTAATACCTTGATGTAAGGCCCGACATTCGGCGTGAAAGCTGGTAGAGTCACCATAAAAGGTATGGAAAGCAGAAATAAGATCCCCGGAGTTGTTGCGAATAATGCCACCGCCTGAGCTAAGCCCCGGGTTGGAAAGCATAGAGGCATGAAGGCTCCATGAAAACTTAATTGTGACGGGGTTTTCATGGAGCCTTCATGCCTCTATGCTCATAACAATAAGGAGATAAGAGTATTACGGAAACTTATTTGCTAACATATACCGTAATTTTAATCCATTGTAAAAAATGTTTCTAGCACATTTCTATATCTTTAATATCTTTGTAAATCAGCTTGAAATCCCTATAACTAGGAGCAACCCCAATGGTTACAACCATTGGTGATAGTGGCAGATCTATGATTATTTTTTTTAGTGGGTGCACAAATTTAACAATATATTATTGCAATACAAAGCTTAGAAATCATATTAGTGTTGAAAAATTATAATAAATGTGAAGGAAATTATGCAACTTTCGGCACACATTTTTTGATGGCTCGTTTGTCTAATGACAAAGTTAAAAGTAGAATTGTGTTCAATCTTTTTGAGCCGACCAACCGTGTGCTAGTGGACTCAGATGTAAGAGAGTGAAATTTTATCTTACGAATTATAATCTACAACACAAACTTACAGCATGAAAGAATACAATAGCTAGGATTCTTAAGAGGAACCAATGTAGTTTCCAATGTAGCTTCTGATGTAGCTACAATAGAAGTCACAATGGTCAAAACAATCAAAACAACAGAAGACGAATCAATCGAACAATAAAACAGAACACAATAGTTTACCAAAACGATCTCTACAAGACTACGCTTGTAGACCTAGCCTCAAGGCCACAAAGATTTCACTAAAAAGATTAATCGTTTTACAAAAATATTGTGAAATCACCAAACAAAACACTCTCACAAGACAACACGTCTTGGAGAGCACAAACCCCACAGAAAACAAGTATACTAAACGTGAGAAGAAACAAAACAACTTCTTAAAAATCTAACATGAATACAATAACGAATCCAGAACTCAATGTAGCTTCCAATGTTATGGAAAACAAAATCTAATTAAAGATATAGATACCAAAAATACCAAAACTTGTCAAATATGAATTTTATCATGAAAGGGGAAACAAGAGCTAAAATAGGCATGACCTATGTTACCCTTACAATCACCCCCTTTGTTTTGCATTTCTGGTCAAATATAATGACAAGTGTTGCTATCATCAACACAAACATCAACCTGCATTTGTTAGAGAAAAAAACACCCCCTGAACATATGTATCATACAGAAATAATGTTGGGCAATCAAAACTGAATGAAATATCCACAAGCAGCTAAGAATCCCATTAAGCAGTTAAGAGGGCTACATAACCAACCAAGCAGTTAAGATACTTATTACAGACCAAGAGAAAAACATAAAATATTGTTTTGATTACAACAACTACCAGATAGACATCTTCATCATTCTTCTTCAGCAACTTCTTCCACAGCAGCAGGTTCAGAAACATCATGAGCAGCAACCTCAGGAACATGAGCAGCAGTAGCAGGAACACTTGGATCATCACCCCCTATTTGGCCAGAATGTAAGGCTAGCCAGGAGGAATACTGTGCAGCCAAGGACTGGAGGAGAGAAGTTTGAGAAGACAGGATGGCTAATTATGAATTAACCATAGCCAGCTGAACAGTTATGAAGGCAACAGAGATAGGAGCAAAGGGATCAGCTGAAATAGGCTATGATAAAACAGCTGATGTAGTTGCATTGCCTGTAACATCGGGGATAGCATGGGCAGAAGGTTGAGATGATGATGGACCAGGAGCAGAAGGAGAGGGATCTGAAGAGACAGGGGGATACGGATAGGCTAATGGCAGATTGATAATCCTATCCCCTTTTAGGAGTTTAACAGAGATATGAAGGGGTTCGAGGATAGGAGTAAGCCTTGTTCCAGCAGCTGGAGTAAAACCCTGAGAATACTAGGACTTTGTAAATCAAAGAAGGAAAGATAATGGACCTTTTATCTCCTTCAGATTCAGCAAGAGAAATGATTTTTCTGAAGGAAAAATCCCCAAAATCAAAGGGTTTGCCAGTTCCAACCTGATACAAAACTTTGGCATGGTCTTCTGTTAAGGTGTTGGAGTTTGTTGTGGGGGCCCAATTTGCACAACAGATTTTGTGCATAAGGGCATACAGAGAAGAAAGCTGTGAAGTGCTAATGTTTGACCCTTTACCAGGCCATTTATGCACAATACCTCCAGTGAGTTCAAGTGCACAAGTATGCAGGTCAGATGTCATTGAAAAGGGACCAATTTCAGGAGTGCTAAACAACTTATTGATGAGGGAGGAAGAAAATTTGTACCATTTACCACGAACAAAAACTTTTTCAAATTTGGGATCCGACATAGAAGAAATTTTCTTCTCAAGATTTGCATAAAATTCATAAATGAGATCTCTAAAATATGGTGTGGCAGAAGAGAGAGTGCCTAACAGTCCTCTATCCATGAAAAATTGATTCAAATTCTGCACTGTTAGTTCAGCAGAGGTAATAATTCTTTCATCAACTATTTTTCTAGATGTATTATACCTAATGGAAGCAGCTTTTGAAAGAAATCGTGCAGAGAAAGGTTTACCAACAATAGCAGAAGCGGATGCAGAGGCCATTGTAGCTTTGCATGTAGCTACATTGGCAGGACTTCTTGTAAAACGAATGGGAGCCTCTTCGCTCTCATCACTTTCAGCTAGGGTTGCTTCCTTACTAGCAAAATCCTTGTTTGAACTATCATCAAACTCAGAAGAGCTTGATGTCTGAGCTAAATTTGTAGCCGGAGGAGGACAAGCTTGGGGAGACCGTTGAGAAGAAGCAGTCTTCATTTGTACCAAGAAATCAGCCAGGGTACGTTGTTCATCAGAAAAACTAATGTCGGCATTGGAGGCCGAAGGTGAACCAGAACCATCATCCGAAGAGCCCTTGACATTTGTTGGTGAGTCAGTTTGGAAAACAACTCGAGGTGAAGGAATGGGGTAGTCCTCATCGACCACATCGTCTACAGTAGGAACAGAGGTTGAAGAGACAGGTTTGGAAACTGAAGCTTGAGCGGCTGGATCAGTCTCTGTGTCAGCTTCAAAATCCTCGTCATCAGAATCACTGTCTACAGGCAAGGGTTCTTCAAATTTTCCAGGAGACACTTTGTGTTTCTTGGCTCTTGCAATCTCTTCCTTACTCGGATTCTCATAATTAATTGGAATACCTCTGAGGCGCTTTGACCTTCTTGTGCTAGGGTTCCCAATTTAGGGCAACCCAGACAAGTCAACGGGATTATCCACATCGATAGCATTCCCTTCCTCTCCTGGAAGAATAACAGTAAGGGGTTCCGGAAGAGGCTGGGCAACAACTATAGCAGATTCGGGATTTTTTGGAGAAGAGATTGGCGTCGATGTAGCTTCATTGGAAGCTACATCAACAGAGGGATTCTGCTCAAAACTCTCAGATGCAGAGGTAGATGAAGAAGCCATGGGATTATCATTGAAGGAATCAGAGAGAGAAAGACGAAGAAGGATTTTGGAGAGGGGAAGCTTTGGCAACACACCTATTTGGAATTGATGAGCAAGAGATGTGCAGAAGGTATTAGGGTCCAGCTACCTGAAAAGCACACTAATAACTGCCACTAATTGCAATTAGCCGTTAGTCACTAATGATTAGGGAATAGGAGGGGACTATGATAATACAACTAACCTGATTTTGAATTTGATGATAAATCAAATATTGACCAAACCACATTTTAGATAGATAGAAAATCTGATACTGTGAAAAGAAAAAGGTGGAGAATTAAGAGTGAGGGAATAACAACTAATCTCAGTTTTGAATTTCAAAATTATCAAGGATTTTGAACAAACACATCACATGACTGACCAAAATTGACACAACACTGAACTGTCAACAGCAAGCATAATCCGATCAAGAGCTCATGGAACACTACACAGATTAGACACCCACATAAATTTCAACATGGAGTACATTGGTATATAGATTGCACTTTATATGAGATAGGACAAAAGATCAATAGGTTGATATGATCAAAAACAGATTATGACCTAGAAATTATGCCTATCAAATGCCAAGAACATAAAACCAATGCAGTCACACACATGTGATAAATGTCTAGATCATCTGAATGTAGTTCCCAATGTAGCTGCATTGGAAGATACATTCGCCAAAGTTGTGATTTTATGTACAATTTCTCATCTTTTGTTCACCAAATCAGCACTCAACTCCCACAAAAACCATAGGTACTTTATTTCCCTAGGAGAATAGCTTTACTTTATTTCAAGCATATTCACAACATGTCACTAGGAACCTTTCACACTATTTACCAAGGGAAGCCACTTTACTTTTTGATCAACCCATGAAATCCGAGGATTCATAGTCCCAAAAGAAAGGTGCCACAACCTTGTTCATAGGTAGCTCTTTTCCGTTAGGTAGCTTTCACACTTTTTCTATTAAGGGGAGTCAATTTTCTCAAGATCAACCCATGAGAACCTAAGTTCCATAGTACCAAGATAAATTGCTACATCCCTAAATTTCAAAAGGTAGCTCTTTCCTTTGTGGACTTAAGATTTTTCAATTGTTATATCATTTTTGGTAGAGAGTGAGGAGTATCAGAACAATGAAATCACAACAGATTTTGAATGAAAATCCAGGACAGTAAACAAAGGTACTAAGACATAAAAGATGAAACTAGTGTGCCCCCCTAAAAACTCAATGCAAGATGCCTATTTTTTTTATGTAAGTGAAGGGTCACATGGCACACATACCGAGAGATTTTCTAAGATTTATAAATCTCTCAAAATCTAGACTCTTAGTGAAAATATCAGCCAATTGATTTTCAGTTCCTACATGTTCAATGCAAATAATACCTTGTTCAACCAAGTCTCTAATAAAATGGTGTCTTATATCAATGTGCTTAGTTCTAGAGTGTTGAACATGATTCTTTGCTATACTTATGGCACTGGTGTTGTCACAATACATGGTTAATACATTGCTGTGTAAGCCATAATCCTTGATCATTTGGTTCATCCATAAAAGTTGTGTACACCCACTACCAACAAAGAATGTATTCAGATTCATGAGAGGGCAACACAATTTTGTTTTTACTAAACCAAGAGATCAAGTTGTTTCCCAAATAAAAACATCCACCTGAAGTACTTCTCATGTCATCAACACTACCAGCCCAATCAGCATCACTAAAACCAACAAGATTGGTATTAGTGTGTTTTGTGTACCACAAACCCATAGCACAAGTCTCACCAACATACCTAATTATTCTTTTGACAGCTTTCAAATGAGAGACTTTAGGGTTTGCTTGATACCTAGCACACAAACACACACTATACATGATGTCTGGATGGGTGGCAGTCAAATACAGACTTCCTATCATGCTCCTATACAATGTATGGTCAACACTTTCAGATTTTTCATCTTTGCAAAGTTTATTGGATGTACCCATAGGGGTTTTCTTCTGTTTTCCATTCTCAAGATTGAATTTCTTCACCAAGTTAAGAGCATACTTGGCTTGAGATATGAACATCCCTTCATGCAATTGTTTTATCTGAATTCCTAAGAAAAAGTCAATTCCCTACCATACTCATCTCAAAAGTGGAAGTCATGCAATTCACAAATTCTTTTTCCAAGGACTTGGAGGTGGATCCAAACACAATGTCATCAACATAAATATGTGCTATCAAAATGTGTTTATCTTGTTTTTGAATAAAAAGAGTTTTGTCCACCTCTCCCCTTTTAAACCCACTTTTCAAAAGATGGTCTGTAAGTCTCCCATACCAAGCTCTAGGAGCTTGTTTGAGTCCATACAAGGCCTTTTTTAACTTAAAGACATGATTGGGTTTATGGGGATCCTCAAAACCTTTTGGTTGTTCCACAAAAACTTCTTCTTCAAGAATACCATTTAAAAAGCACTCTTCACGTCCATTTGTTGAAGAGTAATATCAAGAAAGCATGCAATGGCAAGAAGCAAACGTATGGACTCAATGCGGGCAACATGAGCAAAGGTTTCATCAAAATCCACCCCCTCAACCTGTGTATACCCTTGAGCCACAAGTCTTGCTTTGTTTCTTATTATTTCTCCCACTTCATTTGATTTGTTTTTGAAAATCCATTTTGTTCCAATAACATTCACAGAAGTGGGTCTAGGAACAAGATACCAAACATCATTTTTAGAAAATTGATCAAGTTCTTCTTGCATGGCATTTATCCAACACTCATCTTTTAGAGCTTCATGCACATTCTTAGGTTCAATGGTAGACACAAAACAAGAGGCATGGATTTCTTCATATTCTAGAGTAGACAAGCAAGCAAGTTTTCTATAGTCTACCTTACCTTTTCTTCTTGTTGACACCCCATCATGTACATTACCTATGATTTGTGAAGTGGGATGCACTTTCTGAATTTTGCTAGGAATATCATGCCCATGATCAGTCAAACTGGACTGAGTCTCTGCTTGTTCTGAACCTGTTTCAGCATCTGCCAAGTTTCTGTCCAATGTAGCTTCTGATGTAGCTACATTCGGAACTACATTAGGAGTCACATTCTGAATCACATCCACTGAACTTCCTGGATATGCAGGTTCTGTCTGATCAAGTACATGTTCACTGGTTTCAGATGCAGGTTTTGAACTGTGATCTCCAAAATCAAGAATTCCTGAAACATCATCCTCAATGGTTTTGTGGCCAAGATCCGTTAGATCATCAAAGACAATATTCATAGACTCCATGATAGTTTTAGTCCTAAGATTAAAGACTCTGTATGCACGACTATTAGTGGAGTAGCCCATGAAAACACACTTGTCACTTTTAGAATCAAATTTAGAAAGATGATCTCTATCATTGAGAAGATAGCACACACACCCAAAAACATGAAAATATTTTAATGTTGGTTTCTTTCCTAGCAAGATTTCATAAGGTGTCATGGTGCTACCTGGTCTCAAGAAGACCCTATTTCCAATATGACATGCTCTGTTCAAAGCTTCAGCCCAAAACCTTTTTGCCAAATTTTTAGAGCTCAACATGACTCTAGCCATCTCTTGAAGTGTCCTATTCTTTCTTTCCGCCACTCCATTTTGTTGTGGAGTTTTGGGAGCAGAAAATTCATGGGATATGCCATTTGAGGCACAATAGCTAGAAAAGGAGGAATTTTCATATTCCGTGCCATGATCTGATCTAATTCTAATAAGCTTTAGATCATACAAGTTCATAACACGGGTGTACCAAATTTTAAAAGCCTCAAAAGTCTCAGATTTTTCTCTCAAGAAAATTACCCATGTGTATCTAGAAAAATCATCAACACAAACAAAGGTGTATTTTTTCTTTCCTAGACTTTCTACCTCAATAGGACCCATGAGATCTGTGTGAATCATCTCAAGGCACCTAGATGTGGAACACTGAGATATGGGAAGGTGAGAAGCCTTGATTTGCTTACCTTTCTGAACAGGTCCACATACCTTTGTGTAGTTCTTATCCAAGCTTGGCAATCCTTTCACTGCATCATGTTTCACAAGCTCATGGAGCTTACGAAAACTCATATGTCCTAGTTTTTGATGCCATAGATCTGTAATATCAAGACTAGCTTTGTGACATGTTTGGCCATTGTTGAACATATAGCAATTGTCAGATGATCTAGTACCTGTCAGAAGACACTTGTTAGTTTGATCAAAAACTTCACAAGAATTTTTATCAAACCTTACCTGAAGGTCATCATCACATAATTGACTTATACTGATCAAGTTGGTCTTAAGCCCTTCCACATGATAGACATTGGTGAGATTTGGAAGACCATCAACATTCAAGGTTCCTTTGCCAATTATCTTACCTTTGGCACCTCCTCCATAAGTCATAGAACCACCATTGACACTCACATAGTCCTTCAAATTCTCAATAGAACCTGTCATATGTCTAGAGCAACCACTATCAAAGTACCATGACCCAGCTATATGAGACTTCAAAGATGTGAAGGTTACATTACATTGTTCATCATCAGACCATTTTGCACCAGGACATATGTCAAATGGCTCACAATATTTGGATTTACCTTTGTTATTACTGCCTTTGGGAATCCACATTTGTTTAAAGGTTTTAGGTTGCTGTTTCTGTGAATGTGATTTCTGATGTAGCTTCGAATGTGACTTCCAATGTTGCTGCATTGGTTGTTGCATTCGATGCTGCATCTGATTTTTAACCAAGAAAGCCTGCCTTACTTCTTCCTCATAGATAGCCTTTTTCAGAAAACAGAATGGTTGAATATGACCTAGGCTTATGGCAAAAATGACACACAAAATTTTTCTTTCTTGATTTCGGTTTTTCAAAGAAATTTGGATTTTGAAAATTTTGCGTGGGCTGTTTAGGTTCAGAGGTACCTTCACCCTCTCTCACAAACATCTTTGGTACAAAACCAATACCTGACTTACAAGACTTACCTGAATTCATCATCTCATCCATTTTTTGTTGACTTGAGTTCCATTTAGCCATGGTTTCATTGGCTTGAGTGAACTGCTCCTTTAATCCTTCGATCTCAACATCTTTCTTACTCAACAAACTTTCCAGTCTTGTAATGCACTCCTTCTGTTCTTCATTGGCCTTCTTCAGCAGTTCGTTTGCCTTTCCAAGCAATGTAACTTGATGAGCTCGCTTCTCCCAATCCTTGTATAGCTCTTTGTAACCTTCCAGCAGGTCAGACTCTGATTCTCCACCGTCTTCTGTGACAGAGGAATTAAAGCAGCAGTGATCTTCCTGCTTTCGTCATCTTCGATCTTCTGATGTAGCTACATTGGAAGCTACATTGGACAGAGGACCTGCACAATCAGTTTCAGAATCGTATACTGCAGTGAGAGTGATGAGATCTCCTGGATCTTCTCCATCACTATCACTCAAAGTTGCTGAAAAGTTTAAACCCTTCTTCCTTAGAGTATTTGCACATTGGTTTGCATAATGACCATATCCTTGACACTCTCTACATTGAATGGAGTCAATATTCTTCCCATTGTAAGAAGATTTTGAAGCAAAAGGATTTGTGAAAGGTTTTTCTGGTGTTTGAAAAGAATTTTCCTTGGGAGCAAATTTACCAGAATCAGGTTTGAAAGTGTTTTTGGAGCTTGATGATGGAGTTCTATTTTGACTCTTTGTTTTCAAAAAAATTTAAATTTAGTAGTCAAAAGAGCTATAGACTCTTCTCCAAAATCAGACTCATCAATATCTCTTTGAATATCAAGCAAGTCGGAAGAGATATCAATAGGAGCAGGCATAGCAATGTTTTTCACAATAGGAGTAGAAGATGATGCCCCTTTGCCTTTTTGTTTGATTTGATCATTCAGGTTCAATTCAAAGTTTTGAAGGATACCAACCAATCTTTCAAAACTCATTTTTTCAATATTATGTGCTTCCTCTATAGCACATATTTTGACATTAAACCTTTCAGGCAGAGTTCGCATCATCTTGCTAACAAGACGTTCATTTGTGATGGGATCACCTAAAGCAAGAGCAGAGTTAGACATGTCAAGAAGTCTACCATAATATGACATGATATCCTCTGATTCATTCATTCTAGTGTTTTCAAACTGTGTGGTGAGCAATCTTAATTTAGAAGCACGAACACTAGCAGGTCCTTCACACAAAGTTTGAAGGGCCTCCCAAACATCTTTAGCAGACTCATAGTTGGCTATAACCCTAAAGGTGTTAGCATCTAGTGCTTTGTATATAGCAGACAAGGCTTTAGAATTAAAAGAAGCAGTATTCCTATCTTCATTAGACCAATCAGATTCTTTAGTGATCTTGACATCACCATCAGAATCAATTGTTTTAGGAGGACTCCAACCATTCAGAACAACAAGCCACGCTCTTTCATCAATTGATTTGATGAAGATGCGCATCTTGACTTTCCAAATAGAATAATTTGCATTAGTCAAAGTAGGAGGACGAACGACATTCTCATACTGAGAATCCATCACGGCTACTACCAGAATCAACTCTTAGTGATATCAAGAGAATGCTCTGATACCAATTGAAAGAACACAATAGCTAGTATTCTCAAGAGAAGCCAATGTAGTTTCCAATGTAGCTACAATGGAAGTCACAATGGTCAAAACAATCAAAACAGCAGAAGACGAATTAATTAGACAGAAAAACAGAACTCAAAAGTTTACCAAAACGATCTACAAGACTATGCTTGTAGACCTAGCCTCATGGCCAAAAAGATTTCACTAAAATGATTAATTGTTTTACAAAAGTATTGTGAAATCACCAAACAAAACACTCTCACAAGACAACACGTCTTGGAGAGCACAAACCCCACAGAAAACAAGTATAATAAACGTGGGAAGAAACAAAACAACTTTCTAAAAACCTAACAGGAAGACAAAAACAAATCCAGAACTCAATGTAGCTTCCAATGTTATAACATCAGAAGCTACAATCAAAACTGCTTCACGTCTGAAAAGAAAGACAACTTCTGAATCTTCAAAGTTTCAAAGACACACGCCGTTTTTTTCTTAATCCTCAGCCGTGTCCAAGCCTCCTCTTTTTATAATGTCGAGATCTCCTACACACAAGAAACAATTCGACTCCTACAAGAACAAGGATTAGAGGAAAGGAATAAAATCTTCTTACCATATCCCTAGATTTTATTACCATATAATGAAGGAGACTAGATACCCAGTTGAAAGATGATTTATAACAAGATTTTGTTTTCAAATATAATGCCTAAACTTAAGGACCAATGAAAACAAAATCTAATTAAAGATATAGATACCAAAAATGTCAAAACTTGCCAAATATGAATTTTGCCATGAAAGGAGAAACAAGAACATGTCCTATTTTACCCTTACAACATTAAACCGTATTCTCATGTTATCACACTAGAACAAGCAGAAGCTAGGTTCATCTTCGAATGTCGACTCCATTTCACTCGTAATTTGTTGGACATATTTCATCATTGTCGCCTACTTAAATCATTACTTTCGATATTTTATTAGCTCTTGAATTCATCTTTCATAATTAAATCTCTGGTTTAACATAAGAAAAATAGATAGAAAATATCTTATTTACGAATTGAAAGATATATGATTAATAAAGTAGAAGAAGAATTTTTTTTTAATGTCACCATGGTTGTTTTTTAAATATTATTCTCTCTTTTCGGAAACCTGCATGCATGGCTCAAAACAAATACAGTAATATTTTATTTATAATTTATAAATTATTAAAACACTCACTTTTTCACAATCACCTACAAAAACTCTTATTGTATAAAATAACCCAAAATATCTTTATTTTTGCAATCAAAAGATAATTTAAATATAATTTCTTGCTACCAACCAAACAAATGTTTGTATACAAAAAATAAGATTTAGTATTGAATTGTGGGAGCAAGGTACTAGGCCTATCTAAAACACAAGAAAATAGTTTTTATTTTACGTATGATGCCAAATCAATCAAATTTTTTATATGGGTTCTCGCTAGGCATGTCAAATTGTTCATGGATCGGATTCGGATCACATCAGTCAAATCTATTATCCGATTTGTTAAGAAATTATCGGATTATTTTCGGATAGTCAAAAGCTTAATCCATAACCTAAATTTTTGGATTCGGAATTTATTCACCCCTAATTAAAGTACTGAATAAAATTAATATTGAATTATTTTTGTTTAATCAATGGTTGAATAAAATTAAAAATTAATGATTTTATCTTACACAAACATGAATAATAATGTCAGTAAGATCTTAAAGTTCATCGTAAAATTTATATTTAGTAGAATTAGTAATAATTATTGACTAAAAACTCATTATTAGTAACTTTATATGTATAATATTAAAAAAAAATTAATCGAATCGGATCGGATCGGGTTGTTAATGGATCAGAACACCTTAATTCATATCCGATTTGTTAAGCTTTCGGATTTTCGAATTCATATCAAAATCGGACAATCAAATTTAAAAACTAAATACATATATTAAAAATAACATCGGATTGGATCAAAATCCGATCCTCTGACAAAATAAATAATTAAAGTAATTCTTATTGACTTTAAACTTGTTTTATGAAAGTGGTTGACTATATATAATATTCATTTAATACACTTAAAATATTTAATGATTTTAAATTAACGAATCCCTTTTCTTTTTTATCTCACAATTAATAAGAGTATTATGGACAATTTACTTAAGATACATCTCTAAAAATAAAATAAAAAGAGCATTCATTTTGGAACAATCCAAGTAAAATAGAGAATATATATTTTGAAATAGACAAAAATAAAAGGAACATCTACCTGACACGTGGTTGGGTAACTTGGGTTGAATCCACAATAAGGTGGTCAGGTAGGCCTCGAACCTCTATTTGTTTTTATTGGAGAAATTGTTGACCGGTTCATTCCTAATTTTCTACGGTGATAACTGAACGGCCCCTCCCAATCTCCTATCGACTTGGAACCACTAAAGGACACAAGTTTTGTTTTTAACTACTCATGAACATTTTTTAGGGTAAAATGACAAGTATATCCTTAATGGAATTCGATCAGGCACGCGCACTGCTTTGCAGTTCTAAGTCAATGCATCACAATTCCAATTTGTGAAATGAAAAACCAATTTTTGTATCATAAATCCAATTTGTGCATCGTAAATCTAATTTGAGTATCAAGATTTTCTGCATCATACATCTGATGCCTGTATCGTGAAATCTAATTTTTGTATCATAATTTCTTTTGTATTCTAATACCAAATTGATTCATCGTGATTTTAAAACAACGCATCACAATTCCAAATAGATGCATCGGGATGCAAAAATAATGCATCGTGATTAAATTTCTCCCTCCATCGGGATGCAAAAACAACTCATCACAATTCCAATTAGAGCTTCAGCGTGAAAAACCTTCTCCTTTTCGCCTCTGAAATATTTGGACTCATCATCACATATTCTCGACACGCTTAAGGCTTTGTGGAATACTTAAGAATGGGGTAGGCCTACACAACTTTTCTCCACGAAGCTTGCTCATGTGAAACGAGGGGTGGAAGAAGAATGTTTTGGTAATATTTTCAACAAGGTGCAAGAAGCCGAGGATGAGGTTAATGAGAAGGAAATTCTTATCGAGGCTTATAATAACCTAGAGGACATAATGACTCTCCATTTAGCCCGGGCGTAGAAAAAAGTAGTTAGAAACTGAGGACGCGTACGTTAGAAAGAGCATCTTAAATGGATGTCTGAAGGGGATGGTAATACTAAAAAAATTCACACTTCCGTTCAACAGTCGCATGAAGCTTTACATTAATAGTATAAAAAGATTCTAGCGGTTTTCTTCTTGGGAGTCTTCCAAAAGAGGGCATCGATTGATTTTTACTAAAGTTAGGCTCCGTTTGTTTTACGGAAAATGACTTCTGGAAAACGTTTTTCTCATTTTCGGGTGTTTGGTAACCTTAGTAAAATGTAGTCAACGTAAAATCTTTTCCGAGTCAACGGAAAATGAAGCCTTCTTTTCCGGAAAATGACTTACGGATTTATTTTCCGTAAGTCATTTTCCAAAAGTTCAAGCACCCTTCCGTCCCCTTCCACAATTACACATATTTATATACACGCACAATATTTCACTCAACAAATAAATTGTTTAGAAATATAAATAGAGTATGTGCATACTATTTATAAATTATAATTTTAATAAATACTCACTACGTCCTAAAATTAGTGTCAACTATATTATTTAGGAACATCTCAAACATTGTTCATTTAAAAAAAACGTTTTTTTTAATATAAACTATCAATTTTTTATTTGTATTTGTGAGATTGAAAAAATATAGAACTTATTGATTTGACACGACTAATGATAAATTAATGTTACTAATGAAAAATTTTACTTAAAAAGTTCAACACTATCAATTCATATATTGTTTTCCATAACATTTTCCATGCATTTACCAAACACGTGAAAATGTTTTCCGACATATTTTCAAAAGATTTACCAAATACTTGAAAACGAAATCATTTTATTTTCCAGAAATTATTTTCCGGAAATCATTTTTTGGAAATTATTTTCCGTAAACAAACGGAGCCTTAGCTGCAAGTGGAATCTATAACCGAGAACTCTTGGATGTATCTTCTTCCAAATCTTCCTTCAGAGGGTTTCAGCGTGAAAAAGATGGCATTTGGTTTGCGTCGTAGAATTTGTGATCACTTTTCTCCCGATTTTTTGCTCGTGAGGGTATTTTAGGATGAAAATTATAAAAGTGTCATTTTCGAGTCAAAAAAATATGGGACTTAACATGTTCAATTTTTGAAAAGTGTACTGGCCTACAAATTATCCAATTTCTACCTTTTTTTAACCCTATAAAGACACTTTTGTTAAATTCTTCCTAAGATGCCCCCGAACTCTCAACATCCACGCCTTCACAGCACCCAAATACTACCACGACAACTTCACCCAGTACTTCACTACCAAATTCTGGTCAAGCTCGTATTTCTAATGTATTAAAAAAAACCGGCGAGCTTGTTATTTCAATACAGGGGTGATGGTGATTGATTTGGTTAGATGGAGAAGAGTGTGAATAACGGAGATGCTGGAAAATTGGATGAGAAATTGAGAATACAGAAGAATTGGATGGGGATGTGAAAGGGGTAGCAAAGTTGGATGAATGCTAATAATATTCTTCTCAAGTTTCAATCATTACCTTTGAATAATCATTCAAATTCTGAAATGTGTATGACTCAGACCTCCTCGCCTTTTAAGTTTGATTGTTCTAAGTTATTGGTTGAATGTTTACAGAGATTAAGATTTCTTTTCACAGTTCATTCCACGTTTCAGAATAATGGGATATTGTGCCCACGAATTCCTTCCGAAAATATCTCTCGTGAGTGGAGATTGAAACAAAGGAGAAGCAAATATTTGGCCGGGGACAAGAAGGGTGAAAACCGATACATCAATTTAGACTTGCGATACAAAATTGGATGCAAGGTTATTCAAAAGTATGTATCTAGATACAAAATTTTGGATTTATGATTCACAAATTGGATTTGCGATGCATTGATTTGGAATTATGATGCAATGCGCCTAATCCAATTTCATTATAGATATATTCGTAATTTTGCTCAAAAAGTACCTTTTACCGGTTAAGTAAAATTATGAATGATTTTAACGGTTGAAAATTGGATGGAGACAAGAGGGGAACGGCCCGGCTATCTTTTTTTTTTTTTTTTTGGTTAATTCAAAGGTATATAATGTTTCAAAACATCAGTGAACTACGTCAAATGAAATCAAAAAATCAATAACTTATCTGAAACTATGAGTTTTCGAAAACAGCTAGTTTTTAAATTGTTGATGTAGTTTATTAATGTATTAAGTATTGATGTGGCAAAAATATCAGTATATCGGGGGTGTCGAAAGTCATCGAGATACGTGAATCGTTCGTTGACCGAATTGGTGATCAAATCGTGTCGTTTGAGTCGGATATCTGGCTTTATGTGGATCTCTGTAAAATAAGCACCTTGAATGGAGGGGGATGCCCCCCAAAACCCTCCGGCGTGAGAATCAGTACAGTATAAAAATACAGAAGTGTTTAGCCACCGTGTGTGAAGTGAGAACTGTAGAAGAGAGAGCGTCCCCATATTATGAGATAGTAGGATTTATTTATACCTGAGGGGTTAGGGTTGACTTGTCATGCATGGGCCAGGCCCATGGTATTCAGTAATCCTGTAAAGTATAGTGGGCCAATGTAGTGGAAAGCCCCTCGCCCAAGCGAGGTCCAAAAGCCTTTTGAGGCAGATTAAATATAGGCACTTCAGTAGCCCCTGGTCCTTATTCCTTGGGATTTATCTCAAGGGTAAGGAGTATAATTTTCTGACAAACGGAACATCTACTCAACAGTGTGATACCCTGATACTCGAGCGAAAGGATAAATAAAGGTCGACCGCGAGATACTCGAGTGGGAGGGTAATGTACCTCTACGTAGTGAGGGTCTTCAAGAATCCGAGCAACCTCACCATGGTGAGAGTCGTCTGGAAATTCGTATGCTCAAGCGAGAAGTTCAACCGTGGGATGCCCAAACGGGGAGCGTAAGTGCATAAAATAAATCCAGAAGCCTCACCATGGTGAGGGTCTTCGAGCAATCCAGCAGCCTCAACATGGTGAGGGTCTTCAAAATCTGAGCAGCCTCACTATGGTGAGAGTCCTCTAGAAATCCATATACTCAATCGAGAAGCTCAACCGTGGGATGCCCAAACGGGGAGTGTAAGCGCATAAAGGACATCTAGAAACCTCACTGTGGTGAGGGTCTTCGAAAATCCGAGCAGCCTCACCGTGGTGAGAGTATTCTGGAAATCCGTATGCTTTAGCAAGAAGCTCAACCGTAGGATGCCCAAACGGGGAGCGTAAACGCATAAAATAAATCCAGAAGCCTCACCGTGGCGAAGGTCTTCGAGAAATCCAGCAGCCTCAACATGGGGAGGGTCTTCGGAGTGATAATAAGAAACTCGGGCTCTAGCGCGAGTGTAATCTGAAGCCCAAGATGTGGCACGAGTGTAATATGAAACTTGGGCTATAATACGAGCATAGGGTGCGCGGGCAGAGAATAAAAACATGAAGCTCATGCTATGGCATGAGCAAGACGTGCACGGGCACGAGCAATAATGATCTAAGAGTCGAGCTGTGGCGCGAGCATGAGATGCATGGGCACGAGAATAATAATCTGAAGCTAGGGCTGTGGCACGAGCGTGGCGTGCCCGGACACGAGAATAATGATCTGAAGCTCGGGCTGTGGCGTGAGCATAGCGTGCACGGGCACGATAATAATAACATGAGGCTCGGGTTGTGGCACGAGCATGGCGTGCATGGGCACGAGAATAATGATCTGAAGCTCGGGCTGTAGCATGAGCGTGGCGTGCATGGGCACGAGAATAATGATCTGAAGCTCGGGCTGTGGCGCGAGCGTAGCGTGCACAGGCACGATAATAATAACATGAGCCTCGGGTTGTCGCACGAGCATGGCGTGCACGGGCACGAGAATAATGATCTGAAGCTCGGGCTGTAGCACGAGCGTAGCGTGCCCGAGCACAAGAATAATAGTCTGAAGCTCGGGCTATAGCGCAAGTGTAGCGTGCACGGGCACGATAATAATAACATGAGGCTTGGGCTGTGGCGCGAGCATGGCGTATGTGAGCACGAGAATAATGAAGAAACTTCGGGTTGTAAAGCACGGCGTGGCATGCAGCACGAGAATAATGATATGAAGCTTCGAGGCGTAGCGCGGCGTAGCGTGCACGCACGATACAACCCGTAAGCGTGGCGTCTGAACACGATAATAATAACATGAGGCTCGGGCTGTGGCGCGAGCATAGCGTGCACGGGCACGATAATAATGATCTGAAGCTCGGACTGTGGCGCAAGCGTAGTGTGCACGAGCACGATAATAATAACATGAGGCTCGGGCTGTGGCGCGAGCATGGCGTGCACGGACATGAGAATAATGATCTGAAGCTCGGGCTGTAGCACTAGCGTGGCGTGCATGGGCACGAGAATAATGATCTGAAGCTCGGGTTGTGGCGCGAGCGTAACGTGTACGTGCACGATAATAATAACATGGGGCTCGGGCTGTGGCGCGAGCATGGCGTGCACGGGCACGATAATAATGATCTAAAGCTCAGGCTGTGGCATGAGCATGGCGTGCACGGGCACGAGAATAATGATCTGAAGCTCGGGCTGTGGCGCGAGCGTAGCGTGCACGGGCACGATAATAATAACATGAGGCTCGGGCTATGGCGCGAGCATAGCGTGCACGGGCACGAGAATAATGATCCGAAGCCCAGGCTGTGGCGTGAGCGTAGCATGAGCACAATGTTCCTGGGCACGAACTGAACTAAGTGCTTGGTTCTGGCCAAGGCTTTGAACGGGCATGGCCCCTATCGCCCTGTGCGAGCATCCTGAAGACTACCTAGCGGGCATGGCCCTACTCTGAACGGCGACTAGCTAACCGGGCTTGGCCCTGTTCGACGTTTGCACGTCGAAACTGTTGCTAGTATATCAACTGGGTATAGAGATATACGACTAACAGTGTTGCTCGGTCACTATAGGAATCCGAGGTAGTTAGCCGCTACCTTGTAGGCATGGCCCCTACCGCCTGGCAGGCATCCTAGTACGTGAATCGGGCATGACCCTATCTTGCTCACATAGAGGATAAGATATGTCCACAAATACTCGGGTATAGAGGAAGGTTGACCGAGCATGGCCCTATCTGTTCGATTGGCGAACAGATCTTGTCAAGCAATCCGAAAGCAATTTGTATAAATAAACATATTAACAATTTAATGAAAAAACTTGTCTTTCTGTTGATAAGATGATAGTGGCCCCCAACAGGCTGAGGGTCTTGCCCGCTAGTGCATTAGGTCATCCGAATAGTTGTAAAGATATTTGGGCTTTTCCGTTTACAGGCAAGCCCCCTACTTTCCAACTGTAAGTGTTTACCTTGAGGTCGGGAAGTAATTATGGTCGTTGCAGTTTTCCTTCTGAGAAAGTCTGGGTTGGCACCAAGAATGTGCCTAAGGCGCTCAGCGCGAGCGGAATCAACTCTAACGAGGAGGATGTCATGGTTCTCACGGTTACCAAGACTTAGTTGACTTTGTTTGAGTACCTGAAAGTTTAGTGCATTATTTGCGAAGCAAACAATCCTTTTTTAAAATAAAATTGGGGTATGTATTATGCATTTAATCTTATGATAATAAGATGGTGTACATGCTAGCGATTTATGTAAATGACAATAAATAAATATTGTTATTAGCATGATTGGGGAAAATAACATCAATAGTGTGACATGCATCATCGTGGTGGACAATTTGATGTAAACATGACATAGTTATGAGCATAAATGCATTATAATTACTCTGATTTATGTCGCATAATAATTGTCACATTTGAATTTTATGCATTATTCACCAATTAATGATAATTTTAATCGGTTACTACAGTTAGCATGTCAAGTCGTCATGTCATATGTATTTATAGCATGACAATTTATTTGATTATAGCTATCTTGTGTAGCGCCGAGTTATACTCGTCAATTATTAATTTTCATAATCAATAATTTTAAAGAAATTATTGTCCCAAAATTATAGTTAAATCAGGGCATATACATATTGCATGCATATTTTACGCAAATTATTGTGTCTCATGTTAATTTGGAGTAATAAAGTAATCATGCGCATCATTTATAAACTTTAATTTATGTTTCGTTAACTAATTGTTTGCTAATAATGACAAATCGAGGTCATATGGGCAAAATCTGAAAATATGAAGGGCAAATATGGAAAGAATCCACCTGAAATATTAGGGAACCGGTTCAGGACAGTCATGAACTGGTCTGGATGAAGGTGAACCAGGTCTTGAACCCTTACTGGAAACTGGGCCGGTTCAGTTTAACCATCAAACATTCTGTTAACTTTTACTAATGATGTATAACGGTAGTTAACTGAAATAGAGGGAGCTGAGTGAAATTTGACTAAACAAAAGCGGCTGAAGTACAAAATAGCTGGGGGATGACGTCATGGATGACGCCAACCCTTCTGCAATGCGCAGACAATCACCGTACGTTAGAAACAGTGCCGGAGCGTGAGAACGCGTGAAAATGGCCAACCAGCGGCTTCGGGTGGCGCGTTCAGGCGCATTGCTACTCCGTTGACCTCGATTTTTGGGGCGGTGAACTCGCCTTGTTGAGACGCAGGCACTGGTGGTGTTTAAATCCCATTCAAGTTCTGGAATGGTGCAAATATTTTATGTCGAAGCTCTGCCGACGATTACATTGAATCTCCGCCTCCAGGAACTCTTGGCGACGCGTGAGGGAGCGTAACAACTCAGATCAAGGTGATTTTGATAGCTTCAGACTCATCTTGTCAAGACGCATCCCATGATAGTGCCTACTTTGTGTTACGACCTTTCTTTCTCTGCCCAATATGCATGGAAAGTGTGTTCGTTGTTGTATGTTCAATGGTGTTCCGGCATCTCATGAACGGAACTCCGTCGTGGCTGTTGGAGTTCGTCGCTAGAGTCGATTTCCCGGCAACGGAACCAAACTGATGTGGCAAAAATATCAGTATACTAGGGGTGCCAAAAGTCATCGAGATACGTGAATCGTTCGTTGACCGAATTGGTGATCAAATCGTGTCGTTTGAGTCGGATATCTGGCTTTATGTGGATCTCTGCAAAATAAGTACCGTGAGTGGTGGAGGATGCCCCACAGGAGGGCGCGTAGCCCCCGTGTGTGGAGTGAGAACTGTAGAAGAGAGAGCGTCCCCATACTGTGAGATAGTAGGGTTTATTTATACCTGAGGGGTTAGGGTTGACTTGTCATGCATGGGCCAGGCCCATGGTATTCAGTAGTCCTGTAAAGTATAGTGGGTCAGTGTAGTGGAAAGCCTCTTCGCCCAAACGAGGCCCAAAAGCCTTTTGAGGCAGATTAAATATAGACACTTCAGTAGCCCCCTGGTCCTTATTCCTTGGGATTTATCTCAAGGGTAAAGAGTATAATTTTCTGACAAACGGAACATCTACTCAACAGCGTGATACTCGAGCACAAGGATAAATAAAGGTCGACCGCGAGATGCTCGAGCGGGAGGGTAATGTACCTCTAGGTAGTGAGGGTCTTCAAGAATCCGAGCAACCTCACCATGGTGAGAGTCGTCTGGAAATCCGTATGCTCAAGCGAGAAGCTCAACCGTGGAATGGCCAAACGGGGAACGTAAGCGCATAAAATAAATTCAAAAGCCTCACCGTGGTGAGGGTCTTCGAGCAATCCAGCAGCCTCAACATGGTGAGGGTCTTCAAGAATCCGAGCAGCCTCACTGTGGTGAGAGTCTTCTAGAAATCCATATACTCAATCAAGAAGCTCAACCGTGGGATGCCCAAACGGGGAGCGTAAGCGCATAAAGAACATCCAGAAACCTTGGTGAGGGTCTTCGAGAATCCGAGCAGCCTCACCGTGGTGAGAGTCTTCGGAAATCTGTATGCTTTAGAGACAAGCTCAACCGTGGGATGCCTAAACGGGGAGCGTAAGCGCATAAAATAAATCCAAAAGCCTCACCTTGGTGAGGGTCTTCGAGAAATCCAACAGCCTCCACAGGTGAAGGTCTTCGGAGTGATAATAAGAAACTCAGGCTCTAGCGCAAGTGTAATCTGAAGCTCGAGTTGTGGCACGAATGTAATATGAAACTCGGGCTATGATACGAGCATAGGGTGCGCGGGCAGAGAATAAAAACATGAAGCTCATGCTATTGCATGAGCAAGACGTGCACGGGCACGGGCAATAATGATCTGAGACTCGGGTTGTGGCGCGAGCATGACGTGCACGGGCACGAGAATAATAATCTGAAGCTCGGGTTGTAGCACGAGTGTGGCGTGCCCGAGCACGAGAATAATGATCTGAAGCTCGGGCTGTGGCGCGAGCATAGCGTGCACGGGCACGATAATAATAACATGAGGCTCGGGCTGTGGCGTGAGTATGGCGTGCACGAGCACGAGAATAATGATCTGAAGCTCAGGTTGTAGCACGAGCGTGGCGTGCATGGGCACAAGAATAATGATCTGAAGCTCGGGTTGTGGCACGAGCGTAGTGTGCACATGCATGATAATAATAACATGAGGCTCGGGCTGAGGCACGAGCATGGCGTGCACGGGCACGAGAATAATGATCTGACGCTCGGACTGTAGCACGAGCGTGGTGTGCCCAGGCACGAGAATAATCGTTTGAAGCTCGGGCTGTAGTGCAAGCGTAGCGTGCACGGGCACGATAATAATAACATGAGGCTCGGGCTGTGGCGCGAGCATGGCGTGCACGGGCACGAGAATAATGATCTGAAACTCGGGCTGTAGCACGAGCGTGGCATGCACCGGCACGAGAATAATGATCTGAAGCTCGAGCTGTGGCGCGAGCGTTGCGTGCACGGGCACGATAATAATAACATGAGGCTCGGGCTGTGGTGCGAGCATGGCACGGGCACGATAATAATGATCTGCAGCTCGGGCTGTGGCGCGAGCATAGCGTGCACGGGCACGATAATAATAACATGAGGCTCGAGCTGTGGCGCGAGCATGGCATGCACGGGCACGAGAATAATGATCTGAAGCTCGAGCTGTAGCACAAGCGTGGCGTGCATGGGAACGAGAATAATGATCTGAAGCTCAGGCTGTGGCTCGAGCGTAGTGTGCACGGGCACGATAATAATAACATGAGGCTCGGGCTGTGGCGTTAGCATGGCGTGCACGGGCACGATAATAATGATCTGAAGCTCGGGCTATGGCGCGAGCGTAGCGTGCACTGGCACAATAATAATAACATGAGGCTCGAGCTGTGGCGCGAGCATAGCGTGCACGGGCACGAGAATAATGATCTAAAGCTCAGGCTGTGGCGATAGCGTAGCGTGAGCACAATGTTCTGGGCACAAACTGGACTAAGTGATTGGTTCTAGCCAAGGCTTTGAGCGGGCATGGCCCCTATCGCCCTGGGCGAGCATCATGAAGACTGCCTAGCGGGCATGGCCCAACTCTGAACGGCGACTAACTAACCGGGCTTGGCCCTGTTCGACGTTTGTACGTCGAAGTTGTTGCTAGTATATCAACTGGGTATAAAGATATACGACTAACAGTGTTGCTCGGTCACTATAGGAATCCGAGGTAGTTAGCCGCTACCTTGTGGGCATGGCCTCTACCGCCTGGCGGGCATCCCAATACGTGAATCGGGCATGGCCCTATCTTGCTCACGGAGAGGATAAGATATGTCCACAAATACTGTTGAAGGAATAAGAACCCAGGGTCATTATAGATGTCGAAGAACCTCACCCATACTAGGGCAGCTGTCATGGAGGAAGATTCCCTAGCGAGTGCCCAAACTGCGAGCTAGCTAGGATCAACTGCACCACTGTCTTTTCACTGAATGGTTTGCATACTAATTTTTCAATCTTACATTTCATTTCAACCCAAATTTTTACGAACTCTACATGAATTTTCTTGCAGACATGAGGCAGCTGGAAGATTCCAATAGATTCCTTCAGGCTATGAACAGAGGTGCCACAAGGAGGAACACTCAAATGGCCACCCTAGAGCCTGCTCGTCTTCCCACCGTCCCCGTTACAAACACGTGACGTGGGTCGAGCCGAGGACGTAACGAGCCAAGCCAGGTTGCCACCCCCGTCCCTACTGCTGCTCCTGCCCTCACCATTCCTACATCTACTTCATCGACCATCCCTGCCACTGAAACACAGTCCCCCGAACTTCCCACCGATAGGAGAACCAGATCGAGGACAGAAAGAATCGATCAGGTTGAAACGTCGAGCTCCCAAACGCCCTCATGGTAGCGAGATAACTTTCAAATGCCGGAAACTCGAGAACTTGCTGCCAAAATAATTACAGAGGTAGCCAATGTGCCCGACCTAGCCAATATTAATACAAACAGGCGCGGAGGACACGCTGCCACTGTCGGGCTAGTCATAGTGAAGAGGCTCCGTCATACCGGCATTCGAAAGAGAAGTACCGAGCATTCCAGCTCGGTCCTCATTGGTGAAATAGGGATGTGCATGGCCGAGGTAACTAACTCCCTTGCTCTGAAATAACAAATAAACCCCACATGCTTTTGGTTCTGACTGATCTTATCTTTAGGTGGCCTCCAAAACTGAGTTGTTATACGATCAGCTCCTAGACAACCTCAAATCCTCCGGCTCACTAACCGTAGAAAAGAATCAGCTCGAAGAACAAGTCAATACCCTTCGAGCTGAGCTTAAACAGAGCAAAGAAGCCATGACTATGAAAGTGACTGAGCTTTCAAAGCAAGAAGAGGAGAAGAAGACTCTGGAAACTCACCTTAACTTATCCAAAAAATCTGAGGAGACTGCTTTCAACAACATTGGGCAGGTGAGGAAAGAGCTCAAGGAAGCACTCAACTAAGGGTGTAAGTGGTTTGGTTTGGTTTGGTTTATGCCAAAACCACAAATCGAACCGCCTTCTAGTGGTTCCAAAAATCTCAAACCGAACCAAACCGAGTAAGACTTGGAACCGAACCGAACCGAACCACTCGGTTTGGTTTGGTTTTGTGGTTTATATAAATTATTTTTAATGAAATTAACCAACATTAAAAATAACTATGAAAATAAGTTTTTAATTTGTAATTAACATCAAAATTAGGAAATAACTTACTAACAACAAATTATCATAACAAATTCTAAAATAAACACAAACAATTGAAGAAATAATAGTTCTCCAACAATTAAGATTTTGTTTGGTTTAGTATCCGTGTGTGTGTGTGTATATATATATATAATGAATAAATCAAAGGTTCAAAATAGTTAATAAATGTAATATAATATATATTATATAATAAATAAATAAAAATATATATGGTGGTTTGGTTCGGTTCGTTTGGGTTGGGTTGGTTCAATACCAAAAATTGTAAACCAAACCGAACCGCGTGGTTTTCCAATTTTTGAAACCAAAACCGAACCAAACCAATTGGTTTGGTTTGGTTCAGTTCGGTATGGTGGTTCGGTGGTTCCGATTTACACCCCTACACTCAACCAACTGGAGAAAACCAAGGCTGAAGCATCTGAAAGAGAAAAGAAGCTAAGATAAGAGCTGTCCCAGCCTGACGAGGAGCAAAAGCAAGCAATCATTTCTGATTATAAGAGCTCTGAGGACTTCCAGGCCTGTGTTGAAGATGAGGCCTACCCTTTCTCCCACCAAGGGGTGCACCACGTCTTAAGACAGTTGCGTGCAGCGGGATGAATATTCAGCCAGAAGTGTTCGCTGAATGGGGAACTAACACCCTCTTCTACCCCTCTGCTCGCCCGGGACACGTTTTGGTTCCCTACACTGAGGACGAACTGATTTCTCTAGCCCAATCAGACAAACAATAAGGGCTCGCTGCTTGGACCCCTTCGGAAACCGCCGAGGTGACAGTAACATATCTGATGATCCTAGATCTGGATGGCTGATAAACGTATTTTATACATCTTTATCGGATACTTTTATGACTTAGAAATAGCAATTCTATGAGGCTTTTGGCTATTAATATGTGTTTTTGAGCTATATTGTGAGTTTTAGGATTTTAGGTGAACTTATGGAATTTATGAAGCTTTTAGTGAAGATTTCGAGGAAGGGTGCAATGTGCAACATTGGAAAAGATGCAGAAGAGACAAACTGGTCACCTTGCGGCCGCAAGCCTAAATGGCCTTGCCCTCGTAAGGTAGGCAGAAAGTTGCTTAGCCCGTTCAAGACCCTTGCGGACGCAAGGCGTAATCCTCATGCGGCCGCAAGGTCCCCAGAACCGCCTTTACGGGGTCTTTCACCTGGATTGAATCTCCTATTCCCTTCAAACACATTGGTATAAATAAAGAACGGTAGCCAAAGCCAAAAGGACGTCTAGAATTTGTGAGGTAACAGCTCTAGCTTAGATTTTAGTTTGTATTACGTAGTTTAGTCATTGTCCCTCTATCGTTTCTCCTCACTCTATTTTCTTGCTTTTTATTTTTTCTTATTTTAGGGGATGTTACCCTGACCAAAATACTATAATATTTGGTTCCCTCGGGGACCCATAAAAAGAGTCATCGTCATCACCCATCTCCATTTTATTTTTATAAAAATTTTCAAAAATGAAAAAAAAAATGTTCTAATTCAAAATTTTCATCCTCGAGTCCTGGTATGGTCATTTCGGTCGATGAGGAGTTAATACAATGAACCACATAACTTTTCCATAAATCATTCTGGAATTTACTTGATTCTGCAAAATTCTTGATTTTCTCCTGTGCACTTACACCTGTCGTGATTATGGATTGATTTGAATATTTTTATAAAGTTTATAGCACACATTTCATTTTAGTAACAAGATATGCACAAGAGTATGATGAATAGCCGTCCTAACATGATTGTTGCATTTAACTGTAACTTAGGGTCAATTGCATGATAAGTTAGATCCCTTGGATTTTTCTTACTAATATATCTCAAGCACACTTTTGAACCGTGTCTGCATGTTAGTCTTGATTGCCCATACCATCTGTTCTAGCGAATGCTTATGTGAAATCCAGTAATGTTAAATCTTCAATTCCACAACTTTCATAATGGATATGATATTTTATGTGTTTTACTTTCTTAATAACTACATGAGTATTTTGGCATTAAGATATGATATAGGCTATCTTTGGATCGTTTGAACCTAAATATTTCCCGACATTTTCTAAAAATATCCCTAGTGTCCCCTTTGAGCTTTATTAAAAGAATGGAGTGTGCTAAGCACACATTGAACCCCCATTCGACTTCGTTTGTCTAACCCACATTAACTTAACCCTAAAGCCTATACACTCTAGCCTACCCTTTGAGAGAGTAGGATGTGGGTGGAAAATTAATTTTAAGGGACCAATTTTCAGTTAAAAAAACTTTTCGAAGACTTCTTCTTCCCCGTCGATCTTACAAAAAAAATAGAAAAGAAAGAAATCGACGAAAAACGAAACGGAAGAAGAATAGTGCCAGAAGATTCAAATGAAAACATAGCTTTCAAAAGAAAAATATGATAGAAAAGTTCTTCTAAAAATAGAATACTATATATTTTTAGCTTGATATATTTACAAAACAAGTTTGGGGGAAACTGTCCCTACTTGTGGTCTTTGCAGGTCCTAGCCTAATTGGGAAAAACTTCCTTTTGCTTGGAAGTGTTTGGGGGTAAAGGGTAGTCTTGCTCTCTTACTTTGAATTCTATTCCCTTTCCATCATATCCCCCAACACCAAGTCCTTACATTACAAGTTATTAAAGACCTATTGATCTTCTTGCCAATGCTTGTGTTTGTTGATTTGATTGTAATGCATGTAGATTGATCCCCACTTCATATATTCATATTATTCGCAAGCTCACTGTGCTAGCATAATCTTAGCTATTGCAAATAATTGAGGCATGAAAGCAGTGTATGTCATACATAGGAAGTGCATGGGATGGATGTATAAGTATTTGAAATCCTCGGTGCTCTCTCTTTCTGTAATAGACCGGGTTTGGATGGTAGATCTCATACTTTGCGTTGCATTGGTTTTATTTAAAAATCTTGATTTTTAGAATGAAGGTTGTGCTTAGCTTAATAAAACTATTTTAGTTAGGATATTCTCTATGACTGGTTATCACACACACACGGATAAATTAAGACTGGTAGCAGTGAATATAAGTCGATTTGTTCTGTGAATTAGTCTACACATATGTGGTGAGCATCTTATTAAGACAACTTTGATATGCCATGTTTTTGTGACTTGAGGTTGAAACCAAAAATATTTTTGTTTTTATTTTGTATTTATTGTTTCTAGAGTAATTTTTTTACTTGCTTTTGTATTTATTAGTTTTTGTATTTATCTGCATAGTCGAGTCACTCGTTAGAGTCTCCTTGAGTTTGTGGGTTTCTAGAGGAGTGTAAATAGTGTCACCCTTTAATTTTGTATTTATAAGTATTGTTTACTCGTGGACAAACAAAGTCTAAGTTTGGGGGTATTTTATACTTCTTTATCGGATACTTTTATGACTTAGAAATAACAATTCCACGAGGCTTTTGGCTACTAATATGTGTTTTTGAGCTATATTGTGAGTTTCGGGGTTTTAGGTGAACTTATAGAATTTATGAAGCTTTTAGTGAAGATTTCGAGGAAGGGTGCAAAGTGCAACATTGGAAAAGATGCAGAAGAGACAAACTGGTCACCTTGCGGCCGCAAGCCTAAATGGCCTTGCCCTCGCAAGGTAGGCAGAAAGTTTCTTAGCACGTTCAAGTCCCTTGCGGACGCAAGGTGTAATCCTCATGCGGCCGCAAGGTCCCCAGAACCGCCTTTACGGGGTCTTTCATCTGGACTGAATCTCCTATTCCCCTCAAACACCTTGGTATAAATTAAGGACGGTAGCCAAAGCCAAAGGACGTCTAGAATTGGTAAGGAAATAGCTCTAGCTTAGATTTTAGTTTGTATTACGTAGTTTAGTCATTGTAATTACAGTTTTGAAGATCGATTCATGTATTCCTTCATCCCGTTGTTCAGTTCATCTTCAAGGATGAACTAACCGTCCATTAATCTAGGAATTGGGAGGTAACTTGTATCGAATATATTGCTTAATATATTTTTATTCATTCAATTCTTGTTGATCATGATGTTTATCAACCCCTTTATTGTCTAGCTTTGACCAAATGAATGGAATCGCAAGTAATAAAGGCCTAGAGGTGCGGATAGCTGCACGGTCAAATGCATATGTCGTACACTGGCTCACCATCATGATAAATTGAACCTATCGATGCACGAGAGTGATAAGTTAGGGTCAGGTTTATATATATGACCTAAGTGACAAATATGATCCATATGTTCTTGTTCTAAGATATAAAATGGATGAATTATTTGGGATGGAGACTGAACTATAATTTGACAGGCTATATCTATCTTTCGTGAACAAACCCAAGTTATTGAATGATACCTTATCTAAATAAGCAATAGAGTAGATGGAAGTGAAACCCTAATCCTAGATTTCCCTCCTCCATCAGATCTTTACAACTGTGATTCTGCTTAGTTTAATTAGATTTACTGTTTTAATAAAACAAATTCCCCCCTTAGTTTAAAGTGCTACCGATATTCTTGCCAACAGTATTCTTCTTGTCTATGTGGTTCGACTCTTGCTTCCCAAGCTATTCTACAATAGTCTTGTCCACTTGCAAGGAATTAATTAAAATAAGACACGATCAATGGCCAAGTCATAAGAGGCCTCAACTTTGGCAGCCCATTCTGCCGGCGATGATGGAGAGGTGGTTATAATCGTGGACGGACAAGAGGCCCAAGGAGAAGAGACCACTGCAACTCTATCAGAAATTCCTTCAAACCCTTAAGTTTCTTTTCTGGCCTGCGTGCCATGAAACTTGTATTCCTAACATTTCCTGCAAAACAATTTAAAATATCTCTTGGAATGTAATATTGACATTTTTGTTCTTTCAATATCAATGCTAGTATTTGCTCATCTTTCAAACGCTCATCCTTTCAATCGAGCAAGCATGTGCCAAACTCGACGAAAATAAAGATGTACGACTCTCGAACGTCTCTTGAATCGAACAGAAAACAAATCTGTTCGACAAGAGTATAACCGAGAGGGCAAGCTCGAACACCAATCCTTTTCCACTAACAAAAACTTCTTTGAAGGGGAAAAGAAAATAATCGAGATAACAATTGCATTACACTCGAACACCAACTTTTTAACCCATATGCGTTAAAAGGCATAATCGAGATAATATTAAGACAACATATGAGAGAAGAAATGACGTCCAAAAGATTTATTTATTCCCCCATTGCAAACCAACAAAAGGAAGAACAAACCACTTTTATTTATTCCCCCATCAAAAATAATATTTCTTCAAATGATCCGCGTGCCAATGATGTTTCAGCTCGCTGCCCTCCTCTGTCCGCAACATATAGGTCCCCTCTCTAACTATTCTAACAACTTGAAAAGGACCTTCCCAATTAGGAGAGAGCTTTCCCCAGTCTGCTCGATGGCCTATTGCTTCAATTTTACAGAGGACCCAATCGCCCACAGCAAATGACCGACCCCAAACTCGCTTGTCGTGGTGAGCTTTTGCTTGCTGCTTGTAGTTTGCCATTCTCATTTTAGACTCCACATGCTTTTCCTCCAACAAATCGAGGTCGGCCGCGTGAGCTAAACCATTACGTTTCATATCATAATGTGACACTCTGTGATTCGGCAGATACATCTCCACGGTGTCATGGCCTTTGACCCATAGGCAAGAGAGAAAGTTGTTTCGCCTGTAGGCCCTCTGACCGATGTTTTGACCGCCCACAAGGCTGATGGCTACTCATCCACCCATCTCCCTGCTTTATCTTCAAGACTTCGTTTGAGGGCGTGCAAAATTTGTTTGTTAGCTGCCTCAACTTGCCCATTACCTTGGGGGTATGCCACAAATGACTGCCAGTGTTTCACACGCATCTATTTGCATGCTTTTGTAAATTTCTCCGAAAACTATGTCCCATGATCAGAAACTATAGCTCAGGGTACACCAAAACGACACCAAATATGCATATGCATGAAGTCAATCACGTTGACCTCACTGATAGTTGCCAAAGGCTTAGCTTCTACCCATTTCGTGAAGTAATCCATAGCGACCACCGCATACTTAAACTTCCAGCGAGCTAACGGGAATGGGCCAATTAGATCAATTCCCCACATATCAAGCGGCCATGATGCCACCACTGGAGTCTGCTCGGTAGAAGGTAACCGAAGCACATCAGCGTAACGCTAACACTTATCACACCGCCAAACATACGTTGCTGCATCTCGCCTCAAAGTAATCCAATAAAAGCCTGCAGCCATTACCTTTTCTGCCAATGATCGCTGGCCTGGATGTCCTCCATATTTTCCTTCATGAATTTCCCCGAGAACACCATCGGTCATTTCTGGCCGCACACATCTGAGCAAAGGCCTGGTATATGACCGCCTGTAAAGGACTTTATCAAGAATAATATATCGACATGCTCGCTTCTAAATGGTCCGTGCCTCCGGTTTATCTTTGGGCAAAACTCCTTGCTCGATGTAATCCTTTAAGTCATCAATCCAGCATTTCGTTATAGGCTCAATGTCCATGATTGCCTCTTTCTCTATCACCGACATCTCCAAGTATTTGATCATGACCCCGGCTTGCAAAAATTGAATTTCCTCTTCAGCCATCTTCGATAGATAATCCGCGCGCATGTTATCCTCGCGATCAATTCTGATTAGCTCCTAATAATTGAAATCCTTCAAAATTTCTTTTACCATCGTGCAATATCGAACCAGAATAGGATGATGTACAACATAATCACCCTTGACTTGGTTGACTACCAATTGAGAGTCACAATAAACCACGATCTCATGCACATCGACATCCTGTGCTAGCTCTAGCCCTGCGATCAAAGCCTCATATTCTGCCTGGTTGTTAGATGCTGGAAATTTGAAACGTAAAGCCTTCTCAAATTCCATATCTTGCTTGGGCGGGACCAACAAAAGACCTGCCCCACTTCCAAGATTACTAGCTGATCCATCCACATATAACTCCCAGCAATAATCTGGACGAGGTCGCTGAACAGAAACAGGTGTTAAGGTAGTTTGACGGGGAGTCTCTTCTTCGCCTGAATTGCTAAAACTAGTCTCCGCCACAAAATCAGCCAAAACATGTGCCTTGATAGCTTAGCGAGGTTGATAATCTATATGAAACTCGGTCAATTCAATCGACCAGATGAGCGAACGACCAGAAGAGTCTAGCTTATGCAGAATTTTCCTGAGAGGCGTGTCTATGTATACAATGATTGTATGTGGAGGAAAAATAAGCTCGAAGTTTTCGAGTAGCAACAACAAGCGAATAAGCCAACTTTTCTGCATTAAAATAGTGCCCTTCCACCGCGGTGAGGGCCTTAGAAACATAATACACAAACTTTTGGAGATTACATTCTTCCCTAACTAGAACCGCGGCCACAGCCAGCTCTGTGGCCACAAGATACACAAACAAATTCTCACCCATAATCAGGCTGCTTAACAGTGGAGGTTGTCCCAGATATTCTACCAATTGCTTAAAAGCCTCCTGACACTTCGTTGTCCACTCAAACTTCTTGTTCCCCCGCAACACCTTGAAAAAAGGCAAACACCTCTCTGCCGACTTGGAAATGAAGCGACCAAGGGCGATAATTCTGCCGTTAAGCTTCTGGACGTCCTTGATGCACCGAGGAGGCTTCATTGTGATCAGAGCCTTTATCTTCTCAGGATTCGCCTCAATCCCTCCTTCGTTTACCATGAAACCCAAGAACTTCCCTGCCTTTACACCGAACACACACTTGCTTGGGTTGAGTTTCATGTTATTCTTCCTGAGATTGCCAAAAGTTTCCTCCAGATCGACGGTATGATCATGCCCTTTAGATTTCCCAACCATATCATCTATGTATGCCTCACCATTTTTGCCAATCTGCGAGCTGAAGACCTTGTTCACCATTTGTTGATAAGTAGCTCGTGCATTCTTCAAGCCAAAAGGCATCATCTTGTAACAATAGAGGCCTCCCGCTGCTCGAAATGCATTCAATGCTTTATCCTTCTCATTCATCTTCACCTGGTGATATCCTGAATATGGATCGATAAAGCTCAAGAACTCAAAGCCCGCTATAAGGTCAGTGAAGTCCACACACATCCTCTACTTCTCATTCGACTATTTAACCATAACCACATTGGCCAACCATGTGGGGTAGTGAATTTCCTCAATAATATCCGCGCTGAGCAGCTTCTCGACCTCCTCCTTGATCGCTTTGTCTTTTTCCGTGGAATATACTTTAGGCCGCTGCTGAATTTGCTTAAAAACTGGATCCACGCTGAGGCAATGAACTGCAACGTCCTCACTAACCCCTTGCATATCTTCTAGCCGCCACGCGAACACATCCAAGCTGCTCTGGAGCTATTTGACCAAATTAGCTCGAGTTTCAACCGATAATGCCCTGTCAATCTTTATCTTATGCTTAGGATAAGCATAATTGATAACAACTTCCTCAAGCTCGTCCTGAGCTATAAACTCGGGCTCATCCCTCATCTGGAGCGTGTCACACTCCACCTTTTTCCTTTTCCTCAGCCTGAGTTTCTGCCTTATCGAGCTGGTCCAGCTCCATATCTGTAACTTGTTCATCTTGTCCCCCCAACCCCACCGTCAACAATGGACAAGTAATATCCTTCGGACAACGCCTCTCGCCTTGTGCCGAGCTCTCACCAATAGACTTCTCTTTGTTACTAATAATAACTTTCTGTTCGCCGTACTCAAGAGTCAGCTTTTGTTTCTTCCTTTGAGTATCCCGAACATATTCCAACATTGCCCGGGGATGACTCTTTAAGACCCCCACCCCATGATCTGTATAAAACTTGGCCCGCTGGTGACGGATTGAAGCAACCATCTGAAATTTTCTCATGTTGTGCACCCCCAAAATTATATTGTAGGGAGATTTCAAGTCGATCACCATGAAGGTAACCTTCTCCACCCTGGTGCGAGTACCCTCGCCAATGAAAACTTCAAACTAAATTGTGCTTTTAACGGGCACCTTATGATTAGTAAAGCCCTACAAGGTCCCTGCATAGGTTTTGAGGCATTCATCTTTCAGCTCTAGGCCTTGGAAACAGGAATAATACATCACGTCTCTGCACGCCCCTGTGTCCACCAAAATCCTATGCACGACCCAGCCATCAACCAGAGCAGAAACAATCAAAGACTGCTCCCCGGCCACATTACTCGCCAATTCACTGCGAGTAAACTGTATCGACTCCTCCCCTACTTGCAGAGTGGTCGAGCAATCCACCACCGTTGACAAGGAGTAAATCTGCTTGCCGAGCTGGGTGAGTGTAGGCTCCTCATCCATAATAACATTTATTACCCCTCGAATTGGGGGTGCATCTCTGTGAGGGGCATTTCCCCTAGTATTCCCATCTCTTTTAAACCGGTCCAACCGGCCTTCATTTATCAATTTCTGTATGGCCTTCTTCAATGGCCAACACTTCTCTATCGTATGCCCATAGTCATCATAATAGGCACACCTCTTAGTCTGGTCCCGAACATCCGCTGTCTCTGGATTCATACAGGGAGCACGAGGAAGCTCGTCCCTAATTTCATACATTATATCTTCCCGCAATGTATTAAGCGGGGTGAGATCACCTTCTCGGAGAAACTCCCTTGGGCGGTCATACCACGACTTACTTATGTTATAACCGCCCCCTGCAACCTGGCCGCTATTCTTAGCATTGCTCCCAGAACCCCCAGCCTCGGTGTTTTCCTTCTTCTTCTCCTTCTTCGTGGTCTCACCCGTGCACCACTTCTGAGCTCGCATCAGCATTTCTGCCTGCGTCTTTGGCTCTCTCATACTCAGTTCTGACCTCAGGCCACCTTCACCCTCGAGCAGACCCGTTCAAAGCATAAAGTGACCTCTTGCTCTGACAAACCAGGGACCTGCTCGAGCATCTTAGTGAAACTTTCCAAATAACTGGAAGTCGACTCATGAGCCCCCTGTTTAACCTTGGACAAGTCCGCCCTTGTTTTTGCAATAGCTCCCGACATCCCAAAATCAGCCAATAACTTTGCTCGTAAATCAACCCAATTATTGATACATCTTCGTGGGAGAGCTCTCATCCAAGCCAAAATCTTTCCCTATAACGAGCCCACAAAAGCTCAGATTTTCAACGCCTCATCCGAGGTCACCAGGTCGATCTGTGATTCAAAAGACATCAACCAATCCCTTGCCTTAGTTTTCCCTGTGTATTCTTTAATGTTGGGGAAGATAAGTCCTTGAGCTGGAGGAGCATTCTCAATACAGGGAGCCAAAGGACTAGCTGAAGTGCCCAAAAAAATTCCGCCCAAGGCCTTGCCTTGCTCTCACGCTTCCATTCGGGTCTTCAACTCCTCAAACTCCTGCATATTAACGGCTGCAGGCAAACCACCCACGGGCTGAGGTAGCACCCCGGGCACAAGAGGGGCTTGTGGGGGACCCATAGCTCCAATAGCTTGAGCTATGCCCACGGCCTACACCACTTGTGCCTGGGCCGTATATGCTGGACCATTTTTCTGAGCACTTTGCGGAGGCAACTCATGCCTGTCTCTGGAGTGGTGTGACGGCTAAGCCTGTGACCTTCCTGGCGAAGGTGTTCGTGGACGACGAGCATATGACCTCCTGGGTGATGGAGTGCGATGCCTGCGAGCATGCGATCTGCGCGGAGACGGTGAACGAGGTCGGCGGGCATGTGACCTTCGGGGAGAGGGGGATTTTTTACGACGGCAAGACTAAGCCGAATCCTCCCCTACCCTTGGGCCCAAACAGGAATGAATACTTGGGGAAACCATGTGACTGGCCCGCCCCTCTTGCTGGCTACGCCCCTTGTTCGATTCCCGCACGCATAACTGTAAAGGAATCTGAACCGGGTGTTGAGGATTCCTCCCGAATCGAGACACACTGGCAACATGACTGGGAGCGGGCATGCCTGGAAGTGGCTCCACTTCAATTGGCAATGGAGGCTTGCCCATAGCAATTAACTGCAAGTTCAATTGGTGCATCTACCCCAAGTATATTGCCCTCTGGCGCAAAGCCTCTTCCCGAAATTTGTTAGCCATGCCAACAGCAGCAATAACACTTCTGGCCAAGGAATCCAGACCCCTTCGCTGATTGAGCTGGTGACGAGCATCATGGAGAGGTAGAGGTGGTGGATTGTTATCAGCCTGAAGATTCATGCTGGGTGTGGCCGTGCGTACCTCCTCCAACTGATTTCCACCATTAACACCATTCGTCGCCATGACTGAAACTGGTAATATCGTCGGAAAATAAAGATGCACTAACAAACGGTTCCCGACAATTGAACCAATTGATGCATCCAAAATAATTCGAGGACACGCACTAGGCTTCTTAAACTGGATATCTAGCTTTCAACTTATCCAAAATCTTCAAGGCCCAACCTTGAAAGTCAAACACAAACAGTGAACTGGGCGGGGGTTTACCTTGCAAATGCTCTCCGGCGTGAGAATCAGTAATCACTCAATTGAGTAAACAATTTGACATAGTTTGGCCTTAGTCAAGAAATCGCATACCTCCCTCCCTTGATTGGAGGGGTTTTATAGCCTTCATAGGAAGCTGAATAGCTTCCCGTTAAATGTCAGAGCGTGTTTGGCGGGCACATTAACTGCCACGTCCAACATAACAACCTCATCCTGAATGTGGAAACGAGTTTCTCGGAGGTAACTGCCCACGTCCAAGATGACTGTTACTTGCATAACCAAGCATGGTAAGCCTGCTCATTGTACAGTTGCCCGCTAGGTGCTTAGCCCCCAGCTTGTTGTATACTTACTAGTTTGGTATTAGCCCCCAGCTCACTACACACAAACTCCAGATTCTGAGAAATAAATGCTCGGCCTTCATATCATGATGATCAAAGTCTGGCCACTGCTCACTTTGTAATTTTGACTTGGACGGTGGAGCGCACGTGTTTCGCTCATGATTACAGAAAATGTGTCAGGCACGTGACTTATGTCTGGGCCTATGGGCCAGGCAGTTCATATTTAATGACTTTTAAAACCATCATCACTTTTTAACCATGTGATATATATATTTTCTATTGGTAATAATCATATTTTTTAAATCAACACTAATTTTCAAGAAATGTGAGATATATCTATTCTATTAGTATTAATAGTAGTCTTTTATCTAAAGATTTTTAAACCAACATCTCTTTCTAAATAATGTGGGATACATCTTTTCAATTGATAATAACATAAAAATTCATTTATCTAATGACTTTTATAATCAATACTCATTTCTAAATAATGTGTGATATATCTCTTTATAACTAATGTGAGATACATCTCTTTCTAAAAACCTTTTAAACCAATATCATTTTTCTAACAAATGTGAAATATGTTTATTTTATTGGTAATAGTAGTAAACTTTTAAAACCAGTATCTTTCTAACTAATGTGTGATACATCTCCTCATTTGATAATAATAGTATAAGTTTTTATCTTAAAAAAATTAAACTAATATTTTTTTTAAACAATGTGTAATATATATCTTCTCTTTTATTAATAGTAAGGATAAAAATCTTTTATCTAAAGAAATTTAATACCAGCATCAATTTTTAACAAACATAAAATATATATATTTCACATCCTTTCATTCAATCAAATTCCAATTCAATGAATCCATCCTTTAAAGAAAAAAAATATATATTTCACATCCTTTCATTCAATCAAATTCCAATTCAATGAATCCATCCTTTAAAGAAAAAATATTAAAGTGATGCACTTGTAATGAATGTTGTTGTGAAGCGATCCTTTCAATTCCCGGGAATAAATATGTGACCAGGCCAATAATGTCAATTGTGGATATAAACTAGCTAATAGTAGTAGACTAGTAGTACTACTTTTTCAAATTGGTTTCCTCTTTCCCATCCTTTTTATTAGGGGTGCGAATGGTTTAGTTTGATTTGGTTTATATCAAAATTATAAATCAAACCGTCTTTTAGTGGTTTCAAAAATCTCAAATCGAATCAAATTGAGTAAGACTTGGAACTGAACCGAACTACTCGGTTTGGTTTGGTTTTATGGTTTATATAAATTATTTTTAATGAAATTAACCAACATTAAAAATAACAATGAAAATAAGATTTTAATTTGGAATTAACATCAAAATTAAGAAATAACCTACTAACAACAAATTATCATAACAAATTCTAAAATAAACACAAACAATTGAAGAAATAATAGTTCTCCAATAATCAAGATTTTGTTTTGTTTAATATCCACACACATATATATATATATATATATATATATATATATATATATATATATATATAATGAATAAATCAAAAGTTCAAAATAGTTAATAAATGTAATATAATATATATTATATAATAAATAAATAAAAATATATATGGTAGTTTGGTTCGGTTCGGTTTAGGTTGGTTCGATACCAAAAACCGTGAACCAATCCGAACCGCGTGATTTTCCAATTTTTGAAACTAAAACCGAACCATCTTCAACCAAAACCAAACCAAACCGACTGATTTAATTTGGTTCGGTTCAGTGGTTCCGATTTACAGCCCTACTTTTTATCCCCAACAAACAAGAAAGATGAAGGACTAAGTGATTTTGTTCATATTACTTCAAACATCTTGATTCAGTTAATAATTAGAGTAATACTCCATTCGTACTTATGGCTAAAAAGTCTCTATTTGAAAAATTAATTTTAAAAAAAAACTTTTAGTAGTATATTAATAAAAAAATAACAATTTTATATCTTAATTTTTTAAAATAGTTTTTTAAAGTAAACTATCTCAAAATAAAATAATTAACTTTTTTATCAAAAACGAAAGAGCCTTTAATTAATTAGATTGGTGGGATTAGAAGTTTGAAATTCTTGACTTGTAACTTAATTTGTTTATATTGAAGTTGTGAAACACACCAGCTGATGGTTTATTTAGAGCCTCCACAATAGGGAATTCTTAGACAATTCCCAAATTGTTTAAGAATTGTTCACCATTGTGGACAATTCTTATTTGGGAATTCCTCCCAAAAATTTCTGATTAATAATCCATGGAGGGAAGAGAGAGAAGGAGATGCATGAAGGAGAGTGACGATCACCGCTGGCTTTCAACGGGCGCGTGCGCTACATGCACGATTGGGAGAGTTGAGGAGTTCACCATGGGTCATGGGCCATGGCTGTCTGCCACCCACCAGCTTTTTAATTATTATTATTTTTTGATTTTTTGAAGTTAAAGAATTGGACCGCTTCTTATTTATTCATTTTCTTTTTATTTTTTGATTTTTTCAAATTGTAACTGTTTTTTATGCCTTTTTTATTTTTTTAAAAAATTAAGACCATTAAAATTTAATGAAAATTATTAATTAATACACATTTGTTTTAAATTTATTTATAATATTTAATAGTATAATTAACATTATAAACAGATCAATTTATTTATATTGCTTATTTGAATATGCAATATATTAATAAAAATTATAAACTGATTACTTTATTTATATTGCGTATTTAAATATGCAATATATTAATAAAAGTTATAAATGAATAAATTTATTTATATTGCATATTTGAATATGCAATATATTAAAACAAATTATAAACGAAATAATGTATTTAAAAAACAATATACGTATTAATTAATTTATTTGTAAAGTATAAAAATAAAAAGTAGTGTAAATAAAGTGAATGATGTGGTAGTGGGATTCATGTAAGAATTGTTGAAGAATCAAAACCATTATAGAAGAAAATTTTTAAGAAAGAAAAATTATGAAAATGTATAATTGACAGTGGGATCCAGCTAAGAATTTGTGGGGAATGTGAACGATTGTGGATGCACTTACGGTAAGGAAGACTTTAGAAAGAAAAAAAGTCAATATTCCTCCGTTTTAATTTCCACTTGAGTGTTTCTTACGATGATGACTTCTCATATAATTACCGCAAAATGTGGACTATGTTTTAACTTGTTAAGGAAAAGATGACATCAAATAACGTATGATTACGATAACGCATATATGATTTTTTATTATTCTTATTAAATTAGGTTTGATGTTTAGCCCGTTATCATAATTTAGTGGGACACTTCACACTAGATCTCATTGGCATCGGCATGCATCACAAATGTTATACAAAGCCCTTATTCGTGGAATGGTTTTGGAGTGCCAATTGTTATTAAATTCCTTATTATTTTTCTCAGCAACAACCATAAACTCCTCTTCTTTAATTTCCTATATTTTCATCTTCGATCGGTAACGTGAGTCTTTATTTTGTGCCTCTATCTTTTTTTTTTCTTTTGTAGACATTTTTCCTGTAAGATGATCTTATGGATCTTAATGCGTAAAACGATTTCGTCTTACTCTCTCACAGTTTAACCCATCAACACATTTTGGATCAGGAGAATCAGTCTTACAAAAAATATATATATGACCGTTTTACTTAATTTTTTACCTATATATATTGAACTAGGGCGAGTATCGATCTGAGAGTTAATGTATGTGCAGGTTGGGGTAATGCTCATAGGGTGTGTTTGAAAATGTAATCTGATTTTTTAAATTTTTTAAATGGTTAATTTATTAAAAATTGAAAAATATGTTGTGAAAAAATAAATTAAAAGAAAGAGAAGATGACTCTAATTGGTGGCCCAGTAATAGAGTTAGGACTTTAAAAAATGTGAGATATTATGTTCGATTACTTTCCATGCCCTTTTAGGGAAATGTCTACAAAAAATAATAATAAATATAATAGTAGAAAAAGAAGCAAGATACGAGACCCTCGTATCCAAATTCCAAATTGCAAAGAAAGAAAAAAGAAAATATTAGTATGATGACTATTAAACCAAGCACAATTCAAGTAGAATTATTATTTGTTTTGAAGTTTTTATTATTTATTATTTAGTGGTCAATTAATATTATGTTTCCAAATTAGTTTAGAATTTATTATTATGACTATTATAAATAGATAGCTTGAGAAACCTTACTACTCCATTAGAGATTATGATTAAAAATATAGTTGAAGAGGTTTTGTGTAAGTCGACCGAGGCCATTGAGTGACGGCTTGGTGATGGGTGAAGGCTTGGTGATTGAGTGAAAATTGTTAGCCTTGTTAATTAATAAAGATATACCTCCTCCTCCTCCATATTGTTAATTCAATTATTAATTGATTTTAATATTAGTTATTGTTATTTCGTTACGTAATATTTTGGGTGTTAGAAATTATTTATTCCTACAAGTTACCCATATGAATGGATATCCGAGTTTTAATTCATTAGAAAATTTTATATTGTCTACATTTGGTATTAGAGCCTGAGGCTCGATCCTGGTTATTGAGAAGTTCAATAAAAGCTTGAGCTTTGTTTGTTGTGTGGAGAAAATTGTTATTCAGATTTGCAATTTTGGCTATTTGGTGACGACTCCTTGAACAAGGACTTAACAAAGTATTGATGTGGGTTCGTTTGATAACGAGTCGAAGAAAGTTTATAGAAAAAGTATTGGAGTGTGATTATTTGCGAGAATGAGCTATATTTAAAGGTGAGTCAATTAGTTGTTTGATTTATAATGATGAGTTTTCCCAAGTTAGTTCTTTATAATTATGATTCTTGGAGTATTGACATTAGTGATTATCTCAAAGAATATTACTTATCGTCGTATGATGTATTTGAGCAATTTGATAATTCGGAGTTAAAGACATTTTCGATAGCGAAAGAGCTTCGTTTTTTGCCGATTTTACAAAACTCGATACATGGAGAAATTTTGGGTTTGTTGCGTTTTGGAAGTACAGAATCTTTACAAGTGGTTTGAGAAAAACTAGAACATACTTTTAAAAATTATGAGGAATGGAAGAAACTTGAGCATGATTTCAAATACTTTGTAAGTCAAATTATTTCTAATGAATATTGGACAACGAATTATTTCGAAGACAAATTTACGGTTGAGAAACAAAAGAAGACATTTAAAGAAAATTGAGGAGATGAAAGAAATTTTGAAGAAGATTGATGAGGAAAAAGAAATTGAAAAGAGAAAACACAATATAATAGATGGAAGACGAAAAGAAAATGAATTGGAAGAGAATAATGATGAAAACGAAAGTTTTGAATTTGGTGGTGATACGAATGAGGAAGAGTTTGTAATTGAAGCTACATGTGGTGGCACAAATGAGGAAGAATCGATTGGAAATTCAGTTGTTTTTGGTGATACAAGAGATGTTAAAGAATTACATTCTCAAGTAATTATTGTTGAGAATTTGTTAGTTTAAAATAAAAAATTGGGTGAGGAAAAGAAATATATGGAGTTTAAGAATTTGTTTGGGGTGACTCATGATTTTGAGTTTGTTGCTTTAAAGGTTGTTGAGAATGTTGAAAATTATACTCATATCGATTTTCTTGGTATTGAAAAATTTCTTAGTCCTAATTCAAGTGCTACCAAAGATGAGTTATTGAAGTATTGTTTTGGTTATTCAATCAATGAATTTCAAGATTTTATTGAAGTATTGTTTTGATTATTTTTCTTCAAGTGGATAATGACGATTGTATAAAGTTCTCTAGATCATGCATTGGTGGATATGTTGAATTGGATAAAAACTACCTCGGTGAGTTTGAAGATGAATGAGTTAACATAAAAGATTATTTTGATAATGAAGAACAAGTCAAGAAGTTGTATATCAAGTATAAAGTTGGTCCTCAATCGCGAATGAAGATGAAGACCGATGTTCAAATTCAAGTGTACGAAATATTGACAATTGTAAAGATTGCGTTGAATATTATTGCTCGAGATGTCGATGGACCAGCGAGAGTTGTTTGGTTTAAGGGAGGCAATGTTGACTATTAAATCAAGCACAATCCAACATTACTAAATTAATTAATTATTTGAAACTTACCTTTTGAACATCACTTTTACCACTTTTTATTACTTTAATTATTATAGACATTAATGGTCAATTAGTATTTGTTTTGAAATTTTTATTATTTATTATTTAGTGGTCAATTAGTATTGTGTTTCCTAATTAGTTTAGAGTTTATTATTAAGACTATTATAAATAGATGGTTTGAAAAACCTTATTACTCCATTGAAGAGGAGGATTAAAAATATAGTTGAAGAGGTTTTGTATAAACCGATCGAGGCCATTGAGTGACGGCTTGGTGATGGGTGAAGGCTTGGTGATTGAGTGAAAATTGTTAGCCTTGTAAAATAATAAAGATATACCTCCTCCTCCCCATATTGTTAATTCAATTATTAATTAATTTTAATATTAGTTATTGTTATTCCATTGTATAATATTTTAGGTGTTAAAAATTATTTATTTCTACAAGTTACCCATATAAATAAGTAACAGATTTTTAATTAATTAGACAATTTTAAATTGTCTATACAGTAAGTGAATGAGTATTGAGTACTAGTAGGCCCATTAGTTTTAGTTGCTTAGAGCATCCCTATTGTCATTTTTTGTTCACCTTTTTAATTAGAATACAAAAATTTGTTTCTCATTGTGAGCTTCTCAAAAGCCACATAGGAGATAGAGTAAAATTAATTTCTTAAATAAGAAGTTGGGGGAAGGGGAGAGAAAGAGGGCCGGCCGTCTTTTTGAGGAGTGTGTGTGGGGGGTGGTGGGGGTTTTGTTTTTATTATAAATGGTGTTAAATCTAATATTTTTTTGTGTAAAAAATTGTGTAGAAAGATTATACAATAAAAATATATATTCTTAAGTGATTAAAAAAATAAAAATGTGTATGTGACAATGAGACTTGGTTGAAAACTTATATTAAGAATATCAATATTGACTATTGAGGATGCTTTAGGACCTAATGCGAGCACTCGGAATAATTCTTGTAAAAAGCCGAAATATTGGTGCTTGGCGGTAAACCGAACACGTGTGTTTGGACCTAAATGAGTATTTACGACTTAAATAATTACTCCCTCCATCTCTAAATAATCGTCTGGGTTGATCCGGCGCATGGTCTAAGAAAAAATAATTGACTTGATTATTTATATTTGTTTAATGTGTAGTTTCCTTTAATATCTATGTATATGTGGTTTATAATTAAAATAGAGTGAAAAAACAAGGATAAAGTGATAAAAGTGATGTTCTAAAAATGTAAGTTTTAAAGTGGATAATTATTTTGAGACGGACGAAAAAGAAAAAAAGGACGATAATTTAGGGACGGAAGGAGTATAAATTATGCACACAATTAGCCATCGTTAAGTGTTTGATGATGAAACAATGCTTACTCAATCCTACCATCAGTTACTGCTAGTGGACTAGTGCCTAGTGCTGCTAGTGCTGCTAGTGCTGCAGAATCAAACATCACTCACTAGTCACAAGTAAACAAATTCTTAATAATAATCAACTAAATATCTTGAAAAGAAAATGAATTGATAAATAGGTGTCAAATGGGTCCCATTTCTTTTGAAAACGTGGGTAATTTAATCTGGACTGTTGGAAAAAGTTTGGTTTATTCCCCTTTCAAGGTCCAAAAGAAAGAGAAAATTAATTCATAGACAAAACTACAAAAGGCATGGGAAGTTACAGCAAACTCCCCTGTTCTATCTCAGTTTAACGTATCACCCCCAAATCTAAGATACCCACCCCATGGCCATATATAGGAGTAAATTCCCTAAATTGTTAACTGACGAGGCTGATGTAGCTTTAATTATAACCCGAAATTGTATTTCTTTTCAATCCAAAGTTCTAGCATGGTTCAGAAAGCTTGTGTTGAAAATTTAGATTTGGTAGTATAAACAGTTGGAGAGAGATTGTTTGATGGTAAGTAGACTATCCTATTTACTAATTTGCCACAGTTAATCCAACCTATAGCTACAAAAAGAAAGGATAATTTTGTCCTGAAAACAAACTTAAGGAGCAACTGAGAATTTGTATGTTGGTTTATCGCTCATTGACAAACTTTAGAATGATAGGCTAAAGTCTTAAAATCTCAAGTATTTATAGTTCAAAATAATTTATTTTTCATTTTTTAGACTAAAATCGATCTAATAACCGAAGAACTATAACTCTTTCACTCGATGCAACAACCCATCTATCCTAAGAGCATGAATAACCGAAGTTGTCCCCCGAGGCATAGCCGAGTGGTAAAAGGAGGGGGACATAAGATGCTGGAGGCATGCAGCGTGGGTTCGATACTTGGTGGAAGTACTTTGCTTTCTTCTGAGGTTGGACCTTGTATGTGTTATCGATTTGTTCTCAAACCCCAGATCATTTCTGCACATCTCGCGATTTTCCTGGTAGTAGCAATGAGGGACCGAACTACTACCCCAGGATTCAACCTGATTAAAAAAAAAAAAAATGAATAACGGAAGTTTTAAAAATGAATCAAAGGTGAATCTTCGGTGATAAACCATAAATCACAAAAAAAATCATTTTCAAATCTTATTTGATTTGTATCAAATTAGAGCATCTCAAATGTTAAAACTTTTTATACATCTTTTTAGCTGGGTCTCACTGCCACCTACACATTTTTATCTTCTTATCCACTTAAGAATATATCTTCACATTGTATAATCTTCTTACACATCTTCTTACACAAAAAATATTAAATTTAACATCATCTAATAAAAACAAAACTCTCCCCCCACCCACCCCCACAAAAAGGGCGGCTGTCCCCCTCTCTCTCATCCCCAACTTCTTATTTAGGAAGTCAATTATTTTCTCTATCCTAGTTGACAATTAAGAAGTGAACAATGGTGAGTAAATTGTTCACTTCTTAATTGGAAGTTGATGAAAATGAGACAATGGAGAAGCCCTTATAATACAAATCAAAACTAAATCAAATCACACACATTATCGGAAACGACATTGTTTTAGCTTTCTTGGGCTTCAAAACAGCGTCATTTTGAGCCGAAAAATTCAAAAAAGAAAAGAAAAAGAGTGGCCGACACAGGGCTGACGCCTCTAGCCCCCTTCCTTTTCCACATGGCAGAATTCTAGTGGATCGAATAACTTTTCCACCCTCATTTTCTTGGCCAATTTTCAGCAAAAAAAAAAGGCAAAACATACAAATGGGCCACCCAACTTTCCCACTTTTTGTAATTCGGCCACTAAAAATTTGAATATCTATTTTGGCCTCCTAATTTTTGTCCTGTTGCAAACGAGCTCATTTTTTGGATGGACGTTAGATTTAACCATTAAGTAATGTCGAATGTCTATTTTAACCTTATAAATATCAAAGGAAGAACAGTTATATTCAGAAATGGTTTCAACTGTAAATAATAGAACTTATGGGGTACGGATCGAATGTATTCATCACTTCATCTTCATTTTCATCTTCATCTTTAAGGAGGAAGATGAAGTGTGTGTGTGTGTGTGTGTTTCAGTTTCCAAAACTTTTTTTCCCTTCTCGGGGTGATATATCATAGTCCATCTTTTAAGTTTCGCTCACAATTCTTTTTCAACAAGCAAACACCCACCCATTTACTCTCTCTCTCTCTCTCTCTCTCCCCTATGATCAACCATGTCTGCAGTTCTTCAAGTTTCAACCTCGAGGTGTGCAATCACTCTCTTTTACACACACACACACACACGCACACAAAACACATGCATGCCTCTTTTTTTCTCTCTGTTATTTGTCATTTTTCCCCAATTCTAGCTTAACTACCCTCTAGGGCTTTTCATTGATCTCTCTCATTCCATTCAAAAATTGAAAATATGGGTATGTCTACTTTCTCGATTTGCTTCATGGGTTTTAGATTTTCTTGGAAAATCTCAATATTTTTTGGATTTCGTATTTACTGTGATTGGTAAATTGTTCAGTCCACATACTTGTCTTGTTGGCCTTCCGATCTCTCTCATATTGTGATTTTTCACATGAATTGAGTGGTGAGTAATTTGGAGTTGTAATTGTTCTTGTTTTGGATCTATAAATGGTGTTAGCATTAGGTTTATGAATATATGCTCTCTTGTAAATGGGTTGTATAGATTTTAGTGTTCTTAATTTACTCGAAATAGGGATCTTGATTTGCAATTCACTGTAGAGGGAGAAGGCGGAAGGGCAGAAGTGAGTTGCTGAGGCGGCGGAGTGAGCATGATAGGTGCAGTTGATGAAACCCGGTGACAAAGAAAGATCAGAGAAGCTTGGTCTCACTTCACCGGCAATGGAGATTGAAAGGCAAAACACACAAATGGGCCACCTAACTTTACCCCTCTTTGCATTTCATCCACCGAAAGTTTGAAATATCTATTTTGGCCACCCAACTTTTGCTATGATGCAAGCGAGCCCATTTGCTAACGTGCATTAGCCCAGGACGTTAAATTTGAGTGAAATACCTTTTTTGCCCTTATATTTGGACAATTATAACATTTAATTATCAAAGTCAAAGTCAAATCTCAAATAAAAACAAAAGTAAGTTTATAAAAGGGTCCAACTGTAAATAATAAAATTACAAATCTGGATAAACAATGTTCATCTTCATCTTTGGGTTACAGATTTGTTCATACAAATCAACTCTCTTTGGTGTCTGGGATAGAGATTACAAACCCGCGTCTAGGATGGAGATGACAGATTTGAAGCCGGCTGTGAGATTGAGGTTGTTGCCGACACCCGACGAAAGAGATACAGGTGATCAGGCTGGAACTACTTCGCCGAAATCGGGGTGAACAACGGCTGAGAAGATGGCGGTAGTTGAGATGAAGGTCATAAGGGTTGGAATCGAACAAAGGAGAGAAATATGAGGCGAATGGATGGAGGAAGATTGCTGGCGGGGGGCAGCACTGAAGACGACGGATAGGGCTGATTCACCGGATCTGCAACTAAGAAAAAGAGACGGCGACTGATAGATGGTCGCGGCAGAAGAATACTCGCCGGCGAGCAGGTCTGGGGCTGGATGTGAAATTGAAATAAGGGCGATGAAGATCACGACTGGGAGATGTTGATGGGTCGGAGAAGGTGAAGAGACCGGCTGTGGATTGTTGGGATTTGGCAGACATGGTGAGAGAGAGGTCCCTGCCATGGGGGTGGTGATGGGTGAAGCTTCACCGGAGAAGAAGGAGGGTGGGATTTGAGAGAGAGAAAGAAAGAGGGCAGAGATGGAGGAACAGATCTGTGTATGTATGTGTGTGTGTGTGTGTGTGTTAGAGAAAGAGAGAGAGAGAGACATCGGCTAATAGATGGCCACAGCAAAAGAATACTCGTCGGCGAGCAGGTTTGGGGTTGGATGTGAAATTGAAATAGGGGCGATGAAGATCGCGGCTGGGAGATGTTGATGGGCCGGAGAAGGTGAATGGAACGGTTATGGATTGTTGGGATTCGGCAGACATGGTGAGAGAGAGGTCCCTGCCATGGGGGCGGTGACGAGTGAAGCTTCGCCAGAGAATAAGGAGGGTAGGATTTGAGAAAAAGAAAACGAGAGGGCAGAGATGGAGGAACAGATCTGTGTGTGTGAGAGAGAGAGAGAGATGAAGATGAACAAATCTGTAACACCCCCCAGCTTCTATTATTTACATTTTGACCCCTTTTAAAATATAATTGTTCCTCCGTTGATATTAACAGGGGTAAAATAGATATTTGACATGACTTAATGGCTAAATCTAATAGCCATCCAAAAAATGGGCTCGCTTGTAACTAGACTAAAGTTGGGTAGCCAAAATAGATATTTCAAACTTTCGGTGGCCGAATTGCAAAAAGAGGTAAAGTTGGGTGGCCCATTTGTGTGTTTTGCCGAGACTGAAACGATACACTTTATGCCGTCGTCGGCAACTGAGAGACCGAGAGAGGATATATCTACTGAGATGAGTGTGGAGATGTTTGGCTCGGGGGCGCAGGTTGTGTCGTCGTCATTGGCGACAGAACAGATCTGAATGAGGAGAAAGTGAGAGGGCGTCATTGATTCAATATAGATATCAAAAATTAATTCAAGTTTGACTATTTTTTTTTTTGTTTAACTGACTTGAAAATTGAAGATGAAGATGAAGATGAAGTGATGAACACACCCAGATCTGTAAACCCCCAAGTTCTATTATTTACAGTTGAAACCCTTTTTGAATATAATTGTTCTTCCTTTGATATTTACAGGGGTAAAATAGATATTTGATATAATTTAACGACTAAATCTAACGTCCATCCAAAAAGTTAAATGGGCTCGCTTGTAACTGGACAAAAATTGGGTGGTCAAAATAGATATTTCAAACTTTCGGTGGCCGAATTGCAAAAAGTGAAAAAGTTGGGTGGCTCATTTGTGTGTTTTGCCTATTTTTTCTTGAGTTAAAGTACACATGTTCACCTATAAATAGAGACTTGGTTTGTTTCATTTGGATATAAGAAAAAAATTCTATGATTTTTTAAAGTTTTTAACCATTTTTTTGAAAATAAAATAAAATTAATGGAGATAAATCATAAATATGGTGGGGTATGTAAAAGTATTTGATTTTATGCTGCTGTTGGAAGAGTTTTTGCTTTTGAATTAAATGAGTATCAAATGAATTATTTTATTAGTTTTTAATGAGTTGTGTTTGATTTGATATTTGATTTGGGTGTATATGATTCAAATGTTGTTCTTGGTCGAATAAGCAAAAGCAAAATCCTTACATTCCTTCTAAAATATGACCCTTAAATACTTGGAAAAGCTAAAGGTCAATGCAAAACCTTGAGTAAAACGTTTTTATTTATATTTTTTATAAGATGAATCTTCTTTACTCGATCCATTATTTGTTGATGAATGGAGTTGGGAAAGAATATGGTTTCGTCTTAAGAATTAACCTCAAGTAAACCGATATTATATGAGATCTACTCAAAGTTTATGGACCTTCCAAGACAAAGGTTCTCCTTGCTTTAATCTTAAACTAGTATATATGTACGTGTCATAGGTACGTTTTCGGTATGAGATCAGTTCAATGAATGGTCATGATAAACAAAATTCATAACTGACAGGTAATTCAAACAAAACCCACAACTGAATGTTTTATATGTAATTGTAGAAGGATAAATCAAACATAACTGATAACTGGAAGGTTCATTTGTAACTCACATACTTACGAATTAATCTGGACCGTCAGCTGTGTTTAGCACAATTCGATTAAAGCCACCATTTAGATCCTTGAACTCTTTTATAATATGGATAGATTAGTTAACCGGGGTAAAAAAAAATTTATTCAAATTTCACTTCTTGAAATAGGGAATTTAGGTGTGAATGTAATCTCAATCTTAAGCTTACAAATAAAGCTCAGTGATTCCAATTTCATTAATTTGAATTCCATGGTTAGATAAAAATCATCTAGCATCATATATAGTGGTGATAAATTTTATTTACGTCCATACGTTAGTCCAGACCGCCCATTAAAATATGTGTATAGCCACACTTGAATTTTAATATGGGCACAAATGGACATAGCCACTCAAATCATTAAATTTTATGAGTATAATATGGACTTAGATGGACACCCACATTTTTCACGCTAGCCAATTGCGTCGTCACACTCACGGTCAGTGTTTCATTTCAGTCTCAACTGATAATTATTTATCGAACAATGCATTGTGCATTCGCGCTGAGATTAATGATCAGTTTGTGTTTACTGTAACTGTGAGACGATTTAGATTTGATCGAGAACTTGATATTTTTTTAAAAACAGAAACCAATCAATCATGTATCACGTTAGCGGCTCCGATGCGATTCCTAGAGATATGAAGAGTATGTTTTTTTCGTCTACTTTCAAGCATCCATACGAGGGTGAATTTGCCAAGATCAAACAATTAATCGCGTCGGATCCTACTCCAAATTACCATCACCAATTGTCACCTCTTAAGCAAGTAGAAGGAATGCCTTTGGTTGAATTTGTTGTTTTTATTGTGGTTTTAATTTTCTTTATATATATATATATATATATATATATATATATAGTTAGTTAGTTAGTTAGTTAGTTAGTTAGTTGTAATTTTTGATAATTTGTACTTATAATTTGTCTAAGTTAATTATGGTAACAGTTAAAAATAAAAAAAACAAATATTTCAAATTACAAAACTTACAATTTCTTTTAAAAATTATTTATACACGAAATTGCGGGCCATAAAAAATATTAAATTGATTAAGTTAATTACAATAACAATTAAAAAGAAATAAAATAAAATATAAATATATTTACTTTTTAATTTGTCTAAGTTAATTATGATAACAATTAAAAAGAAAAAAAACAAATATTTCAAATTACAAAACTTATGATTTTTTTAAAAAAAATTATTTGTATACGAAATTGCGGGCCAGAAAAAAATTAAATTGATTAAGTTAATTACGATAACAATTAAAAAGAAAAAAATTAAAATATAAATATTTAAAACTTAGACATAAATTAAATTGGGATTCAGTTTCAAAAAATAAATTGATTAAGTTAATTACGATAACTGTTAAAAAGTAAAAAAATAAATATTTCAAATTACAAAACTTACGAATTTTTTTTTAAAAAAATTATTTTTATACTAAATTGTGGGTCGAAGAAAAATTAAATTGATTAAGTTAATTACAAGAACAATTAAAAATAAAAATAAAAAAAATTCAATTTGGCCCCACAAAATAAGCCTTTACAGTGAGAATACAATTTGGATTACAGATACAATTACAATTTGATGGTTTACAATTGGATTACAGTTACAATTACAATTGGATTAACGTGAATATGAATAGGTTTACAATTGGATTAACGTGAAAATGAATAGGTTTAGATACAATTTAGATTGCAGTTACAATTATAAAACGCAAATAGGAATATGTTTAGATAAAAACAGTTGAAATTAGATTAAATCATGGCCAGTGATTACCTCGAACTGTCGTTCACACATGCGACATGAGGAAGAAATTACGACCGTAAGATTAAAGTAAAACAATAAATCTTAACTGTTACTCATCTCAAGTCAATTGCACATGTATAAACTGATCTCTATTGTATTATAGACGGAAGATTAAAGTAAAACAATAAATTTTAACTGTTACTTATCACAAGTCAATTACACACGTATAAATTGACCTCTATTGTATTGTAGATGCCAAAATGACACATTTCTGGCAATAAAGTTTAAAAAAAGTGACACGCGTCAAGCCTAAAAATAACACTCTGATTGATCGTAAATATAAACAATACCAAAATGACACACAAATTTTTAAATGGAACTTCGTCTTACGGATAAGGATCCGTAAAACCGTCTTACATGAGACCACCTCAAACTCTTAATACAAAATAAGCGGTTATGAAATGTCGGGAAATACGCATGGTCGATCCTGAGTTTCGAGAGGCCCATGGCAAAAAAAAAAAACAGGAGGGGCCCTTTATTAAAAAAAAAGATCATTTAAAGTACTGAGAGCTTAGAAATTCAAACCTGTGACCCTCTACCTTAAATCAAATACATCTTAACCACTGGATGAAATTAATAAATTGTTAATTTTTTTGATACTATAATATATATACTAAATATAAAATAGTACCCAAACATTTAAGGACCTAAAAATTAATGACCCATTGCGGTAACCCCTCTTACCACCCAGGACTGCCCTGGGAGTACGTTTTAGCATTTCTAAACATTTATTTTAATTAAAAAAAAATTAGGAAGAGGAAAAAGAAAGAGAATTAAAGTGTTCCTATCCCTAGTAAAGTGGATAAGTCATAATCAATCTTTGAAAGACCCTAGTGCTACATCTGTACATCTGTAGCGACAATCAACTAACTTCGTCAGCACAATATATTAGGAGATATGTTCTTTGATAAATATTATAATAACTGTGATATCAGTGAGTCACGTAGTATTATAGTATTAGTCCCATCCTTTCCTAAATTATAATCTTAGTTAACCCTGTATATGCCTGTAGACAGGTTAAAAAAATAATTGATGTGATTATTTAAAGTGTAATTTTTTTTAAAGTTTATAATATATGATCTATAATTAAAGTATGGTAAAAAAAAAATAATGATAAAATGATAAAGTGATGTTTTAAAAAGATAAATTTCAAATCGAATAATTATTTTTGGACAAACAAAAAAAACGATAATTTAGGGACGAATGGAGTATAATAATGCAACACATTAGCAATTTGATATGGTTGAGATATTGATGTTAATTTATAATTTTTGCATTATTATTAGGATAAAATTCACTAAACATCCATGTGTTTTGTTATATTAGGATTAAAACGTCTTAGTGGTGAAGTTTGGTCCGGTTCGGTCAACTTTTTTGGAAAAACTGAGAGAATTAGGACCAGACCAATAGTTCGGTTCTTAAAAAATATAGAATCAGGACCAACCCAATATGTCGGCCAATACACGGCCCTGGGTGGAACCAATTGAAGACGACGGTAACCAGGCACTGAATTCGATGTGTATCTTTGATCAAGAAGATAACTAGATGTTCTAAAAAACAATGATCAATAATCAAATCATGTTCTTCCTTCATACAACATTTTGTTGGGTTCGTTGTTCTTGTGAAAATAAACTAAAAGTAAAAATCAATACTTCCAAATTAATAAAGAGAAACGAAAAAGAAAGTTGTAAGGAAATTTATTGCAAGTCATCTTCCTCTCCGATCCCCTTATGGTTAATTTAATTAATTTACAGGTAATAATCCTTCAAACTAATAATGTTTGGAATCACAAAAAGAGGAAGGAAATTAATTAATAGGGAAGAACAATGTTTTCCCTCCTATCTTCTCTTTAATTAAATAAGGAAACTTGGTTGAATATTGAATCAAATTATTATATATTTTCTTTAGGTTGTAAGTTGTATCCCTTTTATTATATATTTTCTTTAGGTTGTAAGTTGCATCCCTTTTATTATCTTCTTATCAATTTATATATATATATATATATATATATATATATATATATATATATATATATATATATATATATATATATATATATATATATATTATACTATATTAGTATATTAAATATAATAAAATAATAATAAAAACACTTGGTTTGGCCCGTTCGTTTTGGTTTTACCCAATGATTCAAAATTCAATCCAAAGTATTGGTCCATCCATTTGACTAATTCTTGGTCCTGTCTGGAAAAACTTCATTAAACGTCCCTTTGCTATGCTATCACATTTATTTTTTCCGTCTCTATATAATTTTTACTAAAATTCACTAAAATATTATTAGAAAAACTGAACACTGAATTTGAAAGCGGATAAGTAGGGAGGCAAACAAGTTGGGCAAGTAGTAAGTGATGGACATAATTGGATGGAAGACAGGAGAAGGATTGCACTTTATTCATTTATTTATTTATTTTATTCATTGGGTCATTATTTCACAGGTGACACTCTCAGGTCTCAACTCTACCACTACCACCCATCTGGGCAGGCAAAGGCATGTCCCACCGCCTTCTGCACGCCATAGACCGACGACTGACTTTAGGCCGTCCTTGTGTTCTCTTTCTTACTTATCCTATCTTTTTTGGCCGGATCAATTAGTGCCACCATCATCATTTCATTCATTTGTCTTCTCCTTTTTATTATTATTATTATTATTATTTTAAATCTTTTACTTATTTCTTACTACTTGGTGGGTTTCAACTTTCAGTTACGGTTGTAGAGGCTATTGTTGCAAGATAGTGAGATTTATTTTTTTACGAATTGTAAACATAATTGAGAAATTATGTTAAAACATTATTTTCATAAACAGAGTAGTTGTAAATGAATCTTATTTTTAAAATGTTATGCTTTAAAATGCTGCATTGAAACACTTTAAAAAAGAAAATATTATTTTTTTCTCAACGTTTAGGTCAAAATGCTCCACCAAATAAACCTCTTTAACTCTATTATAGATATTGGTATAATATAAAACTTATTTTAAAATTTATGTGCATATGATTAATATTTAAGTTAGGAATAAAAAAATGAGGATAAAATGATTAAAAAAAAGTCGGTGGCAAAATTTTCGAAACCGACTAAAAGGAACTAGACAATTAGTTAGGAAGAGAGGAAGCATGATCCATCATTTATTATAATCTTACAACAAGTCCTAACTCAGCTTGGTGGCCTGTTTCGTCAAGTACTTCCTGTCTTTGTTTCGGATTGGGCCGCTATCTTATGCCTAAAGGCCTACTAACGAATAAACAGAATCTTTTAATGTTGACTCTTTTGAACGTCCAGACTCGAGACTTCAACAACAATGGGCCGTTGGGGGTGATAGTCTTGGAGCCTATTAACTTGTATAAGAAAGTTAAACAGAATGCTGAAGGCAGTGAGAGCCCGAAAGGTACAATTTGGTCCACTTGGCAGAGAGTTTACTAGCAAATCTATTCCATCTGCGCCAAATAAGTGTTTATTTTCGCCAGGTAGACATTTTGATATGGCCAAGCAGTGTTTTTTTCCCTCTATATTTTGATGATGTAAATCAATAAAAATCTTATATTAAAAACTACTTTAAAAATATTATTTAGTAGTACTGGAGTCTGGAGTTTGGAGCATGACGTGATTAGTTCGTTTTAGAAGAATTGGAGGCTGTGATTTAGAAGATTAGCGCTTATTTAGTGTAGTGAATCAAATAACAAAATTGACCATAATTTGGGATATTGATCTTCCAAAATGGCAACATGTGCAGGGTCATGATATTTCTTTTTAAATTGGCTGACAGTCAGTCTAATGTTGATTATGTTGGGTTGATTTCTTCGGGAGTCCGGGGTCAAGCTGCCTGGGTTAACTCATTACGGTACAGGTTCAAATCATATCATACTTAGTGAGATATTTAACGAAAAAAAAAAAAAGGTTAAAAAAGTAGGATCTTGTTTCCTGAATCAGTTTGGTATTTGCTGAACAAATGTGATTTGGTGGGGTTGCAGAACATCAGAACATGTGGGTGGGTCGGTAGAATTGAACATTTCAATTTGATGATTAAAACAGCCAAATTAAATATGGTAGCACCTTTCTCACCCTGACAGGCTGTCACCTACCAAATAAAATAAATTGTAAATTGTTGTTTTTTTATTCATTGAAGTATTAGCAATTTAACAAATACTCAATTCGTTTTTTTGTAAAGAGTCCACTATTTCATTTTGAGATGTTTCACCTAAAGAATTTATTTTAAAAAATTAAACCGTAAAATTGTCATTTTATTACTAAGTGACTACTAAAAGTGTCATTTAAAAAAAAATGATTTTCAAACGAAAACTCTTTGTATATAACGGAGGGAATATTAATAAGGGTATTGCTATTTGTATTTTATTTTTTTCAATTAAAAATAAAACTGCTTCGTGTACATATTAAATTTGGTGGGAAGTTTTTGGGTGTGACACTTCATAACCTTTTGTTAAAGCGTAATATTAGAGTCATTAAGTCATTTCCAACGGTAAGGTTCATAAAAGTATGATCCAAATCATCAAAGAGCGACCCTAAACGTAACATCGAATTCACTAAACGTAACACCATTTAATATGTGAAAATACCTCACTACCCCTCTAGACAATTAATAAAAACCAACCCTTCATTTACTCCCCTCGACCAACCACACCCTCCAATAGCAGACCGAAAACACTCAAGCCGGCAGCAGGAGCATAACTAATCGTAAACCGGCGGGGGGCGAAGAAATCAAAGAAGATAGCTCCTCTCTCAGTCTCAGTCATCTCTCTCACTACTTGTCTTTCACTCTCTCTCTCAATCGAAACCGAAGAAATCGAAGAAGACATTCATCTCTTAAAAAAATATGTTTTATCAAAAAAAATCAAAATAACCGCTTCTAAGTCGCGGTTTCTATATAAAACATCCATTGCCAAGTAGCGGTTTTGATAAGAAACATCCGCTTGTAAGTTGCGGTTGTCATATACAACAATCGTTGGAAGTTAGCATCACTATTTCAAAACATTCGCTGTGCACTAGCGAATGTTTTAATCGAATCAGAGAGAACAACAGAACCCCAATTGAAGATTACCTTGAGAGAGAGTGTCGGAATTTGAGAGAAGAGAGAAAGAGAGAGTGAGAGTGAGTGCCGGAATTATTTGCTCAAACAGAGAGTTTAATGATTAGAGGGAGTGAGAGAGAACAATTGAGGGGATGCGTTTGAGGGAGAAGCTGCTGCCGAGTCTCTTTCTTCGGGTGTTGGAAGTGAAGTTGCAAGGTTGGGGTTACGTTGTGGTTGCCGTATGTGTGAGGGAGGGGGTGTTGTTGTTTGAAGGAGTTTAGGGAATTAAATGAGGGGTGTTAATTGTAGGGGTAGTTAGGTCATTTTATTTTTTAAATGGTGTTGCGTTTAGGGTTTTAGGTGTTACGTTTAGGTGTTTTGATCATCAAAAACCTTTATCATTGTGGAAGGTTCAACGGGATGAGTGGTTCATGGAGGGAAAAAAGAAAGAAAAATGAATGAGCTTAATTAATGATGTATGTAATGGTGAAACTATTAAAAAGTTGTAAAATTAGTTTACTATTTTGAAGAAAGGTTTTTGAAAGAAATATATTTTTTTAAAAAAATTGACATGTAAGCTGATGTGTCACGTAAAATTCTTCTGAGAAGCTATTACAATCATTTGCTTAATCATTGTACTTAAGACTTATAATCATGATTTGATCTATTAGAGGTGTATGTAGTCGGGATTAGTTTCGTTCAGGCCAAAATCACGAACCGAATCACCCCATATTAGTTCAAAAATTTTAAATCAGACTAAACCGAATTGAGTCACTCGGTTTAATTTGGTTAGTTTTGTGGTTTGTATGAATTCATTTTAATCAACTTAACCAACATTAACAATAACAATAACAATAACAATAAAAATAGGATTTTAATTTGGAATCAACGTCAAACATTAGAAAATAACCTATTAAATGTAAATTATCATAAAGAATACAAAGCAAATTTCAAAATAAATACAAACAATAGCATAAATAAAAGTCTTCAAAATATATATAGGTTTGTTTGACTCGGTTTGGTTCGATATCATAAACCATGAACCGAATCGAGTGATTTTTCAATTTTTGAAATCGAAACTGAACCGTCTTGGACCAAAACCGAAAATAACGCACTGTTTTTTCACAAAAGTAAACATTGAGCTCGATTTCAATCATTTCACAAATTCTTATTATTATGGAAACACAATCAACTTAGTAATTGATTTTATTTATTTACGATTGACATGTGGTAAAAATCCAACGATGGAATAACAGATGAAATACAATTTTGGAATAGAGGATTTGGACCCCCAATGTACACCCTTGTGATCTATAAACCTCTGTCAATTACAATAAATAAATTTCATTTATTAGTAATTGTAAGTTGTAATAAACATTGAAACTCTTATACAATAATCACTTCAATTATGTATCTCACCTTCTACCACATTTCTAATCACATTGAACGTCAATTCTATATGTCTCCTTATAAAAAAAAGACTGACTAAAATAATAAGAAAGATGTACGACTAAGATTTAATGGTACATGTAATGTGACAGAGATTGAGATAGATAATTTGAACCCCTCTAAGATTGTACTAATAATTACACATGAAAAATTCTCTTCATTAATACAAATTTCTAAAATGATTATTTACTCATAAAAAATAATAAAAAACACTTGTCCTGGCTAGAACAAAACTACTATACTACATGACCACTAATTTGCATATATTTACAACACCAAACTTTTGTCACACATTAATTAACAAATATCTATATTCAATAATGATAATTTTTTAATAAAAAATATTCTTGAAATGCACTCCCTCCGTTGCAAAATAAATGATGCTTTAGTAAGACAGATTTGTCCCAAAATAAATGATATTGTAGGATTTTAAAATAAATTTATCCACATTTTATCAAAATTGCACTTATTAATGTCTCTATAATTAAATGTTGTATTGAGAAGAATTATGATGATCTAAAGAGGGATACTAGGAGGAAATAGAAAAATAAGCATATAACTTATGGACAATAATTGTATTTAAGCATGAATAGATCAGTCTTTTAGTAAACTTTCTTAATTTGTGTGCAAAGTTTTAAAATATTATTTATTTTGGGACGAATAAAGTATCAATTAATATCAAAGTTAGACGGCACCTGAAGCTCAGGTTTTATTACTAGTGATACCTACATCCCAATATTTGATTCAGCACACGGATTAAAAAAAATAATTGACTTGATTATTAATGTTGGTATAGTGTATAATTTCGGGTAAAATTCTGATCAGTCAATTTTCTAAACTTTGTAACCTCTCTAGTCCACCTTTCTTTTTTTTCAACCGCAAAAGTTCATTTTTTGAAATATTATTCCGAAAATGTCATCATCTCCTGCAACAGTTTCGCTAAATACATTGAATTCGAAAACCATCATTTTTGCGCAATGAAACTGAGGTCGACCTTCTGAGGCATTCTCAAAAGGTAAACAATTTTTATTTATTTATGAAATACGAAACTGTAATGGATCTTTATTGGATTGAGATTTTTCAATAGAGACAAAGGTGGAGGAGGAGGAGAAAGAAGAAGGCTTGCGCCGGAGGAGATAGAAGCAGTGGGTGGAGGACGTGATCTGTTTCTTTATGATTTTGTATCGATGTGCAAAAATATCGGATTAATGTATCGTGTTGCAAACATTGATAAATCGTGGTTCAAACATTGATGTATCGCGGTGCAAAAATTAATGCATTGCGGTTCAATAATCAATGCATCCAATTCAACTGATGAATCACGATGCAAAAATAGACTACACAATTAAACTGATGAAATCGCATTGCACAAATTAATACAATAAAATCGATGCATCGAGGCTAAATAATCAATGCACTGCGATTTATTTTCGTAGCACGCCTCTTGCTCATTAAGGGTATCGTAGTCTTTTTTTTTTCTCCAAAAGTATTTTTTATTCAGTTTGAAAAAAAAAACATAGGACTGAAGCGATTAAAAACTTTGGAAAGTGCATCGATCTGTAATTTTTCATTTAATTTCTTTTATAATCCATGTACATGTGACTCATAATAAAAGATAAAATAAAAAATGTGTTTTCATAAAAAAAGAAACTTTCGAACAAGATCAAAGTATTTTTATAAGATAAATGAAAAAAAAGTAAAACAATAATTTTAGGACAAACGAACGACGCACCTAAAATTTGTAATGTGCGGTGAGAATTGCTTCCCTGTTAAGTGTTCAAAATTTTTTCCCACTTAATCCCATATTGTGATGAGTGTTAAAATTTTAACCGAAGTTGACACGTGAGGGAGTCACGTGAAACTATATTAGGGGGTTTCTTACCGTTATGACTTATGGTTGGGATTTCAAAGAGAGGCCTTAATGATAAGTTAAATGGTAGGTATCAAAATCAAATTTTGATATTTATGTAAGAATATTTGATTCTCTAATAGTTAAAGTAAAAAACATTAAAATTAGGTGTGGTATTAATTTGATATCTTTTTTAGTATCATATATAATTTTAATACATTTTATTTTGACCATATATTTATATCATAATATGTGTTGGTAAATTATTGTGTATTAATATTTTAATTTTGTTTTAATATTATGTTATGTGTTGGATATAATTTTTGCAAAGTTATTATTATATCAAATTTTGATACATATGGTTAGAGATGAGTTTTGCAAAAAAGAGTTCTAAATAATTATATATATATATATATATATATATATATATATATATATATATATATATACAAACACACAAATTCATACATCTTGATAAATAATAAAATATAAGAAGTAAAATAACAAAATTCAAATGTGGTGATTCATTCCCCAAACACAAAGAAATGAGCCAAAGAAACAAATTTATTTTTATATTCTTCCATAGAGAAACAATTCTGTATAAAGTTAGAATTAATTTGTAACTCATCTTGCAAATGGTGATCAGAAAATATCAAATTTGATCAAACCTCTTTCTTCTGTAAGAGCAACTCCATTGTAGGAATTTAGTGGACTTCTTATTAAGAAGTAGGAATTTGACAATAGTGAAACCATTTTTATAATGCCAAATAAGAAAGAGATTACATTTTACTTCTAAAATAGGAAATTGACGTAGGAAAGAGAGCTTGTTTGAATGGGAGGGGGAGGGGGAGGGGGACGCGAGGGGGGGGGGGGACGGCTGACACTTTAACTTTTTGGTTGAGTGTGTGTAGGGGTGGGGTGGGGATGGGGGTGAGGTTTTGTATTTATTATGTGGGATGATGTTAAATTTAATATTTTTTGTGTAAGAAGATTATACAATGGGAAGATTTATTTTTAAGTGGGTAAGAAGAGAAAAATGTGTAAGTGACAACGGGACCCAGTTAAGAAGTTGTATAAGAATATACAACATTAAGGATGCTCTATGACATGGGATCTGAACATGTTCAATTAGTTATGTTAAAAAAAAAAAACTTAGTTTTGAAAGTGTCATTATCTTTTGAAAAGGGAAAATGTTATCCTTATCACTAATCTTACAACAAAGTTTTGAATTGAGAAAAAATATTTTGAACAAAGACAACTTTATCCTTCTTCAAAACTTAATTGTAAAAAAAATTATAGAAATAGTTATCATGCTAGCAATATTGTTTGAAATGATCGCAGAAACATACAGGTGATTAATTAGTAAAATGACCAAAGTTTAGGAATGATTGAATACTAAAACAAGACAACATGAATTAGCATAGCTGTTATGGTGACGGGAATTAGCTCCAGCCTCCATGTTCAAGTTCTTTTTAAATCCTTTCTGGCGGACAAGATGGATTTACAGTTGTCTCCAGTCCACGTGCGGGACCCCACGTCCTCCTCTTCACAGGCGATTTTTTCAGGTTTTTTGATACTAGTGGAGTACTATTTTGCAACGCCATTCTCATTTTCACGATTTTGATGTACCACTTTAATTTCAGTATTTCACCCACTCCCGACCATTTTTTAGCCTAATAAATTTTTTTCTTGTTTTTCTCAGTTTTTACCAAAATGATTAAACCGCAGCACCTGAGGAGCTTTGTGTACTTAACTGATTTATTAGATTCGGAGTATTACGCCTATGTTTCCGCAATCAATATTCTCCACTATGCATTTTTGCTCTTCTATTTCATTGCTCTATTTTTTATTATTCTCTCTAATATTTTTAAAATATTAAAACATTAACAAAAACTTATGTAATACGATTTTACATATATTTTTTATTTTTTATAAGACGGATCATCTTTACTCAACCTATTATATATTAATAGGTTGAGATGTAAGAAAATAAAACTACGTCTTACAAACTAAAATCCGTAAGACGGTCTTACCGGAGATCTACTCTAAAACGTAACATTGAAAACCGCTAGAAAAAAAAAACACATTGCCAAATGCACCATCATCATTTCTCTTGATACTAAAAAAATATTATTATTATTTTTAGAAATATAAACATATTCTCCTATAAAAGCATTTGTTGAACTAATTTTCGTTATCTTAACCGAACATAGAAAATATTTTATACTTCCTCCGTTCTGAGTAAAGAGTCTACTATTTCATTTTGGGATGTTTCACTTAAAAAGTTCACTTTCAAAAATTAAAATATAAAAATATCATATGGAAAGAGTATATTTTAAAGATTCCACTTTCAAAAAGAGACTCTTTGCCCGATATAGAGGGAGTATATTTTAAAATGTTCCATTAAAGATGTTTACTTTAAAATAAACTGAACTTGATTATGGCTTTTCAAGAACGTACATATTAAAAGAAATTTTATCATGTGTGAACATGTAAAATTATTTAAATTGTTTAGTATATAACGTTCAAACATAAGTGCTAAATGTCACATGTAGACATAAAAAAAATTATTACTCCCTTCGTCTCAAATTTATTGTATGTTGTTTGACATACACATATTAAAGAAAAATGTTAATTTTATTATAAATATTGATATAATATACATTTTCTTTTAACGTCTATGTGCATGTTGTCCATAATTAAAGTATGAAGAAAAAATAAGTATAAAATGATAAAAGGTTTATCATAAAATCAAAATAAACAAAGACAAATTTTTTTGAAACAATTGATAAATGAAAGTAAGACAATAATTTTGATATTTGAGAGACTATTATATTGCCCTTCATGATGTTTCACACTAAAGATAGATAGATTTAAGAATTAAATTTTAATCAATTGACAACGTATAATCTTTTTTTTACATAAGCAGCTTTTGTAACACAACACATGACCAACTAAAATTAAAAAAAAAATCAAGAAAGAGATTGTGACCGACACGTGTCATATTTTAAGTATCGGTTGTGTAATAAAAAGATTATGTCGATAGTGGATGACATTTTACTCTATATTTAACGTGACTTTGTTCAAAGCATTGTCCCTTTTTTTTTTTTTTTTTTTATGGAAGTGGCGTATGAACCTCATGGATTTTATATATAAAATAAAAGGCTACAAACTTGAGGGGACAACCTTGCCCTTATAAGAGGGAGGACGGAGGAGCCTGACCTCGAAATAGGAAGAGATTACAAAACAGATAAAGCTAGACAAAACAAACATCAAACTAAGAAATACGAATATAGGGGGTCTCATCTTTATCAAGTTGAATAAGACCACCTATTCTAGGAGGAGAGAATCAACCAGACGTGTAGACGACATCTAAGCAAGATCTCCACCTATATTGGCTAAAGCGCCTGCCACAAAGATTGGCCTCTAAAAATGTGATCAAGTGGAGATCCAACGACTTGGAAATCATAATAATCTTGCGAAGCACGTAAAGACTCGCCAAGAGAGAGCCGAACCACGACAATACAATCAAATAATCGTTGGAATCAATTTCAACAAGAGCCTTATCATAGCCATATTCCCCGAAGCCACCGAAGACCTCTAAGAAGAGCATAACATTCAAATCGAAGCTCGAAGAATGCCCAAAAACGCAGCAAAGAAAAGCAATAATAAGGTTCCCGCTATCATCTCGAATAATACCCCACCGAGCTCAAACTCCGATTACCTCGACGCCCCATCAAGTTGTTAAGTTTAATCATGCCGATGATGGCTTTATCCAATGTACGCATATATAGTTTTGCTAGAGTAACGCCCAATGCTAGCAAGAAATAAATTCTCGAGTATCTCCGAGTAATTGTGATCAAGGAGATTAGCCGCTTGAACAATGGAGAGAACTAAGAGAGAATTCGCCAATAACTACGTAAAACAGACTCCTAATGCCCTCATACAAAGCCACATTCCTCAGTATTTCCATAATTCCCAAAGATATTATCGATGGGGTAATAAAGATGCGTAATGGAGAACTGCTTCTGTACCACCGTGCCATGCAAAGTCGATTGATAGAAGAGACCGAAAGCAAAGGCACTCGCCGGTTGTTAAGGCCGACTGCACATAATTGGCAATAGGATCGGGTCAAGAAAACGTGAGCAAAGGTTTCAATATTACCCGAGGAACAAAGCAGCACATCGGGAAGCCAATTGAATTCCTTTACGGATAATGCCTTCATCGATAGGAATTCTATGTCGCCATAGCCGCCACATGAAAATACCGATATGTTTGGGAAGATTAAAAGCCAAATAAACTTTGCCGAATCGAAGTCGGCCATTTAATTCGTATGTGATTCCAAAGTGAGGCAAGAGTAAAATTACCCTTAGTAGATAGGCTCCGCACGCTTTATCTGGATGCTCAATATTAATGCCCAGCCTTAGTGATCACTCAATCTCGGTTAGTGCCCACTCGGCCCTAGCAGAGCGGATATGGAATTATCCTCATTGAAAACCTCACCGACATAATAGATGGAGCACACAAATTGGCGGAGGAATAAGACCTTCAAAGTACCATTATCTAGCCAAATAGAACAATCACCTTCCGATAATCCATTTAATTAAATTCTCTCTGCATCTCCCGAACCGAACACATTCGACGCCAATAGGGGACCCCTTCACACTAGCACTTGAAGGATGAGAGTTAGGACAATATCTATGTCGCATAAACCGAGCCCATAAGTCGTTAGATGTTCGAAACCGCCACCAAAGATTTAGGGAGAAAGCTTGAATGATGTCTTTAACCGAGCGTATACCAATCCTCCTTCATTAATCGGCTCGCAAAGATGTAGCCCAAGCTATCCAATGAGATTTAAAAGTGCCATCAATGGAGCCCCGTAAGAAATTTGCCATCATTCTATCAATATGCTTAACAACCGACGCAGAGGATCGAGAATTGCAATTTGATATAAAATGATGGATTGAAGCACCGAATTTATCGAGTTACTTTACCCGCTTTGTTAAGGAATGCACCCACCCAAGATGAAATTCTGGTCTGAAGTTTCCCAATCAAATTATCAAAATACGATATTTTCTTCCGGCCTTCAAACAATGCAGCCCAAGTAAGTAACCGCAAGCATTTATGATCGAATCCTAAATGTCTCTTGATCGAGCCGATTCTCGAAGAGGTAGAATGCCTAGAAACCATGAAACAACTCTTATTAACATTAATCATCTGGCCCGAACACCTCTCATAAGCAGTAAGAAGGGCGCGGTGTTGAAGTAACGACTGCTTGTGACCGTTACAAAAAATAATGACGTCATCGGCAAATGACAAATGAGAGATTATAGGGCAGCCTCGATTGGTATGAAATCCGTAACGAGGATGATCAATCTGCAATTTGTTTAAAGAACGACTTAGCACCTCCGCGACAATGATAAATAGGCTAGGGGATGTAGGTCTCCTTGACGTAAACCGCGGGAAGAATTGAAGAAGCCTAAGAATCGCCATTAATCAATACCGAAAACCAATTATTGGAAATTGTGCGCCAAATTAAATCAATGAATACCTCATCAAACCCGAAATGCCTCAGAACTTTAATCAGAAAATGCCAAGAGACCCGGTCAAACGCCTTGGCCATGTCCAATTTAATGATGACATTGGATCCGTTAATCTTCTTCTTTAAGTGGTGGAGCATTTCTTGAGCGAGAAGAAGGTTATCTTGAATAATCCTACCCTTTGTAAAAGCACTTTGATTTTCAGAGATGATATCCGGGAGAATTAAAGCCAATCGAGAAGAAAGAAGCTTCGAAATGACTTTATTGCAAAAATTGCAAAGACTTATAGGCCTTAGATCCAGAAATGAAGAGATCTGATCGGCTTTAGGAATGGTAATTAATAAAGTACTTGTCCATGACTTGGGCATGTCAAAGCCAGAGAAAAATTCTGTGACGGCCCTATGAAAATCCGCGGCTATGATGTCCCAACATGATACGTAAAATCCGCGGCTATGATGATAGCACCTCAATTGATACTTGGAAATTAAACCAATTACACATAATTGGTTTAATAGAATTAATTGATTTACAATGCAAGTTGTTTTTGTTTTTTGCCGAACAATACAATTGAATTTTATACTACATTAGTACTCATATACCTTACATTATCAAACACATTTTAGTAATGAGTACTGCTAATGACTCAAATTGATTTCGATCAAAATTATTTGATGCTACCTAAACCATTTTAAGAAAAGACATATTTATTATTTATATATTAGTATGCATGTCCGTGCTATAGGCATGGCGTCGATATGAGATCAGTTCAATGAATGATCGGGATAAACAAAGTCCATAACTGCCGAGGTAATTCAAATAAAACCCAAAAATGAAGGTTGTATATGTAATTGTAGAGGGGTAATTCAAACATAATCATAACTGAGGGGTTTATTTGTAACTCACATACTTACAATTAATCTGGATTGTCAGTTGTGTTTATCACAATTCGATCAGGGCCACCAATTAGACCCTGAGCTATTTTATAATATAGATTTTAGCTCAAAATTGAGATATTAATTTGTCCTAATATGTTCCAATTCTAATCAATCTCATAAATAGGGCTTGTTTGGTAACCATTTCGTTTCTAATATTTTTGTTTCTATTTCTAATTTTTTGTGAAAAATAGAAATAGAAATATGTTTGACAATCATTTCTATTTCTGATAAACTAGAAACGTTTCTCATTATTCCTCAAAATTTAGAAATGAAAAAAAATCGTTTCTTTTTTAAGAGAAATGATTCTTTTTCGAAACTTAGAAGAGTTAAGGTCGGTCAACTTAAATAAGGTTTAGTTTTCGAACTTTGATATATATGTGTGTGTGTGTGTGTGTGTATTAGGTCTGACAATTACAACCCTGAACTCGTTAACCCACCCGACCAAACCGAACCCGTTAATATTTTTGGATTGCACGTGTAACCTGTTTTGACCCAAAAAAAAAAATATTAACGGGTCGGGTTAAATCAGGTCGAATTCATTGCCCATTTTGACCCGATAGCTTTTACTCTATAAAATTATAAAATTTTGGGAGAAAATCTGGATTAAGACGAGCCGTCCCGTTTTAACATGTTACCCGTTTAAATCAATTCGATATTTGGGTTCTAATAATTTTCGACCTATCACCCGTTCCAACCCAACCCAACCCAACGGATGAGAAGTTGCTTATCCACGTTTTTTTTAAATAGTAGATGAAATCATGTGAATTATTATTCTACCCGTTCGAATTGGATATAATATACTATTATCAAAGTTGTAGTGTATTAATTTTTTTGAAAAAGAATATAGTTGTGAAAGGAAATAAAAATATTTGTCAAAAATGATTAGCTTTTGTTTCTTTTTCATAATAGAAATAGAAACGGCAAACTTGTTTTTATTTCTTGTCCAAAATAAAAAGAAATAAAAAGCGATGTGGCAAAATGCACGCCTTGGGCCGCCCTGAGATGGGTAGGATATCGGGCTTGTAATCGCCCTCCTTGAGCCTCGTTAAGATCACAAGAACACTGAGTGGAAGTGCAAGGCAAGGCTCGCGAAACCCTCCTGCCGTGAGAGTAAGTATCGAGTGATTGTCAAAAGACGAATTGACAGAGTAACGAGGCTCAAGAAAGTGTGTGTACCTTGTCGATGATTATGGGGGGTATTTATAGGCCCCCAAGGTGATTGAACCGCCTAGATTCGCTTCCATAATCGCCGAGATAATCAAGGAGGAAATCCCTTGATTCTAGGCAGACAAAGTGTTGACCGCGAATTATAGGAATCGATAAGGCAAGTATTCCGCCTAAACATGGAAACCTTTGACTTGCCTTGGAAAGCAAGCTACCTGCCTCATGCTTGATGTGTGATCTGGGCGAGCAAGGCTCGTCACTGCTCTGCTTTGTATTGATCCCTCGAACTCATTGGTCGGGAGATTGGCCCCTGGCTCGCAGCAAGGCCTGCAGTTCGACTGCAAAGTAAGTCCTCGATTCCTTTGCTAAGCATGTATGATTCCCGACATGGCCCTCGGGCGACAGCAAGGCCTTTGCCCGCCTGTGTTTGAGTGAGGGTTGCTTGCCGCTGCTCACGGCTCTATCATTTTGCTCGGCCGGGCTATGGGCCCCACGTGCATTGTGCTCGTGATTGGCACGTGATGCTAACTCGTGTTTTGCTCGTGACCGGCTTGGGCCGCCGTATATCAATGGCCCCTAGCTGTCTCCGGGCGAGCATTCATGCTCTGAGCGGGAGCGTATTCTTTTATGATGTTCGCTGGGCTTCATTACTTGTGAATTTTCAAGAAGACAAAGAATCCATCGGGGAAAAATTGAAGCGTATTAAGGAAGCCTCTTGTTGAAGGCGTGCCAGCGCTGGTTGAAAAGCGCGTGAGCCGCCGTAAGGCGGCAGACGGCACGACCACTTGCTTAACGCATTTAATGCGACGTGCCTCGGTGATGATGGGCCGCCCATTTAGAGGCCGCCGGCCGAGCCTTTTTCCCCGAAAATTTTCGAGATCGGCCTATAAAAGGCAGCCTCTCCCTTCCTTTCTTTCTTTTATCGCTCTCCGAGATTTGCAAACCGCTAGAGAGAGAATTTTTCGCAGAGCTTCCATTGCCATTGTTGTCGTATTTTTCTCGCACTTGGGCGAGCCTCTTCCTTGCTTCCTGCATCTATCTCCCTCGGTCGCAAAGATTCACATCAGCCCGACATTTGAAGACCTACCGCCTGCAATAACAAGAAGCTCTCGCCCCCTTTCGCTTGTGTTCTTGATGTTTTCTGGTTTTCTTTCCTTCATCTCTGTATGGTTTTTGTTAGGGTTTTTCTCTGTATGGTTTTTGTTAGGGTTTTAGTGAGAAAACCGCCTAGGTAGAGATCGAGGAGTAGAAACCATAATCCTGCTCGCTAGGCGAATAGAATCCCTCTGGCTGACCCACACTTAGGATTTTCCTTTCTTTTTTTGATAGTTACCCGGACAGAGCTCTGATAGCCATTTTCCTCGATCTCTTTGTAGATGTCGGATGTGTCCGAGAATGACCGTGAAGCTTTCAGCTATGGTGGGAGGAACGACTCGCTTAGCAAATGAAAAGTCTCCTTCGACAGCGCTGAGTGCGACGAGGAGTCGATCCGTGGCCGCCAACACCGAAGCTGGCCGGATCCCGTGGTCGACATATTCGATTCTTCCAATGAGGAAGATTCCGGCGAGGAGAGTAGACCGGTGGCTTAGTTGTGCAAGGCCACGAGCAACAAGCAGCCTGCGAGGGGGATACAGCCGGGCGAGTAATGGTTGAGCGAATAGATTTAGCCGGAGAGGCTTCAGAGGCCGATGAGGCAGACAATTTGCCGCTTGCCCTGGCTTTCAAAAAGATCGGCCGCCTCGTGGAAGTGGCCCCTCAAGGGGTGGATAGCCAAGATAGAATTCCCATTGCCCGCTCCTCGACTGTAGGTGGACTTCCGAGTGGTTCCTCGCTGAGGAGAGGATCGAGGAGGAAGAAGAAGAGGAGGAGGAGCCCGACCGTATATTAACGCCGATGAAAGCCGCTATGCCACCGCTGGCTACCTTGGATACGGCGACAAAGTGACCGCATGGCTCACACACCTTGGGGTTGATTCAAATTTATTACCGGCGAATAAGATGGACGTGCCCACGATCGTGAAGCTTTCCCGTGAGCACGGAATGAAGTTTTATTTTTTGCCGACTTTTTCCGAGTTGGATTACGCTCTTCCTCCGAGCCTTTTCTCGTTGATTTTTGCTCGAGGCCAAAGCGGTTCCCTCGCGACTTGATGCTGAATACCGTCCGGCTATTACCGCTTTCACAAGCTGCGTGCTACTTGGATCCGAGCCGACATGTACTTACTCCGAAGTTGTTTGTCTTTGCCCCGAGCAACGTGGGAGGATCTGAGTGAGAGCCAACTCTAATTTTTGAGGTCAAGTTTTCCGAAGTTCCCTGAAGGTAGATTCTTGGGATAGGAGGGTCTTGTTCATAGAATCTCGAGTCGGCTGGCCGCTTATGCCCACCGCCTCCGACGAAGTCAAAATCCCCAAGGCTTCAAAATGTGACTTCACTCTGGGAAACTCGCTCGCTTGGTCAGGCCGAAAACGCCTGGGGTGATAGAAGAGAACGAGAAGCGCTGGCCGCCAATTTCTTCTTGATTGGAAGGAGTCGGTTTGTAACCCGCGCAACTTGTGCTTGGCCTGGTGTGATGAGGGCGAGATCCTCGATGTAGAACCCCTTTAATCCACGTGCCCGAGAGACCACACCTCTATGGGGCGACCGCCACGGTAACATGTTTAAGGGGGAATGTGTTGAGTGCCAACGCTGGGCCCTGGAAGTGAGATCGGCCGCCTTATGAGGATCATGATGGTTGTTCTTCGCGATTTTCTCACCTGCTTTTACCTTAGCCGTGTCTTGCTCGCATCATTAGTTATTGACCAAGCTTCTGCTTTTCCTTGCTTCAGTGGATGAAGAATGTGGCTCGCCAAGGCGAGGAGACTACAAGCCGCCGAAAGCAACCGATTTGAAAGTTAACGATCCTCAGAGCTCCGCCTAAGGTGCCTTTTGGTCCCCCCAAGAAAGCACCTGCTTGGGCAAGGCCGCAAGCCCGGCTAGAAGGCGCCTAGTGCCTAAAGTCGTCATCCCCCACGCAAGGAGGCCGCATTTAAAAGAGGCCGAAGTGGCTATTGAAGATACCATCTGGCGCCAGCGCCAACATCTCTGTGGTGCCTCCTCCCAAAGACCCCAAGGGAAAGGGAAAAGGAAGAAGAGCCTTTCCCTCCTCCGCTGGCTGATGTTCGCCACCGGGCTTGAGTCCCGATCCCGTTTTTCCTCGCCCAGCCCTGTCCGTGGCTCCCGTCTGCCTGCTTGGGCCAAGAACCTGAGGCAAGCCGGGTTCAAGATGCCCTCCACTACCTGCCGCCTCGGCGTTGGTGAAAGAAATTTCCGGTGATGCCCCATTATTGGGAGGCATCGACCTCTCGCGAAGCCCGGCGGCCCGGTAGGAAAGGGTATAATCGAGAGGGCGCTGCATGATGATCTTGCCCGGGATCGAGATACGGCCGGCCATGTCCTTGTCGGGAACGTGGGACTTTGCTTGAGCGAGGTAAAGTTTTTGAATTAGATTTATCCCTTCCTTTGCTCGTTTCATGTGTCTGATTATCTTTCCTTTGTTCGCAGATTGCTTCTACATGTACCAATCTTTACGATAGGTACAACGAAGAGAAAACAGCTCGCAAGAAAGCGAGGTCGACAAGATGGCCCATGAGGGCTCGGCGAAAGAGAAGGTCGAAAGCAGTGGCTCGCCTGGCCGATGAACCTGAAACCCAAACCGCGGCGGCCAAGAAAAAGGAAGCCGAATCGCTTCGAGCGTAACTCAAGTTGGTCGCCTGTAATGGAGACTTAATCGCCGCCAAGAAAGAATTGGTCGGCCGGTGAAGAAGAACCAGCCGAAGCCGAGAAGGCTCAAACCGACTTGGCCGCTGTGATTCCGAGCAAGGGATCGCTTACAAGTGGGAGAGACGCGTCAAGACGCAGCCGCCAAAGATGGGAAGTCATGTGGAGGATCTCGCCCGAGATTGAAGGACGCCGAGCAGGCTGCTGTGGAGGATTATAAGAAATCCATAGCCTTCGAGGACGACTTCAAATTAACCGCTGCTTTTGACGAGGCTGTGAGCGATGCTATAGTGCCTCTTATTTCGCACATGGCGCCAATCATGTCCTTAGACGCCTGCCGGCCGGTGATCGACATGAAGACCATGGCCGAATGGGCCAAGCTTCCGACGCCTACTCCGAGGAGGCGCCAGCTTCCACCACTTGGTACCCTATACCCACGACGAGCCGAATCTTTGGCGAAGGCCGACCAGAAAATGGCCGCCAACCTTGGGATCCGCCTACTCCTACCGAGAATGTGCTCTCTCGATCGACGCCTTGAGGGCGAGAAAGCCGCCTGTTGGTCGCAGAGGAGGAGGCCGTGAAGCCGAGCAAGAGGTCGCTCGAAAGGCTCAATTTTCATTACACCGATCAAGATTCGCTTCAAAGATCAACTCTTCCTCTCCCCGAGCGCATACCTCCATCCCCACTAGAGCGCATTCCTCCACCCCTCCGCAGCGCATTCCTCCACCCCCTCCAGAGCCGCTTGACCCACTTTAGATTATGTCTATTTTCCTCGGCCCGCCAATATTTTTTGACCTTTGTTTATGTAACTCCCAACTGACTACAATATAATTCACTTTCGCTGACGATTCCTCTTACACTTGCTTTCGATTCAACCTGCTTGTTTGCTCGATAACCTGCTTTCTCACTTGCACCTTTTTCCTGTCATTTGTTAATACAAGTGCTGGTGCTCCCCAGAAAATATATCGAGCAAAAATGTATGAATAAATTTAACCAAGGATGATTATTAAAATAACAAGACTAACAAAACAATCTTATTATTTAAATTGAGATGTTACCCGAACAAATGCCGAAAGCAGAATGCTTGATCCGCCAAGGCTTAGGCGAGCGAGCTTTAAGATCGCCAAGCTGCATGGCCCAACTCTCAATCGGCAACCAACAACCGGGTGGCCTTGCTCGATATGGGTAGTTCAAGCGTTGCCGGTATATCTTCCTGTATTGAGATATACTACATCAGTTGTTGCTCGGCCACCGTAGGAACCCGAGGTAGTTAATCGCTATCTTGCAGAATGGACTCGAGCCCGAGGCGAGCATCCTAGTACGTGAACCCTGCATGGCCGCACCTCCCCACGCAGGATGAATTCACGTATACTGGGTTTTAGAATTTTTGACCTGCATGGTTTGCTCGCTGGCGAGCAGAATCTAGTCAAACAAGTATGAACAATTGCCGAATAACAGTTCACTAATAACTTTGAAAATTCTGAACTGGTAAATATGACAACAACTTGCCTTTTATTGATAAATGACCGATGACCCTCAACAGGACTGAGGTCTTGCCCTTTTGTTTTCGACCTAGGGATAATATTTTTTGAGGTGATCTCGCATGCCAAGGATACTCGTGTCTTTTCCTTCTCGAGTCTGAGTGTAAGTGCCCTCCCTTATTATTCCAAAGAACTCCTGAAAGGACCCTCCCAATTTGGAGACGTTTTCCCACTGCCTCGATGACCGGTTGCTTCAATTTTTCTCGAGTACTAGATCCCCAATGCAGAAGGCTCGCTCGAACTCTTTTATCATGGTGAGCTTTTGCCCTCTGCTTGTAGTTGACCATTCGAGTCGTGCATCCAAATTCTCCTTTCTTCCAAAGAAGTCTAAGTCTACGGCCCTGCAAGTTGATTGTTTTGCTCGTCAGAATGTGAGACTCCTTGGCAAGGCCATTTCCACCGGGATCATAGCTCTCGACCCGCAGGTAAGTGCGAACGGAGTTTCCTCGGTTGGTCCCCGAACAGTGGTTCTAACCGCCCACAGAGCCGATTGTAATTCTTCTGCCCACTTTCCCGCTCGCCCTTCTAAATTCCGCTAAGAGCGTGCAAAACTTGTTTGTTTGCAGCCTCTGGTCGTTGCCTTCGAGGGTAAGCAACGGACGATTGCTGCTTCACGCCCAAGCGAGCACATTCTGGCTGTGAACTTGTCCGAGAACCGAGTCCCATGGTCGGATATGATTGCTCGAGGGAGGCCGAACCCCGCACTATACCCGGGTCGATACAAACTTGATGATATTCGCCTCCGAAATTTTGGCCAAAGGCTTTTGCCTCAATCCATTTCGTGAAGTAATCTATGGTGACTACAAACAGATTTATACTTGTATTGTGCCGGAATGGGCCGATCGATCGATTCCCCACATGTCGGGGGCCAGCCGCAACGACGGTTTGCATAGTGGATGGAAGCCTTGGTATGTCCGCTGTATCTCCGCACTTGTCACATTCAGGAGCATATTTTTCCGCTGCCCTTTCGGCTGGGTAATCCAAGAGTATCCTCGCCAGCAGACCCTTCGGCTAGAGCTCTTGTGCCCGGTGGCCGCCACATTCCCCTCATGTACCTCATACAAAACACCCCTCGGTTAGCTCGGGGTACGCAATAAGCATAGGTCCGACCTTAGATCGCTTGTATAAGATTCCCCCAACTACCGAGTACCGACATGCTTGGCTTTCGAGCCGTTGTGGGCTCTCGACCTTGTTCGCGGGCGTAACTCCCTGCCGATGTAATCCTAGTCATCAATCCTTCTGGTCCGGCTCGATGTCCATAATTATAGGTCTATCGATGGCGGAGTTTCCATGTGCTCGATCATTA
>CM028378.1:15881506-15997106 GCA_013146195.2 Codonopsis lanceolata | reverse complement strand
GCGGGAGATCCCGAAGCTTGTTTGACCCGCAAAGTGCTAAGGCACGTGCCTTAATTGCTCGCCAGGGGTTGATAATCAATATCGAACTTCGGTTAACTTTCGATCGACCAGTGAGTAGGCGACCCGAAGTGTCAGCTTGTCCAAAATCTTTCTTAAAGGCATATCGTGTGTCTGACAATTGAATGTGCGAGAAAAATAAGCTCGAAGTTTCCGGCGGCAATAACCCGAATAAGCCAACTTTTACGCATTGAAATATCTTCCCTACATCGATAAGGGCTTTGAGATAAACGGGTTTTGAACATTACATTCTACTAATTAGTGTCACAATTTTACTCTGCTTTGCTCGGTAAATTTCTAAATCTAATGACTTCTCCCCAGCCGAGCTACTTGAGGAGGACTCCCAAATACTTCACCAGTTCGGCCTTTTGACCTCGGCATCGTCTCAAACCCCTTATTTCCACGAAGAACTTTGAAGAAAGGCGGGCACCTTTCAGCCGAGCACGGAAATGAAAGCGACAGGAGCTATCACCATGCCATTAAGCCTCTGAACATCTTTAATGCATCGAGGAAGCTTCATAGTGACTAACGCCTTGATTTTTTCAGGATTAGCCTCAATGCCCCTCTCAGTCACCATAAATCCCAGGAACTTGCCCGCCTTCACCACGAACACACACTTGCTCGGGTTCAGCTTCATATTATTTTTTCTTAGATTGGCAAAGGTCTCGCCCAAGTCTTCTGTATGCTCGTGCCCTTTAGTCTTAACCACCATATCATCGATGTAAGCTTCAACATTCCTCCCGATCTGCGAGCTGAATATCTTGTTCACCATTCTCTGATAGGTGGCTCCTGCATTTTTCAGACCAAATGGCATCATTTTATAACTTGATGCGACCCTCTGCTGCTCGGAATCTTTGTCAGAGCCTTATCCTGCTCATCCGTCTTGACTTGGTGATACCCAGAATAGGCATCAATAAAGCTGAGGAGCTCGAACCCTGCTATAGCATCCACCAGCTTGTCAATTCGTGGCAAGGGATAGCAATCCTTCAGGCAGGCTTTATTCAGATCCGTGAAATCCACGCACATCCGCCACTTGCCATTGGATTTCTTGACCATAACTACATTAGCCAACCAGGTTGGGTAATGTATCTCCTCGATTATGTCAGCATTAAGTAGCTTCTCGACTTCCTCCCTGATCGCTTGATCTTTCTCCATAGAATAAATCCTGGGTCGTTGCTGGATTGGCCGAAAAGCTGGATCAACATTGAGCTGATGTAGGGCCACTGTTTCACTCACACCTTGCATATCTTCTCGCCGCCAAGCAAAAACATCCAAGCTATCTTGTAGTTGCCTGATAAAATTTGCCCGAGCCTCTGCTGATAATGCCTTGCCAATTTTTATCTTCTGCTCGGGGTAAATAGAATTGATGACCACTTCTTCGAGCTCGTCCTGAGCCGTGAACTCTGGCTCATCTCGCATTTGGAGTGTATCACACTCCACCTTCTCTTCTTTTTCAGCTCGATCCTCAACCACATCGAGCTGATCTACCTCCATGACCTCTACTTGTTCCTCCAATCCCTCCGACGTCAATTTCGGTAAAGGATTATCATTATTCTCCATAGTTTTCTCCACCTCCGGATTAGCTTCACTTTGTTGTACAACTTGCTCCCCCGACTTCAATGTCGGCAAGGAGATACCATGCTCGCGACCAATCTGGCTCGCAAACATACTTGCACCAACCTCATACTCGATCTGCTCCCCCGACTTCAATGTCGGCATAGAGCTTGCATCCACTTCAGAATCTTCATGCACCATAGCAATTACAAATGGCCCCACAGTCACATGAGATGTCTCCTTGGTACTAACAGTTATCTTCTGCTCACCATCTTCCAAGGTTAACTTCTGTTTCTTTCTCTGACTATCGCGCACATACTCGAGCACTGCTCTGGGTTGGCTTCTCAACACTCCCACTCCCTGGTCGGTATAAAACTTGGCCCGTTGGTGCGGGATTGATGCCACCATCTGGAACTTTTCCATGCTAGGCACACCCAAAATTAATTATGTTATAGGGAGACTTCAAATCGATCACCATGAAAGTAATCTTTTCAGCTCGCGTCTTACTCCCTTCGCCAATGAACACTTCCAACTCAATCGTACCCTTGACTGGGACCTTATGGTTAGTAAACCTTTCCAAAGTCCCGGCATACGGCCTTAATCGATCATCGCTCAACTCCAATCCCTGGAAACAGGAGTAATACATTACATCTCGACACGCTCCAGTATCGACCAAAATTCTGTGCACGACCCAGCCATCCACTAATGCCAAAACAATCAAAGACTGCTCGCCAGCCACATCACTCGCCAGCTCGCTGCGAGTAAATTGAATAGCTTGCTCTCCATCCCGCAGGGCAGCAGGTCGATCCACAACTTTGGATAAAGAATAGATTTGTTTTTCGAGCTGGGTCGGAGTAGGCTCTTCATCCATTATCACATTGATTACCCCTCTGATCGGCGGGGCATCTCTCCTGGGGGCATTCCCCCTATTTCCCCCATCTCTTTTGAAGCGGTCCAACCGCCCTTCGTTAATTAATTTATGAATGGCCTTCTTCAATGGCCAACATTCCTCCGTTGTGTGCCCGTAGTCATCATGGTAGGCACACCTCTTCGTCTTATCTCGTTCACCAGCCGTCCCTGGGTTCATGCGAGGTGGATTGGGAAGCTCATCTCTTATTTCGTACATGATATCCTCACGCAGTGTGTTGAGCGGTGTGAGATCTGCTTCTCGAAGGAATTCTCTTGGCCGATCGTACATCGATTTGCCCTTGTTATACCCTCCACCTCCTGTCTGTCCATTTCCCTTGGAATTTCCAGCGGCTTCATTACTTTCTTTCTTTTTCTCCTTTTTCACCGTCTCCCCGACACACCACTTCTTTGCGCACATGAGCATTTCCGCCTGCGTTTTCGGCTCACGCATGCTCAACTCTGATCGCAAACCACCTTCACCTTCCAGCAAGCCTGTTTCAAAGCATAGGGTTACCTCCTGCTCGGTCAACCCTGGAACTTGCTCCAACACCTTGGTGAATCGCTCTAGATAACTCGCAGTGGACTCATGTGCTCCCTGCTTAACCTTTGACAAGTCAGCCCTTGTCTTAGCCAGTGTGCCCGCCGTTCCAAAATCTGCCAGAAATTTCGCACGCAAATCGGCCCAGTTATTAATTGACCGACGCGGCAAAGCTCCCATCCAAGCTAAGGCTTTCCCTTGTAACGCGCCAACGAAAGCTCTAATTTTCAAAGCCTCATCTGAAGTTACCAGGCCAATCTGCGACTCGAACGACATCAACCAATCCCTGGCCTTCGTTTTGCCTGTGTACTCCTTAATATTTGGGAATATGAGCCCCTGTGCTGGCTGGGCATTTTCAATCCAGGGTGCTAACGGGCTGGCCGACGTACCCAAGAAATTCACATCTAAAGCCTTGCTTTGCTCCCATGCCTCCATACGGCGCTTCAGCTCCTCGAAATCCTGCATATTTATGGTTGTAGGCAAACCACCCCCGGGCTGAGGCTGTACCACAGGCATAGGAAGGGCCTGTGGGGGACCCATAGCTCCAACGGCTTGAGTAACCTCCACGGCCTGCGCCACCTGGACCTGAGGCACCCCAGCGAGCTGAGCAGCTGGTGCAGCAGGTTGATGCAGATCCCGTTTTCCCTGAGAATGATGAGATAGGTGCCCATGAGATCGTCTAGGAGAGGGAGTTCTACGCCGATGAACATAAGATCCTTTTGGTGATCGGGAACGACGACTATGAGCACGAGACCGCCGCGGAGAGGGTGAACGAAGCCTGCGAGCATGCGATCTTGGTGGGGAAGGTGAACGTCGACGACGGCGAGATTGAGCCGAATCGTCTCCAACCCGTGGTCCTAACCTCGAGTGAACACTGGGCACAATTCTGTGACTGGTCTTACTGCCCTCTGGCTGCTCACGTACCTTTGATCCTTGTGCTCGTGGTTGAGAAGGAATGACCAAAGGATTCATTTGATTTCCTCCTGTGCGAGAGACACCTGCCGCTTGGCTCGGGGCTGTCAAGGCTGGTAAAGGGTCCACCTCAATGGGCAAAGGTGGCTTACCCATTGCAATCAACTGTAGATTAAGTTGATGCATTTGACCCAGGTATATAGCTCTTTGACGCAGAGCCTCCTCTCGAAATTCATGTGCCAGACCCACTGCTGCCACAACACTCCTAGCCAATGAATCCACTCCACGCATCTGGTTGAGCTGATGGCGAGCATCATGGGGCGGAGGAACATTGTTTCCAGCCAATTGATTTAAACTAGGATTAGGTTGCGCCTCCTCACGTCGACTTCCGCTAACTCCATTAACTTCATTCTCTGACATTGTCAAGACTGAAGAAGAAATACTATCAAAAGACAAAAATCTGCCACCGCAAAACTTTCGTTTTCCCGGCAATGGAACCAACTGATGCGTCCAAAATCTTCTGGATGCACTGGATCAGTCCAATTAAGATACCTGGCTTTCAACGTATCTGATATTCTCGAAGCCCAAATCTGCAATACAATTAACAAACCGTGAACTAAGCAGGGGCACTCCCTGCAAAAGTCCTCCAGCGCAAGAATTAACACAATAAAGCTAATGAAAGGTTATCTTAGCAGAGTTTCGGCTTGAGAGTTGAAGTTGCATACCTCTCCCCTTGATTTTCCGGGGCTTTTATAGTTGCCGGAGAGCATAACTTCTCATAACTGCTCATAACTATCTATAACTGTCCACTAATGATTTTATACCTCTCCCCTTGATTTTCCGGGGCTTTTATACCTCTCCCCTTGATTTTTCGGGGCTTTTATTGTGGCATGAATGACGGGCATATTAACTACCCAATTAACTCCCTCATTAATCACAACGGTCTAAATGGAGACTTTCCCGGACATAACCGTCCTCAACTGGTAACTGTTATTGAATTAGCGAGCACAGCCACTCATGCTCGCGGCTTAGCTCTGTTCGCTGGTCGAGCCCCCAGCCCACTAGCCTCTTGCTCGGTGATGATCGAGACCATGCTCGCTTGCTCTAACGATGACCACGGGTCCACCGTGTGGCACATGACTTGGGCCTATTTGGGCCAGGTAGTTCAGTTTTTTTTTTTTTTTCAAATATCGTTTAATTAAACTAGATTTTATCATATACAATTTATACAAGTTTAACTTGACTGAAACTCTTCAATTTCCATCTCTTTTTATTTTCCTACTATTTAATTTATACAAATTATCCACGAGATAATTTTGTGTTATATTTTTTTTCTACTAATTTATATTTATTAATGATTCATTAATAATCTATCATTTATCTATTAACTATTATTAAAACAGAAGGCTACATGACGACTTTCTGTTGAATGTTTAAAGTTTAAAAATATTTATGTGCTTTGACGTGACACATTCATGTGAAGTTGTAAATTTTTTTTTGTCAAAAACTAAAACCAGATAGATTTTAAAACCGGTACCTCTTTTATATATGGTAAAAAAAAATTGCAGATAGATTTTTTCACATTTGATTTAGATGTGTTTCAATTGATTAAAACTCTTCAATTCTCAGGGTAATTTGTTTTTTACCATTTTTGCTTGCCAAAATCGGTTTGTACCGGATATATTTTATCACATTTGGTTTAGACAAGTTTCGGTTGGTAGAAGTTTTTTAATTTTTATTATTTTTCCAAAACTCGGTCAATTTAAAATAGATTTTATCCAATTTGATTAAACATGTTCCACCAAAATTACAAACAATCACTGCGAAATACTTACCCTCTATCAAACGCCTCTTTAATTAGTCTGTCTTCATGGTACTTCTCCTCCCCTCCCTAAGAATATTTGCTCGATTTTATGATTCACATAAATTTTTGGTTTGATAATTCGGTGTGATCTCATATTTTTAAAAAAATTTATTAATTATGTGAACATCTTGCTGTTGTTGGTTCACTCAAATAGCTTGCAGATTCTATCTACAAAATTAAGTTTCAGAAATAAGACTAAATTAACCGTGCATCGCACGGGTAATAACCTAGTTAGATTACTATTTGAAGAAAGGTTTGTGAAAGAAATATATATATTTTTTAAAGGAAAATACTAAGTTTACCACCAAGATTACCACTCTGATAACAACTTTGTCTTGAAGGCAAAATACATGTGAGGTGCATGTGTATCATCAAGGTATAGTTGTCACCATAGTGGTAATCCTGGTGGTAAACCTAGCAAAGTTGTTTTTTAAAATTTTGACATGTAAGCTGATGTGGCACATAAAATTCTTCTGAGAAGCTATTACAATCATTTGCTTAATCATTGTACTTAAGACTTATAATCATGATTTGATCTATTAGAGGTATATGTAGTCGGGATTAGTTTCGTTCAGGCCAAAATTACGAACCGAACCACCCCATATTGGTTCAAAAATTTTAAATCAGACTAAGCCGAATTGAGCCACTCAGTTTAATTTGGTTGATTGTGTGGTTTATATGAATTCATTTTAATCAACTTAACCAACATTAACAATAACAATAAAAATAAGATTTTAATTTGGAATCAACATCAAACATTAGAAAATAACCTATTAAATATAAATTATCATAAAGAATACAAAGCAAATTTCAAAATAAATACAAACAATAGCATAAATAAAAGTCTTCAAAATATATATAGGTTTGTTTGACTCGGTTTGGTTCGATATCATAAACCATGAACTGAATCGAGTGATTTTTCAATTTTTGAAATTGAAACTGAACCGTCTTGGACCAAAACCGAAAATAACGCACTGTTTTTTCACAAAAGTAAACATTGAGCTAGATTTCAATCATTTCACAGATTCTTATTATTATTGAAACACAATTAACTTAGTAATTGATTTTGTTTATTTACGATTGACATGTGGTAAAGGTAAAAATCTAACGATGGAATAGCAGATGAAATACAATTTTAAAATAGAGGATTCGAACCACCGATGTACACCCTTGTGATCTATAAACCTCTGTCAATTACAATAAATAAATTTCATTTATTAGTAATTGTAAGTTGTAACAAACATTGAAACTCTTATACAATAACCACTTCAATTATGTATCTCACCTTCTACCACATTTCTTATCACATTGAACGTCAATTCTATATGTCTCCTTATAAAAAGAAGACCGACTAAAATAATAAGGAAGATGTACGACTAAAATTTAATGGAACATGTAATGTGACAGAGATTGAGATTGACAATTTGAACTCCTCTAAGATTGTACTAATAATTACACATGAAAAATTCTCTTAATTAATACAAATTTCTAAAATGATTATTTACTCATAAAAAATAATAAAAAACACTTGTCCTGGCTAGAACAAAACTACTATACTACATGACCACTAATTTGCATATATTTACAACACCAAACTTTTGTCACACATTGATTAACAAATATCTATATTCAATAATGATAATTTTTTAATAAAAAATATTCTTGAAATGCACTCCCTCCGTTGCAAAATAAATGATGCTTTAGTGAGACAAATGTGTCCCAAAATAAATGATATTATAGGATTTTAAAATAAATTTATCCACATTTTGTCAAAATTGCACTTATTAATGCCTCTATAATTAAATGTTGTATTGAGAAAAATTATGATGATCTAAAGAGGGATACTAGGAGGAAATAGAAAAATAAGCATATAACTTATGGACAATAATTGTATTTAAGCATGAGTGGATCAGTCTTTTAATAAACTTTCTTAATTTGTGTGCAAAGTTTTAAAACATTGTTTATTTTGGGACGAATAAAGTATCAATTAATATCAAAGTTAGACGGCACCTGAAGCTCAGGTTTTATTACTAGTGATACCTACATCCCAATAATTGATTCTGCACACAGATTAAAAAAAATAATTGACTTGATTATTAATATTGGTATAGTGTATAATTTTGGGTAAAATTCTGATCAATCAATTTTCTAAACTTTGTAACCTCTCTAGTCCACCTTTCTTTTTTTTTTCAACCGCAAAAGTCCATTTTTTGAAATATTATTCCAAAAATGTCATCGTCTCCTGTAACAGTTTCGCTAAATACATTGAATTCGAAAACCATCATTTTTGCGCAATGAAATAGGGGTCGACCTTCTGAGGCATTCTCAAAAGGTAAACAATTTTTTTATTTATTTATGAAATACGAAACTGTAATGAATCTTTATTGGATTGAGATTTTTCAATATAGACAAAGGTGAGGAGGAGGAGAAAGAAGAAGGCTTGCGCCGGAGGAGATAGAAGAAGTGAGTGGAGGAAGTGATCTGTTTCTTTATGATTTTGTATCGAGGTACAAAAATATTGGATTAATGTATCGTGTTGCAAACATTGATTAATTGCGGTTCAAACATTGATGTATAGCGGTCAAAAATTAATGCATCACGGTTCAATAATCAATACATCTAATTCAACTGATGAATCGCGATGCAAAAATAGACTACACAATTAAACTGATGAAATCGCATTGCATAAATTAATACAATAAAATCGATGCATCGAGGCTAAATAATCAATGCACTGCAATTTATTTTCGTAGCACGCCTCATGCTCATTAAGGATATCGTAGTCTTTTTTTTTTCTCCAAAAGTATTTTTTTTTTCAGTTTGAAAAAAAAAACATAGGACTGAAGCGATTAAAAACTTTGGAAAGTGCATCGATCTGTAATTTTTCATTTAATTTCTTTTATAATTCATGTACATGTGACTCATAATAAAAGATAAAATGAAAAATGTGTTTTCGTAAAAAAGAAACTTTCGAACAAGATCAAAGTATTTTTATAAGATAAATGAAAAAAAAAAGTATAACAATAATTTTAGGACACTCGGACGACGCACCTAAAATTTGTAATGTGCGGTGAGAATTGCTTCCCTGTTAAGTGTTCAAATTTTTTCCCACTTAATCCCATATTGTGATGAGTGTTAAAATTTTAACGGGTGATGAGTGTTAAAATTTTAACCGAAGTTGACACGTGAGGGAGTCACGTGAAACTATATTAGGGGGTTTCTTACCGTTATGGTTGGGATTTCAAAGAGAGGCCTTAATGGTAAGTTAAATGGTAGGTATCAAAATCAAATTTTGATATTTATGTAAGAGTATTTGATTTTTTAATAGTTAAAGTAAAAAATATTAAAATTAGGTGTGATATTAATTTGATATCTTTTTTAGTATCATACATAATTTTAATATATTTTATTTTGACCATATATTTATATCATAATACGTGTTGGTAAATTATTGTGTATTAATATTTTAATTTTGTTTTAATATTATGTTATGTGTTGGATATAATTTTTTCAAAGTTATTATTATATCAAATTTTGATACATATGGTTAGAGATGATTATTTGATACACAAATTTTGATTATTTGATACATATCGAATCAAAGTTTTGCAAAAAAAGAGTTCTAAATAATTATATATATATATATATATACAAATTCATACATCTTGATAAATAATAAAATATAAGAAGTAAAATAACAAAATTCAAATGTGGTGATTCATTCCCCAAACACAAAGAAATGAGCCAAAGAAACAAATTTATTTTTATATTCTTCCATAGAGAAACAATTCTGTATAAAGTTAGAATTAATTTGTAACTCATCTTGCAAATGGTGATCAGAAAATATCAAATTTGATCAAATCTCTTTCTTCTCTAAGAGCAACTCCATTGTAGGAATTTAGTGGACTTTTCATTAAGAAGTAGGAATTTGACAATAGTGAAACCATTCTTATAATGTCAAGTAGGAAAGAGATTATATTTTACTTCCAAAATAGGAAATTGACGTAGGGAAGAGAGCTTGTTTGAATGTGAGGGGGGGGGGGACGGCTGACACTTTAACTTTTTGGTTGAGTGTGTGTAGGGGTGGGGTGGGGTGGGGATGTGGGTGGGGTTTTATATTTATTATGTGAAATGATGTTAAATTTAATATTTTTTGTGTAAAAAGTTATGTAAGAAGATTATACAATGAGAAGATTTATTCTTAAGTGGATAAGAAGTATGTAGGTAACAGCGGGACCCAGTTAAGAAGTTGTATAAGAATATATAATATTGAGGATGCTTTATAACATGAGATCTGAACATGTTCAATTAGTTATGTTAAAAAAAAAAAAAAAACTTAGTTTTGAAAGTGTCATTATCTTTTGAAAATGGAAAATGTTATCCTTATCACTAATTTTATAACTAAGTCTTGAATTGAGAAAAAATATTTTGGACAAAGATAATTTTATCCTTCTTCAAAACTTAGTTATAAAAAAAATTATAGAAATAATTATAAAACTAGTATTTATGTTGTCTGAAAAGACCGCAGAAACATACAGGTGATTAATTAGTAAAATGACCAAAGTTTAGGAATGATTGAATACTAAAACAAGACAACATGAATTAGCATAGCTGTTATGGTGACGGGAATTAGCTCCAGCCTCCATGTTCAAGTTCTTTTTAAATCCTTTCTGGCGGACAAGATGGATTTACAGTTGTCTCCAGTCCACGTGCGGGACCCCACGTCCTCCTCTTCACAGGCGATTTTTTCAGGTTTTTTGATACTAGTGGAGTACTATTTTGCAACGCCATTCTCATTTTCACGATTTTGATGTACCACTTTAATTTCAGTATTTCACCCACTCCCGACTCCCGGCTCCCGACCATTTTTTAGCCCAATAAATTTTTTTCTTGTTTTTCTCTGTTTTTACCAAAATGATTAAACCGCAGCACCTGAGGACCTTTGTGTACTTAACTGATTTATTAGATTCGGAGTCCGCAATCAATATTCTCCACTATGCATTTTTGCTCTTCTATTTCATTGCTCTATTTTTTATTATTCTCTCTAATATTTTTAAAATATTAAAACATTGATAAAAACTTATGTAATACAATTTTACATATATTTTTTATTTTTTATAAGACGGATCATCTTTACTCGACCTATTATATATTAATAGGTTGAGATGTAAGAAAATAAAACTACATCTTACAAACTAAACTAAGATCCGTAAGACGGTCTTACCGGAGATCTACTCTAAAACGTAACATTGAAACCCGCTAGAAAAAAAAAACACATTGCCAAATGCACCATCATCATTTCTCTTGATACTAAAAAATTATTATTATTATTTTTAGAAATATAATCATATTCTCCTATAAAAGCATTTGTTGAACTAATTTTCGTTATCTTAACCGAACATAGAAAATATTTTATACTCTCTCCGTTCTGAGTAAAGAGTCTATTATTTCATTTTGGGATGTTTTACTTAAAGAGTTCACTTTCAAAAATTAAAGTATAAAAATATCATATGGAAGGAGTATATTTTAAAGATTCCACTTTCAAAAAGGGACTCTTTGCCCGATATAGAAGGAGTATATTTTAAAAATGTTCCATTAAAGATGTTTACTTTAAAATAAATTGAACTTGATTATGGCTTTTCAAGAACGTACATATTAAAAGAAATTTTATCATATGTGAACATGTAAAATTATTTAAATTGTTTAATATATAACGTTCAAACATAAGTGCTAAATGTCACATGTAGACAAAAAAAAAATTATTACTCCCTTCGTCTCAAATTTATTATCCGTTGTTTGACATACACATATTAAAGAAAAATGTTAATTTTATTATAAATATTGATATAATATATATTTTCTTTTAACGTCTATGTGCATGTTGTCCATAATTAAAGTATGAAGAAAAAATAAGTATAAAATGATAAAAGTTTTATCATAAAATCAAAATAAACAAAGACAATTTTTTTTAAACAATTGATAAATGAAAGTAAGACAATAATTTTGATATTTGGGAGATTATTATATTGCCCTTCATGATGTTTCACACTAAAGATAGACTAGTATTTGTGCGGCGCGAGTAAGGGAGGATGTTAATATTGGAGGGTGTCAATATTTAAATAAATAAAAATATGTTTTACTTATGTTTCAAAAAGAGTCTAAATTTTTTTCTGTATGGTGACATACGTGTATTTAAACAAAGTGTTTATGAATATGTTCAACAAAGAAAATGCAAACTTACAAAATAACCAATTTAAAATTAACACATTTCGGTAATCAATTAAAATAACATGATCATCCAACAGTAAAGTAAAAAGTAAAAAATTACTTTTGTAAGCAAAATCAATCATCAAATATTGTTATTTAAGACAAAAAGAAAATTAACATGTAGAAATATATTGTTTTTTTTTTCAATAACTATGTACACATTCCCTCCAATCCATCTTTACAAAATTGTCATACTTTTTTTTTATTTGTCTTAACGTAATATTTTAATTTCAAAAAATCAAGCCACATCCATTGGAATATTGAAAACTTTTACCGATAAGTAACAAAATGTAAATATAAATTTTTACCCTTAATTAACTTTTACCAATTAATTTAAAAGTATATCCTGACCTAGTTATACTGTAGCGTTTCCTAATTAACTTTTACCGGTGAAAAATAGATATTAATTTAAATAACAAAACATGTTATCGGGTGTAATTAACTTTTACCAACTATTGAGCATAATTAACTTTTACCTGTAATTAACAAAATGTAATAATTATTTTTTACCCGTAATTAACTTTTAACTAATTAATTTAAATAGTAATGGATAGTGGATGAGAGATTAGAGGATGAGAGAGAAAGAGATAGTGAGAGAGATAAGGATCGTGTTAAAAACGGTTATCGGTAAAATGGAATCCTGACCATTGATTGTGTTTCGTAAAAACAAATCATGGCCGGTAAATAGCTTTTTCAAAAGATTTAATCTTGGCCGGTAAATAGCTTTGTTAAAACTAAATCCTGGCCGGTAATTAGCTTTTCATAACCGACTGATATGTTTTATATAATATATTTTTTTAAAACAATTGATAAATGAAAGTAAGACAATAATTTTGATATTTGGGAGACTATTATATTGCCCTTCATGATGTTTCACACTAACGAAGTAAAGATAGATAGATTTAAGAATTAAATTTTAATCAATTGACAACGTATAATCTTTTTTTTACATAAGCAGCTTTTGTAACACAACACATGACCAACAAAAATTTTAAAAAAATCAAGAAAGAGATTGTGACTGACACGTGTCATATTTTAAGTATCGGTTGTGTAAAAAAAAGATTATGTCAATAGTGGATGACATTTTACTCTATATTTAACGTGACTTTGTTCAAAGCATTGTCCCTTAAAATACGTCCCTAAGGGGGTCGCCCAGTGGTAGACATGTGGCTTCACAAACTGTGAGGTCTTAAGTTCGATCCCTTCCCATACCCTCCTTAGGAGGAAAAAAAATTGTAAAAAATAAAAAATTGTCCCTTAAAATACAAATATAGCACCTCAATTGATACTTGGAAATTAAATCAATTACACATAATTGATTTAATAGAATTAATTGATTTACAATGCAAGTTGTTTTTGTTTTTTGCCGAACAATACAATTGAATTTTATACTATATTAGTACTCATATACCTTACATTATCAAACACATTTTAGTAATGAGTACTGCTAATGACTCAAATTGATTTCGATCAAAATTATTTGATGCTACCTAAACCATTTTAAGAAAAGACATATTTATTATTTATATATTAGTATGCGTGTCCGTGCTATAGGCACGACGTCGATATGAGATCAGTTCAATGAATGGTCGGGATAAACAAAGTCCATAACTGCCGAGGTAATTCAAATAAAACCCAAAAATGAAGGTTGTATATGTAATTGTAGAGGGGTAATTCAAACATAGTCATAACTGAGAGGTTCATTTGTAACTCACATACTTACAATTAATCTGGATTGTCAGTTGTGTTTATCACAATTCGATCAGGGCCACCAATTAGACCCTGAGCTATTTTATAATATAGATTTTAGCTCAAAATTGAGATATTAATTGGTCCTAATATGTTCCAATTCTAATCAATCTCATAAATAGGGCTTGTTTGGTAACCATTTCGTTTCTAATATTTTTGTTTCTATTTCTAATTTTTTGTGAAAAATAGAAATAGAAATACGTTTGACAATCATTTCTATTTCTGATAAACTAGAAACGTTTTTCATTATTCCTCAAAATTTAGAAATGAAAAAAAATCGTTTCTTTTTTAAGATAAATGATTCTTTTTCGAAACTTAGAAGAGTTAAAGTCGGTCAACTTAAATGAGGTATAGTCTTTGAACTTTTATATATATATATATATATATATATATATATATATATATATATATATATATATATGTGTGTGTGTGTGTGTGTGTGTGTGTGTATTAGGTCTGACAATTACAACTCTGAACTCGTTAACCCACCCGACCAAACAGAACCCGTTAATATTTTTGGATTGCACGTGTAACCTGTTTTGACCAAAAAATATATTAACGGGTCGGGTTAAAGCGGGTCGAATCCATTGCCCATTTTGACCCGATAGTTTTTACTCTATAAAATTATGAAATTTTGGGAGAAAATCTGAATTAAGACGAGCCGTCCCGTTTTAACACGTCACCCGTTTAAATCAATTCGATATTTGGGTTCTAATAATTTTCGACATATCACCCGTTCCAACCCAACCCAACGGATGGGAAGTTGTTTATCCACGTTTTTTTTAATAGTAGATGAAATCATGTGAATTATTATTCTACCCGTTCAAATTGGATATAATATATTATTATCAAAGTTGTAGTGTGTTAATTTTTTTGAAAAAGAATATAGTTGTGAAAGGAAATAAAAATATTTGTCAAAAATGATTAGCTTTTGTTTCTTTTTCATAATAGAAATAGAAACGGCAAACTTGTTTTTATTTCTTGTCCAAAATAAAAAAGAAATAAAAACAAAGGGAAACAGAAACATGTAAAACAAAAAAAAGAAATAGAAATGTTAGCAAACAAGTTAAAATCAATCACTTTACAATGCAAAGTTAAACCTTTTAAGAAAGCGTTTTTGTAAACAGATATACATTTTTTTTAAACCTAATTTTCTTTTGTATTATCTGTATTATTGTGGCGCCTAAAATGGGTGATAATATTTAAACAGTGTTACCCACTATATTTAAATAATGACTTTAAAAATTGAATTCTTGGTATCAAATTTAAATTTAAATTTATTTAAACAACTTTTATTATAACAAATTAGTTTTTTAACCCGTGCATTAAATGTACGTCAACTAAATCGTACATAAACAAATCGGTTTATTAACAATTACACATAAGTATATCACTAATCATTATAGATTCTAAAAAAATTCCTTATACATAATATTTGTTGTCCTATTATTTGGTTTTTCATCTTCACCGCATATCATTTGTTATTCTAAAAACTACGACATATAACTGTCTATGACTAGTTACTATTTTTTTAAAAAATAGAGACCTACGTGCAATTATTAACTTTAGCACCTATTAATTGTCATTACATATGATACCAGCAATATAAATTGTCTTCTCTAGAACTTGAAATACAGTCTTACATCGGATAGAGTTAATGACAATCTTGGAAAAAAAACATTTTCTCCAACATTGCTTCTTTTCAAAAAATTTGTTTCAACAATATGATCCCCCAAGATTTATAATGATTAGTCTTATTCAATTGCACAACCCTGCAGCATGGTCAATGTTTCTCAATAGCATTACTGGAATACTAATTTTAAGTGTTAATTTATGGTCTGACAACCCCAAACACTTTATACTATTCAAAAACTATATATACTAAATGTTTTCAAATAAACTTGAATGTTTTACGCCCTTCAAATAGAATATGAACTCAAATAAGTTCTTCATTTTTAATGATTACTTTTATTAAATTATATTTGTATTCTATGAATAAAGAGATTTATGAGAAGAAAATAAGCTAAAATCAAAATAACGAAATTATTTTTACCGTTAACTGTTATTTTTGTTTTGTAAATTATTTTGATTTTAATAACTTCCATTATTTTTTTTATTGACTTCGTAACTATTATTTTTGATTTATTTTTAAGAATTAGTTTTACAGAAAAAAAATTTTCCGTAATTTTTTAAATTATTTTGTTAACCTCAGTTTAAATTATTTTGTTTTATTGACTATGTAACTGCTATTTTTGTTCCATCAAATTTTTTATTTTACTAACATATTTTTGTTTTACATAACTATTTTTAAGAATTTGCTTTAAACTTTTGTTTAGTAAATTATTTTTATAATTTTATTAACCTTAGTTTAAATTATTTTTGTTTCATTGACTCCGTAACTATTATTTTTATTCCATTAAATATTTCTATTTAACTAATGTATTTTTTTACATAGCTATTTTTAATAATTTATTTTAAAATTTTGTCCCGTAAATTATTTTTATTATTTTAGTAACCTCAGTTTAAATTGTTTTTGTTTTTATTGACTATGTAACTATTATTTTTGTTCCATCAAATATTTTTATTTTACTAATGTATTTTTGTTTTACATATATATTTTTAAGAATTTGTTTTAAACTTTTGTTCCATAAATTATTTTATTTTACTAACCTTCGCATTAAATTATTTTTGTTTTGTTGATTATGTGAATTTTATTTTTATAGTGGCTTGTTCCATAAATTATTTTTATTTTACTAACCTCTTATATTTTTATTTTCTTAACTCCGGAACTATTATTTTTGTTTTAGTTACTATTTTCTATGTTTAAAGAGAGAAAAATGTTTAAACATAATTAAAAGAGAGGAGATGGTGGTGATGAGAAAGAAAATAAGGAGAAGACGAGATAGAAAAGGAGAAATATAATCAGAGAAGATAGGAGAGAGAAAGAGTGAAATGGTAAGTGAAAAGTTAATAATTCAAAAGTAAAATTTTGGAGGGAGAAATATATCCTTGTCATTATATATATATATATATATATATATATATATATATATATATATATATATATATATATATTAACAGAATAATTAATTATATGGTTTGATTTGATTTGATTCATTAATTGTTGGTTACCTTTCATCTTCTGCACATGATTTTTTTTGATGAGTAAACTTTTCATGCACCCTTCGTGATTTTTAGACTTAGGCTCTGTTTGTTTTTACAGAAAATGATTTTAGGCACATGATTATCGGAAAATAACTTCTGGAAAATGAAAAAAAAAATCATTTTCAAGTGTTTTGTAAATCTTTTGAAAATATGTTGGATTTTTTTTCCAGTGTTTTTGATAAACACACGAAAAATGTTACGAAAAATAATTTATGAATACATATAAAAAGTATATTCAAATATTAATGCCCCTATTGAATGTTCACTGATGTTTAAGATAGTGTACTTTAAGTAATTTTCTTTTAATAACCCCACAATTTTTCATTAGTGTGTTCAAATCAATAAATTTCATGTTTTTTCAATCTCACAGATACGAATAACAAAATTGACAATTGTTGTGAAAAAATGTTTTTTTTTTAAAAAGTAGATAATGTATGAGATGTCCCTAAATAATATAGTGGACAATAATTTTAAACGTAATGAGTATTTGTTAAAATTATAATTTATAAATAGTGTGCACAAATACAATAAAAAACTCGATTTATATTTCTAAATTTTTTTTTGTTAAGAGCAATATGATAGATTAGGGCTGTCAAATAGGGCAAAAGTCTGCTGGCATGCCCGCCCCGCCACCTATTAGGGGCGTGTTGGGCCGGTATATTCGATACCCATTTGGAGGTGGGATTTTTCAGGTTATGCCCGTGCGGGCCGCGGGCAATTGCGGGCTAGGGCGGGGGCGGGCAGCCTATGCATTCTCTCAATAAGTCACATTATAATTTATTTTTGAATTATGGAATATGGACTGGTCCATTTTAGTTTGCAGCCCATAACATAGTTATATAGGCCTATTTTACTTACTGGCTTACACAATACACTTACTGGTTAGTGGTTACTTTCCTCACAGTCTGTCACTCAGCCACTTATTGCCTTAGGATTTAGGGTTAGATGATAAGTCATAAAGACAGTCTCTCCCGTCCGTCTTTCACTCTCTCTCTCATTCTGTCATTCATGAGTTCTTCATTTCTTCTGTTATTCAATTCACGAATTTGTCTCTTCAGTGAGTTCTTCTGTTCTTCAATTCACGAATTCACACACTCTCTCTCATTTTAGTTTCAACAGTGAGGCAATGAGTCAATGATGGGTAGCGAGTCTACGACGACGACTTCTCTTCCGGCTTCCTCTCTCCTCCGTCTCCGCTCATCCAATTTCGCCGCCACCGATTTCTTCTTTTCCAAAGTCAGATCTGAACTCGAATTTTATATATTTTGAATTTAATGGATATGCATTTTGTTATTTAGTATTTTGAATTTAATGGATACGTAATTTTGTTATTTAGTATTTTAAGTATTTTGAATTTAATGGTTTATTTGTCCATAATCCAAATCTATCCTAAATTCAAATAATTGATAATAAATTTAAAAAATATTTAGTAAACTCAATTTTGCGGATTTTGCCCGTTTTGCTCGCAGCCCTACGTGGGACGGGTTGGGTAAGGGGTTTTTAGGACTGTTATGTTTGCTGACTTTCCCACCCCGGCCTGTTTCACAACGAGTGTTTTAGACCCGCGGACAAACCCGCCCGTATACCCGTTTTGACAACTCTATGATAGATGTATGTATATATGTGTAATTATGGAGGGAGAGGGGTGGTGGGGTACTTGAATATTTGGATAATATTTTTTAGAAATTATTTATGTGAAACAAACAAACAGAGCCTTATAAGAAAGAGAGAGCATAGGGCAGAAGGGAGGCAAGAGAAAGATTAATCAAAAAAATTGGAATTTAGATGTTCACGTGGGCAGAAACCTTTAAAAAAGAGACTGAAACTCAGTGCTCCGTTTCAAGCAAAGAGTTCATTATTTTATTTTGAAATATTTGACTTTGTTAGGAAATTTGGAGGCCCAAAATCATTAAGTGGCAACCATTCCTATTCTATTCTCCCTAAGCCCAAACAGAACAGCCCATCTCCTTGTGTAACCTGCTCATTCCTTTCTTGGTGAAGCCCAAGTCCGTCGGCCCAAATTTCACGGCAGCCATCGGCCGGTTTAGCGGAGGCGACTTGGTCCTTTTTCGTGGGCGTCCTTGTTTGTGATTGCCCCGTCTGGATTTTCCGCTGCCGTATTTGAGCTCGCCCCTTTCGCCCTTTGTGCATAGTGAAGCTAGTCTTGCAGGTAGAGTGGTAGTAGAGAGGATTTAGTGAGAAGATCACGATCTCTTGGTGAGACGGTTACAGAGAGAGAGAAAAAAAAACAGTAAGTGTGTGCCCCTTTGCTTGCATTCCTTCTTCTTCATACCTTCTTCAGATTATAAGTGAACTGAGTGAGAGAGAAACGGTGATGGCGAGCTTCTTTGTGAGTCTCGTTTCCGTCTTGTGAGTTCAGATAGGGTGGAGTTCGTGGTTTGGGTCTTTCATCTGGGTTTTCTGGTTTCAGTATCTATGCTCTTCTCCTTCTCTGTTCTTCCTTGGTTTGGGTTGCCAGAATTGTGGGTCTAGTTCGGAGTGGGTCTTGCTGTGTTGGTGGCTTTGGCCTTTGTAACTTGATGGGTTTGGTTCCCAGTTGGACTCATTGGTGGATATGGCGGTGAGAGGGTATTCGGCTGAATGAGTGCATAAGCGAGGTCCCCGACCGACACGGCAGTCGTGGTCTTGAACACGGCGTTTGAGTGCACTCATCTGTGGCTTTTGCAAAGTTTAGTTATAATCTTGTTTGAGTTGTTATAACTGTTTATTTCTGCCCTTTTCAGTTTCATACTCACAGTTTATTACTCTCCGATTTATCTGTTCTGTTGCTCTGGTTCTTTTATTTTCTGTTGTTACTCAACAGTGTATTTCTCCACTGTTTAGTTCATAAACAGGTTGGTGAAATACTGGACTGTATTAACCAGTTTATTAGTGTTGTTATTGACCCCCAGCGATTAAAATGTTATCCCCTTCCCAGGTTGTAATGTTATCTGTATTTTAATCTTGGTTTGTATTTATTTACTGGTTAGTCCGATTATGTATTGGGACGGTTCCTGGCTAAATATCATGTAGTGGTGAAATTACACAACAGACTTAAAGATTCAACTTTAAAAAATTAAGGAATAAAAATGTCATTTTATTACTAATAAGTTACTAAAATTGTTATTTTCTTAAAAAAAATGACTTTTAAACGGGGCAAAGACTTGTGTAGGACGGTCTTACGGATCCTAGATCCGTAAGACGGAGCCCCATTTAGAAATTTACGGGTTAATAACTAAACCCATTAATGAAAGTCATAAAATTTGGTTAGCCGAAGTGGTCAGTAGCGAGCTTTAAAAGTTTCTCCTGAGGTGGTCTAAGGTTTGATGCTCCCCTCTATAACAAAATTAATTTTTAATACTCATTTCCTCTATTTGCTCCGGTGCCCCACGCCTTGCAGTTTAAAACCAAACATGACATATTAAAAACACAAAAGTGACATATTTTAATGTTAAAAGTGGCACTATAAATGAAAATTTATTAAAATTTTTATTAAAATACAAAGTAACACTCTTAATACTAAAAAGTGACACATTTAATATTAAAAAGTGACACATTTAATAATAAAAATTGACACTCTTAATGCTAAAAAGTGACACTCTTAATAGTAAAAAGTGACACATTTAATACTAAAAGTGTCACTTTTAATACTAAAAAGTGACACATTTAATACTAAAAAGTGACACTCTTCCTTAAAGAATTTACCGTACCAAAATGAATCATCTCGTGTTTCAAGTTCATCTACTACATGTCTAGATTCTGCTCGCTCTGTTACGAAGGGAAGGTGAAAAAGATTTAAGGGAAATATTGAAAAGGGTAAGAAAAAGACTAATGATTTTTCTGATTCCCATCAAGTCAAGGAATTTGGTTCCAAGACTCCTAATGCTCGGTTATTTTAGACATATTTTCAGTAAATTTTGTAAGTTTGAGTAAGAAACATATACTTTACCTTGAAAAAGTTATAGTTTTGTGTTTTTAACGATTGACACTTGGGATTATATACATTTCTATGAATGAGAAGATATATTTCAGTAGTGTTCAATTGGTTATTGCTGTTAAAATCACTAGTCCAAAAGTGACACACTTTAGTCCTAAAAGTAATACACTCCATGCCTAAAAGTGACACTCTTATTGATACAAATTGTATGATTATAAAAATGGGTTGTTTTACCAAAAGTGACACACCTAATGCCTAAAAGTGACACAATTAATACCTAAAAGTGACATACTAAACGTGACACTTATGAATAAAAATTTAAAGATGAAAAGTGATTTTTTTTGTCAAAAGTGACACACGTAAAACTTAAAAGCGACACATTCTATATTTAAAAGTGACACTCTGATTTAAAGTAACTAAGTAAAACTTAATCAGACCTAAGGCAACAATTATCCAAAAGTGACACACGTCAAGCCTAAAATTAACACTCTGATTGATCGTAAATGTAAACAATGCCAAAATGACACATCTCTAGCAATAAAACTTAAAAACAATCCTAAGAGGTTTTGAACCTGAGACCAGGCACGCTGATTCCAACAAGTTATAAGATTCATTGTGAACCATCTCACCAGATTGATTTTTATAACGTATTATTAATTTATTATGACCCGCGAATTTCTAAATGAGGCTCCGTCTTACGAATAAGAATCCGTAAGACCGTCTTACAGGAGATCACCCCTTTAAACGGAGACTGTTAGCCCAGAACGGAAGGAGTATTTCATTAGGAAATGCATTGTGTTAACATACATGATACAGAAGAGGCTGGTAATAAAGGGGATCAACAACATCCTCAAGTTAAAGTTCAAGGGTCCTAAGTGCACTGTGCAGAAGGTCCTATGAAACTAGAAGGGTAGCGTGTGTCATTCCTCTATTCATGAAGGGTAGCAGGTGTCTCTTGTATTCTAGTGGTAGTTATGTTAGGTTTTCTGTTATACCTAACCTATCTATCTGATTTGTATATATAGTTGAGGAAAATCTTAGGAAAAAATACACAGAATCAATAAAATTACACGGCTATCTTTTATCTTCTTGATCTGTCAATGGGTGTCCTTCAAGACTACACAAAATTCATTGATCGTGTGTTATCATGGTATCAAAGCTTGGTTGATCTCGATCATCCAAATCCTTTCGATCATCCTCTCCAACCCCTACTCAATGTCAAACTGGTAAATCCCCTTTCTCTCTGCATACTCTTGTCTTCTTCTCTATAGTCCAAATCCTTTCTTCCATCTTTCATGATGACTGATCCCACTTCTGGAGATCCTACCAAACTCACGAAAGATGGTAGTTCCAATACCACCGTAGATGCCTATGATCTACCTGAGTCCACCCTTCAATTAAATTCTGGTCACCCTCTCTATCTTCATCCCAATGATCACCCCGGGATGATTCTTGTGACTGAAACCCTAACCAATACCAATTTCAATCAGTGGAAAATTTCTATCACGACTGCCCTTTCAGCCAAGAATAAACTTGATATGGTTAAAGGCCTAAACAAGAAACCTACTCCTCCCTCTAAGTACATCAGTGCTTGGGAAAGATGTAACAGCATGGTAGTTTCTTGGCTTCTAAATTCTGTAAATTCAGAAATTAGACAAAGCATAGTTTATCTCTCAACTGCATATGAGATATGGGATGATATCATCACAAGATTCACACAAAGTGATGCCCTAAAAATCTTCCAAGTTCAGAAAAATATCATCATATGCACACAAGGAGACTTAAGTATCAATGCCTACTATACCAAGTTCAAAGGTCTATGGGATGAACTCACAAACCTCCTTCAAAAACCCAAATGCACATGTAATTGTACATGTGGTGCTATCAATGTCTAAGAAGAGCATGATCATGTCACCAAATTAACCCAATTTCTTATGGGGCTGTCTGAAAGATACACAGATGTCAGGGGACAAATCCTCAGAATGCATCCCCTTCCTACAGTAGTCAAGGCTGTCTCCATGCTCATTTAAGAAGAGGGTCAAAGGCTGCAAAGTAACTCCATGAATTTTGAAAATATCTCTTCTGCTCTTATGGGCAAAATTGTCACAAACAAGTTCAACAAAGCAAGAACTGCATGAGGATCCCAAGTCCCTCCAGTCAAGGGAAAACTCTTCTGTGATTACTACCATGGCGATTCCCATCAGAAGGACAAATGATTCTTCCTACATGGCTTTCCTGAGTGGCATCCACTGTTTGGCACAAAACCCGACCTAAGCAGGATGCCAAGGAACAAAGGAAAGGCCAAGATCAACTCCTCCATCAATAATGCAGTCACTCAGTCTGTCAAGGAAAATTCTGGGAACAAGAAGAAGGATGATCCAAACACCAACACTAACTGCTTCACTCCTGGTCAACTTCAACAGCTTATGTCACTCTTGAACAGCACCAAAAGTGCCAACTCTGCAGCTGCTCAGATGGACACACCTGAAGAACATATGTCAGGTAACCTTATTTACAGTCCAAAATTTTATTGCCTTTCTTACACAAAACCATCATACCTTGACTGGATTATTGACATTGGTGCCAGTCATCACATCACCACCTCTTTTGAATGTCTTACCAATCCTGGAACTGTAAACACCATGATACATTTGCCCAATGGAAAATCTTCCTCCATAACTCATAAGAGCACTGTGATCCTGACAGGTGATATTGTTCTCAGAGATGTTTACTTAGCTCTTGAATTCCAATGCAATCTTATATCAGGAAGCAAACTTATCATTGATAGTAACATTTGCCTAACTTTATCTGCTTCATCATGTTTCCTTCAGGACTCTGCTCAAAAGAAATTCAAGAAGATTGGTAGATTTGATGGTGGTCTGTACAAGCTACTCCCAACAGAATCCAGTAATCTCAAGCAAACTCCCTATTCTGAGTGCAAGAAATTCTTTGATCCAAACTTGTGCAAACTTAGTAACACTTTTTCCATTACAAAACCTATAAACAAACTGTATCTGTGGCACACTAGACTAGGACATGCTCTTGTACAATCTATAAAACACATTAATTCTCTTAACATGCATCTTGACTCTATTCCAAATGTTCATTGTGAAATTTGCCACTTATCTAGACAGACCAGACAACCATTTCCTTTAAGTGACTCTCATAGTTCTAACCCCTTTGACCTCATATACTGTGATGCATACGAGGTCCCTACAGGAAAGCCACTTATGATGGCTGCACATCATTCCTCACCATAGTTGATGACTACTCTAGAGTTACATGGACCTTTCTATTAAAAGCCAAAACTCAAGTCCATCAAACTCTTCAGTTCTTCTTTAACATGATCAAGAATCAATTTAAAACCAGTGTCAAACACCTCAGAACTGACAATGGCACTAAGTTCCTCAATGATGGTGTTGGCAGTCTCTTGGCTTCCCAGGGACTACTACATCAATATACCTGTGTTGACACCCCTCAGCAAAATGGAAGAGCTGAGAGGAAGCACATACACCTTGAACTTGCTAGAGCCCTAAGGTTCCAAGCCAACCACCCCAAAAGATTCTGGGGTGATTGCCTCCTTACTGCCACCTACCTAATAAATAGACTTCCTAGTTCTGTCCTAAAATTTAAATCTCCTTTTGAGGTTTTGTTTGGATCTCCTCCTACCTACAATCATCTCAAAACTCTTGGGTGTTTATGTTATGTTTCAACCCTCTCTCACAACAGGGATAAACTATCCCCTAGAGCTCAAAAATGCATCTTCATTGGCTACCCTAATAACAAGAAAGCCTACAAAGTCTATAACATTGCTACTCACCAAGTTCTCTATAGTAGAGATGTTGTGTTATATGAATCAATATTCCCCTTCAAAGAAAACACTGCACAATCTTCCCAGGATAGTCTATTCCTTTCTTACACTTCTAATCCAATCCTTGAAGAAGAAAATCAAGTACCTACTGAAACCAACAACTCTACTAATGTTCCTGACACTGACAAACATACAGAAGGTGATCAGAATGAGCATCACTTTCCCATTACCAATGATTCCAATACTACTCTCCCATCTCTACACTCTAGACCCTAAAAACACAAAACAATTCCCACTAGGTTTAAGGATTATACCAACCTTCCTCCCAATTTCACTCAACCTTCTACCAACTGCACAACACCCTATCCCATCATCAAATTCTGCAACTATGCCAATGTTTCCACCTCATATAAAAACTTCTCCTGTAACATCTCTACTCTTCATGAGCCAAAAACCTATCAATAGGCCATCAAAGATCCTTTGTGGTGTCAAGCCATGACTGAGGAACTTCAGGCATTATAAAGCAATAACATATGGACCCTTCAAACCCTTCCTCCCAACAAGAAAACTGTAGGCTGCAAATGGACCTTCATAATCAAATACAATGCTGATGGTACCATCAATAAATACAAGGCCAGACTTGTGGCCAAAGGATACACTTTGATTGAAGGTACTGATTATTTTGAAACATTCTCACCGGTGGCCAAAATGACCTCTGTCAAAGTGTTACTTGCTGTAGCTGCTGCCAAACAATGGCCTATATCCCAACTTGATGTATCCAATGCATTTCTTCATGGAGACCTTCATGAAGAAATGTATATGGATCTTCCTCCAGGATACTTCCCTACTCAAACTCAAGAAACCTCCCCGTTGTCTACAAATTGTCAAAATCCCTCTATGGCCTAAAACATGCCCCTAGACAATGGTTTGAAAAACTATCCACCACTCTCATTAACTTTGGCTTCAAACAGTCTCAGAATGATCATACTCTTTTCTGCCTTAATATTGACTCTCATTTCATAACTCTTCTTGTCTATGTAGATGACCTTCTCATTATAGGCACTAGTGAAAACTTGATTGATCAAGTCAAAACTCATCTGAAATCTGCCTTCCCTGTGAAAGATCTTGGCCCCCTAAGATACTTCCTTGGCCTTGAAGTTGCAAGAAACAAGACTGGAATATGCTTACATCAAAAGAAATATGACATGGAAATTATCACTGACAGTGGCCTGGTGAATGCCAAACCTGCCCTCACTCCAATTGAAAAGGATCACAAGCTAGCCATCACCTCTTCTACTTCCTTGGCAGATCCTACATCTTACAGAAGGCTGGTTGGTAGACTCATCTATCTCTCTGTTACCAGACCAGACATTGCCTATAATGTTCAAGTTCTCAGCCAATTCATGGCTAATCCTATGGACCATCAGTGGCATGTTGCTCTAAGGCTGGTCAAATATATCAAAGACACTCCTGGCCAGGGCCTATTCTTTCCCACCTCCTCATCAAGCCTCGAGCCTCGTGACTCGGTAGGCTCGCCCATTACAGAAATTCCTCTCAAGCCTCGCATATACTTAGCGGCCCCTCAGTATCCTGGAAATGCAAAAAGCAACCTACAGTCAGTAGATCCTTAGCTGAGGCTGAATACATAAACATGGTTGACACCTGTTGTGAAATCAAATGGTTAATCTCCCTCCTCAAAGATTTCAACATTTCTACTGACCTACCTGTTCCTCTACACTGTGATAATCAGTCTGCCATTCACATCTCAGCCAATCATGTGTTCCATGAGAGAACAAAACACATTGACATAGACTGCCAAACATATTGCATCCCTTGAACAACCTGCAGATTTGTTCACCAAGGCCCTGCCCTCTCCTAATTTATACCATCTTCTGAGCAAGTTGTCAGTCCTCAACATATTTGTTCAGCCTTCCAACTTGAGGGGGGATGTTAACATACATGATACAGAAGAGGCTGGTAATAAAAGGGATCAACAATATCCTCAAGTTAAAGTTCAAGGGTCCTAAGTGCACTGTGCAGAAGGTCCTATGAAACTAGAAGGGTAGCATGTGTCATTCCTCTATTCATGAAGGGTAGCGGGTGTCTCTTGTATTCTAGTGGTAGTTATGTTAGGTTTTCTGTTATACCTAACCTATCTATCTGATTTGTATATATAGTTGAGAAATTGCTTAGGAAAAAATACACAGAATCAATAAAATTACACGGCTATCTTTTCTCTTCTTGATCTATCAATGGATGTCCTTCAAGACTATACACAATTCATTGATCGTGTTTATCACATTGAGGATTCTATTAAGAATTTAGAGAAAGATGAATGATCTTAATCATATTATTTATCTTAATTTGTAAAGATTTTATCTACATCGCTATCCTGGTGCATAAAAATTTAATTTTTTGTGATTCATTGGAAAGGGAAATTTAAGTAACTTACTTCTTTATTGTTTGAATATTACAAAAATTGTCTCATTGAATCGGATCATATTGATCATGTGAATAAATAGAAAATTATTAAGTGATTTCACAATATTAATTTCATTTGTGTAGCAATCGAACCATAAAGGAAAAAGGAAACCTTGAATTACCGATGCCTGTTGCAAAGAAATAGGAGTAAATAAAAGTTTGTAGACTCAATATTATACATTACCCACCCATGACCCACCCACCATGTGATATGGCGGAGTCGGCTACTTTGGTTCCTTTGACATTTTGGTCAACGTCAATTTTACCTTTCCACGCTTTTATAAGTCCCCGATTCATTTGCCACTTATCGGCGATTTCTCCGAGATATTGACGGCAATGTCGTGGGAGTTGGGACCCCAATCCAACTGTCGTTCTCTCTCTTGCTCTATCATCTTTTCCCACTTCTCGCTAGTTGTGCCTTTTCTTTTCCCGAAACCAGCCTTAACACTGCTAAATGTCGATGCCATTGAATTCACCTTTTTGTCCTTTCCATTTTTTAAAAACTAAATCAAAATTTCTTAGGCATCTCATCACGTGCCTCATAAGTCATTAGAAAACAAATTTGCCCCACTTGCCAAAATTATTTCATGCGAAATTCATAATTAACAAATCCAAATATTTTGTTTTTGCCTTTTTTTTTTTTGGGACTATGAGTAGTATGTTTCAAGCTCTCCATGTGTTTGTTAATGACATTCAATGATTAACTAAATAATTGGAATATGTTTATTTGAACACTCCTATAGGCTATAATCATGATCGAAAATGTCATAATTTGTTCATTCCTATTATTTTCAGTTTTCTTGGTAATATTCTGATTACAGTTTACATTCTTAAAAATTGTTTACAATTCATTTTCCCAAAGTCTTATGATTTATAATTAAAACAAGTAATAGTTCCAAAAAAGAGAGTCCATGATAAATTTTGTAAATTATAGTATTAATTAATATGAAGCAAATACGAATTACCAAACAATCTACTTTTTAATATTGTGATTTTGCATCATGTAACACGTTAAGTACATATTATATCTTTAAAATTTAGAAAATATTAAAATATGACTGTTAATAAATGAAGGGAAAATAACACACATAAATATAAACTCCCTCCATTTTTTAAAAATAATATATTTTTCCTTTCAAGGCCGTTTTATAAATAGTACTCCCTCCGTCCTAAATTATCGTCTTCCTTTCCTTTTTCGTCCGTTCCAAAATAATTGTCCACTTTGAAACTTACCTTTTTAGAACATCACTTTTACCACTTTACCCTTACTTTTTCACCATACTTTAATTATGGGCCACATACACATGGGTTTTAAAGTAAACTACACATTAAACTAATATTAATAATCCAGTCAAATATGTTTTTTAAACGGTGTCGGGTCAACCAGGACAATAAATTAGAGACGGAGGGAGTATCAAATTTCTAATCTTTTATTTCAATTCCTTTGAGCGAGAGCCATACCATTCGACTGAGTTTTGATATAATTCATATTTTAATTGATGAGCTTTACTCTCAAATGAGTATCCTTGAGAAAAAAAGGAAAAAAATAGAGTATCCTTGAGAAATACATACTATTAGTAATAAAAAATTTTCTTTATATATGTATGGACAAACATAATACTAATATTTTAGGAACGGAAGAGTAGCTTTTATTATAACTTTATGTGAATAAAGCGTATTTAATTGAACTGATAAATGACTAACCGAAAGATATCACAACTTTAACCTTAACACCATCGAACATGTACTGGTCCGAATTTGTTCACCAACTTCCAAGTATTGGTGAACAATACCAACACTCTTATTGGTCTATAGCTAATCACTATTTTTGCTATTGTTTTAATGTTTGGGTATTTTCTTTTATTTAAAATCTTAACAATTTTGAGTTACCTAAAATATTCATTTTCTGAATAAAGATTAAATTATGATCAATTACCTTGATTTGATCAATTATCATAGTTTTATTGTCAAATCAAGTACTTAATTGGTTTAATAAATAATTTGGTCCCTGAACTTAACAATTGTTCCTGTTTGTATTCACATACTTAAACCCTTCCTGTTTTGGTTCCTAAACTGCACATTTGACCATACATTTCAAATATATAAAGGAAAAAGAAAAAATTTAAAATTAAATAAAATGGTTGAAACCTCCACCTTCCCCATCGATCAACTATTCCACCCATGTCATCTACCCTCTCCTCTCTTTCATTTTATCTCTCTATCTATCTCTCACTCTTAAATGCACTCTTGGCTCTTGCTCTATTGTATTGCCGAATCATCCCTCAATTTTCTAAAAGAAAGATTAGCCGAAAGACAAATTGAAAAGTGAGACTCAAGGTCATTGCTAAAGAGTATAAGGGGATCTGGGAATTGAAGTATGATCGTGCAAGCTGAGGGTCAAATGTTTAGTCATGATAAGTACCCTAAAAAACCGGAAAGGAAAAGACAGATGAAACCGTAAACCCATTTGAAAAGCCGACAATTATTGGGTTATTATTGGTTTTGTTGTTATTGTGGGATCCGAATTCTTCTGCATTGGTTGCTTTAGCTAGGTAGGCGGATGCATGGAAAATCATTTAATTCCTCTCGTTCTTCGTCGGAATCATCGTATTCCAATCAGAGTTATTCCACTGGGAGGTTGATTAAGAGGTTGTCTTATTCGGTGTTATTTTATGCGCCCAACCTATTTGGGGGTGGGGTTGAGTTTTTTGTTGGTTTAGCAGTGGGAGTTGGGTCGAGTTTCATCTTTGTGATGTCTGGTTTTGCCGAGTTTATTTTGGTATATGGGTTCTCGTCTCATCGGTTTGATGAAAACAAGCGTTCTTAAACTTCACATGATAAACAAATGAATCATCAAACCAGACCAAGCCGAGAACGTCACAACTAATGAGAGCGATGGTATAATGGCATTGTTCACGGACACTTGACGTTAGTAAACAACTAGGTTTTTTAACCCGTGCGTTAAATGTAAGTCAATTAAATCGTGCATAAACAAAATAAAGAGGATAAAAAATCTTAAAGGATAAAATAAGAAGAATCAATTTATTAACAATTACACATAAGTATATCACTAATCATAATAGATTCTAAAAATTTTCTTATACACAACATTTGTTATCTTATTAATTGGTTTTTCATTTTCACCGCGTATCAATATCTAGTTTCTTCAAAAAGAGACATACGACTACGTGTAATTATTGACTTTGGCACTTGTTAATTGTTATTACATATGATACCAACAATGGTAATTGTCTTCTTTGGAATATGAAATACATTTTTACATCGGATGGAGTTAATGACAATTTTAGGATAAAAACATTTTCTCCAACATTGCTTCCTTTCAAAAAACTTGTTTCAATAATATGATCCCCAAAATTTATGATGATTAGTCTTGTTCCATTGTACAACCATGCGGTATGGTCAATATTTTTTAATAGCATTACTAGAACACCAATTTTAAGTGTCAATTCATGACCTAACAACCCTGAACACTTTATACTATTCAAAAACTCTGTAGAATGAATGTTTTTGAACAAACTTAAATTTTTTCCTCCCTACAAATAAAATTTGAACTCAAATAAGTTCTTCATTTTAAATGATTTTTTTATTAAATTATATTTATATTTTATGAATAAATAAATTTCTGATAAGAAAATAAGCTAAAATAAAAAATAACGAAATTATTTTAGTAACCTCAGTTTAAATTGTTTTTGTTTTATTGACTCTGTAACTATTATTTTTGTTCCATTAAATATTTTTATTTTACTAACGTATTTTTGTTTTACTTTTTTATAATAATTTTAAAAAACTTTTATTCCGTAAATTATTTTATTTTACTAACCTCAGTAGATTATTTTTGTTTTGTTGATTCTGTAACTTATATTTTTATAGTGGCTTGTTCCATAAATTATTTTTATTTTACTAACCTCTTATATTTTTGTTTTCTTGACTCCATAACTATTATTTTTATTTTAGTTATTTTTTTTTGTTTAAAGAGAAAAATATTTAAAAATAATTAAAAGAGAGGAGATGGTGGTGATGATAGAGAAAATATGAGAAGACATGAGAGAGAGAGAGAAAATGAAATACAACCAGAAGAGAGTAGATATGAAAGAGAAAGAGTGGAATGATAACTTAAAAGTCAAAATTTCAAAAGTGTGATTTTGAATATATATATATATATATATATATATATATATATATATATATATATATATATATATACCAATAATTTCATTAATATGTATGTATTCCAATTTACTTATCACGGGATATTAAAAAGGGAAAAAAAAAATCAAAAGTGAAGGGTATTTTAGTCAGACCGAAAAAGGGCACTAAAATTCTCCAGGTCATAAGTCTCTCTCTCACTCTATCTCACACACACAGTGGCTTTACCACTGTCCTATCAGTATCAGCTACTAGTCTGACAGAGAGTTCTGTTTCTGTTAAAGTGATTGCTTACACTTCTCTTATTCCTCCGTCGTTCAATCCTCCTCAGTCCTCATACTTCCTCTCTCCGTCGTCCTCCGCCCTGATTTACTCACTGGATCCCTTGGCCTAGCAACTCCTCGGTTTGTCCCACCACACTCAATTCACATCTTCCACGCCTCTCTGTTTCTCCAATTCCTTCTAATTTTAGCTTAGCCTGCTTCTAATTCAGCTCAAACTTAATTCCATTATTCAAAAATGAAATTTGTTCCAACTTTCCTTTTATCATTATTATTATTCATTTGCCAGACATGCTATTCATACCCTGCGCCATTAAACTGTACGGAGACAAGCCGCCTTTGTACATCCTTCCTGGCCTTCAATCCAACTGCCATCCAAACCCTACCCGTCATTGAGAGCATGTTCGACGTTTTGCCTCATGACATCACCATCGAAGGCAACGGCCGCAACTATTTCTTCGTCCGCAAAAACTGTTCCTGCGCTTCCGGTATTCACAAGTACTTGACCAACACTACCTACACCGTCCGATCAAACGGCGGATCCGTCCATGATATTGTAATTGACGCCTACGCCGGCCTGGCGTTTCTGTCAAATTCGACGCGGCCCGCGCGAGTCGGGGCGGTGGTGTCGTTGCAGTTGTTTTGCGGTTGTTCGAGCGGGCTGTGGAATTACTTGATGAGTTATGTGGTGAAGGAAGGGGATAGTATAGAGTTGTTGGCGAGTAGGTTTGGGGTTAGTATGGATAGCATTGAGACGGTTAATGGGATTAACAATCCTGATAATATCACTGTTGGCGCACTATATTATATTCCATTGAATTCAAGTAAGCTGCGATTGTCTTGTTCCTGCTAATTTGTCTTTTCAACGAACAATTTTTGGTTTTAGGTGTCTTTTTGATTTGATTAGCTTACATCAATCCTAACATGTTACATGTGTACGAAGGTATAATTAATGATGAACTTTTTGTAAAGGTATGGTCCTAGAGTGCTTTAATTTTGGGGGTTTTCAGAAAAAAATTGGTGATTCTTTGAATTTGATTCGATGTTTTAGTGATTGAAGACTTTGATTTATGGTAGTTGAATTTTTTATTATATAATGAGTTAGCAGATATTTAGGAACTATTCAATTTGAGAGCTGAATTGACATTAAGCTCAATTGGGTTCTCCAGTAGCTGAGTAGCAGTATAATTCAATTTTCCTGGGGGAAACAATAGAGAAAAAGAACAGTATATTGCAATGCAGTATGAAGCTAAATGACATTGAAAATCGCTATTTTCACTTCAAGTTTCAACTGCAGCATTTCATTGATGCTACAGCCGAAAGGTAGAGTGCCAATAGCAATTCCCTTGACATTTTCTCAGAGTAACCAATAGATCTCTTCATGAAATGCTGGAAGTCGGGAAGAAACTCGAAAAGGTTTGACATTCCTTTCTTGTCAGATAACAGTTCTTGAGATAGATAGGTAGATAGCCAGAAACCTTGAACTCTAATCACAATCTAGATTGACACATGGGACCAAAGACTAACATTTAATGCCAAAGCATGGGGGTACTCTTACATACAGAGAAGTTAGCGTATTCTACGGCCAAAAAATTCAAGTTAGTACAATACAAATGTAAGATGGAAGTTATAGAAGGAGGTATGTTCTTAAATTTATTGTCTATCAAAGGATTTTCTCCCCTTTCAAGGAGCTAGACTTGGTTCTAGAGCAGCTCTGCAACTGAAAGAAAATTTATACATAGGTATGTTACAACTACTGCATCTTAGTTAACATGAAACAAGAAATAGATACTCAATTAATACGCTCAAAAGTGAACACTTTTGTGGTATATACATACGTAGGACTGGATGTAGCACGCCACAAATCTCTATTAGAACAAGAAGATACCAAGGGAAATTAGGAAATCAATATAATAGGAAGTTCTGATTGTCTTATGAAATACAAATTCTTGCTGAAAGAATAAACGATAGATTCTCAGATACTCTACACATCTATTTCTTTAATTATACTTACAGTAGCTTAAAGAAACTCTGTCATACTGAAGGATATTCCTAGCACAAAGGAAATCTCCGACCTTTCTCTAAAAGAAATTGCTTATTCAAAGATAGAGGAGTGAAGCAGATGCCTTTTCCTGCCGGCGGAAAGATTTTGTCTTGTTAGGTAACATTAGAAAAAGAAGGTCAAGAGCAGCTATATTTGTGATAATATATGAAGTTTAATGGCTGCCAGCTCTGCCGTTATTTTGTTGGAAAAGTCTACTTGCTTTGTGAGATTGCAGAGCTTCTTCAGAAGCCTGGACATGCTTGGAAAATCCTTTTATGCGACAAGTCTAGAGATAAGCATCATAGAGAGCCTATTAAATATTGAAGTCTGATTCTCTGAACACTGTCTGATTTACCCATTGGACCAAATACATAGACTTGGCTGGCTTAAATGTGGAGCTAGTACTCATGCAAGTTAGTAATATTGATTTTCTTCAAAACATTTTAATGCCAAACCTTCTCTTAAGATGAGTACTCTGCAACTGTAAGGTTAAATGGTGGTACTCACTTAATATTGACAAGTATTTTACTGAAAGGAGATTCCAGCATATACTTATTTAGTTATTTGAATAAGATCCACTTGTGCGAAACATACTGAAGCCCCTTTTTGATATTATGTAATGATTCTTACTGAGAATTACGTATAAATAAAGTAGATCTGTAGCGAGATACAGACTGCATCAATGTTGGGATAGTAGACTACTATGTTATATGGATTTGAGTGTAAGGATCGGATACAGGTGCAGGATTCGGGTGTATGACATGCCACACTTTTACAATTTTACACTAACTATAGGTGTCCAAGAGTCGGTGTGACATGCCACACTTTTACAATTTTACACTAACTATAGGTGTCCAAGAGTCGGTGTGTCACTCCGACATCCATGTCATGTCGTGTCGACACGAGTATTTTGGAGAAAATGAAGAATCCATGTTGTAACTGAGGTAGACTTTCTCTTACAGGCACTCGGCAGTTAAATTGATACACGATGTTCAAGTTATAGACAGCCATAGTAAATCTGCTTTAGCAGACATATAATGAATGTAAATATTTATAAGGCTCGAGTATTGAGAGACTTAGATATTTTACTGCGGATCATATAGCTGCCTTTATTTATTTATTTTTGGACTGGCTAAAATGGGAGAGCAGGGTATCACTTTTCTTAAGGTGCTCCATATATATATATATATTTAAATCTATATTTTAGCAAATAATGAATGCTGTTTGTGCTTATGTGTGTGATATTAATGAACATTTTTCACAAGTATATACATTATTTGACTTTTAATAATTCAATATCATTGTAGTTCCTGGTGAGCCTTATCCTACGGAGAGTAACAGTCCTCCAGCTCCTGCTCCTGCACCATCTGCTGATATTCCAACAGGTAATAGAGGTTTGTGTTAACTTCACCAGTAGTCCCTATACTTTTGCATTTTTCTCTTAGTAGTCTCTGTAGTCTGTACTTAGACTTTGCATGTGGTGGTCCTTGAGATGGGTGCGTTAGATGCTTGGCCATTAAGTAGTTCTTTGAGTGTCAAAATGGAAAAAAACTTGCTTTAGTCCTCAAACATCTTATTTTAAAAGACACAAGTCAGATTATCCCAAGATCATAGGATCAATCACAAAGAAAAAAGAGAGATTGGGGCCAACGGACTGTCGGAATTTTATTAGAGACTCACCTTGAAAACGTTTTAAGGATACAACTATTTATATGGATACAATAGAAACTCTAAAACCCTTAAAAGTACAAAAAACGGACAAACAGCAAAAACCTAAAAAACGGACAAACAGCAAAATCCAGTAGCACGGCTTAAAGGTTCTTTAATCAAGCGGTCGCTCAGTCCTAACCACTGAGCGATCGCTCAGTCCCAAAACTCAATATGCTTTTGTACAAAACCCGAATAGTCCGTACCGCGATTGCCTGGTTAATCGAACCATCCCATTCTCAACAATATATATACATATATATATATATATATATATATATATATATATATATTTGAAGGGCTACAAACACACTATAACTCCCTCTCTATCTCTGTATCTGTCTATCTGGTGCTCAACCATTTTTTGAGCATAAATCCTCGCTCGTTCACCCGATCAAATGATTCAAAGTGCTATAGATTTCTTTCATATGATCTGTAAATAGGACAAGATCCCAGAGACATATAATGTCCGTTACTTTTTCTTTGATTTTGTGTTAAAATAGCTACTACAGGAATACATTCTATGTGAATGTTACCTTACATATATATATGTGTGTGTGTGTGTGTATATATATATATATATATGTAATACACTCCTTTTTAGATCATCTAAAAAGAAAATCGCAGCCATTCATCATCCCAGGGACTGCATGCAAAAATGTCGTACTTAGACCAACCGCGTGTAGAGTCTAAGTACAGGGACTATAGACAAAAAAAATGCAAAGTACGGGGACTAGCGGTGAAGTTAACCCTATATGTTTCTACATGTTTTCCCCTTCAGTTAATGTTTTTCGTCCAAGTGGGAAATGAGAAGCATTGCAGCAACTTTGTCTTTTAAATTGCGGATCTAGTTTATCATCACTATTATTGTTATTTGAAGTGGGGGGTGGGGGGCGAATTGGCGGTTGTTTTAAAGCAATTGGGAACCACTGTCATGCTTGATATTCTAATAAACATTTATACTGTCCTTGTGAATCCTTTTTGCTAAACTCTCCTGATTATTATTCTGAAAAGAAAAAAAAAAAGAGAAACTTCAGCAAACTTTGGCAACTTTTCTGTTGGAAATTGAAGCTACAGCTTAAATCTATAAGCTTTGCAACTTGTTTTCATGTTATGTTCCTTTGTTTTTATTTTTTCATGCTAAGGGCCATTTTAGATGTCATGATGACTTTTTGCAAGATTACACTTTCTTCAGGTAGCATTGCGTTGATGTACTTCTACAGAGAAATTCATATTGTTGTAGGATATGCATTGACTAGTATTGTATCTTCTACTGCAGTAAATCAACATGTTCATAAGGCTCATGTAGCGTATGGGTGGATCATAGGTGGTTCAGGGGCTGGTTTTGTACTGCTCACTGCAATTGTATTTATTTTTGTTTGTATAAGAGCATCAATACCCCGAGAAAGTGGTGACAAGGATCCTGAAGAAAAGATATCTCACAAGTTTCAGATTCTTCGAACAAGAAGTTTTTGTTGTGGTTCAGGAAGATATATATGCTGCAAATCTGGGGATTGGAGGCAAACTAATGGGGAATCTAGTGACCGTCAGATGAACATTCCAAAAGGTTTTGATTCCAGTATTCCTAGGTTTTACATTATGTACCTTTTTTACAATTATAGGAAAATAGTACTCTCTCCGTTCCTAAATATTTCTCATTTCCTTTTTTGTCCGTTCCAAAATAGTTGTCCTCAAACTTTCCTTATTAGGAAATCACTTTTACCACTTTACCTTTACTTTTTCTACCTACTTTACTTATGGTCACATGCACAAGGGCATTAAAGGAAACCAAACATTACACCAATATTTATAATACATTCAATTACTTTTTCTTAAATGGTGTGCCGGGTCAAAAAAGACGATTATTTAGGAACAGAGGGAGTATGATATACTTTGTGCTAAAAACACTAGATTCTTTTACCAAATGGTGCTTCCTTGTTACCCAAGTTAGTGGTGTGTGGTTTTAACCACTTGTCTTATTTTTACAGTTATTGGGACTGATGTCTTTGACGTGGAGAAGCCCGTTATTTTCTCATATGACGAAATTCTGTCATCTACCGATGGTTTCTCTGATTCAAATCTTCTTGGGAATGGAACATATGGTTCTGTATACTATAGTCTCCTTCGTGACCAGGTTTGCCGCTGTCCACGTTTCAGCTAGTAATTTGTCCTGCCCTTTCTTGATATTTGGGGAGATTTTCTCGTCCACCAACTTACAGGTGTAAACTTTTGATCCTTACAGGAAGTTGCTATCAAGAGAATGACTGCTACAAAAACTAAAGAGTTCATCTTAGAGATGAAGGTTTTGTGCAAGGTTCACCATACAAATTTGGTAATGGTTTTGGCACATTGGATACCTAGTTACCTTCTGCCATTTGTGTTCTAGAACTTGTCGCCACCATCTTTCATAAATTGACTTTATGTTTGTTTTAATTTTATCAAGGTAGAATTGATTGGTTATGCTGCTAGTGATGATGAGCTCTTTCTTATTTATGAATATGCCCAGAAAGGTTCTCTTAGAAGCCACTTGCATGATCCTCAGAACAAGGGTAAGACACCCACGTATATGTATTCTTACAATTATACTCCATTCACTACCATCTCTATGAATCTCATTGCATTTTTACTGTGGTGTTTATCTTTCTAACCTGAATCGGCGAAACCTGATCAAACAAAAAATTGACCTTTTAAAATATGACTAGAAAGGTAATATATATTTTTTAGTAATGGAATATGACTAGAAAGGTAATTACTACTGAATACTGATAATATCGTAGGAGGGATGCAAATTGCTGGTTTTCCAATATTTTTTTCGAGGTTCGGGTTGCAGATAATCACATGATATAAAAGCCTGATTGGTTTTTACCGTACCTGATTTCTTGGAGAACTTATGCATGCATGCAATCTTAAACAGTTATATCCTCTCTTCATTGAACGCATATTACATATGTTCTATTGTGGTGGTGGCGGCTTATCTGAGAATCATTAATGTTCTCTTATCAGCCCTAGGTGAATTGGACTCCATTTTTTTTCTGCATAGTTCTCGACAACCCAGGATTTTCTTCCAATCTCGGTAGCAGTAATGATTCTTTTGTTTTTGTTCTTCCCCTCTTCTTTTCCATCCACTCTTAGAGCCATCTTGTTGCCACATCATCTTGTGAGCTCTTTCTGATCCCTAGGGCTCCTCGGTGAAAAACTGAGGTTCTAATGCCCTAATTTCACTTTGCTTTTTTGTTTTTGATAACAAATGTTTGACACTAGAAAGCCGGGAAGCTTACTTCCTTTAAATTTATAGTAGGAGCAGCCTGTCAATCCCTACTTGGCTCCATCTTGGACTGCGATATGGATGCAGCCACAGAAGTTTTCTATTCCTTCTATTCTAATGCTTTTTGGTGATGCCATGCAAATCATAAGCACAATATTTGAATACGACTCTCCATGAAATTTGTTTAGGTCATACATCGCTCTCTTGGATCATGAGGGTTCAAATAGCACTTGACACTGCACGAGGCTTGGAATATATACATGAGCACACTAAGCCTCATTATGTGCATCGTGACATAAAGACAAGCAACATCCTTCTTGACGATGCCTTCAGAGCCAAGGTTCTTCTCTATTCTGCATCATTGTCTTTTCAAGGTTGTAATTCAATTCGTAAACACTCTGCTTGATATTCTTTTTTTAACATAGATTTCAGATTTTGGGTTGGCAAAACTTGTTGGAAAAACCAATGATGGCGAAGCTTCAGCAACAAGAGTTGTCGGAACCTTTGGCTATCTGGCTCCTGAGTAAGTGAATATACCAATAGATAGCTGCTTAGAACTGCAGCAGTTCCTGAGCTTACTTCATTTCTGTTTTTGTAGATACTTGAGGGATGGCCGAGCGACAAATAAAAGCGATGTATACGCGTTTGGGATTGTTATGTTTGAGTTAATATCAGGAAAGGAGGCAATTACACGAATGGAAGGTGTTGTGAAGAATAGTGAAAGACGGTCATTGGCATCCATTGTAAGTTCATTAATAGGCTATTTCCGTTTGGAACATATATAGCAGATGTTCTTGTTAGTTATAGCCCTTAATTTTTGTAAAAATGCAGATGCTTGCAGCTCTTAGGAACTCACCTGACTCCATGAGTATGTCAAACTTGAAAGATCACATTGATCCAAATTTGATGGATTTGTTTCCCCACGACTGCGTTTTTAAGGTAACCTATGATTTATTTCTCGAGCTTCCTATAGGCTCTTAATATTGAAGGATTTAGAGGGAACCATGTATGCATCCCCATTTCAAAATATAAGTAACCATGTCGATATTGGAAATTTATTGCATGCATAAACACAGTGACTGACCTGTTTGTATTGTTTTCTGCCTATGTGTCCGTCTTGTGGTGCATAGATGGGTATGCTGGGGAAGCAATGCGTGGAGGACGATCCCATCTTGAGGCCAGACATGAAACAAGTTGTAATGTCGCTCTCACATATCCTCTTGTCCTCAGTCGAGTGGGAAGCAACTCTTGCTGGGAATAGCCAAGTCTTTAGTGGCCTTGTTCAAGGTAGATAAACAACAAGGACACTTCCAAGACATTTCCATTTAGAAACTTTCAGTTTCCACTCACTCCTCTGGTTGGTTATGCCTTCTTTATATGTATATGGTTGCGTGTGAATAGTTGCAGAGATGGATGATGCGGGTGGGGTAACCCAAAGGGTTGGCTTAGTAGCTTGTTTACCACTGAGTTCATGTGTTGAGCAATTCATTTAGCGGGATGTCCCGTGTTCGACTTTCACCATATATGAATCCTCTTGAGTCAATGGTAGACTCAGCGAGCCGAGATTAGTCTCACGCCTAATGTGGTGTGGGGACACCTGTAAAAGACAGAAAAAAAAAAAAAAAAAAGAAAAAGATGACGGTGGGGTAGTGTGGAGCAGTACACGGATCTTTTTGGCACAATATTACTCCCTTTTTCCTTTTCTTTATCATTTTCCATATTCAAAATCGCTTTTTAATGATGTATTCTTTTGAAAAATCTTCTGTTGGGTGGGGAGGTCTGATATGTAATCACGGAGCCGACTGTTGCTCAGCTATCAGCAGACTTAAACTGGTAAATTATGTACAAAAGTTAGTTTCCTCCAATTGTGTCAATTTACTGGTTGGTTGTTCCAACGAAAATAAGATGGCAAAATTGATGCCTATTTGGTACACCGTTGACCGTACACCCTCCTTCCTAAAATAAAATTTGAATGAAATAGTCTCACCGTACTTTTTGTTTTGTTCTGATTTCTGAGTAGTATAATCTTGTGATATTAATAGGTGCTTTAGTGTTAAAGTCATTGAATGATTAAGTTGGTGGTGATTTGGAATATCTATGTCATTACTTAGAAAATATCATATTTGATCCAATGATATAAAGAAGTTAAAAGATTTGATGTAGCAGGAGTGCAATTTAAAGAGAAATAATCTTAAATAGTTTGAGTTGTCGTATTAGATTAGTGTTTATTTAATGGGGGAATGAGGAAGTATTGTGTATATATGATGTCATGGGATTCAAAGTGTAGGAGTGCATTTTCTTTGTGGAAAGTGAATCATGGTTCTGACGAGGGAGTAGATCTTGAAGCTTAGAATATGCTTCAAATGCTTCCATAATTCAAGTTAGCAAAGGTAAGTGTGATCCCTTGTTGGTATTATGTGGATTGAAGCTAAGAACCTCAAAGTCATTACTTGTGTGTCTTTGTCATCCCTCCCATCCCTTGGGTCTCATAAGCCTCTTGAATCACTATTGATTTTAATGTTATCATAAACATACATCCCTAGTGCATACATAGTACATACTTTCACAAGCTTATAAAAAAAAAAAAAAAGAATCATGGAGCAACTTTGTCAAAGGGAAAGGCAAATCAGCATAAAAAAATGGAGCCCATGGCCGTCTCCTTTTTTTAGTCTGACATCACTTTAAACTTGCTTTTGAAATCACGCATATACATTGAACTATTGAAGCAGAACGGCGTCTCATCTAAAGTCTAAAGTCTAAAGTCAGAAGTCTTTCTTTTCAGAATTCTCATAACTTATCTTATACAGTTATACAGTATTTGTTTCATTACAAAGTTAATTATCGTAAATGTCTCTCAAAAATAAACCCCTCAAACTCTGCTTTTTCAAATGGATAGCAACACATGAACATGCACGTATGTACGAATGATCAGCGATCTAACACCCATAATTAATGACAATATTTGTATCTTAATATTACAGAAAGATTACTTCACTACTACTAAATTATAAATAATTACACACTATCTCCACTAAATTTTTTAACTACCTCAAGGCTTAAACTATAAACTTTTAAATATTTTTTTGGAACATGGCAAATTATGAATTAAGAAAATGTTGGAGAAGAGGATGCACATTTGGATGTGCATTATTTGCTAGTAATTAAACTAATAAACCTTGTTGAGAAGACTAGGAAACAAGAGAAGCAGAAAGAAAGTTAATGACAAAACAAAGAAGTAAGTTACTACTAGCACTCCTCAGCACAATATGTGAATCATTATATAAAAACATAATAGAATAGGGATGTGAGTGCTGCACTGAAGAAAAATAGTGTTAATAGCAATTCTCAATACGAAAAATTTTGTGCTTTTTAGCCAATTATAATTTAAACAGTCTTCTACATTTTTGACTTGAGATCGTTACGTGTAATTCTGTATCCTAGCTTGCCGTAAATTACGAATCAAATTTACCAAACACTATCCGTTTTCGTAGTCCTTGGAGGGGACTAATAAAACTGCAATTCATGCTTCGCTCGTGACTAGGGCAAAAAGATATATATATATATTGTGATTTCTAGTCACTTGCAGAGTGAAGCTAGAACGCGACGAGGAGGGTCAAATGGTCTCCGGGAGTGAAGCACAGCCAAATTATCCAATAGCAGGACGTCACCTTTCTGCCAGGGTATAGCAATACTTTCCTCATCTAACAACTTCAAACAGTCGTATAATATATCCCCTGGCAGTGGTTTGCCGTCCCCAAATGTGACTGCTTTCACGGGATCATTTCTTGCATCTTTCCAGCCGGTGTAAGCTGCCACCATACTATTAAACCAAATTTTGCGTTGCCTCGCCTTGTCAAATTTGATCGCTGGGATTGGTCCCATTATAGTTTTTACTCCGTTGTCAGTCCATTCCAGCTTCATTCCCAGCTTAGTAGCCCTACAATACAATCGAAGCAGAGCAAGCATTTCAGTAATTTACAATACGGCGTTAGATTGTCAAGTCAATGCTCCAGATCACAAACCTTTCTTCAGCTACATTTTTGTCATTGGTCATGAATGTGGATTTCCATCCACGACCAATTGGAGAAGAAGGATCATCGTCTTCCCCAAGGACTCTTGTATAGATCAAACCGTGCTCCTCCAATCGTTCAACAAACTCAGGATACCTCTCTTTCATCTTCTCGTATATGACATGGCTAAGAACAATAGGTGTTTCTCCCCCACTTGCAGGCTCTACTTCACAAAAGAAAAACAACTTGGCCGGGTACTCGGGAACCTGTTCCACAAACCAATTGAGTTCAAATCAAACTCCTTACAATAATACCATGTATCAAGACTTCCGGCAGTTTGGCACAAATAAAGCTGGTATAAGTAGAAAACTCAAGCTACCAGTCAAAACCAAGAAATTGACCGAATACAATTGGTTAGAAGATGGAAAGAAGAGTACTTGCTTTCTTTTCTAGGTAGCCAGGGTAAATTTAGTAATTTCATACAAATCAATGTAGTTTAGTAATTTCAAACAAAATCAAACACTTGTTCCGTGACAATTGACAAACTTGTTTTTCTTCAAAAAAGAGCCTCTCAATTTGGGATGGGAGAGTATTATTTTGAGAGAGCATGCGAGAATCAAAATTGTTCACAAGATACAAAACTCAGGTCTGGCATTACTATTACTCTAATTATTAAGCTTCAGTAATTCTTAAAAGCCGAAGATTAAGCAGCGAATTTAATCAAACGGTTAAATATCAAACAGACGATTTTGATGAAAAACCGGACTGCAGAGCATATGAATGCATAAAAATAATTTTGAGAGTACCTGAGCCATCTCATGATGAAAAGGGATTTTCTGATCAGGAGGGGACTCATTAGCGGTGAAAACACGGCCGAAGACGTTGGTTCGAGGGGCGGCGCCACCGACGTAGGGAAGTTCATCGAAGCCAAAAGCTTGAACGACGTCGTTAAAATCGGAAGCCGAGGAAACGGGGAAGCCTCGGAATAGGATAGCACCGGTCTTGTGGAGGAGAGATTCCAGGCGTGGTTTATTGTCCGTAATACCTTGGGTGAGTTTAGAAAGGAGAAGAGTATTTGTGAGGTTTGGGGAAAAAACAGTTGGGAAGAGGAGTCCACCGCAAGCCTTTTGTTGAGGGATCGCTATTTGTTTGAATCCACTTTCAGGCATTATTATCGCTTCAGCCATCTCTCTCTCTCTCTCTCTCTCTCTCTCTCTCTCGTATTTGATGTTCCGTACGTAGTAGCATATGAGTCTGTGGTCAAATGACTCAAATTGGGGTGGATCGGGATTTTCTGCTGCACCTTTCTGCGTTTCCGTCTAGGTTCACGGAAGTAAATGTTCATGCATTTTGATTTGACCCGTATTTCAAATTCTGACAACCTAATGGATAATCCATTTCTTTCAAAATTCCCCGATCATAATCACATTCATTTTCTTTTTTAATTTAAGATAAGATGTAAAGTAACATTTTTAAACTAATACTCTCTTGGTTTTAAAATAATTATCTTATTTGAATTTTTTTAATATAATATTTTTATCATTTTTTCCTTACTTTTTTTTATCATATTTTAATTATAAGCCATATACACATAAACTTTTATGTAAATTACACATCAAACTAATATTAATAATCCAGTCAAATGTGTTTTCTTAAACTGTACGCCAAGTCAATCTAGACGATAATTTTAGGACAGAGGGAGTAATAATGTTTTACGAGAGAAATTGACATTTTAGGGAAACATACATGTCAAAATATCAAAAACATTGGTTCGACATCAATTCAATTATTTTTATCTCACGTTTATAAGTTTTTTTGTAAGTTATTATAGCATGAGTAAAATTTTCATTCACCGAAGGTATAAATTTTATTTTTATTACAAAAGCGGCTCTTGAACATGACAGTTAGGCCAATTAGGTGGGTCAGATATAAACAGGTAACGGGTTGAAGTGAATCGCATCCCATTATAACCTGTATACAATATATTATTCGTCCTCACGGGCTTAGCTCAGTTGGTTAAGAGCTAGTAGATTTGGGTACATGACCAATGATCGAGTCCTAGCAACCGCAATGTGGGGGTTTCATCCTTTTGTGGGGGTGGCTCTTTCAGACCTGGCCCTAGCATTTAATCGCTGAAGCTAGTAATTTTCCTCTCACATTCTCATGTGTGGGAGGAGAGTTTCTCCTTTTTTGGATACACAATATATTATTCGGTAAAATCGGGAGGGATAAAATCGGATTGGGTTAGATCTTGGGTTAAATCGGGTTGCCTAGGGAAGGGGGAGGGACGGAACAGTTGGTTATTGCCTATTGGAATTAAATTCATATAAAGCCAAACAAACGTAACCAGTAACCCATTTCATCGACCCCACAAACTCTCTCATTCTCTCTCTCATAAACCCCTTTACTTCACATGACAAACTTACGGTTCTCACCTCCATGGCTCCATGTCTAAGGACCACCACCACCACCACCACCACCATCTTCATCCAATCACTACGTACCTCTTCTGTTAGCGTTGCTGCCACCCTTTCTTCTCCAACGACGACGAGTTCATCATCAGATCTATTACTAGATCCGTAACCCCCCACCAGATTTGATGATGATGGTTGGTTTTGATACCATTCGACTTGATCTGGGACTTACAAATGAAATACAAAGATCAAATCCTGCAACAACAAACGCAGTTTGCTGAAATTGAACTGGATCACCCTTTTCTCGCTCTCCCCTCCACTCCTATTTTGTTATGGTTTTTATCAGTCACCGGTGTAGATCAGAGAAGAGGGAGAGGGAGAAGGATCGAGAAGGAGCACTTGGAAAGAATATGATAATTTACGTCTTTTTTATCCCCTCTTACCCGCCAGTTTTATTGGGAAAATACGGATTACCCATTTTTACCCACGTATATATTAATGGGTTGGGTTGGGTAATAATCAGGTTGGGTTGGGTAATAATCAGGTTGGGTTGGGCGGGTTTTCAAGTTATGGGTCAGGATTGTCATCCCTAAATTACAATCTTTGTTATGATTTGTTTAGATCTTGGTTGGCCGTGTATCATGTTAGAAAAGACGCTTGTGTAAAAAAAAATTATATATCGCCGGTTGATAAAAAATTAATTCTTAAAACATAGCACCTCAATAAACAATAACACCTTTATATAGACACGCTAACAAATAAATATTTAAACATAAAATCATTCACAATAAAAAAAATACAACATACGTTCCAAAATCATTGTTATGTTTGACGCGACACAAATTAAGGAAAAATAATTGACTTGATCGATTAATATTTGTATAATTTGTAGTTTCTTTTAAAGCACATGCTTATGTGACTCATAATTAAAGAAGAAAAAGTAAGGACACAATGGTAAAAATGTTGTTCTAAAAAAAACTTTAAAAAAAGCACAATTTTTTGGAACAGACAAAAAAAATACAATACTTGACAGAAGGAGTAAAAAAATCTAAAAACTAAACTATTGATTAATCAGTAAAATAATCATCCATAATAAATTAACAAATATAATATGCAAAACTTAAATGAGATGTGAGGTTTATTTATAATAAAGATAAAACTTTAATACTTCCTCCGTCTTAAAATTATTGTCATTTTTTAAAATTTTTCGTCTATCGAAAAAAATTGTTTTATTTGAAACTTTTCTTTTTGGGACAATACTTTTCCCACTTACCCTTAATTTTTCACCCTAATTTAATTATGTATCACATATAGATGGATTTTAAAGTAAACTATACATCAAACTAATATTTATAATCGAGTCAAATGAGTTTTCTTAAATCGTGCGTCAAATCAATCCAAACAATAATTTTAGATGGAGGGAATATATGAGATAAATTATACTCCCTCCGTCCCTAAATTATCGTCTTCCTTTCCTTTTTCGTCCGTCCCAAAATAATTGTCCACTTTGAAACTTTCCTTTTTAGAACATCACTTTTACCACTTTACCCTTACTTTTTCACTCTACTTTAATTATGGGCCACATATACATGGACATTAAAGGAAACTACACATTAAACCAATATAAATAATCAAATCAATTATTTTTTCTTAAACTGTGCGCCGGGTCAACCCAGACGATTAATTAGGGATGGAGGGAGTAATAGGCTTCTATTGCACTTGAAAATGTGAGCTTATAATTTAGGGACACAGTTAAACAGGTGTACTTTAGACAATATTCAACTGCTACAGTATTATATTATTATTTTTAATCGAAAAAATGTATTTTTTAGCACTACCCTTAATGAAATCGACCATGTGCATGCAAAGCTTTAGTTATTCGTGATGCACCAATTTTGAATTCGCTGCACAAATCAGAATTGTGAGGCAGCTGCCATGCATTGAAAATCATGTCTCGCAATTCAAAATCATGCAATGTGATGCACAAATTGGAATTGCGATGCACACAGCCAAGCATTGAAAAAATCATGCATCGCAATTCAAAATCATGCATCTCGATGCATAAATTGGAATTGCAATGTAGACCGCCAAGCTTGAAAATCATGCATCGCAATTCAAAATCATGTTTCACGATTCTAAATCGATGTATCGTAATAAAATATTATCCCTCGAGCCGTGTCTTCCCTTCTCATCGTCCAATCTCCATCCAGATACCCACCGCTACTCTCTACTCCTTTCCCTTTCCTTTATTAATATTAATACTACTACAACGAAGAGTGGTTTTCCCTCTTTCGCTCACCGCCCCTTGTTTCTTTCTTCTGCAACAACATCAAGAAGATAATTAGAAGTTGGATAAGGAACGAAGAAACCCTCGCTGAATCCGAAATCCAACAACAACCGGGTATGGAGAGGGAAGGATTTGAGTTACTTTCAAGAGGATAACATAAAGCGATCCTTTCTAATTAAGTTTCTGCCCATATATAATAATTTGATGTGCCATTCCGGGGGTTTCTTGTCTATCACGAAACCAAAGTTGTCGAGGGCAGCAAGCAAGTTTAGTTGAGTTTGGTGTTTTTGTGTTTCTCGCATTTATTTAGCTATTTTTAGGAAGAGCTTATATTTGACATGACTCGTTTATTAAATGAACAGGCGAGCTCTCAAATTGTTTTTTCAATGAAAGCAAAAATAAAGGGAAGAAGGTTGCAAACAGTGGTAACGTTTCTGTAAAACTAAAATAGAAAATACAGCGCAAACGAACGTTTATGATTTATGAACAATATAATATCTTTTGTCACCTCTTACTCTGGTTGTAGCAGCAGAAATAGAATTGATCTGATCACTTTAATTGTCATGCAAAAGGCACCAGCGACCGTGAAATCAAAGAAATTCTTTAATTTCTTTTCACTTGCAAAGGGAAGCTAGTATGGTGCGAGGCGGTTTAATTAATGGGCGTCTAGCATGGAGAACAGCCAGATTATCTAGAAGCATAACGTCGCCTTTCTCCCAAGGTATGGCAACACATTCCCCATCCACAATTTTCAAACAGTCGTCGACAGTATTATCCGGAAATGGTTTACCATTCCCGAATTTGGTATCCTTCATAGTGAACATGTTATTGAACCAAATCTTGCGGTTCCTCTCTACATCCAACTTGATAGCCGGGAGAGGACCAAGTGTAGTTTTTGCTGCATTTCCGATCCATTCAATCTTTATTCCCACCTTCGCAGCGCTGTCAGTATATTTCAACAAAAGTTTGGATTTATAAATGTGAGAATCAGCAAATCAGCAAATGCAAAGGCGATTGATCAGCCAAAAATCTGATGTCTTAAAGACTTAAACTATACTTAAGGAGTATTATTATTATAAATATAGGAAAGCTGGCTAAACCATATCCACAAATTAACCTCTCCTCTGCAGCAATCTTGTTGTTGGCTGAGAATTTGGATTTCCATCCTAGGCCCACTGGATTTGAAGGATTATCCTCTTCTCCAAGAACTCTTGAATAGATCAATCCATGTTGTTCAAGTTGTTGGACCAACTCTGGATGCTTCTCCTTTACCCTCTCATATACCATGTGGCTAAGAGCTATAGCAGTTTCTCCCCCGCTTTCTGGTTGTTCCAAACAATAAAAAAATAATTTGGTAGGAAACTCCCGTTGCTGTTGGAGGATCAATCCAAGTTTAATTAGACATACAATTCATCTCATGATTCACTGATTCAAGTAAATGGGGGAGGGAATTGATCTAATCGCGTACGCTTTTGTTCATAATTTATAAAAGAAGATGGTGAAACTGAAGACAAACAAGCAACAACAAAACAAGATCAAACAGAAGAAGACCAGACAACTTCAGGCTCAGAAACTACAGGGGTGTCGAGTGAAACTTTACAATAGCTTGGGGGTGTCGAGTGTAAAATGTTCAAGTCGTTAGAGTCGGTTAGCTCGCTTGATTTGTTAGACGAATTGTTGTAACTAACAATGTATATAATGTAACTCACTGTTGTATTGAATTCATTAAGAGAGATCATGGAATACAGAAAGAGGGAGAAATAGAAATCAATTCTCTCAATGCCTTAATTCTTTTCTTCTTCATCTCTTTCTATCTCATTTCATGGTATCAGAGCAATTATTACTTCCGCATTGAAAATCTGATCTAAACCACAATTTCGAAATTGAAGAGCAGCCGAAATCCTTCTTAATCATTCGAAATGAATGAAGGAAACCAAAATCTCGAAGGAGAACAACAGAGATCTTCAACACAGCAAACAGTTGAAGAACCACAACCACAAGTTTCAACACAAATCAAGATGTTGATGAATATGAATCTGCTGAGGTACATTTCGCAATTCCTTCATCCCATCCTCTATACCTATATCCAAATGATCATCCAGGAATGAGTCTAATTACTCATGTCCTTACAAACAATAATTACAACCAATGGAAGAGGGCTATGATAATTGCACTTTCCTCTAAGCTGAAATTAGGATTTGTAACTGGTGCTCATAAGAAGCCAAATCACAATTCCAAATATCTGATTCATTGGCAAAGATGTAATGACATGCTTATTTCATGGCTGCTAAATGCGATTTCATCAGAGATTAGTGCTAGCTTAGTGTACTTCAAAACTGCCAAAGAAATCTGGGATGATTTGGAATGTAGGTTTACTCAAGGTAATGGCACACATGTGTTTCAGAATAAGAAAGAATTGATGAATCTACAACAAGGAACTATGTCAATAACAACTTATTTCACAAAATTTAGGTCAATTTGGGATGGCTTTGAAGAAGCAAGCAATATGCCTAAATGTATGTGTTCATGTTCATGTGGCTTGATTAAAAGGATGGAGGAATACAATCAGGTTCAGAAAGTTACACAGTTTTTAATTGGTCTGAATGAGTCTTATTCTGGCATTAGGAGTACTATTCTGGCTATGACACCCCTACCTAATATAAGCACTACATTATCTTTGTTGATGCAAGATGAAAGGGTTAAGGAGTGTTCAATTCTACAAACACCTAATCCCATCACTATTGATTCTAATGTTTCTACTGCATTATTTGCCAAGAATGCATCTGTTAATGGAAGAGGATATAATACATCTGGAAATGGTAAAGGAAATACTGCTGGAAATGGTAAGAAAGGAAACACCAAAAGCAATTTGTCATGTGATCACTGTGGAGGTACAGGACATACAAAGGCAACCTGTTTCTTCCTGTTGGGCTTTCCTGAATGGCACAAACTACATGGCATAAAACCAGATCCAGCAAGAATGCCTAAGAACATGAAGAATAAGTCAACTGTGAATTCCTCCTTGAATGCCACTCATGTAAATGCTGCAGTTCTTCCTAATGAAACTGCAGATTCTGACAATGGTAATATTACTATGACTCAAGATCAATACAATCGGCTTATTCAGTTGATCAATCAAGGATGCTCCACAAACAACTGCACTGTTGATCAAGTTGCTGGTAATGTTTCTGTAAATCCTAGTATTAACAGTTTTACTGCATTAAATTCTACACACAAAATGTGTACCTGGATCATAGATTCTGGAGCCACAGATCACATTGTTTCTTCTGTTGATATTCTTAGTAATCCTAAACCATTTTCTTCTTCTATTCTACTTCCAAATGGCATTACAGCTCCAGTTACTCATGTTGGTCAAGTCAATCTGTCTATTGGTATTACCCTCTTTCATGTTCTATGTGTCCCAGCCTTCTCACTCAATCTACTTTCAGTTAGTAAACTAACATCTCACAGCAATTGTCACTTAACATTCCTACCCTCACATTGTGTTTTTCAGGACTCAACCAACAAGAGCTTGAAGGGGATTGGTAAGCTGGACAAAGGCTTATATAAGTTGGATTTGCATGATGTTAGTTCTGCATTGCAGCCTAGGTTTTCTGCCTTTGTATCATGTTCTAATTCTGCAAATATTTGGCACCTTAGACTAGGCCATGTACCTATGTCTACTCTAAAACACTACCCTATTATGTGTAATAACCAGGACTCTAATACTGTATGTGATGTTTGTCATATGGCCAAGCAATGTAGAGTGCCATTTCCTATAAGTACATCTCACACTACTACACCTTTCTCTCTCATTCATTGTGATGTATGGGGACCATACACACACAAAACTTATAATGGCTTCAATTCATTCCTAACTATTGTGGATGACTTCTCAAGAACCACTTGGACATACCTTTTATCCTCAAAAACACATGTTCTGTTTTACCTCACAGCCTTCTTCAAAATGGTTAACAATCAATTCTCTACTACTGTTAAGGCCTTAAGGTCTGATAATGGAACATAATTCTTTAATACCTCTCTTTCATCTATTCTCACTAATCTTGGCATTGAACACCAAAGTTCCTGTGTTGAAACCCCTCAACAAAATGGCAAAGTTGAAAGAAAACATAGGCACTTATTGAATGTTGCTAGAGCCTTGAGATTTCAAGCAAATCTTCTCATTAAATTTTGGGGAGACTGTGTGCTTGCAGCCACATATCTCATAAATAGAACTCCCACACCAATTCTTTCTTTCAAAACACCATATGAAACCCTCCTCAAACAGCCTCCTTCTTATGCTCATTTAAAAGTTATTGGTTGTCTTTGCTATGCTTCTACCCTAAAATCCCATAAAGATAAATTTTCCCCTAGAGCCACTAAATGTATATTCCTTGGTTATCCATATGGCAAGAAAGCATATAAACTTTATGATTTGACCTCTCACAAAATTATTTTTTCAAGAGATGTTCAGTTTTATGAAACTCAATTTCCTTATAAGACATCTCAATATCTCACTCCAGAATCCAATGTTCCCATGTTCACACCTATCAATTCAGACCCCATTAATCCTATTGACATAGATTCCTCTCCTACTTCTTCATCTCCATTTCCTACACACACATATCCAGCTTCTCCAACATCCATCTCTCCTGCACAAACCTCATCTCAAACCTCCCCTATACCTTCACCTGTTACAGCTTCATCACCTACTACATCAACCTCATCTTCTTCACTCCCATCATCTTCTACACCTACCTCATCCTCTGTTCCTATTTCCCAACCACCTTCATTCACTAACCCTTCTCAGTCTGATCCTTTACCTTCTGTTCCTTCTCAATCTTCTTCTAGGCCTGTTAGGCAGAAACACATACCATGCAAATACAATGATTATACAGGACTTCCCTCCAGCTTCATCAATTCTGCTTGCTCTGCAGGTCTGGCTCCTCTTTCTTATTCATCTATATCTTCTTCCTACTACAATTACATTTGTCATATTTCTTCTTTAACTGAACCTACATCCTTTACTCAAGCTCTAAAAGATCCAAACTGGTGCCAGGCAATGCAGGCAGAATTAAATGCTTTAGAACTTAACAATACTTGGAAATTGCAGGAATTACCTTCTAACAAGACTGCAGTAGGTTGTAAGTGGGTATTCAGATTGAAATACAAGGCTGATGGCAGTTTAGATAAGTATAAGGCAAGATTGGTGGCCAAAGGCTTTACTCAGACTGAGGGTGAGGACTACTTTGAAACCTTTGCACCTGTTGCTAAGATGACCACAGTGAGAGTATTTCTTGCTCTCACAGCCATAAAAGGATGGCATCTCTCTCAAATGGATGTCACAAATGCATTCCTCCATGGAGATTTGGGAGAGGAAGTCTATATGAAACCACCTCCTGGTCTTGTTCTTCCAGCCTCTTCAAAACCCCTTGTTTGCAGATTACTTAAGTCACTTTATGGACTTAAACAAGCACCTAGGCAATGGTATTCTAAGTTTGCTTCTGCATTGCTATCATTTGGCTTTCAAGCTTCTAAAAATGATCATAGTCTGTTCACCCTAGTCAGACCTACTTCCTTCACTGCCATACTTGTTTATGTGGATGATATTCTCATAGCAGGCTCAGATTCTACTACAATTGCAGAAGTCAAGCATCATCTTCATGCTCAGTTCAATATCAAGGATCTTGGTCCTTTGAAATTTTTTTTGGGAATTGAAATTGCTAGATCAGCTGCTGGAATTTGTATTCACCAAAGAAAGTACACTTTAGATATTGTTTCTGATGTGGGCTTTATGTCTGCTAAAGCATCTAAGATTCCTATGAAACAATCTCATGGTTTGATTGCTGACAAAGGTGAATTGCTGCAAAATTATTCTCAGTATAGAAGGCTCATTGGCAGACTCATTTATCTGTCCATAACTAGACCAGACATTGCCTATGATGTGCATATTCTCAGTCAGTTTATGGCCAGTCCTAGACAACCACACCGGAAGCCGCGCTTTGAAACCGGTGAGATACCTTAAGGGTAGCATAGGGCGGGGTTTACTTTACTCCTCTTCCGGTTCCTTAGCATTATCGGTTTATTGTGATCCTGATTGGGCTTCATGCCCTATGACCAGAAGATCATTATCTGGTTATTGTGTTATGCTTGGAACTTCATTAGTCTCTTGGAAAGCTAAGAAGCAGGGAATTGTATCCAGATCTTCTTGTGAAGCTGAATACAGAAGTCTGGCTAATGCATCTTGTGAAGTTACTTGGATGGTCTCTTTACTTAGAGACTTTGGGATCAACTCAGTTACTCCAGTCCCTCTTCACTGTGACAATCAAGGGGCTCTTAGTCTAGCCTCTAATCCGGTATTTCATGAGCGTACAAAACATATCGAGATTGACTGCCACCTAGTTAGGGACAAGATTCTTGATGGACTTATCTCTCCTGTATATATTCCTACTCAACTACAGCTTGCAGACCTTCTTACTAAGGCTCTTGCTTCTCCAGCTCTCAAATTCCTTTTGTCCAAGCTCAATGTGTTAAACTTGTTTCACACTTTGGGCTTGAGGAGGGATATAAAGGAAGATGGTGAAACTGAAGACAAACAAGCAACAACAAAACAAGATCAAACAGAAGAAGACCAGACAACTTCAGGCTCAGAAACTACAGGGGTGTCGAGTGAAACTTTACAATAGCTTGGGGGTGTCGAGTGTAAAATGTTCAGAAGCTGTTAGAGTCAGTTAGCTCAGTTGATTTGTTAAACGAATTGTTGTAACTAACAATGTATATAATGTAACTCACTGTTGTATTGAATTCATTAAGAGAGATCATGGAATACAGAAAGAGGGAGAAATAGAAATCAATTCTCTCAATGCCTTAATTCTTTTCTTCTTCATCTCTTTCTATCTCATTTCATAATTTATAAAGAATATATAAGACCTAGTATGGGGGAACTGAATGAATTGCAAATAAATTACGGTGGATAAGAATATTAATTAAAGTACCAGAGACATTTCATGATGAAAAGGGATTTTCTGATCAGGAGGGGACTCATTAGCGGTGAAAACCCTGCCGACCACGTTAGTTCGAAGGGCGGCGCCACCGACGTAGGGAAGTTCATCATACCCGAAGGCTTCAACGACGTCGTTAAAATCGGAAGCAGAAGAAACAGGGAAGCCTCGGAAAAGAATAGCACCGTTCTTTTGGAGCAGATACTCCAGCCATGGCTTAGTATCTCTAACAGCCTCCGTTAATGAAGAGATATTACCAGTTGTAGTAATTGGGCTTGGGGAAAGGACGGTAGGGAAGACGAGTCCACCGTAAAGCTTCTGTTGAGGTAGTCCTACTTCTTTGAACCACCTGCTTTCTCGCATTTCTTTTTTTCAACAATTAACGAATAAATTTCTGAAATCACTCTATTAATTTGGTGAAGGTGAGAGGGAAGGCCCGCCGGCCGACTTTCGTAGTCTTTTTCTGTTGTTGTCTAGCGTTGATGTTGGAACCGGCATATACTCCCATTTCTGACAAATTGTCTAATATTTTATTTTGTATGTTTCATTTAATGGGTTACATTTTTTAAATTAAGACATAAAAATATTATTTTATTAGCAATGAATTACTTAAAATATCATTTTCTTAAAAAGTTTAATTTTTAAACAGGGATTCTTTATCCGAAACGAAATAAGTATTATATTGACATGTAATATTCTATTGATGCGTAACTGTTCTATTATTACAAGTTTTAATGTTTGTGTTATTAGATCAAAACTATTTATATTTCTACACTATTAAATCAAATATGTTGTTTTTAAAATGGGGGAATTTCAAGTGGGTACAATTTTAAAAACATGTTTTCATCTAGAACCATTAATTTTTTGCACATTTCATAAAACTACAAATTGCTTGCCAAATGACAAAAATGCCATTAATGAAAACTCTGATGCCAAGCCTTGGCATCAGAATGATTAATTCCAGGCATCAGGATGATTAATTCTATGCATCAGGACTCTGATGCCAAAACTCTGATGCCAAAAATATTGTTGATGCCAAAAATGCTGATGCCAAATCTTGGCATCAGGATAGATTTCACATTATTTTGCCTGACCAAATTTAATTGAAAAATGCTGATGCCAAGCCTTGGCATCAGGATCATTAATTCAAAAACTCTGATGCCAAATCTTGGCATCAGGTGAAATGCTGATGCCTACAATTGTTGCTGATGCCAAAAATATTGCTGATGCCAAAATGCTGATGCCCACTGTTGTTGCTGATGCCAAAAACTCTGATGCCAAGCTTTGACATTAGATTGCTGATGCCAAAAACTCTGATGCCAAGCCTTGGCATCAGATGGATTTCACAGCATTATGCAACCTCTCTTCATCTTCATTGATGTATTTTTACTCCAAAAATACTGAGGTCAAACAAAACCAATCTGATGCCAAAATTTTTTTCTCAATCTGAAACAGGTGTCTCAAGATTTTTCTCAGTGATATGCTTTAAATGAGCAAGCAACATTGCCATTATCTGTACATGAGTAAAACTTTGTGTCTCATTCATATACTGTAATTGAATCAAAAGACCACCATCAGGGCCTTCACTAGTCTCGAAAATCTATAATCTACGCATCTGAGAGTTAGACCCAGGGGGTACAAATCTAGGTATACAACTGCTCCACTGTCCCAATTTCCATTCCTCAAATTGGACATTTCATTTCTCCCAGTCTTCTTCAATTTCTCCCCAGGATCTTGCTCATCATAGTCTTTGACTCTCTCTGCGGAAAGAGGTTCAAGGTGTATTACGCCGACATGTAAGTATCGGATCAGGCCAAACGGGATATGAAGGACGGAACGTGGCCGCACCGATCCGACGCCGCCGCCTCCTCCCTCCCGCTCCAAATTAACAAACGTAATCAACACGAACTCCTCCCTTATCGGAAACACGCCTTCACAAACCGTCAATTCCGAACCAATTTCCGATCATCTTCATCTTCATCCTCATTCGATCACCGGAACTTCGCCGCACTTCCGAACGACGTGCTTACGAAAATTGCGCCAAATTTTAGCTTACCGAGGCCATAGCTTGGCCATTAATTGAGTGGTCGTTCCCCCTTGCCGCCACAGTCAAATTCGTCTGTTTCTAGGAGGCTATGCATCTTCTTCTTCTTCTTCTTTCTCTTTTTCATGCTAGAACCTGTTTTTATTTTCATTCTTAGGTAATATCTATTGAATTGATTAATTCAACAACGGAGATAGAGATTGAAACGCACCTGAATGAGAGAGAGAAAGAGAGGGAGACCTAGAAATGTCTGGAAGGCGAATGAAATGAGACGGGAGAGAGGGGAACCGAATTCTTCCTTAAAGAGTAGTGACGTATTTTCGTCCCAAAATTGTATCTAAAAGATATGTCCAAAAAATAGCTGGATTTATTTGAAAACATGTTTTTAAAAATGTACCGGCTTGTAATTATTCCTTTTAAAATAGACATGAACATTTCAAATCATCACCCACTTAATTTTAACTATTGACACTAAAACTCTAGTTCTGTGATATCTTTTGTCTTCACGTTAAAGAACAATTTTAATAAAAAGAAAATTGAATTTAATACTAGACCCTACCTGGTTACCCTTTTCTTTTCCAGATTTTTTTCAATCCATCCGTCATTGAAAAAAGTGATATTTATGAGGCTAATTTAAATAAATTAAAAACAAGCAAAGTTTCAATTTTAAAATTTTCTTAATTATCACAAAACGAAAAAAAAAGTGACTTGTTAAATGAATATATTCCCTCCGACCGTCCAAAATGAGTATTTTGTTTTGTATGTTTTATAAAATGAAAAAAAACTAACTTTTTATTTCGTTTCACAACACTAAAAGGCTACACAATTGAAGGTAACCCTCCCTTATTGATAAACCTCAAAACTAACAAACATAATGAAAGAACACAAAAGCTAGAATTCGCAAGAGAAACCAAAACAATTTTCAATGTAGCTGTAAATGTAGCTATAATGGGAATCACAATGGTCAAAGATGAACAAAACAGCGAAAGAATTAAAATCAAAACAGTCAACTGAATGCAAAAGTTACCAAAAACAATCTACAAGATTATACTTGTAGACCTAGCCTCAAGGCCACAAAGATTTTACTAAAAATAATAATCGTTTTACAAAAAACAATTGTGAAATCACTCACAAAATATTCTCACAAGACAACAAGCCTTGGAGAACAAAAACCCCACATAAAACAAAGTAGACAAAACGCGGAAAGAAATAAAACAACTTCCAAAACTGAAACAGAAAGACACAAACAAATTCCAGAACTTCAATGTTACTGTCGATGTTATAACATCAACAGCTTCAGACAAACTACTTCACTTCTGGACTGAATAACTGCTTCTGAACTCTTTTCTTCTGCTTACAGCTTTATGGCTTTAATTCTCTCTATCAAGCTCTGTACAAATCCGTATCACAACTCCTCTATATATAGCATTGTGGAGACCTACATACACACGGAAAAATCCATCTACTACAAAGAAAATGATTAGTATTAAGGAAAATACTAACAACTTACCAAATCCATGAGATTTATTACCAAATAACAAAGGAGTCAAGGTTCACGGATTCACTAGGATTTATAACAAGATTTTGTTTCCAAAAATGATGAACCATAATCTAATAAAAGATTGTGATTACAATTATAACACAACTAAATCTAATAAAAGATATAAAATCCTAAATTACCACAAACTTAACAATTATGAAGTTTTGACCATGAAAGTGGAAACAAGTAAAAATAGGCAAGGCCTATTTTACCCTTACACATAAAAATTTAAGAATTTAATAGACGAAAGAATCTTGAACAACTAATCTTGGAAGGGTTTTGAAATTAATTTTTGTTATTCCGTCTTTTTTAATTTTGATTAAAACCCAACACCATTGTCTTTGAAAGACGTGGCGGCGCCACAACACTGTGAGTGGTGATGGTGGGTGACTCTTCATCTTCTTGGTCGTCTACATGGGTTTTCGTGGGTTTTCATCATTTGAGCCACCTCCTCATGAGAAGTGTCGGATTCGAGCCTGAGATTTTGCTATCACCGTTGAGGTCAAATCGGTTGAAGACCTTTTTTTAATTTCATCCATGTTCAAGAGGAACACTGACGGCTTGCCGTCCTCTTTTGTTACATGTATTTCTCTTTGGAATTTTGGTTTTGTTGAGAAGAAAAAAGGAGAGAGAGAAATGGGTGTTTTCATTACACTTTGTTTAACCAAAACAAAGTACAAATGGAAAGGGAAAAACATATTACAATCAACATTTGTAGCTGAGGTAGAATTTGACACACAACAAAACAAATACTTTTACATAAGAATTAAAAGATTGGATTGCAACCATGATTTGTAATGTATAGAAACGGGAAACCCTTTTGTATGACTTGGGCTTGGGTTGGAAGACTGGGAGGCTCTTTTGTCTGAATCTCATGGTCAAGAAGACCAGTCCCTGCTTCGGTGGATTTTCGACGATGTAGAAGACACTTGAGAAAAGGAAGACGAAGATGAGTGGGGGAGGGGGGCAGCTGAAGGCATTCCGAGGGTTGTTTAGTTTTCTTTTTAATTATAGTTTTACCCATTATCTTTATACAAATGACATATGTAATTATTATTATTTTAGTTAGACTCCTTTGAATTTCTAGTATCACAAAAAAATTGTATTTAGAAGGGTAAAATAGATATTTTACGTAACTTGACGGTTAAATCTAACGTCCATCCAAAAAATGAGCTCGCTTTCAACATAACTAAAGTTTAGTGGCTCAAATAACATTTTCAAATAATTAGTGATCAAATTGCAAAAAGTTGCAACGTTTGGTGGCCCAATTGTGTGTTTTGCGTTAATTTTTTTTAAATAAAATATGGGTGAATAAGCATAAGCATATGCACGACTGGGGTGACAAGAGCATCTCTCCTTTTTCTTTTGTTAGACTTTTTTAGGAGTAAGGACGAAGAGAAAGTTAACAAAAAAGTTTATTATTAGAAAATTATATTCAATAGGTTTAAATCAAAACAGGGTAGGTCTTAATCACAGTAAAAAATAAAAAATAAAATAAAATTGGACCTTACTATGTGGCCAGAATCTAGAGAACCAAATTTAAAAATAAAGATTATAATAATTTAATTTATGGAGTTACAGTTATGCCCTTATAATGAGTTTTGGGTTTTTATGCAACATATTTGGGTTCCAAAATTCCCAAGTGGTGAGGCATACCAAAGGGGGTAATCGGACAGGGCAATGCAAGTCCAAAAGAAACTGTTTGGGGGATGGTTACGGGGCTTGGGTTGTTTGTGAAGGAGGGCACGGACTAGAATGTTAAGTCCAGGAGGTTGGCTAAGAGGGTTGACTCGTATGGGGTTAATGAGAACATGGACACATCGGGGGAGGATACATGGGCTCAAGGCAATTTAGGACTTTTAAGGTTTGGGCTCATTCAGTGCATGAGTTGGGGTTGTCGAATGGAAGTGGGATCAACACAGGCCACAGTTTGAAAGGACTTGGGAAGAATGTTGGGCAACTCATTTGGGAGGGTGATCATTGCAAAGGATCTATTTGCCTTTCATGGCCTGGCATGCATGTGATAGCAAGGGGGGACAGTCGTGTAGGGAAGCTAAGGAGACCGACATCAACAATCCAAGCGATGAAGGACTCTTCTAGTTAGAGTTTATTTTAGTTACTTGTTTTGAAATAAAGTCCTAAAAGGACTATAAATTAGGCTTATTACTTTCCTAGTAAAATTAGAGTTTCTTTTATATTTCCTAGAAGAAGTAGGGTTGCTTTTAGTATATATTAGGATTTACTTCTTGTAATTTGTTTTTATGTTTTTAGTCAAGAAAAAGTAATAAAAACGAACAGATTTTTGTTCATTCATCGTGTTCTTCTTTCTTAAAGGTTAGGAAGAATTTCACAAAAGTTTCTTTACGTTAGGAGAGTGAATCATAACCGGTGAGCCTATTATTCAATACCCACTCCGCGAGATTATCTTGTGTGAGTTTTGTTGCTGTTTTGAATCAATTTGGCTAACCTATTGATGCCTTGAATTGATTTCGACTAGCTTGTGTTTTGGGTTGGTTTTCACGTATCAAGTGTTATCAGAGCAAGGCTTTCGCGAATCCTTATTCGTGAAACGATCATGGCGAACGAAGAAGTATGTCCTATGGGAATCACTATGGATCAAGCTACCAACATGAGGAGGAATCACGAGATTCATGAGCTACGACAGTTGATTGAAGATCTTGGCTTAAATCGTAATTTGGTCACCCTACTTTCCCACTTTTTGCAATAAGGTGACTGTACAATTTTTTTTTCAATTTAGTCATTCCACTTGGTTTGGACATTCAATATGGTCACTCAATCCATTTCCGTCTGTTATGTTGGATGGAAATGGTTTAAAAGACTAAAATACCCTCTGAACAAAATCAAACTGTTTTGGCTTAATTGCAATTTGGTCACCCTACTTTCATACTTTTGCAATAAGGTAACTTTCTACAAAAAAAAAAAAAAAAGGAAAAATATCAAAAAGTCTCACTAAAAAATTCACATATACAAAAAGTCTCAAAAATAATTATTCTATCTAAAAAGTCTCAAAGTTAAATTCTTAATACCAAAATGTCGAAAACTTAACGCTTCTAATTACATTGTTAGAGTATGATGTTTTATTTGAAAAAAAACTTATTTTTAACTTCAATGATTTTAATGATTACATATTTTATATATGATTAAATAATTATTTGGTCCCTGAACTATACCAAAACTCTGCGTTTCGTCCCTTAATTTTTTTTGTATGCGTTTGGTCTCTCAATTTGATTTTTTTTGTCAATTCGCCCTTTGTATCGTTACCGTTACTGAATCAAACGATTTCTTTTCATTAAAACTCTACATTTCCATCAAATCCTCTGCGCCCACCACCACCACCAATCCACCTTCCAACCACTTCACCCAACCAATCTCCACTCTGAATTTGATTAAACCCTACGTCCAATCTGAATGGCAGCCAATCCTCAAAGCCTGGCTCTGCAGTGCACTCTTAGTCTACTCTCTAGCGTGTCGCCCCCAAATTGGGGCTTTCTTCTAACGTAACAAAGATCACCATTAATACGGAACCGGCAATTAGCTTGGAAACGAGGCCGCTTTGGCGGCAAGAAAGAGAGGACTCGTGGTGGGTTCAAGAACGAAAAATGAAGGCCGCCGATTGGCGTAGATGAAGAAGCTTGGGAACCGCTTTCACCGGATCTCGAAAGAAAGAATGCAGATGGTGGTGTTGACCGAAGATGAAGAGACGGAAAAAGAGCGAACTGGGAGATGAGAAGGAGCCATCGACGATTGATAGAGATAAAGAAAAAATGGATCTGAGTGAGGAAAAGGTTGGGGTTGGTGCAGCTTGGAGCCGCTTGACTGGGGACGAAGAAAAGAGAGATGGGGGAGCTATAGCTAGACTGGTAATGGAAGAGGCTCGCCCGGATCTGGGACATTGATTTGAGGGAGAGTGAACTGGAAGATGAGAAGGAGCCATTGGCATGTGGAGATGTCTGGTTCGGGGCAGGGATGTGTCGTGATCAAAGCTCTCAACGAACCTGATTGATCCTCCTTGAGCAAGGTTCTATACTGCACTATGTAATCTTTGAATCATGATTATTTTCTGGGTATTCCTGCAATGATGTTTGCTGGAAATAGGAACCCACAAACCCATCTTCCTTGCTTGCTATTTCAATTCGATCAGCCCTTTTAAACTCCATTGTTGTTGGTTTATTTCAAGAATCGGACGATAAAAACCTAGTGAAGGTTGGTGGCAGATGAATTTTATGAACTGTATATCGATGAACATTGTTGACCCGAATAAAGATGAATATGTAATTTTCCAATTAGAGTCACCTTATTGCAAAAAGTAGGAAAGTAGGGTGACCAAATTGTGATTTAAACCCAAGAGTATTTTCGGGTTTCTACAATTGTTTAAAGTTTTCCATCCAAAAAATTGGATGGAGTGATGAACGTGCTATATGTTGCCAAGTACAATGATTAAATTGAAAAAAAAAATGTAGAGTCACCATATTGCAAAAAGTGGAAAAGTAGGGTGACCAAATTGTGATTTAAGCCGAAGATCTTCGGGTAGGGCTGCAACCTCCTAGGCAAGCAGTATTGGTAAACGCCAATCCGGATGATGGGGGAAAAAACCGTAGGCCACGAGTTCAACCAAGGCAAGGGAGGGACGATGATGATCGTGGGTTGAAGCTCGACATTTTGGAATTCGAAGGCTCAATGGATCCAGAAAAAAATCTCGATTGGGTTTGAAGGGCGGAAATAGTTTTAGATTAAAAGGATTATAGTGACCGAAAACGATTCAAGGTATCTATTCTTAAGCTCACTAAGTATGCTTCGATTTGGTTCGAAAATTTGAAAGCTCAAAAAAGACGTGAGGGGAAATAGAAGATAGAATCATGGGATAAATTTAAGAAGTATCTTGATCGTAGGTTCTTACCCAACACTTACCTCCAAGATAATTTCACTATACTTCACCATCTTAAGCAATGGGAATCAACTGTGGACGAGTATATCGAAGAATTTTAAAAAAATCTCGATTGTGTGTGATGTGCAAGAGAGGGTTGAACAGAAAATTGCAAGATTCATGAAAGGGTTAGAATCAGAGGTGGCTAGCATGGTGGAACTTCAGTTTTGTTTCACTTTTGAAGAAACTTGTATGTTGGCTACTAAATGCGATAGGCAAATCAAGAAGAATAAAGGGGTGAAGGTTGTATCTTCAAAGGGAGGAGCAAATTTCAAAAGTCCTTTTAACACTTCCAACCCAAAATTGGAAGAGCAAGTAGTAAAGTTCGACAGTGGCAGGATAAGGGAGAAGTTCGAAGGTAAGAAACTCGTGAGAAGCAACAAATGGGTTAAATGTTTCAAGTGTCCAGGCTATGGGCACTATCAATCCGAGTGCTACAAAAAGGGTTTTGACTTTACAAGAGATCCAAGAAATAGAAGAAGACTTTACAACGCAGAAAAACAAGGTTGGAAAGGAAGAGGAATACACAAAGGAATGTGAGGGAGTGCATGGGGAACGTGTTGGTGTTGAGTAGGTCATTACATGTGAAACCCGCGCATATGGAAGAAGGAACTAGGAGCAGATTTTCCACTACAAATGCCTAGTTCAAGGGAAGGTATGCATGTTGGTAGTGGATGGTAGGAGTTGTACCAACACGGTTTCAACCGTGCTCATCGAGAAATTAAAGGTACCTAAAACTTCTCATCCTTGTCCTTATAAACTTCATTGGCTCAATAACAGCTCAAAAGTTAAAGTGGATCGGAAAGCTTTCATTACATTCTCTATGGGAAGTAATGAGGATGAAATCCTATGCGACATTATTCCTATGGATGTAGGTCACGTTCTTTTAGGTCGACCATGACAGTTCGATCGTTGTGTCATTCATGATGGGATGGAGAACACTTACACCCTCACAAAAGATGGTAAGAGATTCAGAATTAAGCCGTCCACAATAACGCCAAAAGGTTCACCAATCAATCTGTCTCAAAGGTGAATTTATTTGCTAAAAAGTGGTTAAGCGTGGAGTATGGGGTTGTTCTAACAAACGGAAATTATGGGGCTGTGTCTATGGGAGGTTTCAAGTGGGAAGATGGCAGCGAGCTTGAGGTTGTAGGCACGTAAGAGAGTCAACAAGAACAAGATGTCAAAGGCAAAACATGGAATTTCAAAGCAAGTACTGTCTATAAATTTGCTTATGAGGGGTTTGGATTCAAGTTCAACCAATCCTTGTTACTAAATGAAGAAGAAGCTCAAGGATAGACGGAATTCTTTGACATGTTCATTATGTTTGCAAAACTCAACAATGAAATGGAGGAGGGACCGCGTGTTACAGAAAATTCGGCCAAGGCAATGTTAAGATTGGCAATGGTTAAGGCTGAAGCTTAGTGTTGTGTGTTAACTTGGGGAATGAAACATGAGAAGCTACGATGCAAGAATTATTGGGTAAAGGCAATGAAGCATGCGAAGAGTTGCTGTCCAAGCAAGGTGATACAATGGGGTTCAAGGAATGGCGATGTGACACTTATGAACAACGGTGGTTCGATAATAAAATTAACCAGGGATTGAGGACAATCCTTTTTGATGAAGGGGAGTCTAATACATATTTGGCTTCCAAAATTCCCAAGTGGGGAGGCATACCAAAGGGGGCAATCGGGAAGGGCAATGCAAGTCCAAAAGAATCTGTTTTGGGGATGATTACGGGGCTTGGGTTTTTTGTGAAGGAGGGCATGGACTGGAATGTTAAGTCCAGGAGGTTGGCTAAGAGGGTTGACCCGTATGGGGTTAATGGGAACATGGACATAGCGGGGGAGGATACATGGGCTCAAGGCAATTTAGGACTTGTAAGGTTTGGGCTCATTCAGCGCACGAGTTGGGGTTGTCAAACGGAAGTGGGATTCAGCATAGGCCATGGTTTGAAAGGGCTTAGGAAGAATGTTAGGCAGCTCGTTTGGGAGGGTGATCCTTGCAAAGGATCTATGTGCCTTGCATGACTCGGCATGCATGTGATAGCAAAAGGGGACAGTCGTGTAGGGGAAGCTAAGGAGGCCAACATCAACAATCCAAGGGATGAAGAACTCTCCTAGTTAGAGTTTATTTTAGTTACTTGTTGTGAAATAAAGTCATAAAATGACTATAGATTAGGTTTATTATTTTCCTAGTAAAATTTAAGTTTCTTTTATGTTTCGTAGAAGAAGTAGGGTTTGCTTTTAGTATAAATTAGGAATTACTTCTTGTAATTCGCGTTTTTATATTTTTGGTCAAGAAAAAATAATAGAAAACAGACAGATTTTTGTTCATTCATCGCGTGTTCTTCTTTTTTAAAGGTTAGGAAGAATTTCACAAAGATTTCTTTATGTTAGGAAATTGAATCATAACCGGTGAGCCTATCATTCAATACCCACTCTATCAAATTATCTTTTGTGTTATTCTGTGTGAGTTTTGTTGTTTTTTGGAATCTATTCGGCTAGCCTATTACCGCCTTCAATTAATCTCGATCAGCTTGTGTTTTGGGTTGGTTTTCACGTATCATTTTAGCTCCTTTTTCTTTATCCCAAAACAACTCAAAGATAGTTTAACGAACAAAACCCCATACCCCATCTCAATCTAGGGTCGTTAAACGACTAAAACACCAAAATTCCCAAAATCCATCTCCATTTCGATCAAAACCCCAAAATCTATCTCCATGTCGATCAAGACCCCAAAATCACTCTCCTCTGCATAAATTAGTGCAGCTTATCTACTAACGCATCACCATGCTCATCCCACAGCTCTCGTTTACTGTGTTTGTCTACCATGTATGTACTCCCCACAAAAATGGGCGCGACGTCAGCCGCCTTACTCATAACGGCACCATCCAATCCTCCTCGTCTCGTCCAGATCGGCGTCTTCGACGTGGCTAGGGCTACGAATTGGTGGAGAAATTCAAAAAAGGTTATAATTTGGTTCATTAATGCAATCATCTATTGCTTTGTTTACCTGATGGCTCTCCAAAATGCTTCCTGCAATACTCATTTGTCGTCATCAGTTTTATCTTCGTCTTCTTCTTCTTCTTAGAGCCGTCAAATCCTCCCCTGTCCTCTTCAATTCATGCAATGCCACGCTAGGCCACCACTTGGCTCGTCATCTCGTCCAGATCGATGTCGCTGATGTCTTCTCCGTTTCGGATCAACGTCATCGCCGACACCTAAAGTGAGAATCTCCTTCTTCTCTTAGTGGAAGTTCTCCTTCTTCTCCTTTTGACCAACCGTGTATGTATAGAGAGAGAGAGAGAAAGAGAGCTAGGTCTATATGTAGAGAGGGAGAGTTGGGTCTTTATGTAGAGAGGGAGAGCTGGGTCTGTATGTAAAGAGAGAAAGAGCTGGGTTTGTATGTAGAAAGAAAGAGTTGGGTTTGTACATAGACAGAGAAATAGCTGGGTCTGTATGTAGAAAGAGAGCTGGGTTTATATGTAGAGAAAGAGAGAACTGGATCTGTATGTACATATATAGAGAGAGCTGGGTCGTGTAAGAGAGGGGATGGGTCGTGCAGATGGAGATGCTTCATGCAGCCAAAGGTCCCTAAACTAATTTATGGTATATTGGACATTTTTATGATGATAAATAACAAAAATACCCTTAAATATTCTTTCTGGTCAACCAGATTCTAGCCCCTTCTCTTTACCATTTAAAATTATGGGTAAAGTGAAAGTTTGAGGATATCTATTTTTAATTTTTTATATAATCAAAAAAGACAAATACCCATATCAAGTTCTCTGCATAATAGAGCTTTTATACGTTGTTTAGCACGAAGTTCGAGGCAATTCAGGGCTTTAAAAATTGAATTGAAATTTATTTGGTCAATGCCCGTTAAGTCCGTCAAGATTCCAAGGCAAAAGGAGGCTAATGGAGGCTGAAAAAAGCTAACGGAGGACTTAAATGCAAACCTGGAAGGAGGCTGGAAGGCGGTGCCAATTTCTGAAAGCTTAGGGGTATCGGAGCAAATTCTATAAATGTGGGGGAGCTGGCGCAATTGCAGAAAAGGCCCTTGCGCGTTATCGAATTTCTATGGCGCCACGTGGCGCATTCTGCCGCGCCTCCTCCACTAATCATGACCCGCGTGCAGCTGATGGATCCGGGTCAGCCCAAGTCCATTCCAGCCCATCAGCCTTCCATCTCACCCGCTTACTCTCTCATCTCTCACCCATTTCCCCAGCGAGTGACCCGCGTCCCATTCCTTTGGGCTGCCCCTGCTCCACCGCGACCCAGCCCCTTTTCCTTTCCCTCTTTTTGCCCCAACTTTCCATTGTCTTCCCTAAATTGCCCCTCTGCCCTTTGTTGCTTCTCCATACATTCCAGTAAGCTTCATGTTTTGAAATCAGAAGACCCCATTTACGGGTGAAAGCCCTAAATGGGGCACTAGCCCCCATTTCCACCATTTCCACACCAAATCTTTGATGATTGATCATCATTGAAGGTTTGGAACTTCAAATCAAGGGCCAAGGACGCACTTGCAAAAGATTTCAACCCCGGATTCGCAATTCTTCAGTTCAATTGTATATTTTTAGATATTTGTTATGTTTTCTTGGGTTGATTTATTTTGTAAATGTTGATTTGGTTTGTGCTTAAAATATTCATGGAATGCTATTATTTTTTTTCTATGTTAAATGAAGTGTTTTAATTTAAATTTTTATTTTTATTTTTTTTAAAGAGGATCAATAGTGGTTCCCCACTTACCCCCCAGGTGACTCGAACCCACGACCTATTAGGTATGGGTGAAGCGTCTTACCACTAAGCTGCACTTACTTGTCGTGTTTTAATTTAATTTATCCATTTATTTAGTACACAAGCATGTTGGTTATTATTTTTGTGAAATTAATGCTTTTAATTATCTGACCAATAATTAAATGATTTTAGAAATATTTAGGATCCGCGAGAGCTACCTTTATATTTCGGACCAATCAATTTAATAGTTGGTGTTTTGTGACACACACCGATAGCCAAAATGAGACTAGGTTTGACACGCGATCGAACCACCTTAGCCATTCGCGAGGTCGGGAAGATTATGGCTAACTATAAGATGCGAGAGCCCGTAGTTAGCCAATTTAATTGTCTCGGCTACCAACATGACTTGTAGAAAAATATAGAGAGATTCTTTTGCGAAGTATTACCCATGCGCTTAGTTATTATTGTGTTTTTTTAATGTTTTTAATGGCGTAGCGAACCATTAGATGATCAGTAGAATAATAGGATACGAAGCGAAAGCCCTTCCTATTATTCCGAAAATCACAATAGTAGTTTGCGTGGCGTGAGACCGAAAGGAGATCGCGCGTAGATAGTCTTTGGATGCTTGTTTACACATGCAGTTATTTTCTCCCATGTGTTATGTGTTGCGATGATATGAGCCCGTAGCAAGGTTGAGAAATAGCTAGATTTGCTATATGTAACGAAAGCCCGTAGCGAATAAAATAGCGCGTCCGACTACCAAGACTTGAGTTAAAGAAAAGCAAAAAGAGTATTAAATTAAGCACCGACTAGACTAGAAATAATGCATTCTTATATTTTTATCTTTATTTGTTGTTGCCAAACCACATCCGCGTTAGTTTAGATTTAATTGCTTTTTGTTTATATTTTTAGATTTTAATTTAATTTCTTTTCGCTCAAATATAATTAGTTGGCATAATTTTGGTACTTAGTTGGAGTAAGAATTACGCGCATTCCTCGTGGGATCGAATCGTACTTACGAATTTTATTACTTGATACGACCGGGTAATCTTTCCCGAGATACGTTTTTGCGCATATCAATGTATTGTTTTTTTTCTTGTATCTTTTTGGTGGATAGGGATATACCTAAGCTTTCATTTATTGTCATGTGAGATTATATAGCCCTCACATTTATATAAATTATAGAAGCTGAGTGAGGTAAGTAAAGAAAAAATAAGGTTAAAATAATAAAAAAAAATTCCTAATAAAAACTTACAAAGAACACATTTTTGGAACCACGAAAAAGAAATACATTATAATACTAAAGACATACATAGATATAGAAATGAAAGTGATTTGTGCCTGTCGAAGAAATGATTCAGCTTCTATTCTAAAAGTTTAATACCAAATCTTTTCATATTTCAAGACAATCTAGACACTTATGCAAAATTAAATATGATGTGAGAAGACACGATTTTCATAATATGATCTATTTTATTCTATTTTTGGCAAGTACATTTTAGCGAGATATTTCTATTTTCTACACTGGGTAGTGCTTATTGGTTGTGCCTTTATATATATAGATATTACTGCTAAATGTCCGTTTACATGTAGAAGAAGGATAACATAAGTTTGCCGGCACACAAATGGAGCATCCAGTTCCAGTGAAGATAATGATAAGAAAATCAGCTGGTTTTACTTGCAAAGGGAAGCTAATATACGGCGAGGTGGGGTAATCAACTCCAATCGAGAATGCAGGACTTTCAAATTATCTATCAGTAGAAAGTCACCTTTCTGCCAAGGTATAGCAACCATTTCCTGGTCCATAATTTTTGAACATTCATAGAGGATATCAGCAGGTAATGCTTCCCCGTTTCCCAAAGTTGGCAACGAATCAGGCTCTACGCTTTTCACAAATTCAGGATTTCCATAAGAAACGGCAAGGGCATTGAACCAAGTTTTGTGCTGCATTTCCTCGTCAAATTTGATAGCTGGCATTGGATCAGTCTTAATGATTGCTACATTCTCCCGCCACTCCAAATTCATCCCCAGCTCCGCAGCCCTGTTAAACAGCCTCATCTTAAGTCGTGTATTTCGATCACTATGGCACTTAGACTTGGTACGACCTAATTATGTTCACAAATCAATTTTAAATTCTTGCCATACTAGCTTTGATCATCCTATAGCGTTAATATAAACTTCTTTCAGTCCTCTTGGATACTAATAATTAAGTAATAGGGTCTCACATAGAATGCTAGTGTTGGTGCATAAGATAGTTATCCATGAAAGAAAACTCACATATATAATTAATAGCGAAAGTGAAACCATTAACCACAAACCTTTGCTCAGCAACCTTCTTATCGTTGGTATGAAAAGTTGACTTCCAACCACGGCCAGCTAGTTTAGAGCTATCATCCTCTTCCGGCATTGGCTTTGAATATAATACACCATGCTCTTCCAGTTTTTTCAAAAATTCAGGGTACCTATCTTTAATCCTACTATATACCACGTGGCTTGGAGCTACAGCAGTTTCTCCCCCGCGTCCTGGTTCTACTTCACAAAAGAAGAATATTTTGGTAGGATAATTGAGGGCCTGTATGAATTACAGATTATATGAAATGAAATCAACTCAATTGAACTTGTAAAGTCAAAGAAAACAGCAATTTGAGTAATAGAAAGAGCCGTTAACTAAAATGAATCTGATAAAAATTCAAAATCATAATAGAGTTCACAAAAATTTAGTAATGGTATAATGAATTTCAATTTCCTAGTTCTACTTCACAAGAGATTAATAGTCTGGTGGGAAAATCGGAAGCCTGTACGATCCTCGATCAAATGAGTTGGAAATGAGGGGTTATTCAGTACACAACAGAAAGCTAATTATGGAAATAGGATAACTCAATTGTACGTGTAAAGTCAATTGCAATGAACAGCTACACGAACAAGAGAAGAATCCATTAAGCTAGCATCAGAAAAAAATTGATGAAATCTCAATTCACAAAAGTTTCCTGTAGAATGAACAACTAGAGTTCCGAAATATTGAGAATCAGATTTCACACAAGCTCCCCTCCCCCAATGTTTTCATGCGAATTCAAAATCGGTGACTATAGAGGCGGGGGGAAATTATGGTTCACAACTGACAAACCCATAAGATCCAAATGATGTATCATGTATGACCTGAGAAAGTGGAGAGATTAACAGATAGGAGTATTATATATGACAAAATAAAATTTAACGGGGGAAGGAAAAATGAATTCGAAATAGGAGGAGGAAATTCAATTACGTGAGACATTTCGCTATGGAAATGAATTCTCTGTTCGGGAGGGGATTCATTGGCGGTTAAAACCCGACCAACAACAGGAAGGCGAACGGCGCCGCCGCCAACATACTGCATTTCAGGGAATCCAAAAGCTTCAACGACGTGATTGAAGTCGGAAGGGGAGGTAACTGGAAAGCCTCTGAAGAGGAGAGCACCGGTGTGTTGGAGGAGGGAGTCCAGCCATGGCTTGTGAGCTTGTATAGCGTCGGTCAAAGTTGAGAGTTGAGTAGTTGTAGTATTGATGTTGGGGTATGGGAACAAGACTGTAGGGAAGACAACTCCATTGCCTAAATTCTTTTGATAATCAGGTAACTCAACTTGTTCAAAGTAACTAGTTTCCGTCATCGTCAAATTTTTTTTTATTTTCCTGATTTTATGATTATTTCTCCTGTCACCTCTGCCTAGCCTCACCCTAGTCACGCTAGTCCTAGTGTTTATCTGTTCATCTTGCGTCTAGATGCCTAAAGTTGACTGACCCGCTCACAGTCAGTATCAACGTCGTCAAGGAACAAAGTCATGAAGAATTGGTAAGCGTCATTGCATACGCTACAAGCCTACAACAATAAGATCAGATCAGATCGATTGCGTGCCAACTCCATAACAACCCTATTTCCATTTCCAATACAAAAACCAGAGGCAAATAGTAATTATTTTGATACAGCATTGCGTAACTACCATTCCAAAATAGGAATTACAGACTCTAATTAACTATCATCCTCATCCATCATTAACTACATTAATTAGACTTGGCTCTCTAACGTGGTTGACTATAATATTGTTTTTATTTCACTAATCTATTTCGGAACGTGGACTCATTAAACAAAATAATATTCAATTCCAAGCTTCGCTTTTAAAATTATTTAGTGTCCCAAAAATTAAATGAATATTCAAATTATATACTTTTATATTAAAATTCATTTATTTTAATTATTATATATGTCCTAGTGGTGGTATAACATGGACACCCATTTGTATCCCACTAAAATGATCTAAAAATTAATTTTTACTAAACAATAAACAGAGTGGGAGAAAAACATTATACGTTAAAGAGTTGAATGGGGTAAAAATAAAATTAAAAACATTTTAAAATGTTTTTAAAATATGGGTGATGAATGTGAATGATGAATGATGAGTGATGAGTTATGGGTTGGTGCTCCATCTCCTTCACACATGACTGCCAAGTGTCAACAACTACAAGGGCCGAGGCAGTGTCAGTGTCTACTACACAGTTTTTATTGAAGAGACTAACCAACAACTCGATCCCAAGAAGAAAAGTACTTTGTCATTTTGGATGCCATATGACATGATCACATGAATGGGCCAAGGGATGGATAAAATTTGATGTAAAATTCCGGTCCTTTTCCGAATGTTGTATTCGCAAAAATTTATTATTCCTTTTTTCAAATATTAAGGAATATTTTTTGAAATATTGTTTTAAAAATATTATTATCTTTTTTAATAGTTTCGACAATATATTTTGGATTCGACAAAGAAGAAGGAAAAAAAGTGGAAGACGTATTCTGGTTTATTATCATTTTGTATCGCGATGTATAAATGAATTAGATAATATTTTATATATCGCAGTTTAAAAATTATTTCATCTCGGTACATATTTGGATTAGAATATTAGATAATAAAGACTTATGTATCGCAATTTAAAATTGGATTATGTAATTAAGACTTATGTATTGCAATTTAAAATTTGTTTAATCGCGGTGCAAAAAGTGTTTCATTAAAAGTGGTGGTCTTCATTTATCATGCAAAGTGATACTTTTCAAAACAAAAGTGATACATTTAAGACCAAAAAGTAATACTTTTTAAAAGAAAAATAGTGATAATTTTCATTAAAAATAATAAGTGATATTTCTAAGGCCAAAAGTAACACATTTTATGTTAAAAATATATATTTTTAATTATAAAAAGTGACACTTTTACTAATAAAAAGTGATACTCTTTATTTTTTTTAAGGTGAGAGGTGATGCTATAATTTCCAAAAGTTGAGGGATTTAACTGAGATTTATGAATTTTGACTTATTTAACATAAATAGATCTGTTTTACGAATTAAGATCTGTAAAACCGTATAACAGGGATTCACGCATGGTTGAATATGAACTGATGAAATGAATTCATATGTTCCCAAGGGCACCATCTGGTCCATATGAAACCTTAATTTAAGTTATAGCAGCACATATGTAGGTACATACAAATAAACAAAATAAGTTAATTTTGTGAAGGCGTGATATTGTTTGGCTTTCCTTAGTTTTGTTTAGTCTTGATTCAATATATGTATTATAGTCGAAGTTATCCTGTATAGGCTGCAAGTAGTTTTCCGTTGTAAGGTGAGTGTAACCATGTACGATTGTATGTTGAGAAAGAGGGGAAGAGGGTTTGGGTTTTGGGAAGGGGTTTGGGAGTAGGAGGGAGAAGAACCCGTGGTTTTTTATGAAGTAACAGAAGCATCTTCCATAGCTCCTTGGGGGCTCTGATACCATATAAAAAAACAAGAAGGAAAAAAAAAAGAAAGAGAGACAGAACACAAAACACAGAAGAGACTGACTCGGAATAGAACCCAACCTACCTCTTTCATTCACAATTACAGCCTATATATTGAGAGATACACGGTAATTACAATGATTGAGCTCAGTCAATCAATTTACAACTCACACAAAATTATTTCTTAAAATACTTACAGCCTATTCAAAGTAACTTTGACTATAATACATACATTGAATCAAGACTAAACAAAAATAAGGAAAGCCAAACAATATCACACGATCACAAATTCCATTTTATAAACATTAATAATTATCAACATAGAAAATACATATAGCTGTATCAGATCATCCGTACAAACACACAAATGAATACAAGGTAATCTTTATTTGGAATGATGACTTTAATTTGCTGACATTTGAATGGAACCTTGGATAGTACAATGGTAGATGGCAAATAATGAAAAATATGATATTGATCACTTGCAAAGTGCCGTTAGTATACGGCGAGGAGGCTGAATGAGTGGCATTCGGGAGTGAAGGACGGCCAAATTATCAACAAGTAGAATGTCACCTTTCTTCCAAGGTAAAACAACGCTTTCCTCGTCCATTATATTTAAACAATCATGCACCACATTTGCAGGCAATGTTGTACCATCCCCAAAGGTGATGAACTTATCAGGATCATAATTTTTTGCATTTCTATCACAACTTAAATACGCAACTGCCAAGCGATTAAACCATGTTTTACGCTGCCTTGTTTCGTCAAATCTAATCGCTGATACTGCAGGTGTCCTCACCAAGACACCATTCTCTATCCACTCCATCTTCATTCCCAGCTTAGCAGCCCTAGTTAGTAATTAGCTAGGTTAATCTTTTTGTATTCTTTATATAAAATGCAATTATAATTAAATTCTGAAATCACAAACCTTTCCTCAGCAACCTTCTTGTCGTCGGTGGAGAAGGTTGACTTCCAACTACGGCCATTTGAGTTCAAAGGATCATCATCATCTCCCATCAACCTTGCATAGGCCAATCCGTACTCTTCCATGTGTTGAACGAATTCCGGGTACCTGTCTTTCATCCTTTCATATACAACATGGCTTAGAACTATGGAAGTTTCTCCTCCCTTTCCTGGTTCTACTTCACAAAAGAAATATAATTTGGTGGGAAAATTGGAAGCCTGCAACATTAATTAACAACTCAAGCTGATGATCAGTTGTATAATTAGTTCAAAATATATAAGAAATGGGATTGATGAGATATATATTTAATTATTTAACGAACGCACGTAAGTCATTTCATGATGAAATTGGATTCTTTGATCAGGTGGGGCTTCGTTAGCGGTGAAAACCCTGCCTACAACTTGGGTACGAAGGCCACCTCCACCAATGTAAGGCATGTCAGGATAGCCGAAAGCTTCAACAACGTCATTGAACTCAGAAGAAGTTGTCACATTGAAGCCACGAAAAAGAAGAGCGCCACTTTTGTGGAGGAGAGACTCCAACCATGCCTTATTAGCTTCGATACCCTCCATCAAGCTAGAGAGTTCGTCACCATTATTGACTTTGGGATTTGGAAACAAGACTATCGGGAACGCAACTCCATTATCCCACTTCTGGAGCTCTGGTAACTCACCTACTTCAAACAAACTTTCCCCCATTCTCTCTCTCTCTCTCTCTCTCTAAACAATTTTTCACGACGTGTAGGTGTAGTCACTCAAACACGTATTTATTTAAAAGTATATATCATGTTTTGCAACACCGATAACAAATTATTTGTTGCATTATCTAAGAAAATAAATATCATCATCATATCGCCATTATTTTTGTTCTTTAGTCTAACAAATCTTTAGCTTTGATTTGTCAACATTCTTGTCATCAATTTCGAAGGTCAAAAGTCAAAACATATACTTTTGATCATCTTTTTATAATGCCTTATTGATCAAAACATATAAAGCTAATTGATGGCTCGAATTTAGTCTTCTTTTAAACTTTTAAAAACTTGAAACAGTTGGGATCAATTAACTCTTACATTTACATATGTAAAATTAATTTATTCATCTTCTTTCTCTTCCATTACACAATCTGTAATTACTAGAACATAAATTCCTTAAATTTCTAATTAAAATATTCAAATCTCAAACTACATGATCGGATTTTATAATAACATTATATCTGTAATAACCTCAATCTCACATTAGGTAGATGTGGAACTTGTATTTGATTTATAAGGTAGCCATGCGTTACTACTGGGCACCAACATCATCTATGGACTTTTGGATCGGCTTGTGGTGGGTTTGATGATCCAAGGTGCTGCGTACTCAGTGGGCCAGTGTGTGGGCTACACGTAGCGGATCGGGCTCTCGAGCTCGGGTTGTTACAAATGGTATCAGAGCGGGTCACGGCCGAAAATATGGGAACAAAGTGTTGTGCGTGCCAAAGTGCTACACCGCAGAAGGTGGGAGTCACCTCTTGATCCCCGTACGAGCCACCTCTTGAATCATGCATTGCCCGGGGTACGATTCGGCCTTGATGAGGACGTCAAGGATTTGAGTGGGAGAGATTGTAATAATCCCAATCCCACATCGGGTAGATGTTCTTGAATCATGCATCGCACGGGGTACGATTCGGCCTACCGCAGAAGGTGGGAGCCACCTCTTGATCCCCGTACGAGCCACCTCCTGAATCATGCATCACCCGGGGTACGATTCGGTCTTGACGAGGACGTCAAGGATTTGAGTGGGGGAGATTGTAATAACCTCAATCCTACATCGGATAGATGTGGGACTTGTGTTTGATTTACAAGATAGTCATGCGTTACTACTGGGCACCAACATCATCCATAGACTTTTGAGTCGATTTGTGGTGAGCCTGATGACTCAAGGTGTTGCTTGCTCAGTGGACTAGTGTATAAACTACATGAAGCAGATCGAGCTCTCAGACTCGGATCGTTACAATATCATTGGTACATACTAGTGGTACTCATGTGCGATACACCTAAATTACGATCATAAATTGTATTTCTTACCTTATTCTACCATAAGTAAAAAAAATAAAATTGAAAGTTGTTACGTCAGCAAGGTATAGCTAGCTCTAAATTTTTACTTTTATTTTTAAAAAGGTGATGAAAAGACGTTCGTTGTAATTTGCCGTAGAAAAGTGAACTTAAAAATATTCATTGGAATGGTACAAAAAAAAGGGGATTAGGGAAAGAAAAAAATTAACATGAAGTTGTCATGTGGATAGTGAGAGGGAAAAGTCGATTTGTCTTAGTAATAGTTGTAGATATTCGGTCCCTTTATTCGTATCGATATTAAAATATTTTTGTAATTATGACTAACTCAAATATTTGTTATATATCCTTAATTATTAAACTTTTTTAAATTAGAATTTTTGGATGAAAATAATAGAGTATATGACAGTCACACTAGATTATTAATTACAACTAGTCGTTAGGAAACGATAGATCTATATAACAAAAATAGAAAATGTTATCGTTATCACTAATCATACAACTTTTTTTATAATTAAGTTTTTTCTTTCTTCAAAACTTAGTTGTAAAAAAAATTGTAAGACTAACAATATTGTATAACAAATGTGTATTTAGTAACTTCGTAGAAAGATATACTCTCTTCTTTTTTTCAAAACGAGACACCAACTTGGAATGCAAGGAGTATAGTAGTATTTATAATTCAATCGCAAAGATTGAAATTGAATAGGTTAGTAAATAGTAATAATATTAGGCTTTGTTTGGTGCAGTAATTTTGAAAATATAGTTTTTTTTAAACACAATTTTTTTTCTTGTAAATACGTTTGAGAAACTATTTCAAAACGTTATTTTCAGAGTAATTGTAAACATATTATATTTTTAAAACATTACATCAAAACAATCTATATTACAAAGAAGCTAGGTAATTGACTAGGGCTATTTGGAGGTCAAGATTTTATTTTTTTAACTATCATTCTACGGCTGCCATTTATTTCAATAACCTCATATTTTAGGTTTCCTTATACTGTTAGAATTAGGTTTGGATCCCCCTTTATTATCAAACATTTTTTCCTATCATCCTACGGCTGTCATTTATTTGGGTAATCTCCTCTTTTGAGTTTCCTTATACTATTAGAATTACCAAACACAATTACTGACCAGGATTTAATTTCACAATCTTAACCGTTTTTATCACGTTATTTTTCATCCCTATTTTATCTTCACAATCCTTTTATCTCTCACTCCTTCTCTATCTCTTTCTCTCTCCTACTCTTTTATTGCGAAAATTAAATATTACAGTTTTACAGTTTTATGGTTGCGAAAATTTGTATTTGTATTTTTTTCTTTTTAATTAGTATCATAATTAACTTAATCAATTTAATTTTTTTTCGACCCGTAATTTCGTATACAAATAATTTTTTAAAAAAAAATCGTAAGTTTTGTAATTTGAAATATTTTTTCTTTTTAATTGTTATCGTAGTTAACTTAATCAATTTAATTTTTGTCAGGCCCGTTTTTCTGGCCCGCAATTTCGTTTACAAATTATTAATTAATCTCTCCGTTCCGGGCAAAGAGGCTCGGTTTGAAAGTCAATTTTTTTAAAAAAATAATATTTTTAGTAGTTCATTAATAATAAAATGACATTTACGGTTTTACAAATATTTAGTTGTTAGTTTCTTAATTGATTGCTATCGTAATCAACTAAATCTCAATTTAATTTATGTCTGGCTTAGATTTATTTTTTTCATAAAAAAAATTGTTCGTAAAATTTGTAATTAATTTTTGTAATTTTAAATATTTTTATTTTAATTTTTTTATTGTTATCGTAATTAACTGAATCAGTTTAATTTTTATCTGAAAAAAAATTTGTTTCTAAGTTTGGTAATCAACTTTTTTAATTTTGAATATTTGTATTTAAATTTCTTTATTTTCTTAAAAGTTGTGTTTAGTTTCCCTTATTGGTCTGAAATCTTTGTGATTTCGATTTCAAAATACTACTCCCTCCGTCCCTAAATTATCGTCCTCATTTCCTTTTTCGTCCGTCCCAAAATAATTGTCCACTTTAAAACTTACCTTTTTAGAACATCACTTTTACCACTTTACCCTTACTTTTTCACTCTATTTTAATTATGGGCTACATATACATGGACATTAATGAAAACTACACATTAAACCAATATAAATAATCAAGTCAATTACTTTTTCTTAAACTGTGCGCCGGGTCAAGCAGGACAATTATTTAGGGACGGAGGGAGTATTTGTTAGTTCACTCTGTCTTATTCAATTTATTTTTTGGTTTTTGTTTGCGGAGATTTTCATTTTTAAGTTTATTTCAATTAACATGTGTTGGGTTGGTGCGTATGTGTGAGAGAGAGAATACTTTTTGATGCTTAATTATACTCTTTTAAGATAAGTTATACATTTTTTTAAAGATGAGTTATAAACTTTTACGACCAATAAAATATGTTATTTCTTTAATTTTCGGGATGTTGGTGTGTAATTTACATTCATGATATATTAATTTATTTTTATCATGCTCGGTTAATACATTGATCATGCTCATACTGGCACCGTGCCATCGGCACGGGCACAAGTTTATTTTTATAGAATACTACATATCTTCTCATTGTTGTGGTTTCGTTTGTTGGGACATATGTATTGGTTTCTAATGATATAATTGCCATTTTTTTAGCTTTTAGGATTGATTAATTTTGATCAAAATGCATCTCCGTTTGCCTGTTAGATTTTATATGATAATATGTGGGAGGATTCGAGTTTTGCAGATGATGCAGAAAATTTGGTTAAATGAATGTGTTTGAATTCTCTTTGTGTCATATGTATGTAGAAATAATAGACAAAATTATTGCATCTCATGTTTCCAATCTAACCATTGTTGTTAAGCAAGAACCCCAGAAGAAGATGACTAAGTTTTCGTTATTGAGAAAACAATAAAATTTTCTTTTCGTATTTTAACAGTGGTTACAATTAAAATATTTATTTATTGGTTTTCTTATGAAATAAATATCGAAGTAAAATGTTTTATTTTGTTAGGTATTTGAGTTTTCTCCCCTTTTCATTATGTAGTGTACATATATCCAACCCATACAAATTATAAGTAAATATTAATTCATTTCCATAATATCTGCTTCATTTATTGATAAATTTTCAAATTGGCGCCGTGTCATCGAAATGGGCAAGAGTACTAGTTTAAAACAAAAAACAATGCGTTATTTACTTACTTCAGCAGGTTACTATGCGATAAAAACCTTCAAGTCGTGTGTCATGTGGATTTGGAAAGATACAACTGTGGCAAGTTACAATTTTATAATGCTCTTCATAAGAAATTGAGTGATATTATATATATATATATATATATATATATATATTTTTTTTTTTTTTTTCCTCCTAAGGGGGTATGGGAAGGGATCGAATCTGAGACCTCACACATTATGAAGCACCATATCTATCACTGGGCCAACCCTTAAGGGCCGGAGTGATATTATATTATTATTGGAGTATTTCAAGTCGTGTGTCATGTGGATTTGGAAAGATACAACTGTGGCAAGTTACAATTTTATAATGCTTCATAAGAAATGGAGTGATATTATATTATTATTGGAAAGATACAACTGTGGCAAGTCACTTGTTATTGCACCTTATCTACGTCATAATTCATCCTCTCCAATTTTCAATTATATCTCCACTTATACAACACACCTACCCAGTAGAATAATTTATGTGATTTCAAATTATGAATTATTGCTATGCTAGCTGTTAGTAAACAAGCACATCCGGAACCGGCTGTTCTTAAAGGACACTAGTTATTTAATCCGTGCTATGCATATGTACAATGTGAGATATATATATTTTTGTAATAATAATATAACTTTTAGATATTATAATTAGATTGTTAATCTCTTTCATGGTTATAATTTTTTTTATATTGTTACTAATATTAAACAATTTTTTTACTTAAATACTTTTAAAATTAATATAAGTTTCTAGCTAACATGAGATACATATTTTATATTAATAATAATAGTAATTTTTTTATCTAGAGACTTTTAAAATTAACATTTAACTTGATAATAATATTAGAAGTCATTTTGTTAAAAACTTTTAAAATCATAATTCATTTTTAAACAATGTGAGATAATTATTTTATATTTTTATTGGTAATGAAAGTTTAAGTCTTTTATCTAAAAACTTTAAAACCAACACCACATTCTAACCATGTGGTATACATATTTTCTATTAGTAATAATAGTAGTAGATAAAAGACTTTTTAACCAACATTCATTTCTAAACAATGTGGATACATATTCTAAAATTAAAATCAACATCACTTTTCAACCAATGTATGATGCATTTCTTCTATTGGTACTTAATAATAGAATTTTTTAAATCAACATCAATTTCTAACCAATGTGGGATACATCTCTTCTATTGTTGAAAAATTAGTGTTTTTAGTGAAAGAAATTGTGGAACTTGAGGCATGAATTTCTTTATGTGTCATTTGTTTGTTGACGAAGGTAATTGTGCAAATGTGTTCTACTCGGTGAGAGCATCAAAATGATATATTTATTTGTCAAAATTGAGTTTTGGATAATAAGATATCAAGACTTAAAGTATAATATTTGTTAACAAAATTAGTGTTTTTAGTGAGAGAAATAATTGTGCAACTTGAAGTACGAATTTCTTTACGTGTCATTTGTTTGTTGGTGAAGGTAATTGCGCAAATGTGTTCTACTCGGTGAGAGCATCAAAATGATATATTTATTTATCCAAATCGAGTTTTGGATGAATAAGATATCAAGAGTTAAAATATAATATTTATTAAAAAATTAATGTTTTTAGTGAAAGAAATTGTGCAACTTGCGGCACAAATTTCTTTACGTGTCATTTGTTTGTTGACAAAAATAATTGTGCAAATTTGCTCTACTCGGCAAAAACATCGAAATGATATATCTATTTGTCCAAATCAAATTTTGGATGAATAAGATATCAAAGCTTAAATTATAATGTTAAAAGTGAGTCATTAGAAGTTTGAAGAGTTTTATCCCACATTGGTTAGAAGTAATGTTAGTTGTAAAAGTTTTTAAATATAAGTCTTCTACTATTGACAATAGAAGAAGTTATATATACTAATACTAATACCCCTTATCATATTGATTATTATTATGTATTATTATTAGCTAATGGCTAGAAAACCAAAAGTGTATATATCTTATATTTCTAATAATAGTAAGTCTTTTATATAATCTAAAATAATTAAAAATCAATATCATTTTTTAACCAATGTGCGATATACATCTTCTATTGGTAATAATTGTAGAAGTCTTTTATCAAAAAAACTTTGAAAACCAACAACACTTTCTAACAAATGTATGATACATCTTTTCAATTAGTAATTAATAATAGTATTTTTAATACAGACATCAATTTATAATCAATGTTTAATACATCTCTTCTATTGGTAATAATAGTAGAATCTTTTATAACCATGTGAGATATATCTCTTGTAAAAATGAAAGTCTTTAGTCTAAAGACTTTAAAATCTAACATTTTCTTTTTAAACAATGTGTTATACATCTCTTTTATTGGTAATAATATAAAATAATTTAAATTCAACATCATTTTCTTGCCAATGTGAGATATACATCTTCTATTGGTAATCATGGTAAAAATATTTTATCATATATATATATATATATATATATATATATATAAAGTTGGTGAGGAGCACTATGGTTGTGTCATATCACTACCTTTGAATAAATCTTCATTCTAAAGTATCAATGTGGAAACTTTAATAACTTTTGGTTTTCTAGTCATTTTGAAAATCAACATCACTTTCCAACCAATGTATGATGCATTTCTTCTATTGATACTTAATAATAGAATTTTTAAAACCAACATCAATTTCTAACCAATGTGGGATACATCTCTTCTATTGTAGAAAAATTAGTGTTTTTAGTGAAAGAAATTGTGCAACTTGAGGCACAAATTTCTTTACGTGTCATTTGTTAATTGACGAAGGTAATTGCGCAAATGCGTTCTACTCAGTGTGAACATCAAAATGATATATTTATTTGTCCAAATCGAGTTTTGGATGAATAAGATATCAAGTTTTAAAGTATAATACTTATTAAAAAATTAATGTTTTTAGTGAAAGAAATTGTGCAACTTGAGGCACAAATTTCTTTACGTGTCATTTGTTTGTTGACAAAAGTAATTGTACAAATTTGTTCTACTCGGAAAAAAACATCGAAATGATATATTTATTTGTCCAAATCAAGTTTTGGATGAATACGATATCAAAACTTAAAGTATGATGTTAAAAGTGAGTCATTAGAAGTAATATCTAACCTTAAAGGTGTCGTTTGGTAGCCAGGATTAAAGACAGATAGGATTAATAAATCGAGTTGTCTGATGTTTGGTACGCAATAAGTGGTCGGGACTAATAGCACGAGTTATCCAGATAAAGTCATTATCCCCTCACTATTAATACCAAGGGGGAGGGTGGTATTATTAGCACCCTCACTAAAAAAAATTGGGATTAACATTTGTAATCTCAAAACTACCCTCAATATACAAGTGAGGATTAATAGCGAGGGCACTAATAGTACTGAGATTAATAATACTACTTATCCTTGTCCGACTACCAAACAAGCCCAAAGAGTTTTATCCCACATTGATTAGAAGTAATGTTAGTTGTAAAAGTTTTTAAATATAAGTTTTCTACTATTGACAATAGAAGAAGTTATATATACTAATACTAATACCCCGTATCATATTGATTATTATTATGTATTATTATTAGCTAATGGCTAGAAAATCAAAAATATATATATCTTATATTGCTAATAATAGTAAGTCTTTTATATAATCTAAAATAATTAAAAATCAATATCATTTTTTAACCAATATAAGATATACATCTTCTATCGGTAATAATTGTAGAAGTCTTTTATCAAAAAAACTTTGAAAACCAACATCACTTTATAACAAATGTATGATACATCTTTTCAATTAGTAATTAAATAATAATATTTTTAATACAGACATCAATTTATAACCAATGTTTAATACATCTCTTCTCTTGTAAAAGTGAAAGTCTAAATAGTCTAAGACTTTAAAATCTAACATTTTCTTTTTAAACAATGTGTTATACATATCTTTTATTGGTAATAATATAAAATAATTTAAATTCAACATCATTTTCTAGCCAATGTGAGATATACATATTCTATTGGTAATAATGGTATATATATATATATAAAGTTGGTGAGGAGCACTATAGTTGTGCCACATCACCACCTTTGAATAAATCTTCATTCTAAAGCATCTGTGTGGAAGCTTTAAAAACTTTTGATTTTCTAGTGACTTTGAAAATCAACATCACTTTCCAACCAATGTATGTTGCATTTCATCTATTGATACTTAATAATAGAATTTTTTTTAAACCAACATCAATTTCTAACCAATGTGGGATACATCTCTTCTATTGTTGAAAAATTAGTGTTTTTAGTGAAAGAAATTGTACAACTTGAGGCACAAATTTCTTTATGTGTCATTTGTTTGTTGACGAAGGTGATTGCGCAAATGCGTTCTACTCGGTGAGATCATCAAAATGATATATTTATTTGTCCAAATCGAGTTTTGGATAATAAAATATCAAGATTTAAAGTATAATATTTGTTTAAAAAATAGTATTTTAGTGAGAGAAATTGTGTAACTTGAGGCACGAATTTCTTTATGTGTCTTTTGTTTGTTGGCGAAGGTAATTGCGAAAATGTGTTCTACTCGGTGAGAGCATCGAATTGATATATTTATTTGTCAAAATCGAGTTTTGGATGAATAAAATATCAAGAGTTAAAGTATAATACTTATTAAAAAATTAGTGTTTTAGTGAAAGAAATTGTGCAACTTGAGACACAAATTTCTTTACGTGTCATTTGTTTGTTGACAAAAGTAATTGTGCAAATATGTTCTACTCGGCAAGAATATCGAAATGATATATTTATTTGTCCAAATCAAGTTTTGGATGAATAAGATATCAAATGTTAAAGTATGGTGTTAAAAATGAGTCATTAGAAGTAATATCTCACCTTGAAGAGGTTTATCCCACATTGGTTAGAAGTAATGTTAGTTGTAATTTTTTTTAAATATAAGTCTTCTACTATTGACAATAGAAGAAGTTATATCTATTGTTATATATAGCTATATGATAATACCCCTTATCATATTGAATTGAATATTAATAGGTATTATTAATAGGTAATGGTTGGAAGATAAAAAGTTTTACATAGATGCCTAATAATCAATATTTATCTAAAGTGGGTGAGGTGGCACAACCATAGTGCTCCTCACCAACTTTATATATATATATATATATATATATATATATATATTTGTGAGAATTGGAACGGTTTGGTTTTGAACCATGAAAATGGTTAATGGTTCACCAAATTTAAATTTTTTTAAAAAAAATAATTGTTTTGAAAACTATGTTTAATCTTCATGTAAAAAAAAACTTTGTAAAAGTGATAAAAAGTCATTATTTTAAAAACTTTGTAAAACAAATATCTTTAAATATTTTTTGAATTTTTAAAAGTAACCAAAAGTTATTATTTTAACTTTGTGTAAACATTTTATACTTTGTAAAATAGTAACAATATTTTGTAAAAAAAAACATGGACGTTACCCTGATCAATTTCATTAATATAATAAAAAATTACATTGAGAGGGACAACTAATGAATTAAAGCCAAAGGAGCCTTACCTCTAAATTACAATTTTTTTCAATAAATAAAAAAATAATCTAAAAATTATAACTTACAATCTATAAATTAAAAATTCTAATCTAAAAATTACAATTAACTTACCGAAACGAGTGACATTGTTCAATCGTTCCCGGTCGTTGTATCCTCATCAAAGTCATCCTCTTCCTCGGAAGTAACTACCTTGCCTTGTGTTCGAGCCGTTGCTTTAACTCAATCGTCCACCAAAAGTTGAAATTCTAAATTTCTTCGGCTCAATTGAGATCTTCTTTCATCCAAAACTTAGTTGGACACGCTAAATGTATGATCTACGGCGACGGTTGAGGAAAGAGCAACGTCTAGGACCTCTTTTGCAATTAATGATAGAGTTGGATAATTTTCGGTCATTCTCGTCCACCACTTGAAAATATCAAAATTTTCTATATGACCGAAATTAGTTGATAAATATAAATTAAGTTCTAATATATTTTCATCGCCTCGTGCTCGTTTTAGAGTTCTTGTATTAATAAAATTATCTACCCAAGAAAAAGAGTTATCACTAAGTTGAATACTACTACTAGTACCTACATTTTCATTACTAATATTAGTACTATAAATTACGTTATATTCTTTAAAAAATGCATATGAAATATTTTTAACTTCATTCGAAATATTTGTTAGATTTGGAATATAGTCAGTTGAAAATAAATCAATGTCATCGGGGAATAAATTACTATAATAATATTTTAGCATTGCTTCTTGATGCGTCCAAGATCTTCTGGATGCACTGGACCTGTCCAATCTGGATACCTGGCTTTCAACGTATCTAATGATCCTTGTAGCCCAACTCTGCAAAAATACCAACAAGTTGTGAACTAGGCAGGGGCACTCCCTGCAAAAGCCCTCCGGCGTGTGAATCAGTACAAGAATGCCAGAGAGTATGTATTTCGGCAGAGTTTTAGCTAGCAATGTAAAATCATGTACCTCTCCCCTTCATTTTCCGGGGATTTTATAGTTGTCGGAAGGTATAACTGCTCATAATTACCCACTAACACTCATGACATTAATGGCGGGCATATTAACTGCCCTATTAACTGTCTCATTAAACACAACGGTCAAATGGAGGATTTTTCGGACGTAACCGTCCTCAACTGATTGTAACTCTTAAATTCTCAACCATAACACCCCGTGCTCGCAACATGCTCTTGCTCGCTGGTTGAGCCCCGAGCTCGCTAACAACCCTTGCTCGATAAAGGTAGGAAACATGCTCGCGACGTGCCAGAACCCCTTAATCTTCTCTTCTCAGTCCTGACTTTAGGATGATCACTTGGCTAAATTGCGAACATGTGCCGGGCATGTGACTTTTGACTTGGGCCAATTGGGCCGGGCAGATCAATAGCCCCCTACTCCTTGTCTACCAAGTATTCATTACGCTTGGTAAGGAGAAGGACTTAGAATTCATGAATACCTTCCAAAGCATAATTAAATCCTCTTAATGTGTGCATCAAATTACTCACAACCAATGATTAAAGCCGACAGTTGCCCCAAAAAGGGTTTCTAAAAAACCGTGCTTAGCAGGCTGAGCCGTCAGCCACCACTTCTTTGAATGGACAGGCCCGTTTCTCAACGAGGTATTAATGCCGCCTTGGTCCAAGAGCCTCGAAAACCGGACCTTAATGATGGGTGGCCACCAAACGCCGGCTTCGCCAAGTATAAAAAGCGGAAGACCCCCCTAATTTCAAACTTTACCACTTTCAAGAACTTTCATAGCTTGAGAGAGAATTGCCCTTCGCATCTGCAAGCAACGAAGAAACCAGTGACAAGATCCAAGCTTCAACAGTTTTTCAAGATCCCAAACCAGTATCTCTCGACGAACGTATAACATGTATTTTCCTCAATCTCCCTTTCTAATTTTTTATCGCATTTTCATCATTTCCACCCCGAATTAGGGCTTCTGTATCATTCGACCCCTTAAACCCAGTGAACTGTTCAAACACATAGATTTATCGGCTCCAACCCTTTCAATTCGTCTTGCCTTCCTTTCTATCACCCAATTATTCCAAACCAAACCTTGGGAATCGAGGAATTCATGATCGGTGCCCTATTCACCGATCTCATAACCGACGCTTGCCATGAATTTTAATTTCATTTATATCTACCTGATCGCCCCGAACAGGGTTTAACATGCGTTCCTCGATTCATTTTTCCTGTAGGATGTCTAGCGAAGATACCGTATCAGAAATCGAAGGTCGGAGCTACGACCATGGCGCACCAGAAGAAATTCGACCATCCTCGAGTTCAAGCTCGGAGGAAAACGAGCAGGAAGAAATCCCTCTGATTCCTCGCCGACGAAAACCCCAACAGTCAACTGAGCAAGGAACGAGCAGCGGCAATCAAAACCCTTCTGCAAATGACCGAGCAGGAAACCTTCCTAGCACGAGCAACCACCAACCCGGGCAAAACCCAAATTCTTCTACCCACATCGCTCCACATATCCCACCCTCAATCAAATGGGACGACCTGACTTCTGAAGATGAAGTCAGTGCTTGATTCTATTCTCTAGGAATGGATCCCAAACACTACCGAGTCCACGCCTTCGACCTTGACATCGATAAGAAAGGTCACAACTTCCAGGGAGATAACATGGTTTTCTATTTTGATTTCTTCCTGGTCGGACTTCGTCTTCCTCTTGACCCCTTCGTTGTAGAGTTCTTAAATGAATCCAACACCCTTCCATGCGACTTAACCCTGACAACAATAAGATTCCTGATGGCCTTCATAGTAGCTTGTAGGTTGCTCGGATTCGAGCCCGACATGACCCTATTTAGAAAATTCTTTCTTTTTTCTTTGGACAAGAAGTCTGGGCGTATCACCGTCCGATCTAACCCGAACTATTTCAAACTTCTCAACGAGGGCCCAAACAAAGTAGACGAGTGGGATCAAAAGCTCTACTTGTCGAATCAAGCGTCGGCTGGCCCTTCGCCCCTTATCTTACCGACTATGGGCTCCCCGAATACGATAAGAACGCTTACCGAGTTGGCGAACCCAGGATAGCGAGGGCTTTCAGAACTTTGCTCAGAGTGAAAGAAGGGCCGAGATGGCCATCGGCCAAGATTGCATCGGTGGCGGGCTCTCACCTCTGATTTAACTCTTCTCCGACGAGCTGGAATCCTCAACTGGCCCCTGGATGGAGTCGAACCCCGAGTTACTATTGATCCTGAACTTCCACATCCATATTGGGGTCCATGTCACGGCAAAAAATTCCCCAATGAATGCGATGAGTGTACGCGAACTGGAACTCATTGCAGACCCTCCTTCTCTCTCACTGGTCTACACTTTTAACTATACTTCTTTATATCGAACTTGCAAACTTTACTTTCTTCATACTTTAATGCTCGTTTTCATTTTTGCAGACATGAGGTGACGAGTGTCAAATCGTCAAAATTAATTCACCTACTTCCCTAATAATGAGTATAAGGTAAGTCGGGATCGTATCCACAGGGAACGTTGTACTTATTCCTTTTTAGAATTTTACTAAGTAAATAATGCATATGAAATTATATTTTTAATTAACTAAAAAATAAACTAATTAACTAATTAACTAAAAATTAATGCTTTTAATTAAACTAACAGATTAATGCTTGACTTAATTCAATAAAATTCCAGCCAATGATTCAATTTCGTCTCGCATTTTATTTCTGATCATCGATGCAAAAATATCTTGTTGGATTTCAAATAAACCGGTTAAAAGTGTCGACGAACGTCTAACACTCAATCTCTCCTTACCGTATTGATAATTAAGAGACGCTCGTTAATTACCGTCTAACCGAGTTACAACCTCCGAGACGCTCATAAGATTTAATAACTCGGTTGCATTAAGAAGCGAGAGACCCGATTCAGAGCCATGTGTATTGAAGCAATATCATGTAACAATGATCATCCGCACTGCAATACGGTCCGATTATGCTTGTGATGCCTAAAAGGTGTATTACTTGCCACTTTGTTAAGACCGAGGACAATTACGGATCAACGACGTTAACTAGCTTTAGATTATTATGTTAATTAATATTCTGGCCACAAACATTAATTAGACACAACAATCTCCCAACGTGTTAAACGGAGAACGACTAAATATTTGTAAATAAAACAAGAATTAAATCTATTAGATCTCACAAAAGTAAAATGCTTGAGACTTAATCTCTCATTGACTGGAAGAAGTAACTTAGCTAGTAAACATAATTAATTAAAACAACTTACAAAAATAACAAGAGTTTTGTTCCCAGCAAGTTATGAACTTACAAGAAGAATTCAAGTTCCCTACACTTCTCTCCTAGCCTTTGTTAGTGACTTTTCTCTACCTCAAAGCTACTGTTTGATGCCTCCCATGTTACTACCTGAATGATCTCTTTTCCTTCTGGCCGAATTCTCCCCTTCCTGTTCAGAAAATCCATACATAAATATGACTCTTGTCTCCCACTTACACCACTACTTGGTAGTTTTAAAACTACCAATAACTTCTCAAAACCCCCCATTACTTGCAAATTAGCATGTTCATTCAATATATAAACTGAATTTAGACAGAAATAACTGTATTGTCTAACTGTCTAAAAGGTCTGCTTGAAACTTCAGTGACTAGCCCCAGCTCAGCTCCGAAACTGTGGATATCACATGCCCATGTGACATCCCAAGTTTTCCCTCTTTGCCTGAATCCAACACTTTCCTCTTTTGCAGCTGCCTGTGTACCTACATCATAATCAACACAAAAACCAACCAAAAGTGTAATATTTTGCTCTAAAATAAATCATAAAACCAGCTAATTTTATCACACTTTTGGGTTCCCATCAAAATTCCCCCACACCAAACCGATGCTTGTCCTCAAGCATCTTCAATCAAGACAAGAATGCATGTTCTTTTATCTGTACAACTTATGAAGATATGAACTTTCTTGAATGCATGTATTTCAATGTGCATGACCATAGGAAAAATCAAAATTCAATCAAGGTAATGGAATTCTTAAAATGTGTCATCTAAATTAACTAACATGTTTCCAAAAATAAATCTTCAACCTTCACATATGCATGTCTCAACCATCCTCACGGAGACACTCATTCACTCAAGTGTTTAAATAAGGATATGGATTTAAGCACTCGACTCAACACCACGGAATGTAATTACCATAAGCTTGCAAGTTGATCAAATCTCCATCACTTAGTATGAATTTAATGCACCAATCAAAAGGTCTTTTAAAGGTTGTAACGAGGCTATGGGTTAATAAGGTATGATATAGGGATATAAGGTGAATTAAAATGTCAAGGAATTGTAGAAATAACACATTACTCACAGCTCAATTATCACTGATTAATGTCCTCATGAAGCTCAAATCCTTGATCACAACACTTTTGCTGGCGAAAATAGATATTAAGATTTTTACTTCAATTCTGCTTCTTCGAACTTTTATTCTTCTTCTTTTTTTTTTTTTTTTTTTTACAAACTCTTAGCCTGCTGCCACAACTTTTTATTCTGCTGTTTTACAACCAATGATGAGCTGCAGCTCTTATTTTGCATTCACTATTTAAGCAGAACCACATTCAATGCTTAACTCAAAATCAAATATCTCACTTTCTTGAACCAAACAGGATATACTTCATCTAACGTCCAACTCATAGATTGCATTAAGACTATGATTCACATGTAATTCCTACAATTCTTGACATTGGTAATGAAAAAGAAAGTTAAAAAGGCTAGGGTTCATTTAAATCTGGTTGAGTCAAAGAAATAGGTAAGGCTCAAAAGGGCTAACTAGGGGGTAATATTAAAAGGGTCGGATAGAAAAAAGATAGCCAAAAATTGGTATTTCCTAAATGCCTTAATCATGTTAGTGCATAAACCCATTTATGTGATCTCGAAATGTAAGCAAACATGCAAGTTCTAGAATTGACATCCGAGTGCGAGTAAACACACAAGAAGAACTGAGAGCAAAATGAATTAAATGCTCCAAAAATGGCCCAAAACCTCACTTTAAATGGCTATGAGTCAACACATGCATACCCAAAGGTTGAAGAAATTTTTTTTTCTGAAAACATGCAATTTAAATTAGAACAGAAACATTTCAAAAAGAATTCCATCATATATCAAAAATTCCTATTTTACCATGATAATGCACATTAAAATACCAAACATTCCAACATCAAAAATCATATCCTCATATCCAACCAGAATACCCAACAACAAAAGAAACATGCATTCAAGATTCCAAGATTCACCAAAATCCAAAATCCCTCCCCCACACCAAAACTGTGCATTGTCCCCAATGAACAAATAAGTACCAAAATAAAAAGGGAGAAGAACTTCCCTAATCAGGAGGACGGAGGAGGATGCGGCGGCGGGGGTGTTCGTTGATGCGAGGGACCGGCCGCGCGGGACACCGGAACTGATGGGGTAGAGCTCGCCGCGATTGAAGAAGTTGAAGAGGCCGGCGGCCCATAGGACTCCGGCGATGAATGCGAAGAGGCCGCCGAAGATGAAGAAGAGGTTGAAATTTCAACTGGCTCTGACGAAGCTACGACCACTCGACGCGGCATAATCGCGAGCAACCAATTCGACCGTCGTCGTGGAGCGACGTGGTGCTTGGGAGCCATTGAAACAGATGGACAACCACAACAATGGCAGCCGACGGCGTGGAGAAGACGTAGGATTCGCACGATGTCGGGAAAAAGATGGACTTTGGCGCTCAATTTCTTTGGAATTAAGAGAGTTAGGTCAAAAATCCCCAAAATAGAATTTGGGATTTCTATTTGAGCGGCCTAACGTCCACTATTCAGCCGCTTCTTTTCCTTCTTTGTGACCTTGACACTTAACCCCCTGTAGTTAGTCTGCACGCCTTAAAGAAAATTTTTACTCTCAGTATCTCACCCAATTCACTCTGCACTTCCTTCTGTACAAGCTCAAAACCTGCTGTCACAAACCAAACTTAAAAGAACATTAAAACAACAGAGAAATTAATTAAAACTAAGAAAACTAGAAATTAAAATAACAAAAAAAATAATAATAATAAATAAAAAACTTTGGGTTGCCTCCCAATTAGCGCCGCTATTTAACGTCTGTAGCTAGACCCAACGCCTACTCTTCCTACAACTCGGTCAAATTATTACCAATAATAATTGGCAATGGAGGAAGAATTTTTTCACTTGAAAATGGTAATGAAAAAGAAGCAAAATCAAACATGGGGGTTACCTCCAGTGTGGAATATAATGCCATAGTATTTCCTTGTACCTCCTCACTGCCTTGGAAAGGTACATTTGTCAAACATTTTACCTGCACTAATTCCAGCTTCTCATCATTTTCCTTCTTCTGTAGTGAAAATTTTCCTAGAAAAGGTTGAAGAATGACAATTTTCTGATTTTGTGCACCCAATTCTTCAGCTTCTTTCTTCGACGAATCATGTTGCACACTTTCTTCATTGTTGTTGCTATCAACATAAATTTTCTCTTGTGCAATTTCTTCATTTTCTCGAGGATTATTTTCAACTTGAAAAAGAAATATTTCTTGGTTTACCTCCATCTTGCTCATGGATACGGCTAGCTGCGAAATTTGATTTTCAAGAGATTTTATTCTAGCCTTGGTTTCTTGTCTATCTTGTTGAATCGTGTCAGCCAAACTTTTGATTAAATTATCAAGCGGAGTTCCTGAACTAGTAAAGGGCTGTGATTGTGGAGATGGTTGGAATGGTGGCCGAATTTGTTGCTGCCATTGAAACCCTCCTACAGCATTTACATGCTCATTCAAATCCTCTTGTAACATTGGACACATATCAGTTGGATGGCCAACATTCACGCAGATTCCACACGCCTTGACTTGCTGAACTTTCCCTGAGACAAATTTCTCCAAAACAGAAGTTAAAGTGTCTAATCTACGATCAATAGAAAAAACATTTACCTCATTAATCTTGCCTGGATCATGCTGCCTTATCCCAAACAGTTGAGCATTTTCAGCCATAACATTACAATAAAATTCTTAAAAGGAAATAAATAGCAAAACCGTTCCCCGGCAACGGCGCCAAAATTTGACGAGTGTCAAATCGTCAAAATTAATTCACCTACTTCCCTAATAATGAGTATAAGGTAAGTCGGGATCGTATCCACAGGGAACGTTGTACTTATTCCTTTTTAGAATTTTACTAAGTAAATAATGCATATGAAATTATATTTTTAATTAACTAAAAAATAAACTAACTAATTAACTAAAAATTAATGCTTTTAATTAAACTAACAGATTAATGCTTGACTTAATTCAATAAAATTCCAGCCAATGATTCAATTTCGTCTCGCATTTTATTTCTGATCATCGATGCAAAAATATCTTGTTGGATTTCAAATAAACCGGTTAAAAGTGTCGACGAACGCCTAACACTCAATCTCTCCTTACCGTATTGATAATTAAGAGGCGGCGTTAATTACCGTCTAACAGAGTTACAACCTCAGAGGCGCTCGTAAGATTTAATAACTTCGGTTGCATTAAGAAGCGAGAGACCGATTTGAGCCATGTGTATTGAAGCAATATCATGTAACAATGATCATCCGTACTGTAATACGGTCGATTATGCTTGTGATGCCTAAAAGGTGTATTACTTGCCACTTTGTTAAGACCGAGGACAATTACGGATCAACGACGTTAACTAGCTTTAGATTATTATGTTAATTAATATTCTGGCCACAAACATTAATTAGACACAACAATCTTCCAACGTGTTAAACGGAGAACGAACAAATATTTGTAAATAAAACAAGAATTAAATCTATTAGATCTCACAAAAGTAAAATGCTTGAGACTTAATCTCTCATTGACTGGAAGAAGTAACTTAGCTAGTAAACATAATTAATTAAAACAACTTACAAAAATAACAAGAGTTTTGTTCCCAGCAAGTTATGAACTTACAAGAAGAATTCAAGTTCCCTACACTTCTCTCCTAGCCTTTGTTAGTGACTTTTCTCTACCTCAAAGCTACTGTTTGATGCCTCCCATGTTACTGCCTGAATGATCTCTTTTCCTTCTGGCCGAATTCTCCCCTTCCTGTTCAGAAAATCCATACATAAATATGACTCTTGTCTCCCACTTACACCACTACTTGGTAGTTTTAAAACTACCAATAACTTCTCAAAACCCCCCACTACTTGCAAATTAGCATGTTCATTCAATATATAAACTGAATTTAGACAGAAATAACTGTATTGTCTAACTGTCTAAAAGGTGCGCTTGAAACTTGTGACTAGCCCGGCTCGGCTCAAAGCGTGGATATCACATGCCCATGTGACATCCCAAGTTTTCCCTCTTTGCCTGAATCCATCACTTTCCTCTTTTGCAGCTGCCTGTGTACCTACATCATAATCAACACAAAAACCAACCAAAAGTGTAATATTTTGCTCTAAAATAAATCATAAAACCAGCTAATTTTATCACACTTTTGGGTTCCCATCATGAGGCAACTGACAGATGTTAATAAGTTCCTCCAGGCTGCCAAAAAAGGATCAAGTAAACGAAGCAAGCACCTCTCAACCCAACCTGCTACTAGTCTTCCAACTGTCCCGTCCAGCACCACTGGCCGTGGTACTAAACGTAGCCAACCTGAACCCAGTCAGCCTACTACGCTCATCACTCCAACCCCTATCGTACAAAGGGTCGAACCGGTTCCCCAGCCCATTATCAACCTCACTGAACCGAGCCAGAGTCCCAAGATAAGTAAACACCGAGCAGACAAGGCCGTGCTTGAGGAAGCCACTTCTTCTATACCATCATGGCAAAAGGAAAATTTCCTCATGCCTGATGACCGAGACAAAGCTGTAGCCCTCATTGCTGAACTCGCTGACGTGCCCGATCTTGACAATATCAACATCTACAAGCGCAGTGGTTTCCAAGCCACCTCGGGTCTTGGATTAATAAAGAAGGCTTCATCATGGTGGGGTTCGAAACAAAAGCAGCGACCAAGCGAACTCAGTTTTGATAGGAGAAGTCGGTATGTGTCTAACTTAATTTTTATTTTTTTTTAATGCCTTGAAAGGCTACAATTATATATATATGATGCCTTTGGTGTGGCTCGAACAAATGGTGCCTCTGGTGAGGCTTTGAACACCCGACCTCTCGGTTGAGAGTAGTTAAGTCCCAGGGTGCCTCTGGTAGGGCTTGAATACTCAACCTCTCCGTTAAGATAAGTGAGTAGCTAAATGGGGCCTTTGGATAAGGCTTTAACAACAGCGATGCCTCTGAAGAGGCTTGAACACCCGACCTCTCTACTGAGAGTTGTAAAGTCCAGGGTGTCTCTAGTGAGACTCGAACACCCAACCATCTCCGTTAAGAGAAGTGAGCAGTACCAGTTGAGCTAGAGCTCGTTGGTGGTATGTGTCTAATTGAGGTAAAGTTTTTCCTTGCAATCCAACGTTCCTTAACACTCCACAACTACTGATGATATCTTTTCTTGTAGATTGCAAACAAATCAGTACTAACGTACGAACGACTGGTGGACAATCTCAACTCAAACACCGCCCTAACAAAAGAAAAGAACCAGCTGGAAGAAACTGTCAACTCCATTCGGGCTGAGCTAAAATCAACTGAGGAGAGCCTCACAAGCAAGGTTACCGAACTCTCCAAGGTTGAAGCGGAGAAGAAGACTTTTGCCTTATCCTCAAGGTTTCTCTTGAGTACGTGCAATACTTGTTTATTAGCGGCCTCAGCCTGCCCATTACCTTGTGGGTATGCCACCGAAGACTGCCAGTGTTTTACGCGCATCTGCTCGCACGCCTTAGTAAACTTTTCAGAAAATTGGGTCCCATGATCAGACACAATTGCTCGTGGAACCCCAAATCGACACCATATATGCTCGTGAACAAAATCGATCACGTTAACTTCACTAATGGTCGCCAAGGGATTAGCCTCCACCCACTTAGTAAAGTAATCCACAGCAACCACTGCATACTTAAACTTTGACCGAGCTACTGGAAATGGGCCAATGAGATCAATTCCCCACATATCAAATGGCCATGATGCAACAACGGGAGTCTGCTCGGTAGAGGGCAAGCGTGGTATGTCTGCATAACGTTGACATTTGTCACACCGGCGAATGTACATCTCAGCATCTCGCCTCAAAGTTATCCAATAAAATCCAGCTGCCAGAACTTTTTTTGCTAATGACCTTTGGCCAGGATGACCGCCACATTTGCCTTCATGTATTTCTCCCAAAATGCCTTCAGTCATCTCTGGTCGCACACATCTCAACAGTGGCCGGGTATAGGACCGCCTATAAAGTATGTTATCCAAACTAACATATCGGCATGACCGCTTTTGAATGGTTCGGGCTTCCGTCTTGTCCTCGGGCAAGGTCCCCTGCTCGATATAAGCCTTCAAGTCATCTATCCAACATTTTGAAGCCGGCTCGATGTCCATGATCACTTCTTTTTCTATAACAGGGACCTCCAAATGTTCGATCATAACTCCCGGGTGCAAGGACTGAATTTCATCTTCCGCCATTTTGGATAAGTAATCTGCCCGCATGTTATCCTCACGAGCAATTCGTACCAATTCCCAATAATCGAAGTCTTTTAGGATCTCTTTCACCATCGCGCAGTAACGAACCAAAACTGGATGATGAACCGCATAATCGCCTCTGACCTGGTTCACCACCAACTGAGAGTCACAGTATACAATCACTTCTCGCACTCCCACATCCTGCGCGAGCTCGAGCCCTGCGATCAATGCCTCATATTCGACCTGGTTGTTGGAAGCTGGAAACTTAAAACGCAATGCCCTTTCAAACTTTACATCTTGCTCGGGTGGTACTAAAACCAACCCGGCTCCACTCCCCAACCTGCTGGCCGAACCATCGATATGTAATTCCCAACAGTACTCTGGCCGAGGCCTTGGAACTGGAATATTTGTTGATGCTGTCTTTGGTGGAATTTCCTCCTCGAACGAGTCCTTGAAGCTTGTCTCAGCTACAAAATCTGCCAAAGCATGTGCCTTAATCGCCCGTCGAGGTTGATAATCAATATCAAACTCGGTTAACTCGATAGACCAAGTGAGCAGATGACCAGAAGAGTCTGGCTTGTGCAAGATTTTTCTAAGAGGCATATACGATAATCGAATGTGCGGAAAAATAAGCTCGAAGTTTCCGAGCAGCAACGACAAGCGAATAACCCAACTTTTCTACATTAAAATACCGTCCCTCGACAGCAGTGAGGGCTTTGGACACATAGTAAACAGGCTTCTGAATATTACATTCTTCCCTAACTAACACAGCAGCTACAGCCTGCTCTGTGGCCGCAAGATACACAAACAATTTTTCACCAAGGACCGGGCTGCTCAGCAAAGGAGGACTCCCCAGGTACTTCACTAACTCCTCGAAGGTCTTCTGACATTCAGGTGTCCACTCAAACCCTTTGTTCCCATGAAGAACCTTGAAAAATGGCAGGCACCTCTCCGCCGACCTAGAAATGAAGCGACCAAGGGCTATCACCCTACCATTAAGCTTTTGCACATCTTTGATGCATCGAGGAAGCTTCATAGTAACCAATGCCTTGATATTTTCAGGATTAGCCTCAATGCCCCTCTCAGTCACCATGAACCCCAAGAACTTGCCCGCCTTCACCCCGAACACACACTTACTCGGGTTCAGCTTCATGTTATTTTTCCTGAGGTTGGCAAAGGTTTCGCCCAAGTCCACCGTATGCTCATGCCCTTTAGTCTTGACCACCATGTCGTCAATGTAAGCTTCAATATTCCTCCCGATCTGCGAGCAGAATATCTTATTCACCATTCTCTGATAAGTGGCTCCTGTATTTTTCAGACCGAATGGTATCATCTTCTAACAGTACAGCCCCCCTGCTGCTCGGAAAGCTGTCAGAGCCTTGTCCTGCTCATTCATCTTGACTTGGTGATACCCAGAATAGGCATCAATAAAACTGAGGAGCTCAAATCCTGCAATAGCGTCCACCAGCTTGTCAATTCGTGGCAAAGGATAGCAATCCTTCGGGCAGGCCTTATTCAAATCAGTGAAGTCCACGCACATCTGCCACTTGCCGTTGGATTTCTTAACCATAACCACATTAGCCAACCAAGTTGGGTAATGTATCTCCTCGATAATGTCTGCGTTGAGCAGCTTCTCAACCTCCTCCTTGATCGCTTGATCCTTCTCAACAGAGTAAATCCTAGGCCGTTGCTGAATTGGCCGAAAAGCAGGATCCACATTAAGACGATGCAAAGCCACTGTTTCACTCACCCCTTGCATGTCCTCTGGCCTCCAAGCAAAAACATCCAAGCTATCTTGCAGCTGCTTGATCAAATTCGCCCGAGCTTCCACTGACAAAGCCTTTCCAATTTTTATTTTCTGCTCGGGGTAGGCATAATTTATAATCACCTCCTCGAGCTCGTCCTGAGCCGTAAACTCTGGCTCATCTCGCATTTGGAGTGTATCACACTCCACTTTCTCTTCTTTCTCAGCTTGATCCTCAACCGTGTCAAGCTGATCTACCTTCATGTCCTCGACCTACTGCACTAGTCCCTCTGACATCAATGCCGGAAAAGGATTATCAAGACTCTCCTCAACCCTCTCTGGATCCAAACTTGTTTCATCCTGTTGTGCAACTTGCTCCCCCGACTTCAATGTCGGCGAGGAGCGAATGTTCTCGCCACTAGTCTGTCTCATAGACAAACTTACATCAACCTCATGCTCATCCTGCTCCCCCGACTTCAATGTCGGCAAAGAGCTAGCATCCACCTCAGGGTCTTCATGCACCATGGCGATTGCTGACGGCCCCACAGTCACGTGAGATGTTTCCTTGGTACTGACAGTTATTTTCTGCTCGCCGTCCTCCAAAGTCAACTTCTATTTCTTCCGTTGACTATCGCGTACATACTCGAGCACCGCTCGGGGCTGACTCCTCAGTACACCCACTCCCTGATCAGTGTAGAACTTAGCCCGTTGGTGTGGGATAGAGGCAACCATATGGAATTTGGTCATGCTCGGGACACCCAGGATAATGTTGTAAGGAGACTTCAAATCAATCACCATGAAAGTGATCTTCTCAACTCGCGTCCGGCTCCCTTCACCAATAAACACCTCCAACTCGACCGTGCCCTTAACTAGGACCTATGGTTAGTGAATCCCTCCAATGTTCCAGCATAAGGCTTGAGTCGATCATCACTCAGCTCCAAGCCCTGAAAGCATGAGTAAAACATCACATCCCGACAAGCGCCCATGTCAACCAAGATTCTGTGTACAACCCATCCATCCACCAAGGCCGAAACGATCAGGGATTGCTCGCCCGCCACATTACTCGCCAACTCGCTGCGAGTAAATTGTATAGCTTCTTCTCCAGCCTGCAAAGCAGTTGGACGATCCACAACCTTCGACAAAGAATAAATTTGTTTACCGAGCTGGGTCGTAGTGGGCTCTTCATCCATTATCACATTGATCACCCCTCTGATCGGTGGGGCATCTCTCCGGGGTGCATTCCCCCTGTTTCCTCCATCTCTCTTGAAGCGGTCCAACCGCCCCTCATTTATTAATTTCTGAATGGCCTTCTTCAGCGGCCAACATTCCTCTGTTGTGTGCCCATAATCGTCATGATAGGCACATCTCTTCGTCTTATCCCGAGCATCAGCTGTCTCTGGATTTATGTGAGGTGGGCGGGGAAACTCGTCTCTAATTTCGTACATGATGTCTTCGCGCAACGTGTTAAGCGGGGTAAGATCCGCTTCACGAAGAAATTCCCTTGGCCGATCGTATCTCGATTTACCTTTATTATAACCTCCGCCCACTGTCTGACCATTCCCCTTGGAATTTCCAGCAGCTTCACTATTCTCTTTCTTCTTTTCCTTTTTTGCCGTCTCTCCGGCACACCACTTCTGAGCCCGCATTAACATTTCTGCCTGCGTTTTTGGCTCTCGCATGCTCAACTCCGATCTCAATCCACCCTCACCTTCGAGCAAGCCCGTTTCAAAGCATAGAGTCACCTCCTGCTCGGTTAACCCTGGGACCTGCTCTAACACCTTGGTGAATCGTTCCAGATAACTAGCCGTTGACTCGTGTGTTCCCTGCTTGACTTTCGACAAATCAGCCCTTGTCTTTGCCAATGTGGCCGCAGTTCCAAAATCTGCCAGGAACTTTGCTCGCAAATCGGCCCAATTGTTGATTGATCTTCCCGGCAAAGCTCCCATCCAAGCTAAGGCCTTCCCTTGCAAAGCACCCACAAAAGCCCTAATTTTTAAGGCCTCATCTGAAGTTACTAAGCCAATTTGTGATTCAAAGGACATCAGCCAGTCTCTCGCCTTTGTTTTCCCAGTATACTCCTTAATATTTGGGAAAATTAACCCCTGTGTTGGTGGTGCATTCTTAATCCACGGTGCCAGCGGGCTAGCTGAAGTGCCCAAGAAATTTCCATCCAGAGCTTTACCTTGCTCCCAGGCCTCCATACGGCGTTTCAATTCTTCAAAATCCTGCATATTTATGGTTGTAGGCAAACCACCCCGGGCTGAGGCTGTACCACAGGCGTAGGAGGGACCTGTGGGGGACCCATAGCTCCAACGGCTTGAGTTACCCCCACGGCCTGCGCCACCTGAACCTGAGGCACCCCAGCCGGCAAATGCGGTGGTCGAGGCAAATCCCTTTTTTCTTGAGAATGATGAGATAAATGCCCTTGGGATCTCCTGGGAGATGTAGTTCTATGTCGACAAGCATAAGATCCCCTTGGAGATGGAGAACGACGACTACGAGCACGCGATCGTCGTGGTGAGGGTGAACGAAGCCTACGTGCATGAGACCTTCGCGGGGAAGGTGATCGCCGACGACGACGGGATTGTGCTGAATCATCCCCCACACGCGGTCCCAGCCGCGAATGAACACTGGGCACAACCCTGTGGCTAGCCCTACTGCTTTCTGGCTGATCGCGCACCTTTGACCCATGGACACGCAGTGGAGAAGGAATGATCAATGGGTTCAGCTAGTTACCTCCAGTCCTGGATCCGCCTGTCGCTTGACTCAGAGCCGACAAAGCTGGTAAAGGGTCCACTTCAATGGGCAAAGGTGGCTTACCCATTGCAATCAACTGTAAATTAAGTTGATGCATTTGCCCCAAGTATATAGCCCTTTGACGAAGAGCCTCTTCCCTGAATTCATGTGCCAACCCTACTGCTGCCACGGCACTTCTAGCCAGAGAATCCACCCCACGCCTTTGATTTAGTTGGTGACGAGCATCATGAGGAGGCGGAGGATTGTTCCCAACCAGCTGATTAAGACTAGGGGTTGGTTGTGCATCTTCCCGATGACTTCCACTACCACCATTAACGCCGTTTTTTGCCATTGTCAAAGCTTTCGAAGAACAATTATCAAAGCACGAAAAACTGCTACCGCAAAACTACTACGTTTTCCAGCAACGGAACCAACTGATGCGTCCAAGATCTTCTGGATGCACTGGACCTGTCCAATCTGGATACCTGGCTTTCAATGTATCCAATGATCCTTGTAGCCCAACTCTGCAAAAATACCAACAAGCTGTGAACTAGGCAGGGGCACTCCCTGCAAAATCCCTCCGGCGTGTGAATCAGTACAAGAATGCCAGAGAGTATGTATTTCGGTAGAGTTTTAGCTAGCAATGTAAAATCACGTACCTCTCCCCTTCATTTTTCGGGGATTTTATAGTTGTCGGAAGGTATAACTGCTCATAACTACCCACTAACACTCATGGCATTAATGGCGGGCATATTAACTGTCCCATTAACTGTCCCATTAAACACAACGGTCAAATGGAGGATTTTCCGGACGTAACCGTCCTCAACTGATTGTAACTCTTAAATTCTCGAGCATAACACCTCGTGCTCGCAACATGCTCTTGCTCGTTGGTTGAGCCCCCAGCTCGCTAACAACCCTTGCTCGATAAAGGTAGGAAACATGCTCGCGACGTGCCAGAACTCCTTAATCTTCTCTTCTCAGTCCTGACTTTAGGATGATCACTTGGCTAAATTGCGAACATGTGCCGGGCATGTGACTTTTGACTTGGGCCAATTGGGCCGGGCAGATCACTTCTAAACCATCTTGTCATATTGTAGGATATAATATTTTAGCTACTAAAAATAATGGTGGAATTTTCAAAAATTATTTTAGTCATTTTATTCTCATATTAGCAATAAATTCACCTAAAATTGGGGCAATCTTTAAAATGTTTGAATAAATAACTTATTTTAGCACAATTTTCTAAAACTAATACAGAAGTAGGATAATAAAAACCAGATAATTGTTCGGTAGTGTCGTTAAAAACTTTCAAAATCATCTTTAAATTTTCACAAACATCTCATTGATGAGGAAATATTGGAAAAGTGTAATATCTATCAATTCAAAAAATACACATAATTGTTCCTGATGTTGATAAGATTCATATAACATTTTATAGGTGGAATTTCATCGGTTTGGTACATCTAAATGAAATGATTTTGTTTCCATATTTTGTTGTCTATAAAATTTAGCTCATTTTTTTAAATATTATGTTATCTCATCAAAACTGATATTATATTTCTAATTGGTTTAACTTCATTACGTATAAATAAGTTGTCAAACCATTTTGCACACACAAATTTAAAATATGACATATGCATCTAGCATGAAAAAATTTACCACCAATTGATGGTTGACAAAATGAAATTAGTTCATGTAAAGTAGCAGTATTATTTGAAACATTATCAAATCCAATTGAAAATATTCTTTTTATCTAAACCATATTCTTTTAAAACATTCATATTTTTTGTGAAAATAGTACGAGCATTATGTGCAGTATCAAAGTATTTAAATCCAATTAATCATTTTTGCATTGTCCATGAGTTATCAATCTAATGACATGTAAGTGCTATATAATCATGTTATTGTCATTTATCACTCCAAATATCAACACATTGAAACTTTTTGCAATAAATTTATAAACATAGTAATTAATGTCTTTATTCCTTCGAGACAAGCAATTCGTGTGGCACAAGTACCATATCTCAATGAATTTCTTTAGTGGCGGGATTCAATGACAATTGTGTAAAATTTGTCCATAAAACATCATTTGTAAAATTAAACGGCTGACTTTTAACACAAATCAAATTTATCATTTGTTTTTTATACATACCTTCGGTAAATTTAAATAGAGAAGTCGTACCTTGTGGAGATGAACTCACAACTCCTGTGATTTGTGTTTGACCTTTTTCCATTCTCATTTTGTCGGGATGCTTGTTCCTTATATGTTTTTTATGCGTGTCGTATCTATTTCCAATTTTGAAGCTAAGTGAGGTGTTGCAATAGTTACATGTGACTAGGAAATTCTTACCTTCAATATGCACTTTTGTATAATGTAACGTGAATATATCAGATTGTCCCATTGTTCGACCTCTTGTTGTTGTTCCACCTTGAACTCGACCTCTTGTTGTTCCACCTTGGCCTTCGGTTTGAGTGATACTCTTTTGAGTACGAGGATGAGTTCTGGAGGTGTGGGAATTAACCGGCTCATCACCTATTGGATTGTTAACATCATATTTGTCATCGCTAAAATATAAACTAATTGACATGTCTAAATTATGCCAAAAATTATCTTCGGGACCAACTCTTCTCGACCTGGGGATTTGGGGTCCTTGGGAAGCTTTGTCTTTTTCGTTATTCATGCCGGATTGAAAATGAGACATTTTTTTTGTAATAAAGTAATAAAATAATGTAATAAAATGTATTTAATAGTATAAATTAATAACTAATTTTAAAAGTAGTAATTAACAATAAGTCAATAACTAGCAAGCATAATATAAAAACAAAATTAATAAATATTAAAGTACTTTAATATTAAAGTTAATAACTAATAACGAAAATAATAGTACTAAATAATAATATATATAATTAAAAACGTAATTAATATAATTTATATTACTTAATAAATATTGGAGAGTTGTTAGAACGTAATTAATATAATTTACTAAATAAACAATAATTAATAAAAATTAATTAGTAAACTTACTAAATAATTGGAGAGTAATAACTTGATATTTGAAGACTTTAAGAATTGAGAGATGAAGAGTTTTAAGAGAATTTGAGAGATTAGAAGTGAGAAAAAATTGTATAGGAAGTGGGAGTGTTTATAGGTTAGGAAAAAAGGAAAAAACATAAAAAACAACAAAAACGGTAATAATAATGTTCAGCCATCGGATTTGATCTGGGTCGTCCACTTCCTTTCATCTGAGCCGTTCAATTCAAAAAATAACCGTTTTTTTTTTCAAAATAACCGGATTTGACGGTTCACGGTTCACGAATTCAGTTCCAAACCACCGGTTCAGTCAAATCCTAAATGCACGAACTTTTAGTGAACCGGTAAACCTCCGGTTCCGATTCATTTGAATACGATTCCGGTTCGATTCGCTAGCAGTTCACCAGTTGGGCATGTCTAGCTGTTAGTCTTATTGGGCGCATAGGTCTAATTAGATTATTAAAGATCATATAATATTTTATCCGTACTAAAATAAATAAAAATCTGTATAAATTATAAGCAATCCCCTTGACTATGCGTTGAGTTTGAGTTGCACCCCTTAACCATCAATTGTAGTGATGTGCATGTACAACTATAACATTTTCTTAAATTACACATTCATTTAGGCACCGCGTTTAAAATGACGAAATTTTCCAACTTAAGACTCGCATTATCATATTAATGTATTATTTTTACCATAATATTTAAAATAAAGATAAACAATTATTTATACATAGCTATTTTACACTTTATCAGTTCCTTCTTTTAGGGCAAAGAGTCAAACATAATATTTTGAGATGTATCATTTTATCTTCCATTTTAAAAAATTATTTTTTATGATATATATAGCATTTCAAATTTATCCTCCACATTCGATATTAACATATTAGTTATACTAATTAAAATATTTTTGTAATTATAATCAACTTTAATACTAGTTATAACTCTTAATAATTAACTTTTCAAACATGAACTATTTAGGTGAAACGAGCATTTGGAAAGTTAAAGTAATCGGGAAAATATCGGCGAGACAATCAAATTTGCTAAGATATTGGTAATATTTATATTGAAATAAACTTTATATTATATTAATATTTATACTCGAATCAATTAATTTTTTTGATTTGTATTATGTTAAACATAACAATTATTATGAATGTAGTGAGTAATACTTTGTTTTAATATACTCTACTAGTCCAGTAATTTAATGATTACCCTTAATAAAGATGTTATTTTTAAAGTAAGCTTCACGAGATGCTCTATTCCTTCAATTTGGTGCAAAAAAATGAAAAATTCTTTCCTGAAATCTTTAAAAGTTGCTTCAAAATGAATACCATCCCATGGGTCCTCAAATTTGGCTTGGCACTGTTCATGCTTCATCTACTCTCTCTCTCTCTCTCTCTCTCTCTCTCTCTCTCTCTCTCTCCTCTTTTTTCATTTTCTTTTGTTTGTTTCATTAATAGTTTTGTATTTTATTTATTATTAATATTGTTAGTTTTGTGTTTTGGTTTAAGTATTTTATTTATATTGTTAGTTAATTGGTTATTTATTTGTATTTTCATATATCTATTTAGTTGTTTATTTCAGTTATTTTAATGTTTGTATTTTAATCTCTTTTAATGTCTAGCATTTAATTATTAATTTTAATATGTTTGTATTTTAGTCTTAATTAAATTCTTGAAATTAATTATTATTTTCAATAAATAACATATTTGTTTTGCTAAAATACATTAATAAAAATTAAGTAAAATAAAACATATATTTTAAATAGAATAAAGAAGAATATACTTGAAATATTTTTTTAGAGTAATTTTGAAGTAAAACTGTTTAAAAAAAATAAAAGAAATTTGGTGCATAAATTGCACCAGTTTAAAAATATGGTGCAATTTTTGTACCAAATTGTTGAAAATGGTCTTAGAACTAAGAATACGTCTCATGTAAGATGATTTTATGGATCTTAATTCATAAGGCATAGTCTCACTTTCTCTCAACTCACTCACCAACACACAATGTTAGATAATAAAGATTAATTTTACAAAAAAAATATGTGCACTAACTACTAAGATTTTGCGATAACTAATCTTCATCGTAGAACTTGAGCGGGAGGAAGGACTAAGAGCATCTTCAATGTGATAAATTCTTATACAACTTCTTAGTTGGATCTTACTGTCACCTATATATTTTTATCTTCTTATCCACTTAAGAATATATATTCCCATTGTATAATCTTCTTACACAAAAAATATTAAATTTAACACCATCTCACATAAAATAAAAAACCCTTCCCCCACATACACTTATGGTGGTTGATAGCCGCCCACTTTCTTCCTCTTTTTCAGCCAAAAGATGACTTCTTATTTGGGAAGTTTTTTGTTCTCTCTCTCCCTACTTGGTAAATAAGAAGGTGTATAATGAGAAAATTTTAGCAACTTCTTAATAGGAAGTTGGTTAAAATTTGACAATGGTAATGTTCTAATACAACCATTGTGAGTGTTGGCTTGGCCCAAATGGGCAGCCCACTTCAAACACCCAAACCCAACAACCCAAGACCCAAACCCACTTACCTTTTCTCCTTCCCTTTGACTTTCGGCTGATGTGGTTTATTTTGGGAGAATCTTTGATTTCCCTTATTTTTTCAACCCCTTCCTTTCTTGCTCTCTGTTAGTCGCGTCTTCATCTCCTTGGCCGGATTCTTCGATTGATTGATTGGTCTTGGTACACTATATATACTCCCTTTGTCTGCCGCTTTAGGTGTGGAATATCACAGCAACAATCACAGAAGGTAACAATTTTGCTCCATTGTTACACTAATCTCTTTCTCTCTCTCTCTCTCTCTCTGCGTCTCTGTTACGAGTCGTGCACTTCGGGAATACAATATGTGTGTGTGTGTGTGTGAGCTTTGAGGTTACTGTGATAGAGAGTTCTGTGAGGGGGGATTTTCGGGTTGTGGGATTTCTTGTTGGAAGGCTGGGTTGTATATACAGTTGGGTGAAATCCTTGGAAACATTGTCCCTTCGGTAGTGAACTCTTAGGTTGGACTGCTAAACTTTGTATATAGGCAGTGGAGATCTGAGCCTAGGCATTATAAGCCCTAGACAGATTCGAGCTAGGCTCCGTTGAGCCGAGGATACTCAAAGCACTAATTTATTGTTTATATTTCTTTGTTATACATTGTTTGTTGCAGGTGATTCATTGTCAATATAGTTTGATATATTAGTGCGTCTTCAACTTTGGTATAGTGTAAGTTTACTGCCAAAGTCAAAGACGGGTACTTATTTCAAAGTCATATTATAATTTGGTGTAGCTCCGGTGTTCTTTTGATTCAGTACGTATCATTAATTTTACGTTACAGTGATATCAAAGCATAGGTGAGTTGAATCAAATTTTTTGGAGCCTTATTCATTCCAAATTTGGGTTGTGACTTTGGTATTTTATTATTCACATATTAATTGTGTTTCTTGTCTTCTCTGTTAATTTTTTGCTTCCGGATATTCTTGCTTTTTTGCCTGTTATTTTTCGATCTTGTTGCATTCGAAATTAAAATCGGTGATTTTTCTCATAAGCGTTAAATTGTATTTTTTGACTATGTCTGCTTATACTTTGGAACCGTTTAATGAAAAATCTGATTTTTCAATTTGGCAACAAAAGATTAAAGGAATTTTGATAAAAGAAAAATGTTTTTTTTGCTATAACTCAAAAATTCAAAAAGGATGCATCTGAAGATGCTATACTTGAAATTGATGAATGTGCTTAGTCATCTATTATTTTGAACTTGACTGAATCTGTGATTCGTAAGTGTGGTAAACAATCGCATGCTAAAAATCTTTGGGATAAACTTGAGGAAATTTACTTTGAGAAGAATTTGTCTAATAAGACATATCTTTTAGAAAAATTCTTTAGTTTTAAATTAGACCTCAATAAAGATATCGAAGATAATGTTGATGCTTTTACCAAGTTAGTTCAAGAAATAAAACAAACAGGTGATGAGCACATAAATAACTACACTTCTATTGTCTTATTAAATGCTATATCGGAATCTTACTCTGATGTTAAGTCTGCGATCAAATGTGGTAGAGACCAAGTTAAACTTGATACGGTGATTAACGGGTTGAAGAGTAAGAAGTTAGATTTAAAGGTCAATAAAGGTGAGTCTAATATGAATGAGGTTAATATGGTTAGGGGTAGATCTCTCCATAGGAACAATGAAAAATCTCATCAAAATCAAAATCAAGTCCAAAATCAAAACTCGGGCAAGAGCAAAGGGAGAAGCAAAAGTAAGTCGAGCTCAAAGCAAAGACATAGAACTTGCTACAATTGTGGTGAAGTGGGTCATTTTAAAAAGGAGTGCCCTAATCTGAAAAGGAAAAATCAAAATCAAGAACAAAACCAAGGTGATTGCAACTTAGCTTCTGGTAGTAATGTTTCCGCTGATGTGTTTATGGTTATTGATTCTTGTGATAATGTTGTGAATTCTGTGCATTCTGCTTGTGCTAGTGAATGACTTATAGATTATGGTTGCACTTTTCACATGACACCATTGAAATCATTGTTTACTACTTATAGAGAAGTTAATGCTGGTTCTGTTTCTCTAGCTAACGAGAAAAAATGTGATATACTTGGTATTGGTGATATTGATTTGAAATGCAATTCTGGTTATGTTTTAACTTTGAAAAATGTGAGACATGTGCCTGAATTATGTAGCAATTTGATTTCATGTGCCTCGTTAGAGGATGATGGTTTAGAAGGAAAATGAGGTAAGGGTGTTATGAAAATACTAAAGGGGTCTTTAGTTATTGCAAAATGTGAAAAACGTCGGAACTTATATGTTTGCCATGCTTTACCTATGTCTACTTCTGATATTTATGCTAATGTCGTTAAGGAAGATAAAACGATTTTGTGGTATAAGAGACTAGGTCACATAAGTAATAAAGGGTTAGAAATTTTGCAAAAAAAACGGGTGTTTTTGGAAATGAAAAATTTTCTGGTTTACCTTTTTATGATACTTGTGTTAAGAGCAAACATCATAAAGTGAGTTTTCCACCCCCTTCCCTAGGAAAGCATTCTAGCAAGAAATTCTTTGACTACATACATGCCGATGTATGGGGGCCCTCTAGTGTGCCCAATCAAGGTGGCAATATGTATTTTCTATCCATCATTGATGACTTTTCACGAAAAGTCTGGGTTTTCTTAATGAGACACAAATCTGAGTCGTATGAAAAATTTAAAACTTGGAAAGTTTTTATTGAAAATCAAACAGGAAAGAAAATCAAAATGCTTAGGACCGATAATGGATTAGAATTCTGTAATCATGAGTTTGATGAATTCTATGTTATTCATGGTATTGGTCGACATAAAACTGTTCCTTATAACCCGCAACAGAATGGTGTTGCCGAGCGTATGAACATGACTATTTTGGAAAGAGTGAGAGCTATGCTCAATACTTCGGGTCTATCCAAACGTTTTTGGGGAGAGGCAGTTGTAACTCCCGCCTATATCATCAATAGGTCCCCCTCTGTGCCTTTGCATGGTAGATGCCCTGAAGCAGTCTTTACGGGCAAAGAGATTGATATATCGCATATGAGGGATTTCGGTTGTGCGGCTTATGCACATCAAAGACATGACAAACTTGAACCTAGGGCTAGCTGCTAGGTGTGTGTTTTTAGGGTACCCGGAGGGTGTGAAGGGGTATAAACTTTTGTTAAAAGAGGAAAATGGTTTTAAGACCATAATTAGTAGGGATGTTGTCTTCAATGAACTTGAATTTCTTTGATTGATTCCTGCTCAACCTATACCTGTTAATGATGTTCCCCCTCTCCCGGCTCCAATTGCGGTGGAGCAACCCCATGTTATTGATGATGTGCCAACCGAATGTGTGGAAATTGATCATGAGAATGTTGAAATTGAACACAACGAAGATGATGAAAATGTAGTGGATGAGCATGTCCCTGAAATAGAAAATCTAGATGACTACCAACTTGCTAGGGACCGACCTAGACGGGAAGTTAGGATACCATCTAGACTTAATGATTTTCATATGACATCTTTTGTGTTTAGTGTGTTTGATTCTCTTGACAATTGTGATGAACCTAAATCTTACCGTGATGCTTTAAAGTCTTCTCATTCTGCTAAGTGGTTAAATGCTATGAAAGATGAAATGAACTTGTTGCATGTTAACCAAACATGGACCTTGGTCCCTAAACCTAAAACATGTTCTTTTGTTGCTTGCAAATGATTGTTTAAGGTTAAGACTGAGAATGAGAGTGTTAGATTTAAAGCACGGTTGGTTGCAAAAGGATTTACTCAAAAGGAGGGGATAGATTACAAAGAAATTTTTGCTCCGGTTGTCAAATTTACTACGGTAAAAGTCATGCTTGCTTTAGTTGCTCAGTTTAATTGGGAATTTAAACAAATGGATGTGAAAACTGCGTTTTTACATGGTGACTTGGATGGAAAAAATTTAATGAGACAACCCGAAGGTTTTGTTGATAAGAGAAATCCCGATTATGTGTGTTTTTTGAGAAAATCCCGATTATGTTCTCGAAATTATGATCACCGGAATTTGAAGAAGAGGGCTTCTGTGAGACGTGATCTGTTTCCCTGCAAAGTCATCACTAATACTCCACTAAACACAATTAGCCGTTAAGTCATTAAGATGATGGAATGTGAGAGGACCTAATCAAGAAATCAAATTTCAAAATTTCGATAAAAATCAAATGTTAACCTCCAATAGAAAAATGATAAAAATCTGCTGTTATGGCCATGAGAAATTTGTGGAGAATTTAATGAGATAAACTAACTACTAATTTGTGATTTTTGAAAATTTTGAATTTGTACAAAATTGATCAAATATTTTGAGAATGCACAATACACAATTAACCAAAATTGTAGTCACACCAATCTACCAAGTCACTATAGCCCAGTTCAGATCCTCATGATGAGCACAATAGATTAGACAACCACATAAAATATTAACTTGGTGAACAATGAAGCAGAAGTTGCACTAATTTGTTGATGAAAAACAGAGACTTAAGGGGCTGATATAATCAACAACAATATGTCCTAGAAGATATGCCTAACATGTGCAGAAAAACAAGAGAAAGAATGCAAACACACACATGTGAAATGTCTAGATCATCTGAATGTAGTTCCCAATGTAGCTGCATTGGAAAACACATTCGCCAAAATTATGATTTTATGTCCAAATTCTCATCTTTTCTTCACCAAATAAACACAAATACTCCCATAAACACAATAGGTACTTTATTTCCCTATGAGAATAGCTTTACTTTATTTCAAGCAATTTCAACATAAACCACTAGGAACCTTTCACACTATTTACCAAGGGTAGCAACTTAACTTATTGATCAACCCATGAAATCCGAGGATTCACAGTTCCAAAAGAAAGATGCCACAACCTTGTCCATAGGTAGCTCTTTTCCGTTAGGTAGCTTTCACACTTTGTCAATTAAAAGGAGTCAATTTAGTCAAGATCAACCCAAGAAAGCCTAAGCTCCATAGTACATTGACAAATTGCAGCATCCCAAAAATTTCAAAAGGTAGCTATTTCCTTTGTGGTTTAAAAATTTTCAATTTCAATACAACTTTTTAGGGAGATGGTGAGGAGAATGTGAACAAGAAAATCACAACACATATTGAATGTATATCCAAAAACATTAAACAAAGGTACAAAACATACAGAGTGAAACTAGTGTGCCCCCCTAAAAACAATGCAAGATGCCTAATAATAAATTTTTTATTACTAACAAGTGAGGGATTACATGGCACACATACCGAGAGATTTCCTAAGATTTATGAATCTCTCAAAATCTAGACTCTTTGTGAAAATATCAGCCAATTGGTTTTCTGTTCCCACATGTTCAATGCAGACAATGTCTTGTTCAACCAAGTCTCTAATGAAATGGTGTCTTATGTCTATGTGTTTAGTTCTTGAGTGTTGAACAAGATTTTTAGCTATGCTGGCACTTGTGTTGTCACAATACATGGTTAATATATTACTGTGTAAACCATAATCCTTGATCATTTGTTTCATCCACAAAAGTTGTGTACATCCACTACCAGCAGTTATATACTCAGATTCAGCTGTAGATAGGGCTACACAATTTTGTTTCTTACTAAACCATGAAATCAGATTATTTCCAAAATAAAAACATCCACCAGATGTGCTTCTCATGTCATCTACACTGCCAGCCCAGTCAGCATCACTAAACCCAACTAGATTGGTGTTTGTGTGCTTAGTATACCACAAACCCATCCCACAAGTCTCACCAACATATCGAATTATTCGTTTCACTGCTTTCAAGTGAGAGACTTTGGGGTTTGCTTGATACCTAGCACACAAGCACACACTGTACATAATATCTGGACGGGTGGCAGTTAAGTACAACAGACTTCCAATCATACTTCTATATAAGGTAGGGTCAACACTTTCAGATTTTTCATCTTTATTGAGTTTATTGGATGTACCCATAGGGGTTTTCTTATGTTTTCCATTCTCAAGATTGAATTTCTTCACCAAGTTAAGAGCATACTTGGCTTGAGATATGAACATCCCTTCATGTGATTGTTTAATCTGAATTCCTAAAAAATAGGTCAACTCACCAACCATACTCATCTCAAAGGTGGAAGTCATGAAGTTAACAAAATCTTTTTTCCAGGGACTTGGAGGTGGATCCAAACACAATGTCATCAACATAGATTTGAGCTATCAAAATGTGTTTGTCTTGATTTTGAACAAAAAGTGTTTTATCCACCTCTCCCCTTCTAAACCCACTTTTTAAAAGGTGGTCTGTAAGCCTCCCATACCAAGCTCTAGGAGCTTGTTTGAGGCCATACAAGGCCTTTTTCAGTTTAAACACATGATTGGGTTTATGGGGGTCCTCAAAGCCTTTTGGTTGTTCAACGAAAACTTCTTCTTCAAGAATGCCATTTAAGAAAGCACTTTTCACATCCATTTGTTGAAGAGTTATGTCAAGAAAACAAGCAATGGCAAGAAGTAGACGAATGGACTCAATCACTACGAGGGCAAGGTTTCATCAAAATCCACCCCTCAACCCTGTATACCCTTGAGCCACCAGTCTAGCTTTATTTCTTATTATCTCTCCCACTTCATTAGTTTTGTTTTTGAAAATCCATTTAGTTCCAATAACATTTATTGAAGTGGGTCTAGGAACAAGATACCAAACATCATTTTTTGTGAATTGATCTAGTTCCTCTTGCATGACATTTATCCAGCTTTCATCCTTAAGAGCCTCTTGCACATTTTTAGGTTCAATAGTGGAAACAAAACAAGAAACATGAATTTCATCAAATTCAAGTGTGGACATGCATGCGAGTTTCTTGTAATCCACTTTACCTTTCCTTCTTGTTGACACACCATCCTGTACATTACCTATGCTTTGAGAAAATGGATGGATTTTCTGGATCTTGCTTGGAATATCAATTTCCTGTTCAGTCAACCTGGACTGAATATCTTCCTGATTCGAATCTATTACAGCAGTTTCACCTTCTGCCTGGTTTCTGTCCAATGTGACTTCCGATGTTGCTGCATTCGGAATCACATTGGAGTGTATACATGAATCTCATCATCATCTTTGCCCGAACTCTGCTTGAACACAGCGGTCACTGCTGGATTCTTGGATTCACCAACAGCATTGTTTCTGGATCAAAATCTCCAAAATCAAGGATCCACAAACATCTTCTTCAACAGTTTTGTGGCCAAGATCGGTTAGATCATCAAAAACAATGTTCATGGATTCCATAATAGTCTTAGTCCATAGATTAAAAACTCGTAAGCTTGAAGCCCGACTATTTGTAGAATAACCCATGAAAACACACTTATCACTCTTAAGAATCAAACTTGGAAATGGTCTCTATCATCGGAAGGTAAAGATACACAACCAAAAACATGAAAGTATTTTAAGGTTGGTTTCTTTCCAAGAAAAATTTCATATGGAGTCATTGGCTACCTCGGTCTTAAGAAAACCTTATTTCCAATGTGACAAGCAAGATTTAAGGCTTCACTCAAAATCTTTTAGCCAAATTTTTGAGGTTAACATCACCCTAGCCATTCTTGTAATGTCCTATTCTTTCTTTCCGCCACTCCATTTTGTTATGGAGTTTTGGGAGTAAAATTCATGTGAGATACCATTGAGGCACAATAATTAGAAAATGATGAGTTTTCATATTCGTGTCATGATCCGATCTAATTCTAATAAGCTTTAGATCATACAAGTTCATTACACTAGTACCAAATTTTGAATGCCTCAAAAGTTTCGCACTTCTCTCTTAAAAATATCACCCAAGTGTATCTAGAGAAGTCATCCACACATACAAATGTGTATTTTTTTCTACCTAAACTCTCTACCTCAATGGGACCCATGAGGTCGCCAGGATCATCTCTAGACACCTAGATGAGCATTGTGTTACGGGAAGACGAGAGCCTTGGTTTGTTTACCTTTGGCAGGCCCACATACCTTTGAATAATTTTTTCCAAATTTGGTAATCCTTAACAAAGATCATGCTTCACAAGCTCACGGAGCTACGAAAACTCATGTGTCCAAGTTTCGATGCCAAAGATTCAGAACATCAAGACTAGCTTTTGGCATGATTGGCTATTATCAACATGTAACAATTATCGATGACCTTGCACTGCCGAAGACATTTGTTAGTTTGATTAAAAACTTCACAAGAATTTTTGTCAAACCTACCTCGGTCATCATCACACAATTGACTTATACCGATCAAGTTTGTTTTAAGTCCTTCCACATGGTAAACATTCGTGAGATTTGGAAGGCCTTCAACATTCAATGCGTTCCTTTCGCCAATTATTTTCCCTTTCGCACCACCACCATAGGTCATGCATCCACCATTGATGCTCACATAATCTCAAATTTTCAATCAACCCTGCTATATGTCTAGAGCACCCATTGTCAAAGTACCAAGATCCAAAGAATACGATTTTAATGAAGTTGAAAGTAACATCGCACACCTCATCATCGACATCAGAAGCACTGTGACATATATCAAACGGCTCACAATATTTGGCTTTACACTTGTCATTACAAGTTTTGGGAACCCACATTTGTTTAACAATTTTAGGTTGGTAATTTTGAAAAAAAAATTCTCGATGAGCCTTCTGACGAGACCTCCAATGCGGATCGCCAATGTTGCCGCATCGTTGTCGCAATGGTCAAGCTTTACGCGATTCAAGATCCGAAGTTTTTCCCAAATAGGCATGTTTAACATCATCTCATACATAGCCTTTTCATAAAAACAAAAAGGTTGTATATGACAAAGCTTGGCGTAAATGACAAACAAAATTTTT
>CM028378.1:15739664-15881406 GCA_013146195.2 Codonopsis lanceolata | reverse complement strand
GGTAGCTGCATTGGAAAACACATTCGCCAAAATTAATTTTATGTCCAAATTCTCATCTTTTCTTCACCAAATAAACACAAATACTCCCCATAAACACAATAGGTACTTTATTTCCCTATGAGAATAGCTTTACTTTATTTCAAGCAATTTCAACATAAACCACTAGGAACCTTTCACACTATTTACCAAGGGTAGCAACTTAACTTATTGATCAACCCATGAAATCCGAGGATTCACAGCTTCCAAAAGAAAGATGCCACAACCTTGTCCATAGGTAGCTCTTTTTCCGTTAGGTAGCTTTCACACTTTGTCAATTAAAAGGAGTCAATTTAGTCAAGATCAACCCAAGAAAGCCTAAGCTCCATAGTACATTGACAAATTGCAGCATCCCAAAAATTTCAAAAGGTAGCTATTTCCTTTGTGGTTTAAAAATTTTCAATTTCAATACAACTTTTTAGGGAGATGGTGAGGAGAATGTGAACAAGAAAATCACAACACATATTGAATGTATATCCAAAAACATTAAACAAAGGTACAAAACATACAGAGTGAAACTAGTGTGCCCCCCTAAAAACAATGCAAGATGCCTAATAATAAATTTTTTATTACTAACAAGTGAGGGATTACATGGCACACATACCGAGAGATTTCCTAAGATTTATGAATCTCTCAAAATCTAGACTCTTTGTGAAAATATCAGCCAATTGGTTTTCTGTTCCCACATGTTCAATGCAGACAATGCCTTGTTCAACCAAGTCTCTAATGAAATGGTGTCTTATGTCTATGTGCTTAGTTCTTGAGTGTTGAACAAGATTTTTAGCTATGCTTATGGCACTTGTGTTGTCACAATACATGGTTAATATATTACTGTGTAAACCATAATCCTTGATCATTTGTTTCATCCACAAAAGTTGTGTACATCCACTACCAGCAGTTATATACTCAGATTCAGCTGTAGATAGGGCTACACAATTTTGTTTCTTACTAAACCATGAAATCAGATTATTTCCAAAATAAAAACATCCACCGATGTGCTTCATCATGTCATCTACACCGCCAAGATCACTAAACCCAACTAGATTGGTGTTTGTGTGCTTAGTATACCACAAACCCATGCCACAAGTCTCACCAACATATCGAATTATGCGTTTCACGGCTTTCAAGTGAGAGACTTTGGGGTTTGCTTGATGCCTAGCACAAGCACACACCGTACATAATATCCGGACGGTGGCGCTTAAGTACAACACTTCCAATCATACTTCTATATAAGGTAGGGTCAACACTTTCAGATTTTTCATCTTTATTGAGTTTATTGGATGTACCCATAGGGGTTTTCTTATGTTTTCCATTCTCAAGATTGAATTTCTTCACCAAGTTAAGAGCATACTTGGCTTGAGATATGAACATCCCTTCATGTGATTGTTTAATCTGAATTCCTAAAAAATAGGTCAACTCACCAACCATACTCATCTCAAAGGTGGAAGTCATGAAGTTAACAAAATCTTTTTTCCAGGGACTTGGAGGTGGATCCAAACACAATGTCATCAACATAGATTTGAGCTATCAAAATGTGTTTGTCTTGATTTTGAACAAAAAGTGTTTTATCCACCTCTCCCCTTCTAAACCCACTTTTTAAAAGGTGGTCTGTAAGCCTCCCATACCAAGCTCTAGGAGCTTGTTTGAGGCCATACAAGGCCTTTTTCGCTTAAACACATGATTGGGTTTATGGGGTCCTCAAAGCCTTTTGGTTGTTCAACGAAAACTTCTTCTTCAAGAATGCCATTTAAGAAAGCACTTTTCACATCCATTTGTTGAAGAGTTATGTCAAGAAAACAAGCAATGGCAAGAAGTAGACGAATGGACTCAATACGGGCTACAGGAGCAAAGGTTTCATCAAAATCCACCCCCTCAACCTGTGTATACCCTTGAGCCACCAGTCTAGCTTTATTTCTTATTATCTCTCCCACTTCATTAGTTTTGTTTTTGAAAATCCATTTAGTTCCAATAACATTTATTGAAGTGGGTCTAGGAACAAGATACCAAACATCATTTTTTGTGAATTGATCTAGTTCCTCTTGCATGACATTTATCCAGCTTTCATCCTTAAGAGCCTCTTGCACATTTTTAGGTTCAATAGTGGAAACAAAACAAGAAACATGAATTTCATCAAATTCAAGTGTGGACATGCATGCGAGTTTCTTGTAATCCACTTTACCTTTCCTTCTTGTTGACACACCATCCTGTACATTACCTATGCTTTGAGAAAATGGATGGATTTTCTGGATCTTGCTTGGAATATCAATTTCCTGTTCAGTCAACCTGGACTGAATATCTTCCTGATTCGAATCTGTTCCAGCTTTACCTTCGCTCTGTTTCCCAATGTGACTTCCGATGTTAGCCGCATTCGAATCACATTGGGTGATACATCCCGAATCTCATCATCTCAGCACGCTGCGCCGAACCCGCTGTCACCTATTTGGCTGATTATCGGATTCACCACTAAGCGGATCAAAATCTCCAAAATCAAGGATCCCTGAAACATCTTCTTCAACAGTTTTGTGGCCAAGATCGGTTAGATCATCAAAAACAATGTTCATGGATTCCATAATAGTCTTAGTCCATAGATTAAAAACTCTGTAAGCCCGACTATTTGTAGAATAACCCATGAAAACACACTTATCACTCTTAGAATCAAACTTGGAAAGTTGGTCTCTATCATTGAGAAGGTAGCATACACAACCAAAAACATGAAAGTATTTTAAGGTTGGTTTCTTTCCAAGAAAAATTTCATATGGAGTCATTGTGCTACCTGGTCTTAAGAAAACCTTATTTCCAATGTGACAAGCAGTATTTAAGGCTTCAGCCCAAAATCTTTTAGCCAAATTTTTTGAGGTTAACATCACCCTAGCCATCTCTTGTAATGTCCTATTCTTTCTTTCCGCCACTCCATTTTGTTATGGAGTTTTGGGAGTAGAAAATTCATGTGAGATACCATTGGAGGCACAATAATTAGAAAATGATGAGTTTTCATATTCCGTGTCATGATCTGATCTAATTCTAATAAGCTTTAGATCATACAAGTTCATTACACGGGTGTACCAAATTTTGAATGCCTCAAAAGTTTCAGACTTCTCTCTTAAAAATATCACCCAAGTGTATCTAGAGAAGTCATCCACACATACAAATGTGTATTTTTTTCTACCTAAACTCTCTACCTCAATGGGACCCATGAGGTCAGTGTGGATCATCTCTAGACACCTAGATGTGGAGCATTGTGTTATGGGATGATGAGGAGCCTTGGTTTGTTTACCTTTTTGGCAGGGCCCACATACCTTTGAATAATTCTTTTCCAAATTTGGTAATCCTTTAACAGCATCATGCTTCACAAGCTCATGGAGCTTACGAAAACTCATGTGTCCAAGTTTCTGATGCCAAAGATCTGTAACATCAAGACTAGCTTTTTGGCATGATTGGCTATTATTGAACATGTAACAATTATCAGATGACCTTGTACCTGTCAGAAGACATTTGTTAGTTTGATTAAAAACTTCACAAGAATTTTTGTCAAACCTTACCTAAAGGTCATCATCACACAATTGACTTATACTGATCAAGTTTGTTTTAAGTCCTTCCACATGGTAAACATTCGTGAGATTTGGAAGGCCTTCAACATTCAATGTTCCTTTGCCAATTATTTTCCCTTTGGCACCACCACCATAGGTCACAGACCCACCATTGATGCTCACATAATCTCTCAAATTTTCAACTGAACCTGTCATATGTCTAGAGCACCCATTGTCAAAGTACCAAGATCCAGCAATATGAGATTTTAATGAAGTGAAAGTAACATTGCACACCTCATCATCTGACATTGTAGCACCAGGACATATATCAAACGGCTCACAATATTTGGCTTTACACTTGTCATTACAAGTTTTGGGAACCCACATTTGTTTAACAATTTTAGGTTGGTAATTTTGAAAAAAAAAATTCTGATGAGCCTTCGGATGAGACCTCCAATGTGACTGCCAATGTTGCTGCATTGGTTGTCGCAATGGCTGTTTCATGCGATTCTGCATCTGAGTTTTTCCCAAATAGGCATGTTTAACATCATCCTCATACATAGCCTTTTTCATAAAACAAAAAGGTTGTATATGACCAGGCTTGTGGCAGAAATGACAAACAAAATTTTTCTTTCTTGTCCTTGGTTTTTCGAAAAAGACAGTTTTCTGAAAACCTTGAGTATTCTGTTTAGTTCCAGACGTATCTTCTCCTTCTCTTACAAACACCTTAGGAACAAAACCAATACCAGCCTTGGATGTGCTGCCTGAATTCAGCATTTCATCCACTTTTTGTTGGTTTGAATTCCATTTGGTAATGGTTTCTTTTGCTTGAGCAAGTTGCTCCTTCAACCCTTCAATCTCAACATCCTTTCTACTTAGCAAACTTTCCAGCCTTACTATGCACTCTTTTTGATCCTCATTTGCCTTTTTCAACAACTCATTTGCCTTACCAAGTAGTGTAACTTGGTGAGCTCGTTTCTCCCAATCCTTGTACAACTCCTTGTACCCTTCCAGCAAGTCTGACTCTGTTTCTCCACCATCTTCTGGAATTGTGGAATTAAAACAGAAGAGTTCGTCCCTGTTTCTGCTCACTATATCTGCCGATGTGACTCCGGATGTAGCTGCATTGGGTGTCACATTGGCTGAAAAATCTGCACTTTCAGATTCAGAGTCATAAACAGCAGTAAGAGTGATAAGATCACCTGGATCTTCTCCATCACTATCACTCAAGGTCGCTGAAAAATTCAAACCCTTTTTTCCTTAAAGTGTTTGCGCATTGGTTAGCATAGTGACCATAACCTTGACATTCTCTACATTGTACAGAATCAATGTTCTTACCATTGTAGGATGATTTTGATGCAAAGGGGTTTGTGAAGGGTTTTTCTGGAGTTTGGAAAGAATTTTCTTTGGGAACAAATTTTCCTGAATCAGGTTTAAAATTTGGTAGTCAATAGAACAATAGATTCTTCTCCAAAATCAGACTCATCAATATCCTTTTGAATTTCAAGCAAATCACATGAGATATCAATAGGAGCAGGCATGACAATATTTTTTACAATGGGTGTAGAAGATGATGAAGCCCCTTTGCCTTTTTGTTTTATTTGATCATTTAGGTTCAATTCAAAGTTTTGAAGAATACCAGCCAGTCTTTCAAAACTCATCTTGTCAATATCATGTGCTTCTTCAATTGCACATATCTTGACATTGAACCTTTCAGGCAAAGTTCTCATCATCTTGCTAACAAGACGCTCATTAGTAATAGGATCTCCTAAAGCAAGTGCAGAATTAGATAAGTCAAGAAGTCTACCATAATATGTCATGATATCCTTAGACTCATGCATTCTAGTATTCTCAAATTGAGTGGTGAGCATTCTTAACTTAGAAGAACGAACACTGGCAGGTCCTTCACACAAGGTCTGAAGGGCCTCCCAAACATCTTTAGTAGATTCATAATTTGCTATCACCCTAAAAGTATTAGCATCTAAGGCTTTATAAATAACAGACAAGGCTTTTGAATTAAAGGATGCAGTGTTCCTATCTTCATTGATCCATTCAGATTCTTTGGTGACCTTGACATCACCATCTGAATCTGTTGTTTTGGGAGGACTCCATCCATTCAAAACAGCAAGCCACGCTCTCTCATCAATTGATTTGATGAAGATGCGCATCTTGACTTTCCAAATAGAGTAATTAGCATTAGTAAGAGTAGGAGGGCGAACAACGTTCTCATACTGAGAATCCATCACGGCTTTAACCAGAATCAACTCGTAGTGATATCAAGAGAAGGCTCTGATACCAATTGAAAGAACGTGATAGCACGGATTCTCAAGAGAGATCAATATGATTACCAATGTAGCTGTGATTGTAGCTACAATGGGAATCACAATGAAACAGCAAATAATAGTAGCAGCGGAAGATTGATTTTATCACAGCATAAAACAGAAAGATTGAACTCAAGTTTTTTTACCAAAAACAATCTATAAGTTTAATACTTGAAGACCAAGCCTCAAGGCCACACAAATTTCACTAATAATAATAATGTTTTACACTAAAAATCTTAGTAAAATTACTAACAAAAATTCTCACAAGACAATGAATCTTGGAGAACAAAAACCCACATAATACAATTAAATAAAACGTGGGAAGAAACAAACTCAGCCTCCTTAAACACGAAACAGGAAGCACAAAACAGATTTTCCAGAAAACGGATGTTATTGTCAATGTAGCAACATTGACAGCCTTCAGCGAATGGATGATCTTCAGTCCTGGAAAACTGGTTCTGTATCTTATGCCTTCTGCTCTCAGATGTATTGCCTTGATTCTTTATCTCAAGCTCTGTACAAAGACCCGTTTCCTTGCCCAGAATATATAGACATCAAACCCTACAACACACGGCAAAAGAGACAATATTCTACAAGGAAAATGATTAGCTATTCAATGGTAAAATCAACAACTTTCCAAACTTGTAAGATTTTCTTACCAATCATGATGAAAGTCAAGAGACTTGGTTTGACTAGGATTTTTGTCAAGATTTAGTTACCAAAAATAATGTAGCCGAAATCAACAAAAAGATTTTGCTACCAAGAATAACTAAACTAAATCTAAAACAATATACTAAGTCATAAATTAACACAAACATATCTAAAATCATATACTAAGTCCTAAATTAACACAAACATATCTAAAATCATATTTTGACCAAGAAAGGTGAAAACAAGAAAAAATAGGACTTACCTATTTTACCCTTACATCTCTCTCTCTCTGCATCTCTGTTACGAGTCATGCACTTCGGGAATACACTGTGTGTGTGTGTGTGTGAGAGAGAGCTTTGAGGTTACTGTGATAGAGAGTTCTGTGAGGGGGGTTTTTCAGGTTGTGGGATTTCTTGTTGGAAGGTTGGGTTGTATACACAGTTGGGTGAAATCCTTGGAAACATTGTCCCTTCGATAGTAAACTCGTGGGTTGGACTGTTATACTTTGTGTATAGGTAGTGGGGATCTGAGTCTAGGCATTATAAGCTCTAGACAGATTCTAGTTAGGCTCTGTTGAGCCGAGGATACTCAAAGAACTAATTTATTGTTTATATTGCTTTGTTATACATTGCTTGTTGTAAGTGATTCATTGTCAATATAGTTTGATATATTAATGCGTCTTTAGCTTTGATATATTATAAGTTTACTGTCAAAGTCAAAAATGAATATTTATTTCAAAGTCATATTATAATTTGATATAACTTGGGTATTCTTTTGATTTGGTACGTCTCTTTAATTTTAGGTTACAATCATTTTCATTCTAGCGTGGACCCCATATATTGTTTAGGGCTCGATGACTACGGTCACTACACCACTAGATCAAAATGAATGATCAAGAGCATGACACCTCATGCTTAATGATGACTCACCCTTGGTTAGTCTTTTCCTGGAAATTTAACAGAACTTTTACCGAGTAAGTGGGTGGGGGAGTTTCAAGAGAAAACCAAGTTTCTCTCCTTTCTTCCTCCTTTAGCCGTGCCCTACCGTACCACAGAGAGAGAGAGAGAGAGAGAGAGAGAGAGATTTCATATCAAGGGTGAATTGTGCTTTGGACCTTTTTTGAGCAGAGACTATCAATATTGTTTTCTACAAGTTGCGGTTCGAGCCGTGGACTCCTATTGAGGTAGAAAATAATTCCCTAAAAATTCTTCCAATTGGTAAGTTACTAATTACTATATCCCTTTTATCGATAGGATTGTACACGTTAAAATTGTAACTTTCTTGATTTTATGTTTTAAAAGTATGATATTTATTACTTCCGTTTTTAAATAATTATCTTACTTTCTTTTTTATAAATTTCTAAAAAACATGTATTATTTACAAACTTTTGTTTTCAGTAAAGTATTTTTATTACTTTATTTTTATTTTTTTTACTTTAAATATAAGACATATATACGTATCTTTAAAGAAAATTAACATATCATACATTATTTATAATGGAGTTTATCGGTTTTTTTTAATCCGTGTGTCTAATCAACGGAACAATGATTTAAAAACAGATTGAGTACTTGTTTGGACATGGAATTTGTGTAGTTGCTCATATTAATTTATACCACGTTTAATCGGTGCTATAACTTGAAATAATAAACTAGGGTGATATTATAACTTAATAAGTAGCAGTTGTGACTCAAAAATTATTATTTTTGTAGTAAATGATTCAACAAAATCAAATTTAGAATAATTAAATTATAACAATACGATAACTGAACTCCACGGAGTCCAGTTGAAAGTGTAATTGAGTCTTTGAGGTTTAATTTGAGATGACAAAATTATGTTACTTTTACCAACTTTCCCTTATTTTTGCATTATACTTTAATTATGATTCACAAACACATGACTTTAAAAAAAAAACACACGTTATACTAATATTAATATTAGATTTAAGTATTTTTTTTCTTAATCTGTGTACCGCGTGCATCATTATTTCTCCTAATCTAGCCTTAAAGACACCAATGGCACAGTTATTGATCTTTGAAAGATAAAGATATCGTATTTCATTTTCAGGGTAAGTCTAATGGTGGTACTTGTCCGTAGCTATCAAAATCAAATTTTGATACCTATTGATTACTATTTATAAGTATCAAATAATCATTTTCAACTATATGTATCAAAATTTAATATAAAAAAATTGAAAAAATTATATTCAACACATCATAATATAAAAACAAAATTAAAATATTAATATACAATAATGTACCAATATATATTATGACATAAATATATGGTCAAAATAAATCGTATTAAAATTAAGTATAGTACTAGGGGAGGTATCAAATTTGATAGCTTCCCTAGTATTATACATAATTTTAATTCATTTTACTTTAATCATTTAAGATCAATACTCTTACATAAGTATTAAAATTATGTTTTGATCCCTACAATTGAACTTGCACATAGATTGTCAAACTTACTTCTAAATAGCCAAACTTCCTTCTAGATAGAGTGAGGGGGGGAACGAAAATGGAAGAAGGCTTGTTTGAAGAAGTTGAGGTACCAAATTTGCAGAAATTAAAGAATGGAATTCTTTTCCCGAAAATCTTGTTCCCGAATTCAAACATTGATAAGAATAATTGTACTCGACTCTCTCTTCTGACTCTGACTGAGGCAATAGAAGCTCACAAGCCATGGCTGGAGTCTGTCCTTCACGAAAGCGGTGCACTTCTCTTCCGTGGCTTCCCCGTGACCTCTGCTTCTGAATTCAATTCAGTCGTTGAAGCTTTCAACTACCCTGAAATGCCATATATGGGTGGCGGAGCCTTGCGTAGCAACGTCATTGGCCGGGTTTTCACCTCAAATGAAGCCCCGCCGCATCAAAGAATTCATTTTCATCACGAAATGGCCTATGTAAGTTAACTCTTCCCTACTTAATGGTTGTTTCAATCTAATTGTTCATCATGTCATCAATATATCTTTTATTAATGTATTGAGTATGTCTTTTGTGACATCGTTTTACCGATCATAATTTGTTAGACTGAGTTTGACTTTCTCATAAGTTAACCCACCAACACAAGGTGGTCAGGTCAAGAGGATTCGTCTTACATAAAATAGTTGTAAGACCGTTTTTCCTATATAAGCTTTTGCGCAATGTGTGTTTAATATAATTTGCTGGGCTGGTTAGTGGATTTTGAGTCTTGTTTCTGCCCATGCAGTAGTTATATTTGAATTTGCACTATTTAATTATTTACAAGAAATCAAGGCTGCTCCATATATTATTGTTCTTGAAGTCACTCACTACATATGCATCTTTTGTAGGCTTCTGAATCCCCCACCAAATTGTTCTTCTTTTGTGAAGTTGAACCAGGAAAAGGTGGAGAAACCGCCATAGTTCTAAGCCATTTGATACATGATAAGATGAAAGATAGGCACCCAGAATTTGTCGCACAATTGGAAAAGCATGGTTTGATTTATGCCAGGTCGATGACGGAAGATAAGGATATTTCATCCCCAGTTGGCCGTGGTTGGAATTCAACCTTCTCAACCAAAGACAAGAGTGTCGCCGAGCAAAGGTACCTTTCCACTTGTGGTTAAACATGCAGTTATTTGAGGCGAGTTAACAGTTTACTCTCTTTCTCAAAATACGAGCGTGATAGCCATAGGAATTGAACATGTATAGCTTAAAGCAAGTCTACTATTCACATGACAGGGCCGCTGAACTGGGAATGAAGATGGAATGGATGGAGAATAATTCAGTAAACCTTGTAACGGATGCAATGCCAGCTATCAAATTTGACAAAGCAAGGCAACGTAATACATGGTTCAATGGCTTGGCAATTTACTATGGAATACCTGACGATGCCAAAATTTGTGATCCTGGTAAGTTGGTCAAGTTCGGGGATAGCAAAACAGTGCCTACTAATGTTGTTTACGACTGTTTAAAGATCATGGACGAGGAATGTGTTGCTATACCTTGGCAAAAAGGTGACATTTTACTCATAGATAATACTGCGGTTCTTCACTCCCGACTCCCATTGATCACCCCACCTCGTCGTATACTAGCTTCCCTTTGCAAATGAAAATCTCTCTTCATTAAGTTTTTATGATTTAAATACCACGAATGATAATGATATTTGTATATTAATTTCTAGAGTACTTGAAGCTAGGGTGGATTTTCACTGCATATGTAAATTAATGCTGCTTTATACTGATGTATGTATGCATATGCACTTCTTTTTTCTCTTTCTTTCTAGTCCCATCTTATTATTAAGAAAACAGAAACTTTAAATAATTTTGGTGGTTAAATCCACTCAAATCGTGCTTCTTGGCTTCCACATTCAGCGATGGGGTACAGTAAATTACATGTTTTGATATTTATAAATGGATCGACGTTTGGTCTTTTGCAGCTAAAGATGTCGAAAGAAAATTATGATTTGAAGGTTCAAAACATTGAACTATTTATCTACCCAATTATCAAAAGTCATGTTCATGATTTCATGAATACCGACATAGGGTTTTTGAAGAAAAATAACCGTAAGTACGTTTTGAATGCAGTGCCAATAAGTTTATCAGATTTGGGCATATTAAGTTTATGAAATTTATAAAGTATAATTGCATTTGCAACGAGTGTGCCATGAAGGCTTGTATTTAAAATTGAATATCGATAAAATTAAAGTTAAGAATTTGTTTACGCTAAGCGTTTTTTTGAAATATGATAAGTGACCAATCAAAATTGAAAAAAATCAGGACAATGATTGTGATTTGCTTGTGTCATTTTCCATAATGTTGCTCTGAGAGTCTGAGGTAGTCTTTTCAGTTAGACTTGTACTGTTACCCTTCCAAGGCACCTTGCAACTCTAAACAGGAGGTGATTTCTTTGGGTTCTTAGTTTATGCATATGCATAATTGTGTAATTTTGTTGGTTTATGGTTTATGCAAAACCATAAACCAGAACTCGTGATCACCCATAATCCACAGTCGTCCTACAATGTCCACAGGAAGGTTGTGAACTCGTGATTGTCATCCATGGTCGATATTCGAGTATGATCAAAACAAGCAAACTCATCCATTGCAACTTGCAATACACCGATTGAAAGTAATTGTAACTTAAACAATGGTTACCAGTGTTTTATATCAAGATTCAAGAACATAAAAATATACTAGACAATAAGTGTCTACGATATATCCATCAGCATACACATATTGCAATCAGTAATAATATAAAGGTACTTGACGGCTACGCCTAATTTGTTGAGAATCCCTTATTTTAAATGTGCTACAAGGCTATACATATAATTTTTTATACAGAGAATCACTTTCATGGGTAACTTGGTGAAGATAATGAAAAGAACGGTCAGTTCATTTCATTTGCAAATGGATACTAGTACACGGCGAGGTGGGCTAATCAATGGCAATCGGGAGTGAAGAACTGTCAAGTTATCTATGAGTAAAATGTCACCTTTTTCCCAAGGTATAGCAACACTTTCCTCGTCCATGATTTTTAAACAGTCATGCACGATTGCGTCCGGTAACGATTTACCATTCCCAAACATGATTAACTTGTCGACATTAACATTTTTCACACCTTTGGAACTTTCATAAACAACCCCCAATGAATTAAACCAAGTTTTGCGTTGCTTCACCTGGTCAAACTTGATAGCTAACCTCGGTTCTGTCTTGAGGATTAGTACATTCTCCAACCATTCCATCTTCATTCCCAGTTTCGAAGCCCTGTAAGTGTCAGGTAAACTTATGTTAATATGTGCTTGTATGTCAAAGAGGCATTTAGATTTCATATGGGGAAAATATTGTTCAATGATAATCCGACATTAATAACATACTTTCAACACACTAAGCTATAATTAATCTACAAATTAGGAGTAAGATTTTTGCAACGTGTACTAATCTCACTAGTCAATTCATGATTCACATTTCTTATAAAAAGGGGAAAATTCTTGGATTAACAATTTCAAGTTTTTATCTTCAATGAGAAAGCGAATCGGTCAAAAATAATAACACCAAGTATTTGGACGAATAATGACAAGATAATAGAAAATAGAACATAATAAAGTAAAAGGGAACAAAGGATTTTACGAGGTTTAATCCACTTCAAGACAAGCAACAACTTCACTATAAACGATGAGAATTATAATAGAGAGTTTTCAATGTACTCACCCTACCTAGGCTAAGGATTACAAGGATTGACACGATCTCACAGTACCACACCTCTCACAACCCAAAATAGCCACACTATTTTGTCTAACACCGCAAAGACACCGAGACCCCACGTGCCATGTCGTTCGTCTCCAATTCATGTCTCACAAACTCGGTCGGAATACTCCCGCTCTCATATATATATATACTAGTATACGTGTCCGTGCCATAGGTACGGTGTCAGTATAAGATCAGTTCAATGAATGGTTGGGATAAACAAAACTCATAACTTGACGGGATAATTCAAACAAAACTCATAACTGACAAAGTAATTCAAACAAAACCCACAACTGAAGGTTTTATATGTAATTATAGATAAGTAATTCAAACATAACTCATAACTGAGAGGTTTATTTACAACTCACATACTTACGAATCAATCTAGACCATCAATTATGTTTAGTACAATTCGATCAGGACCACCAGTTAAACCATGAGCTCTTTTATAATATATATATATATATAGGGTTATGTTCACTTTCATTATTCCTAAGCTAATTAGGATTCCTAATCCAAGTGAATGAAGAATTCCTAATCCTATTCTAATTTGTGACATAATTATAATAACATCGTAATTGCCATCTTTGTTTTGAAAGATCAATATCCCTGTTTCTATCTATATATTACAACTTATGATAATTATAAACAATAAGATCATAACAAGTATAGTAGGAGTAGAATATAGATGGCCAAACCGCGGACCTTTGCTCGGCGACACTCTTGTCACTGGTGGAGAAGGTTGACTTCCAACCGCGGCCAATTTGATGTGAATTATCATCTTCTTCCGGCATCAATCTTGCATAGATCAATCCATGCTCTTCCAGTTCTTGGACGAATTCTGGGTATTTCTCTTTCATCCTATCATACAGGACATGGCCTTGAACTATTGCAGTTTCTCCTCCGCTTCTCGGTTCCACTTCACAAAAGAAGAATAATTTGTTGGGAAAATCGGAAGCCTGTAAATAAGATCAAGAAGCTTTTTTGAAATTCAACTATATTGTACAGTATATGTAAAAAGTTGGCTAAAACAGCATCATGAGCAAAGAAAAAGATCAAAATCCATTTACTTGTAACAAATAACTCGGGGTCTGTGTGAGAACCCGTGGAATTGGAATCGGGGCTTCAATGTCAATTCCACTGTTCCGAATATAAAAAAACGATGTTAAATTAGAATTGACTTAGAAAATTATAGATCTCAGTTCCGCAAAATGAAATCCATGAGATGGAAAGCATATTAAAAATTAAATTCCATGAACCAACCAAACAGTAAAGATTCTATTTCGATTGAAATGAAATCCAACTAATTTGAATACTAATGAATTAAATGAATTTATCTATTTTATAAATTAAAAAAAAAAAAAAGAGGATGAGAAAATTACGTAAGCCATTTCGTTATGGAAATGAATTCTCTGATCTGGTGGGGATTCATTGGCGGTGTAAACTCGGCCGACAACTTGGGAGCGAACGGCACCGCCGCCCATGTAAGGCATATCAGGGAAGTCGAAAGCTTCAACGACATCATTGAATTCGGAAGCAGTAGTTACAGGGAATCCTCGGAGTAGAAGAGCACCGGTTTTGTGGAGGAGAGATTCCAGCCATGGCTTATGAGCTTCGATGGCTTTATTCAGGTGAGAGAGTTGACAACTGTCGTTGATTTTGGGATTCGGGAATAAGACTGCAGGGAAGACAACTCCGTTGTCAGATTTCTGCAAATCAGGTAGCTCAACTTCTTCAAAGAACCTTTCCGTCGTCATGCTCTCCCCCTCTCTCTCTCTCTCTTCTCTTCTCTTCTCTTCTCTCTCTTTGGCTTTATAGAACCGGAGGAACTGGTACAAAGAGATGCTGCCACGTGTTTTGGGACAATAAGTTGAGATGGCATACCTTGCAAGCCACGACCGTTTGTAAGTTAGTCAATTAACGGCCACCAATTGGAATCTCTTAAACTACTTTCGATTCCTTTGGTTAACTACAACAAGTGAACTCTTTATTTTGGGGCATTTATAAAAATGGTCAAGTCAAAGATGACTTGGTCATTCTCACTTAAAAAAATCTTTTTATAGTTTATCGATAAATCGGTGATAAACCACGACTGGTTTATCTAAACCAAGTAAAAATACACCCCATTAACATCCGAAATCACCTGGCCGACAAGTGGTCGGCATCGATCACGTGGTCGATTAAGTGGTTTACACTGGTTTATTGATAAACCAGTGTAAACCACGTGGTCGACAGACCGACCACTTGGTCGACCAAGTCGTTTTTGGTTTATTGATAAATCAGTGATAAACCAACGTGGTCGACAACGTGGTCGATAGACCGACCACTTGGTCGATCAAGTCGATTTTGGTTGGTTTTTGGTCAAAGGCTATATATATTCATTCATCGGGTTAAATGGGCGTATTTGACCAATGTCACATTTTTTCTTTACTTTTCAACTTTCAAGTCTCTGATTTGAAAAGGTCAAATGTTTGGATCCAAATTCCATAGTAGGATTTTGTTTGGTCCCTCTGTTGAGTGTCCTTAGTAGGATGACCTTGTACTAATTCTGTCCATTTTTTTGCAAAATAAAGAAATTTGAAGTCAGACCAATAGTTCAGTCTCAACAATTTCAGAATTTTAATTAGAATCAACTCAATAGTTACGACAACTAATACTTTGATCTGGTCCAAAATCAATCCAACATATATGAGAAGTAGGAGCGGATCGATTCTACGATTTTTAACTATTTAATACAAACAAATAATAAAATCTTAAACTTTATAAAAAAAAATAAAAATATTCAATAATAGTACTTTCAACAATCATAGGTTCGTAGCCTAACAATCAGGTGGAATTTTTTTTTAACAAAAGTGAGTAAAAACTAAAAAGTATAACAAAATTATTGAAAGCTCAAAGAACTCGAACAAGGCAACGAGCTGGGGTTTTAAAAGTTTTATTTGAACTGAATACACACTCTTTCTCTTTAACAAGATTTTAAAAATCGTTAGATGACAGACTTGTGCCTAGTCTGGGCTTATAATCAAAGTAAAATTACCATTATTTGGATTTTTTTTTCTTAATGTAACATAATTAGCAAGACTGAAACATAGTTATATCTTATTTTTAAATTTCACTTCTCTTCCTTATTTTTTTTTGAGTTATTATAAAAAAAATTAATACAAAACATATTAATCAATTGGTGAAACCAATAACTTTTGTTTTTTTGTCATTTAATTATACAATTTCTTTGGAGGGAGAGTTGTGTATTACAATTTCATTAGCAAAAAAAACTACATTATTAGTGGGGTTAATATCACTTTTAGTACCCTAACTATATTTGTTTTTTAGCTTTTGGTACTCTTTGTACCGACTTCATCAAATTTTATCATAAACCTTTTCAATTTTCATCAGATTACATATCTTTTATCAAATTTCTACCAAAAGCTAACAGATGATTGTATGTAATATGATAACAATTGAAAACGTAAGATATGTAATTTGTTGACAATTAACGTCAATAATTAGTTTTTAACATAAATTTGACATAATATATATAATCTGATGGTAATTCAAAACAATTATGATAAAATTTGATGAAGTCGGTACAATACAAAAAATACCAAAGGCAAAATATAAATAAAATTAGAATACCAAAAGTGATATGAACCCTTATTAGTGTAATTAAATAATTTTGTCATTTAATTACACTTTCTTTGGTGGGAGTTTGACATTTAATTACACTTTCTTTGGTGGGACCATGGGAGAGGGGTGTATATTAGATTATAGTCCATCTATATTATAATTAAACTCAGTCTTTTTGAAAAATTAATTACTTGTCAGGATTCATTTTTACAAAACATAACTACTGATCAGGATTAAGTCTTTCTAAAAAGTTAACTATTAGCCAAAATATTGCTAGATTTCTTGAATCTCAGTAATAATATAAGAGATATCTAACTTAATTCTTATTTTTAACTTTGTATCTTTTTCCTTCTCTGTATTCTTTTTCTTATATTCTTATGATGATTATGTTGCATTTTTTTTAATACAATCAGCTTGTTTTAACGAAAAATGATGATCATGCTGCATTTTTAAAAAAAATTCAATCAGCTTGCTTCAGTTGAGCTAAGGGACAAAACTGGTTAGTCACATGATTTTTGAGTTTTAATTTGAGTTTTATGAATTGTGGGTTTTGAGATCTGAGAAACAAAAAAAAATGACATGATTTTTTGGTTTTAATTCGAGTTTTATAAATCAAGCGGTATGTTTTTTATATTTTAATTAATGCAATATAATTAATTTGTCTTAATCTTATTTGTCTCACGTGTAGGTGGAAATACTGGATAAAGTTATTGCATCTCGCTTTTCAAAACCAGTCATTGTTGTGAACCAAAAGCCTCTAGAAGAAGATTATGTTGTCGTTATTGAGAAAAAAAAACAATACATTATTGTTTTTACATGTCAAATTTCTTTTTTTTCTTTAACAATACTTCCTCCGTCCCTAAATAATTGTCCTACTTGACCCGGCGCACAGTTTAAGAAAAAATAATTGGCTTGATTATTTATATTGGTTTAATGTGTAGTTTTCTTTAATGTCCATGTATATGTGGCTCATAATTAAAGTAGAGTGAAAAAGTAAGGGTAAAGTGGTAAAAGTGATGTTCTAAAAAGGTAAGTTTCAAAGTGGACAATTATTTTGGGACGGACGAAAAATGAAAGGAGGACGATAATTTAGGGACGGAGGGAGTATTTGATTATTGGTTTTGCTAATCTTACTAAAGACACGAGTATGGATACTGCCTTTTTTCTTTATAAGATCCCCCTCGCTCGATTCGCAAAAATATCATTATGGATGCCCAAGGGTTATCTCAGATTCAAATTTCTTATTTTTTATTTATTGTTAGTATTTCCTTTTCCGTCCTCCCTCTTATAAAGACGAAGCTGGTTGTCCAGGGCAAGGTTGGTTGTCTCCTTCAAGTTTGTTATTTTATTTCTATTAATAAAATCTAGCAGGGTACCGTCCCTGTTTCCCAAAAAAATAATTACAAAACTAACTTTTAATTTTTTTCCACAGTTGGATGATCATATTGTTTTAATTGATTACCGAGAGATGTTCATTTTAAATTGGTTATTTTGAATACTGACACCGTCTCATACTACGTCATCCCATACTTGCGCCGTGCCATAGGCACGGACACAAAATCTAGTTTTACCTAAATAAAGCCCCTCTCTAACAGAGTAAAGCGGAAAAGAAAAACCCTTCCCCGCCTTACTCCTCCGACCAAACCCCTTATGTCTGCCTTCGAATCCTCTGGCCTCACTTTATAATTGGTCTCTTCATCTTTATTGATTGAAATTCTGATCGGTCCTTTTTTCAAAGTTTATAATCCCTCTAGCACTTTTTTTTTCAATTGCAAAATATCATTTTTGGAAATATTGTTTCGAAAATGTCATTGTCTCCTTCAACAGCTCTGGTAAACACATTGGATTAGATAATATTTTATGTATCGCGATGAAAAAATTAATTTATCGCAGTATATAGAGAATGTGATAGCTCGATTACCCACGTAAACAGGCCAGTTCCCAGACTGTCGAATTTTGGACAAGTCGGTCGCGTCATCATGGTACAAGGCGGTCGCGTTGTGAGGATGAATTACGGACCAAACTACTCCCAAATAAGCGGCCACATTATGTTGTGTAAGGCGAGACCGCCTTGTACTGACCGGCAGTGTTGTCTGATTTTCTTAAATGAGCTTTTAGGATTTGGTATTATATTTCTATATATAATTGCAACCCATAACGGTTTTAATCAAGGTTCTAAAAGTCGCTAGGCATGCTCTAGACGTCAGACCAGTGCCTAGAGGCCTAGGCGGGGCCTAGCAATTAAGGTATAATTACAATATTTTTCAATTTTTAATGTAATTTTTTAAAAAACATCACACTCTTACTACAAATTTGAATTTTTTTAAAAAAAAATCTTCCTTTTTTCATTTCATTAAATATCATCTAATAATTTTAAAATGTTAAAATAAAGATCATATTACAATTTACAAGTTTGAAATTTTAAAAACTAATAATTCAATGTCATGCAATTCCCAAAAGAGTGCGGGTACCGAAAAGTAAAATTTGAGTTCAAGTTATAAATTGTATATTTGTATAAGAACAAGAGGACTAAACAATATAAGACAAACATGGAGGATATACTTTGAAAATGAGAGATTTAACATAGTATGAGTATGTTTGATTTAACTTATTGATATGTGATGATAACTTATTACTTCTAACTGATAACTTATTAATTATGACTTGTGACTAATGATTAATAACTGGTGATGTTTGATTTAACTTTTTAAAAGTGTTGATTAGTTTTCATAAGTTAGTGTGTGTGTTTGATTAATAAGTTAAAATAGTACTGAAATCAAATATAAAGACTACAATAGCATCATTACAAAATGTGATTTACATCATTTTTTATTTTTATTATTACTATTATTAATATTAATAATATTATTTTTTTTATTTTTATTTTTATTATTAATATTAATTTTAATCGTATTATTATCATTATTATTTATATATTTATTATTATATTATTATTATCACTTTTTTATTATTTTATTAATATTAATACAAATTTTATCACTATTATTAATTATTGATATTATTATTATTATCATTATTATTGCCTTTATTATTATTATTTTATTAACATTAATATTACTTTTATTATTATTACTTATTAATTTTAGTATTTATTTTATTATATTAATAATATTATTAATTTTATTTATATTATTTGATCACGCAAAAAGTGTGGTGATCTTGTCGTGTTGTGTCCGGGGTGCCGAAGGTGGCGTCGTGTTCGACGGTGGTAGTCGCGGTAGGATATCTGGCATGTTTTTACCTGTAAAATAAAGCACCGTGAGTGGGTGGGGGTGGCCCCCATAACCCTCAGGTGTGATAATCAGTATCTTTGTATATAATCAGAGAAGAGAGAAATTGTAATGAAATCTGTAATGAAAAGTTACCTTTCTTCATAAGAGGTTGCCTGCTATTTATAGGAATAAGGTTCTGGGCCTCATGGGCTTTAGTATGAATTGGGCTTGGGCCCTTCTTCCGGCCCAAGCTTCCAAGTAAACTTCGTAATACACTTTTACCTGTTTGGGCCTGATATTTCGGTGCACTTCATTATTATTTATTTTATTATTATTAATATTATATTTTATTATTATAATATTGATATTAATATTACTTTTATGATTATTATTACTTATTATTATTACGATTATTTTTACTAAATTATTATTAATATTACTTATTATTATTATTAGTATTAATAATAATAATATTATTATTATTATATTTATCATTATTAATACTATATTTATTATTATTATAACTACTATCATTATTCATATTATTATAATTCCTTTTATTTATTTATTTATTATTATTATTATTATTATTATTACTTTTTATTTTTATTACTACTATTATTAAGAAGAGTAATATTGGAATATATAAAATTTTAATAAAGAAGAGGACTCACATGTTTTTGAAAAGTAGAATCAAGCACTAGGCTTAGTGCTTACAACTTATGGCCTTACATGTGTTTTAAATGACAACTTATGACTTATTTTACCATAAGTGAAATCAAACACTTCAAAAACAACTTATGATAAGTCATAAGTCATAAGCACTTCCAGATAAGTCAAATCAAACATGCTCGTTATCTCTTTCTAAGTCTAGGGTTAAAACACTTGGATTCAAAGTATTCACCCGACCCTCACTGTCTAGAGGTCTTGTTTTTAATACTTTTGGCTATGCAACATTACCACGAAGCAGTTGCCTTCGTCGACCATCTCTCTCTCGGTTAGATCTATCCCACTGCGCTGCCGTCCTCCATAGCAACAACGCTATTGGCGTCGCCTTCGCCTTCACCTTCACCATCGCCACCATAAGTCCACCCTTTCTTCTTATGTTTCCTTCCACATCGCTCCGTATCTTGCCTTCTTTCTGAGGTGCTGTGCTACCGCCCCTTTCTTGCATCGTGGAGTAATCCAGTGTGGGGAGAGCGGATATATCGAAAAGTTTCCATTTTCCAGACGAGGTCTAGGCGGTGGAGGACAATTAGGTAGCTCCTACCATGACTAGGCTCTGATTTTTTCCCCCAGAGATTTTTGGGGCGATTTGAAGCAAATCCTGGCGTTGGAGGAGCTCCTAGTGTCTAGGTGGCTACCTAGACCGATTTTTAAAAAACTCTCTTTAATAAAATTTTGATAGTCTGTTAGCCTCAATCTCTCACCTTTGTGATTCATCTTGTTATACACTGTTAATTTATTTGCAAAGTCTTCTGCCATGCACAATAAAGATGCAATTTGGATTACATAATTAAAATTTATGTATCGCGTGCAAAATTTGATTCATTGAGGTGCCAAATTAGATTTTGTAATTAAAATTTATTTCATTTAAATTGATTCGTACAAAAATTGATGCATTGTGATGCATTTTCGTAGCGTGTCTTAGATTCATTAAATTGATTAATCGCGGTATAAAAATCGATGCACTACGATGCATTTTTGTTGCGTGCCTCATGTTCATTAAAGGTATTGTAGTCTTTTTGCTCCTAAAATTGTTATTTTTTGATTGAAAAAACAAATACATTGGACTGGGACGATTGAAAACTTTGAAAAGTGGACTATCCCGCAATTTCTCCATATTTATTCCCCCATTAGCCCTAATTTCTTCAAGGTTCGATTGTCTGTTTTATGTTTACAGTCCAAGTGCTTTAGGCGTGTTAGTCGGTGTCAGAGCGACTAGTCAGTGATTTTCTTCTCCGACGACTTTTTCTTCGATTTGATATTAATCGCGACATGAGGTCGACGCGTAGCACCTAGGCTGAGTTTTAGAACACTGCTCTTTAATGACAAAAATATCACTCCCTCCGTTCCAAATTTTTTGTCTTGTTTTCATTTTCGTCCTTCCCAAAATAATTGTCTTGTTTGAAACTTTCCTTTTTAGAACAACACTTTTACCACTTTACGCTTACTTTTTCATCTTCCTTTAATTATGGGTTATATACACATGAGTTTTAAAGTAAACTATACATCAAACTAATATTAATAATCTAGTTAAATGTGTTTTTTTTAAATCGTGCACCAAGTCAACCAGACGATAATTTTGAGACGGATAGAGTAACATTTTATACTTAAGGAGTTAACGTTATGATTATAAATATATATAATTAAATCTATTAGGGTTGTTCGATCCGATTCTACGTTTTTTGGTTTGAATACCAGGGACTGATCCAAAAGTCCAGTTTTATAAAATTTTAGATCTAGAACCAAACCAAAGTATTGGTCCTATTTAGTTTCTACCGGTCTTCACACCCCTAGTCGTTAGTATTTTAGTCGTTATCCCACCATGTACTACTCACGTGCGTTTTTTAGAGGGCAAAAAAGTCAATTCCTATCTATACAATTGTTTCTATTATGTTTGTGTAAAATCATCAAAGTAAAGGGGCTATGTGAAAAATTGATTACTAAACGATTGTTGATTGGAAACCTCTTTGTCGTCCTCTTCTTATGTGGCAACGACAACGACTGATGAATCTGTTACAAGCTTCTCTTAAAAGTAGCGATATATAGCACCCCCCCTCCATACCTATAAGTTAACCCCCCTCCCCCCCCCAAAAAAAAAAACTCAAACTTCCTACTTTACCTTTCCCTTCCTCATCCAAACTCACCCTCTTCTCCCTCCGCCAATCTACTACTTCTTCCCTCCCATTCCATCACCACCTCCTCCCCCTCCCCCATCACTACATCATCACCCCCTCTTTCCCATTTCGTCCCTCCCAAACTTACCCCTTCTCATCCATCCCAGCCCAACCATTGAGCCTCAATCGTCGGCCACAGTCTCGCTCCGCCTCCCTCTTTCATTATTTATTTTTAAATTTGTCGACCGAATAACCTTCGCCCATGGCCGAACAGAACAAGGTTGTTCGATCGACCATGGCCGAACAACCCTTGAATTGAATTATTTTTTTAAAAGAGGAATAGATGGGGAAGAAGGGACGTGCTTGGAAGTGTGAGCTATGTACTTGGTTAGTGGTGCTGGAAAAAAAAAGGAAAAATAAGAGTTTTGTTTGGATGGAAGAGATGGAAAAGGAAGAAGGAAAGACAATGGGAGGGAGAGATAGAGGACGGTGGGAGGGATGTAGAAGGAAAAAATGAGAGTGAGAGTGAAAAGAACACAGTGGGAGGGAGGAGGCGGTGGATGGTGGGGGAAGGGAAAATTTAATAGATGGGGGTGGGGGAAGGGAGGAGGCGGTGAGGGGGGTGGGAAGGGAGGAAGCTGTGAAAGGGGATAGTTTGGATGAAGAAGAGAACGGTAAATTAGGAAGTTTAAGTTTTAAGGGGGGGTCAACTTATAGGGAAGGGATGATTATATAGTGACATTCTTATTTTTATCATGAATGATGCAATCTCTAGAATAAGTACTCACCTGATTCAACAACAAAAAAAGCATAATAAAAAATAATCATATCCAACACGGAAACACCCGACATCTCGATTGCGAGTAGTTAAGTATCAGTGTGCCTCTGGTAGGGCTTGAACACTCGACCTCTCCGTTAAGATAAGTGAGTAGCTAAATGGGGCTTTTGAATAAAGGCTTGAACAATAATGATGCCTCTGGAGAGGGAGAATTACCCAGAGAATGAGGAACTGGTCCAACTACAATATCCACAAAGAACAAACCACCGGACCAAACAAAGTCATTGCCGAAGGATACAGGGAAAGAAACAACCAGTGTAGTAACCCCAATATCAAGATAATTAACATTATTTTGGGGCTTTGATGTTATAATGGAATAATAAATAAAACCTAGAATTAGATAGATAGAGAGAGAGAGAGAGATTTATGTATTTTCACCCAAAAAAAAATTAGTGTAAATTGTTCTTCAATCTGGGTTTAGAAAGAGAGACATACGAATTACGGATTGAATCTAGTGTAATAAATAAATAAAAATAAGGTTGGTGATTGAGATATCCATTAGAAGGATTTGTTGTTTTCAACTAGTGAGGCTATTGTTCAGGTAGGGGTTTGAAGATTTACAAAAATGTGAGTTGGGTTATGTGTTTTAGAGAGAGAATGTGGGGGAGTAAAGAGAAGATCAACAAATTAGTAGAGAGATGAAAGAGGGACTTTAAGGTTAATGGAAAGTGGGGAAGTATATTGGGTTTGAAGATCTAGCTTTTCTCGTCGGGAAAAATGGTGAGAATGGATGTAGCTTAGTTGTCGGAACGGAGGTGATGACCGATGATTATTCATGATTAATACTCCCTCCGTTTCGGGCAAAAAATCCTTGTTTGAAAGTTAATTTTTTTAAAAAAAATGATATTTTTAGCAGTCTATTAATAATCAAATGACACTTTATACCTTAATTTTTGAAAGTAGACTCGTTAAATGAATCATCTCAAAATTGAATAGTGGACTCTTTGCCCGAAACGGATGGAGTAATAGCAAGGAAATTTTCACTTAACCCCTACTAAGTAGGATAATTTATACATGGGTACTTTGATCTTTAATGTGCGACAACTGAATAAAGAGGAGTTGCCTTTTTTATCCTCTCAAAAATGCATGTGAGAAGCACGATGGGTTAACGATTAAAATAGGCAAAACACACCTTTGGGCCACTGTACTTATCAAAACATTGCAATTAGGCCACTAAGACGTCAAAATTTTTGGGATGGCCACTGTACCAGACTTATCTTGCACGTTAACCCCTTTTTTGGATGGACGTTAAGTTTTGTTAAATATCTATTTTGCCCTCATCTTTATCATCATCACTATTTCCCACTATAGTCCTCTACGTTTGGCAGCAGCCTCGTCCTTGACCAAAGGCCATCAGATCTCGTCGGTGACCCTAGCCAAATCGCACAACAAGCATATAAAAGGACACCCACCTGAGCATCCCCAAGCTGTGTGCGAAGTGTAACACCTTCTGTCCAGATCTGAAAAAGATGCATAATGGAAGGGATGAGCCAATTTAAGCCATAGCACGTTCGCAAGTCCAGTAACGTTCCGGCCATGATTCGGTCGTCGACCTGGCTGGTTTTTCCTCATCGGAGTCTACTTCCACCCTTGCGATGACTCCGATGAGTACCCGCTATCGTAGCATTCCTCGTCTTCGGGAAATCTCTCCGGAGACATCTCTCGATCTCTATACCCAGGCTGTATCAGTAATCCTCCTGAAGCAATTGGTGGCTCATCAATAGAAAATAGACGCGATTGCTTTCTCCGACGACGGGGTAAAATGCCGGAGAACCAAGAAGACGACGACGACGACGCCGGAGGGGTGACCCCCGTGGATTACCAAGAATTAGAAACCAAAACCCTGGGATCATAATTCGAATTTGAGTTGGAATCCCGCTGGTGCGATCTAGATCTGAATATGTTGGTGAGGAGGGAGAATCGATGGTGCTTCTTCTTGTAGGAGGCAGAGTCGACGGTAGCGGCCAAGGGGCCAATCGATGTTGTCGGATTTCCGGCGACTGATGTAAGGAGAGACGAAACGGGGAAAGACAAGAGGGGGCCGGGGGATTATTGGGGTCTGATTTCCGGGAGTGGTCGTCAATGGAATTGGATTGAGTCCGGGATTGAGATTGGGGCCAATATTCTGATGATGAAGACGAGGGTAATATAGACATTTAATCTAACTTAACGTCCAAACTTAACGTCCATCCAAAAAAGGGGTTAACGTGCAAGATAAGTCTGGTACAGTGGCCATCCCGAAAATTTTGACGTCTCAGTGGCCTAATTGCAATGTTTTGATAAGTACAGTGGCCCAAAGGTGTGTTTTGCCATTAAAATATTATCGGCACCTAATGGGGGGACCACTAACGTAGAACAAAATCCTACTTTGGACTAAACTTTTTACTTTTTTCAAATCAAGGATCTATGCTACAAAGTTGAAAAGTACAAGGACCACCCGTGTAATTAACCCTTTTCCTTTTCTCTATTTGGAAACCCCAATTCCAAAGCTTGGAATTGGGCTCGATAATTATCTTTTTTGGAAAACAAAACAAGTTTTAGAATTGGAATTAGTATTTCAAATCCTTAAATTCAATTTCATACTAATTGTAAAGAATTTCAAAATCAAATTAACGCAACATTGTTGTAAAATAATTGTTGTCGAACCACAATATAGAGAAGAATAAACACAAAAAGAATACAATAAATTATAGAGAGAATTAGGTATCTCTTTCATTCATACAACTCTTTAATATATAGAGTTATATAGGAGTATCAAAAGGAATTTTGCAAATGATAAGCCTATCAATCTATTGAAAAGTCATTTCTAAGTTCAAGAAGCTACCAAGTTTAAGAAGATATTAAGTAATGTCCACACTTTAATAATTACAACAAACACGACCCTTCCCGCCCCAATTCATTTATTTTATCTCACCCCGATTTTCGCCCACGCCCATCCAACTTCTACCCACTTACCACCACCTTTAGACGATGGTCGTATGTAACCTTGTAATATCCATTCAATTAAGCCACTGTCAAAGATCAATTCATCGGAAATAGGGGTGGCAAAATGGGTGTTATGGATAATTATGGGTTAGTTTATTATCCATAGATAACCATGGATAATAGGCTAACCCATGATTACCCATAACACCCATTTTGCCACCCCTAATCGGAAAGCATCTATTTTTCTCTACTCCTTGATCATTTTTTTCCGCTGCAAACATCTTCTCTTTCCCTCCCGCTTCCTTACTTCCCAGCGAACGTCTAACGCTAACATTGACTTGAAGAAACATCAGGGATGTTCCAATCAAAACCCTTGTAATTTTGTATTATTGATGTGAGATCTGAGTCTCTATTTCAGTGACAATAGGCTCCTCCGGCTGCTTTTTTACCACCAAAACTTCCATTGCCAACATTGCATGTAGATGTGCGCATCTCGTTCCCGATTCACGGTTCGAACCGTGAACTGAACCATCTCAAATCGTCCCATGAACCGAAACCGCAAAAATTTGAACTTTGCATGAACTGAAATCGGCGTGTTGGTCCACAACAATGCTCAAATAGGCTAAAGGGGGGGTGAATAGCCTATAATGCCAATTTAAAAACTTTTCTTTTGGATATACATAAAGCGTAGTTTAGTTGGCAAATATAATTTATCAAGTTGAGTATGTCTGCCGGTAGAGGCTATCGGTAGACTTACTCAAAGCAGAAGTAATAACTCTGTCGATAAACTGTTTAATCAAATCAAAAGCCTGATAAAAGATTTGTGCAGCGGAAGATAAAGAGGCTATGATTTGGAAAAGTCTTAAGTGGTTGTACACGAATATATGTTCAGAACAACAACACACTTATTGCTTCTTTCAAATGCAGGTTAGGAGATCAAGTAGAGAATGGTTTTTCTAAAGATAAATCATTTATAAAAACCTCATAGATATTTAATGACTGAGAGATAAAGCATTAGTAAGAATATATGAATTTATTCAAAGATAAATTACATATTACATCAGTCTAAATAATCTATGTACAATTTTCTGACTTTGTCTTCCTAAGTCTCAATCCTTACTTAATTATCCATTCAAGGATCATTAACTTGCAAAGGACAATAGGAGACAAAACCAAGAAACTGTTATGAGAAGATGATTTTCAAGGTCGTTCAGATATAAAAATATATCTAAACGATTTGAGTGCAAAGCACTCATCCTCCCATGATGATTGATATTTGCACAATCAACAGCATTTGTATTGGGATACAAATCTGAAGATATGAATGCAATATCTACAGACATCTCTTCATTTTCTTCAGACATTGTCTAACATCAATCTTCAGATCTTGATCTCTGCCTATTGACGTTTCTGATCACTCTCATCTCTTTTCCAAGCTTTTCTTCTTAGCAATCCACTGAAGGTGTCTTGCTAAGAGATGGATGAGTTCACTGCAATCTGTTGTAGAAATCAGAGATACGTTGGTGAAGACGATCTCTTTGAAGATTTCTTTTCTATGAAGCTCTTGAGTAGATTGAGTTACTCGTTGCTCACAGCGTATCGTTTGATAATCTTAGATGTAGCTTACACTGTCACTGCGTCTTACTTCCTTTGACGCACACACTTATTTTTTAAGCAAGAGAGATGGTTTATATAGGCGAGAATCAATATGATGGTTGAGTGATGAGGACTAGAAGATTTCTATCCATTGGAGATGTAGTGGTTGAAGACTATCGGATATAGATCTTTGTCCACAAGATCTTTGACTTGTTTGGAGCGGAGATTTAGTCTTGTAGATCTTGGAACTCGTTGTCTGTCAGACTAGGTTGAAAAATCTCTGAAGAGTAGGTATGATGTCTGTTGCACTGTCAGGTGGTCTGTTCAATAAAATAATTGCTTTTTTGACTTTAACAGACTACTTGAGTGAGAGAAAGTCTTGCAGCTTTGAGTATGTCAGGTTGTGAGGTTCCCGGGTCGCGACCCCGCGCGCCCTTGGATAGGGGTGCGCGTACGTGCGGATGCGGGACACCACTGCTCTCATTCCACCCTCCCTTGTTTAGGGGAAGATGAAATCAAAAGTGCGAGAGGAGTGCTGTCTATGTTAGCATGTTGGAATGTGTCTTGGTTGCCTTTAGTGGATTTTGTATCCAATATGGGAACTTATGGTTTCCCGCATCAAGTTATCCATTTTTTAGGGGATACCAGGATATGGGAATGCATTACCCTTTCATTCTTATTTTCCCTTTTTTAGGGGAAAACGAAAAAGTGCAAAAAAGGATATTGCGACGCCCCCACTATGGATTTTATTAAAAATAGCCTTATGGCCCGTTTCAAATTACCATGGGAGCTTTGGGTTTCCCGCATCAAGTTATCCTTTTTTTTAGGGGATACCAGGATATGAGAATACATCACCCTTCCATTCTCATTCTCCTTTTTTAGGGGAGAGCGAAAAAGTGCAAAGAATGAGTGTTTCGAGGCCCCACTGGATCTGAAAGTTTTAGAGTCACCATCTTTATTTTAAGGCAAAAATAAATAAAAACCAGAAAAAGAAAAATAAACCAGAGAAAAAGAAAACGGGTTCGGAGGCTAAGTTACGAGTTGGGAAGGTGCTAGGCACCCAACTCGCCCTTTCAGTCTCAAAAATAGTTTTTGGCTGAAGTATGCTTTTTGTTATATTCATTTAGCAAATAAATAAAACATTAAATGATAGGAAAATAAAACAAATACATCTGTGGCTACATTATTTACGGACTTGCAGCCATTTCCTTAGAATAATTACAAATGTATTTAGAAATATTTGGTCATTATAACGGCTCTTTTACATATTATTTCCTAATCTAATCCGGGCAGCACAACGGCTTATAATGACTACATTGTGTCGGATTTTAAATACAACTTTAAATAATAAATGAACTGAAAAGTAAATAAATAAATAAAACGCCTTAAAGGCCGTTACCTTTTAGAAGCGGGTGTGCTTTCCGTGAGGAGAGGAGTCTTTTTTGTTGTCTGTTGTGTGGTTGTTGTTTTGATTTGGGCAAAATGACTGCTTATTTTTGTTGATTTTGTCGTCTGAAATCGGGCAGCGTAACAGCAGGGTGTGTGTTTGTGTGTATTTTTGTGTGTGTGTTTATGTATGTGTGTTGTGTGTGTGTGCGTGTGTGTGTGTGTGTGCGGGTAGGGAGAGAGTATATGTGTGGGTGTGGGTGTGTGAGTGGGGGATTATTTATTTATGAGAGAGAGTGGGCCGGATGGAGAGTGAGAGAAAATGAGGGGATCGGGTTTGAGAGAGAGAGAGAGAGAGAGGGATGGCTGGAGAGTGGGACGGCTGGTAGGGAGTATATATGTGAGGGAGAGTTTGTGAGATTGGGTTTTTGTGAGAGAGCTGGTGAGAGTAATTGTGTGTCGGGCTTGTGTTTGTTTGTGGGAAAAAAATGAGAGAGTTCCGGAATTTGAGAGAGTGAGGGAGTATATATAGGTGGGATGAATTATGGGCTAAGTAAAGGGGCAAGGGTAACCGGCTGCTCCATTTGTTTTCTTTTTTCTTTTTTTTTCTTTTGCTTTTCTCTTTCTTTTTCGTTTCTTTGTTTTCTTTTATTTTCTTTTTTGTTTTCTTTTGTTTTTTTGTTTTATTTATCTTTTCGATTTTCTTTTTTTTTGTTTCTTTTCTTTTTGATTTTTGTTTTATTTATCTTTTCGTACCTTTGTTCCTGAAACATACAAGAGATAATTAGTAGTCTATTTTGCAATATTTAATTGACAATATAAAATAGAGGTACAATTTGGGGTGTCTACACAGGTTTTATGAGACACAAACATATTTATCTTGATTTGAGCAGCTTCTCTGACTTTTCCCTGTAGCACATGCAGATTTTGAAATCTGCCGGTGGAATGTTTCGAGCCAGTGGAAACAAGTCTTCCGATTCAGGAGAACTGATGTCTACCGGTGAGAGCATTATAACTTGTAGCATGTCTGCCGGTGATGACTTTTAAGAGTCTTCTGATATGTTATCATGAAGGTTGACATACCGCAGTCTTCCTGCAGTCTTCGTCTTGAGTGCATTGAAGTCTTTGGTATGTTTTGATCATCATATAGGAAGGTAGGACTAGATCAGGTCACACCTAATCTAAGACCTATGTGAAATCATACAAGTTGTCACACTAACCGGTACGCAGACCTTTTAGCCACTTGTGATGATTCACTTGTAATGGGGACAAGCAAATCAACATATATAGAATAGAATATGCAAAGTGATAATTAAATTATCAAGAAGCATATTCCAATAATCAACACGGCGGTTCACCGGTTCGGTTTTGGTTCCTTCAAAACCTTAAATTTGAACCTTGAACCGTGAACCAGCGTTTCCAACCGTCCAAATTACAAAAAAAATGGTAACTAGATCGGACAGTCCATATTTGCTCATAATGAACGGCCCAGATTGGAAGAAAATTACAGAACGGTCTGGAGTAGTTTTTGATGAAAAACAATTTTTTTTACCAACCTATAAATACTAGGGGTGAGCTTGGTCCGGTTCGATTCAATTTTCTTGGAAAAAAAGAGAAAATCGGAACTAGACCAATTGTCTGGTTCTCAAAAAATTTAGAACCGGAACCAACCAAATATGTATGAGAACCAATACATTGGTTTGGTCCATAACCAACCAAAGATGTACGAAAACCATGATCAGACCAATACTATGGTGTTAGGGAAAAGGTCTACAGAAAAATAAAAATAAAAATAAGAAAATAGTTATTTTATACTCCTATACTTACCATTAAAAAAATTACATTTTATACTACAAAAAAATGTGTTCTTCGCAATCCGGCATGAACAAGGGAAAAGGCAAAGCTACCCAAGCCCCCAAGTCGAAGAGAGTGATTCCCCAAAATCATTCTATACTCCTACCCAATGATAGTATTTGACAAAATTTACTTTCGAGGAGGATGAGGGCTTTGATAAGGATATATCGACCGGGAGCGATTGAACAACGCCGCTCGGTGAGATAAGTTAATTGTAATTTTTAGATTATAATTCTTTATTTATAGATTGTAAATTAGAATTTTTTTATTAGATTTTTTTATTTATTGAAAAAATTGTAATTTAGAGGTAAGGCGCCTTTAAATTTAGTTCATTGGTTGTCCCCCTCATTGTAATTTTTTATTATGTTAATAAAATTGGTCAGGGTACTGTCCCTGTTCTTTTTTTAAAATACTTTTGTTTATTTTACAAAGCTTAAAATATTTAAAATATTAACTTTTGGTCACTTTAAAAAATTCAAAAAATATTTTATGCAAAGTTTACAAAGGTTTAAATATGGTTTTAAGAAGAAAAAAAAGTAACCATAAAATGTTTAAAAAAACAAAAAAAAATTTTGATTTTTGAACCATGGAACCGTAAACCAGCCACACGGTTCAAAAGTGAAACCTTCAACACAAGGTTCACGGTTCAAATTCGGTTCCTTCTGGGTGATTTTTGGAATTGGCGGTTCGAATCGGATGGGCGCGACTAATTGCATGGCATGTACAATAAAGGCTCTGGTATAGTAAAATTGAAAATGTAGTGGGTAAATGGAGGAAGGAAAAAATTCTAGATAATTGAGAGATAGGAGCGAGAACTCGATCAAAGATGAAAAAGAAGTGCACGGTTTTCGTAACCCTTTTTTGTTCACGAATGATATTATGAGTTATAGCTTGTTAAATTTAATTTAACAAATTTTACAATTAAAAACTACAATAATTTAAACACAATTTATTAATTAGATTAATATTATTGAATTGGGTTTAAATTGAAACAAAAAATAAATTAAAAATCAAGCCACCAATCCAGTCCCAAAGTAGCCCAACACCATTTGGATGCCACCAAAGTCCAAAAGGCCCACCCCATTTGGACTGCCACCAACCCAGTCCCAAAGCAGCCCACCGTATTTGGACTGCCATCAACCCAGTCCTGAAGCAGCCCACCCCATTTGGACTGCCACCAACCCAGTCCTGAAGCAGCCCACCCCATTTGGACTGCCACCAACCCAGTCCCAAAGCAGCCCACCCCATTTGGATTCCCAACCAGTCCCTAACAGCCCCAAATTTATTATATACAAATAATTTTCCTGTTCATATATGATATTTATTAATTTTAGTCCGCATTATAAATATTTATTGGTATTGAAACCTAATTAGGAAAATTATAATTTAATCGACGCCTTGAAACTCGAATTCCTTTTCTTTTCATCTCTCTCATGCATCATAGTCTTCGATCATCACTGCTTCATCAAATATTATCATTTCTTCGGTACTTCTTGTTCCTCAATCGACAATCATTCCAATTTGATAATTTCAAAAAATGATTTGGCCGCCGTGTTCCGAGGCCAATAAGGACATTGAGAATTTCATATTACCACTCATCGTCTTTTATTCTTTTTTTGATGCCTAATTTGCTTGTTTTAATAATGGTTTTTGTCAAATCTTTGGATTAACAATTTTATGTATTGAAAATGAGACGTTGGAAAAGTTTAATTTAGATGACCATCGATGATTTTGCTTCTCAAAATGCTAGAAGATCCAAAAAATTCATTAACTATTTGATACTTAATTTTTCTTGTTCGTTTGTAAGTATTGCACTTCTTAAATACTTTGGATTTTGATGATGAAAGGTAAAAAAAATGATTCATGTATAATTTTTCATTTTTTTATTTTTGTAAGGGCCCCATATTTATTTTTTGCAAAAGGCCCCCAAAAGTTTAGAGTCGGCCCTGGCTTTAATGTTAGAGCATATATATGAATACGTGGGTGATAATTTGAGTGTTTATCTCATTAATTAGAAAAGAACATGATATAACTGTGTAGAAATCTAAATGATTTCATCGAACGATACTAACACTAAATCTTATAATTATATCACAAGATGTAACTCGTAATATCATACCTCTTTTTGTTTTGTTTTTTTTTTCTTTCTTTTTGATACATCTTTCTTTTATATATATTTGTCAAGTTTAGAATCCTAATTGAATTATAAAACTCAACTAAGCAGTTTAATATTAATTATTACCGTCACAAAGTCTAAGAGCATCATCAATTCAACCGTGGATTTGATCTTACGTGACTGTGGGTAATTAACACCCTCAATCATATATGTGGCATTTTTTCTCTCTTCATTCACGTTCAATTGAAACGAACATCTCAAATGCAAATGTTTATTTGATCTTATGTGACATGCATCTCACCCACTAAAATGAAATTTGACACCAAAATGAAAAATAAATGGAAAGGAAACAACCTATAGAACGGGTTTTTAAAAAGAAAAATGCTAACTACGATGTATCCACACTTTGCAATGGTGGCAGCGCCTACCACTAGCAGTAATAATAAATGTGATAATAAATAGTACAATGATTAAATTGATTTTTTTTTTGTAGAGTTACCATATTAAAAAAAATGGAAAAATAAGATGACCAAATTACGATTTAAGCCTAATTATAGCCTACTCTAATAACACATGTATATCCTATAATTATTAAAACTTTCAAACATGATTTTTTGAAAAAAAAAAAATTAGAAGAAATATTTTTTCTTTAAATTATACCACGCCGCTAGTATTATAGTTTGCCCTCAAAAAGTCTTGGTCAAAGTGAGAGAGAGTAATATGATTTTGGTATAAAATAAAACACCATATTGGTCGTGTAACCAAACAAGGTGAGTAGTTTAAACGACAATGTAGTCAAAACGACAAAGTAAGTTTAAGGGCAAAATAGTAACTCATGCGATTCTAGCTGGTATTTAATAGTGTCCAATTAGAAAAAGAAAAAAAAAAGAGAAGACTACAACCTATTGGTGCACTGCTAGTTCAGCACCACAGCAACAAGATGTCCTTAAGGGCCAAGTCAGTTGGCTGTGTCACAGTGACAAGGGTTGATAAGGAGCAAAACAAGAACAGAGCACCATAATCTCAAACAGATTAATGCATCTACAAATCTGACTTCAACCATTTTAAAAGAAGAGAGAGCCAAAATCACACAAGTATCCACTGGTCACACTGTCCAATCAAACAAATATATTTATCATGAAAGACAACAATTATTTAAGATCACAGCCCTTGATGCCTAACCATGAAAAAGAAAATTCACCTCGGTTTACTTGCAAATGGAAACTAGTACACGGCGTGGTGGTCTGATCAACGGTTGTCGTGAGTGAAGGACAGCCAAATTATCGACGAGTAAAAAGTCGCCTTTCTGCCAAGGTATTGAAACACACTCCTCATCAAGCATTTTGCAACAGTCAAGTATGGCATGAGCTGGCAATGGTTTACCATCCCCAAATGTGATGGGCTCTACAGGATTAATCTTATGGTGTGCATCCTCTGAGCCTCGGTAAGCAACTGCCATGCTATTGAACCAAATATTCTTTTTCCTTTCCCTATCAAACATGATGCCTGGGAGGGGACCCATTATCATTTTTACTGCATGCTCCATCCATTCCAACTTAGATCCCAGTTCAGCAGCCCTGCAAAAAATTATAGTGAGCTCTTCTGCATCATTTGAGGCAGTAACATGGCATTTAGCGGTTTTCATTCTTTTCTCACACCCAATCCAATTTCAAAACTGACACTAAGCTGATGCATGATTGACAATTCTATTGAGTTTGTGGATGGAAGCTAATTAAACTTGAAACAATGATCCAAAAAAGAAAGCTCAAAGGTTTTATGATATGATGATCTAAATGCTTTACATCATACAATATAATCATTTGCATAATATGCTCCATTCACTGGAGATTTAGAGCAGCTACTATAAACCTTTAATGTTGAGCAACTGACCTTTCCTCAGCGACACTCTTGTCATTAGTCCCGAATACTGATTGCCAACATCTGCCAACTGAGGAAGAAGGATCATCCTTTCCCCCGAGCATTACTGTATAGATCAAACCATGCTCTTCCAGTTGTTGAACAAATTCCGGGTGCTTCTCTTTCATCCTTTCATAAATGATATGGCCTAGAACTATAGAGGTTTCTCCCCCACATCCTGGTTCTACTTCACAAAAGAAAAATATTTTGGAGGGAAACACTGCAACCTGTGAGAAAGGCCAACTGAGTCCCAATTTCAGATTAAGGTTTAATTATTAGACATCTACCAAAAGTTCAACAAAATGAACTTCCAGACATAGATTGACCCATTAATTCAAGGGGCAGCTATCCCCAATTAGGTTCGGGAAATATGCACTTTTCACTAGTCCAGGTGTGTAATTTTTCTAAGAATGGCTTCTATAGTTTTAGGATACAATTTCCCTTCTTTTAAGGAGAAACTTGTGAGATACATACATCTTCTCCCATAGCTATATTCGTGGGGAGTTAATTTTATGTTTGTACTACACTCGCCCTTAAATCATCACTCCTAAGTTTATATATGTCCAGGAAGAAAGTAGCAGTAGCCATCATTAATTCTGAAGTAATAGCGCCTGATATGATCAATGACCAACGTAACAACTTTCAGCACACAAATTATGAAACTTCACCACATCACATGGATGGATTAGTAAAGTAAAATCAAACATAAAAACTTCTAATCGGAGAAAACTATTAAAGGTAGACTTGCAATTATTCAAAGATCAAGCCAGAATACCATTGAGAAATCAAAACAATCATCAGGTAATTAAAATCGAACACTAACAAAATATGATCAACTACTTGCAACACAGTTCAGAAAATAAGTCGAATTAAAAGCACACAGTCAACAGCTCAACAATTCAAAAACTACAGATTTAACCTAAGATGAGACCACGAAAAAGGAGACCTAGAGAATGGGAGAGCGAGAGCGAGAGCGAGAGAGAGAGAGAGAGATCCAAATATTAGACTTGACAAATCACCGTATCAATGAGAATTTTATAATTTGATTTATGTCATAAACTGTCATTCCCAGAATAAAGTTGTTCAAAGAATTCTAAATTTTCAACTTAAGATTTTTGATAAAATAACGAAATTGAGAAAGAGAAAGTAGTATAATTACGTTACACATTTCCTGATGGAAATGAATTTTCTGATCAGGGGGTGATTCATTTGCTGTGTAAACCCTTCCGACAACGTTGGTCCGAGAAGCGCGGCCACCGATGTACTGCATCTCAGGGAATCGGAAAGCTTCGACAACGTCGTTGAAGTCGGAAGGGGAAATTACAGGGAAGCCTCTGAAGAGAATGGCCCCATTTCTCAGGAGAAGAGATTCCAGCCATGGCTTTTGGGCCCTGATAGCCTCCGTTAAGAAAGGGAGTTTGGAATCAGAAGGGTAGTAGTCGATGCCTGTATGATTGGGTTCTTGGGTTAGGACTGCCGGGAAGAGTACTCCGTCGTTTGATTTTTGTATTTGATGAGCTACTTCACCTTCCTTAAAATAATTTCCCGGCATGGTATTGGTTGTTACTTGTTACTTATAACTTAGAAGTGAGCAGAACAAAGTTCAAAAAAATTCCGGCTGTCCAATGGGGCGTAAATCGTAAGGACTGAATTATGAGCTGCTGATAATATTTCAAAAAAAAAAAAATTTGATTTGACAAGGACTTGAGAAGATTTTTATGATCTTTTTGATTTCTATTACCAGGGTGTAACCTAAACCACTGTTATATATGTATGTATATATATATATATATATAAAGTTACATATTACTCCGTATAACTTTTTATTAATTGTAATATCAAGTAATATGTATTTTCTAAGAGTATGGTTAACGGTGGATCAAATATTGAATCAAATTAAATCTTAGCGTTTAACGGTGTATCTAAATAAAATTTAATCAAATTTTTATTTGATTTGGTTTGATTTGTATCAATATAGGATACAAATCAAAACTAAATCAAAACCAATCAAACTAATCGGCTGCTGAATAAAACGATCGTGTTTTAGGCACAAATGGTATGAAATGGTGTTGTTTCATACTGAAAAAATCAACAACAAAAAAAAGATCGTGGCTAATAGCCCATTGCACGCAGTTGGCACGCTTTCCGCGTGTCACCCCCTGGGTAGTCCTTCAAAATTTGTAATTATCCATGATCTTTGGGCATTTTCGGTAATCAAAAAGAATATTTTTTTAAAAAAAAGTTCAAATTTTTATCTATACAGGCAACATGCCAGTTCCTTTCGAAGGTTTTGGACAAGTGCATCGTAAGTTTTGGGGTTAAGCGATTGCTCAGTGAAGTATCTTTTGAGACATGCCTACTGTATTTTGCGTGGTCGCCCAGGCTTTGGACTGAGTGACCGCTCAGCCTTGTTTTTGTTGTTTTGCTGCTTAGTCCGTTTTTTATCTTTTTATGGGTTTTAGGGTTTCTATTGTACTTATATAAATAGTTATATACCTAGAACGTTTGAAGGTGAGTCTTTAATAAAATTTTGATAGTCTGTTGGCTCCAATCACTCTCTCTTCTTTATGATTGATCCTATTATACTATGTTAAATTGTTTGTTAGTCTTCCGCTGTATATACAAAGACGCAACTACAGAGAACATAATTTCTCCACAACATGGTGAAGGACGTTATTTACTTTTTTGTGCATCCAACTTCGTGTAAGGATTAAAAAAAACCCATCGATGTAAATTACTTTTATTAGCATTTGATAAAAAGGTATCAAAAAACCTTACCTTAATTTTTTTGATTGTTTGATTTGGTGCAAAACAATAATATTTGAAACATAACGTGTTGTTGTTTTATTTCAGAATCTTGAATCAATATCTATTTTATTACTTTAACTTGTTACAAGTCAATACATGAAGAGAAATAAATTTAAAAGAGATCCTTTAGACTTTAGTACATCCTCTAAAGTCATGTCGCTAGTGATCGAGCCAGTCGGATAGTAAACCCTGCCACACGCGATGTTTCAGTAAACTGTGTCCTACCATACACATGTATGGAACTAGGCCTTGAAAAGATAATCCATCTCTTTTTATTTGCAAAGGGATGCTAGTATTCGGCGAGGTGGCTTGATTATTGGCCTTCGGGAATGAAGAACTGCCAGATTATCAACTAGTAGAACATCACCTTTTTGCCATGGTATTGCAACGCACTCCTCTTCTAAGATTCTGGAACAATCGTGCACGATATCAGCTGGCAATGGACTACCATTGCCAAACTTGACTGGCTCAATATCAATGTTATTACGTCGTGCATCCTCCATATAATCATAAGCAACCAACATGCTATTGAACCAAATCTTGCGTTGCCTTGCTTCATCAAACCTAATGCCTGGGATTGGTGCCATAATCACATTTGCGGCATCTCCAATCCATTCCAGCTTCATCCCCATCTTAGCAGCCCTGTCAAATATTCAAGGAGCGCACAATTTTACATATTTATAACTTTATACGTAAGCAAAATCACACTATGCATGATTAAAAATCCTTTCGTACTTAATTTGCTTTGGCAACAAGAGAAGATATATATACTATACGTACAAGAAAACGTGCATGGAAGTAAAACAACAAACCTTTCTTCGGCTACCCTCTTGTCTTTTGTTGAGAATGTTGACTGCCAACCTCTGCCAACTGACGATGAAGGGTCATCCTTTTCTTCCATCAGTTTTGTATAGATCAACCCATGCTCTTCCAATTGTGCAACGAATTCTGGGTGCCTCTCTTTCATTCGTTCATATATGACATGGCTCAGAGCTATAGGAGTCTCACCACCACATTCTGGTGCTACTTCACAGAAGAAAAATAATTTGGAGGGGAACTCGGGAACCTGTTAAAGAGACCTTGTGAGTACCAAATTCATATGAATAATTAATTAAAACGAATGAATCTTTTATGAGTTTATTTGTTTCTCACCTAGAAGAATGCCACATTTATTTAAAATTGTTTCCTTATTATATTTGTTTTTTTAAAAAAAAAAACATTACAAATTACTTGTTTTATGATTTTTAAAATAATTTTTTTTAAAAAAGTCAAAAGATCAAATGCAAAATACTTTAAAATTTAGTGTTTGAATGACACGTAGAGTATTTTTTGAGTGGAGTTGAATACTTCCATCTCATTAATTTGAAAAAAGAATAATCAGAATTACATAAAATGATGAAGTAGTCATTTGCTATAAGTCAATGAAAATTTGAATATATATTGGTATGGTCGATTTCTTGTACGAAACATAAAGAGAAAGGTCGATATCATTTATCTTGGAGTCAAATTAAACTTGATATTTGACTATTTGAGGTTGAGAATGTGATGACATTTAATGTTGACTATTGCCAAGAAAATCTTGTTGCACCTAATAGTCCTACAAATATGATCAAACCTCCAAATTAAATATATTTTATTTTAATTTCTTAGTTTGTCAAGAATCAATTAAGGACATGGGAAGGGTTCTGGCCAAAGAAAAACTACAAACTAAATATCGCAATGTGTTTTTTTAGGAAGTAATACGTACATGAACATGAAATTCACTTAAATCTCTACCTACAACTCCAAGATATGAAATTGTATAAACAAGTTACAATTACATAATAACACATAACCTAGATTATCTAGTTAATTACCTTCAGGAACAAACTTGATCGCTCTCTCTCTCTCTCTCAACTTGTAAAACGTTAAGAGTTAGATAGGAGTACTCGTTATAAGAAATGTTTTAGATGAATGTCAGAAAGAATTGAAGGATAATCAAGATAAAATTAATCCACAACAAATAATAACTGCTGCCTACTTCTCAAATGAATGTTAATTTTTGTTAAGACAATTATTTTGAAAATATAAAGCAATTATCCATGCAGATTATATATGGTAATTATCTTGTTTGATCAAGGTTAAACACGAGATCAGGAGTAGGAAAAGAGTAATTTACGTAAGCCATTTCGTTGTGAAAAGGAATTTTCTGATCAGGCGGGGATTCATTAGCAGTGTAAACCCTGCCAATGACATGGCTCCGGGATGCACGGCCACCATCATACAACATTGCAGGGAAGCCAAAAGCTTCAACGACGTCGTTAAAGTCGGAAGGAGAGGTGACAGGAAAGCCTCTAAAGAGAACGGCACCACTTGTGTGAAGAAGAGATTCAAGCCATGGCTTTTGGGCCTTGATAGCCTCGGTAAGAGAAGAGATCAGTTGATCATTGGTATTATTATTTGGGGTTAAGATTGCGGGAAAAACAACTCCATTGTCAGAATGTTGGTGTAGAGTTAGCTCGATTTCTTTGAACAAACTGATCACTGGCTTCCCCATGTTTAATCACAATTTGTTTGATCCTAAATCCTCTAACACTATATATAGTGGCGGATGGAGATCGAAACTACTTTGACGAGGCCAAACCCACACACTGACACTGGTTAAAGTCTTAACACGAGGAATGGACTGCTAAGAATATTAACATTAAATTCCATTGACACTTTCAAATGCCAACCCATATCTAAGTCTCTAACGTACGCCACCATCATTTATTTTTCCACAAGAAAAAAAATCCCAGTACGTACCTGTCTACGTGCCTGATTTGGTTGGACGAAGATTTTAATAACCTGTGGAAACTTATATCCTTGGTGAGTCTCTTGACCTGATTTGGTCCAGTCTTGCAACAAAGTCTCGTATCTAAATTCTCATCTAGTATGCGGTAATGGTTGACATCTAAGACTTTTATGGTGAGTACCATGTACTTATTAAAGAAAAAAAAAATTATAGGTAGGAATAAAAAAGTCAAATGCTTGACTAAATAATTAATTAATTAAACTATAATTTAGATTTTGTTTACGTATGTACTTATTAGATTTTGTTCATAGGAGGACCGAAGCCCTACAATGTGAAAAGACGACCAACCAACCAAAAGCTCTACGACTAGTGCCAGACAGTACTCCGTGATTTTACAGTCAACGGAGCAAAGATGTTTAATTGTGCGATGAATAAGGAAGTAAGTATTCTGTTTTTCCGTCTAGAATCGATCAACCACCGCCTTAGACATGTCCAGTTAATTATTTTATTGCTCCTCATTTGATGTCCAATCCATTCAAAATTCATTTAATGCCCATGAGCTACCAAATAAAAACATTTCAAATAACTTGACACAAACTTCAATAATTTTACATACCCTACTATTTTCATCCGGGTAATGATAGGGTCACTCTAATAGTACTCAAATTTGAGTACCAAATGATGTGACATCCTATGTGTCATATTATTAACATAACTTTTTAACTTATAGTGGAGCCCATAAAATGCCAAATAAGATGACACATTGGAAACCACATCATTTGGTACCTAAAATTAAGTGCTATTAGAGTGGCCCTAGCATTATCCATTTTCATCCACCTCCTTAGACATGTCTAGTTATTTTATTGCTCCTCATTTGATATTTAAGTTTGGCTTGGTGCTCAAATGAGGTTAACAAAAATACGTACTTTTTTAAAAAAAAAATTGCATGCAAAAGGACCAAAAACTGGAGAAAAATAAAAAAATGGGAGGTCCTGCTGGTTTGATTTGAGGACGATTTTGATATTCAATCACCTTTTTTTTTGTTTCCAGGTGATACCTTTTTGCACTACGAAAAAACTCGGGATTAGCAAGGACAATTTACCAAGAAAATATAATTCTATGGTAATTCCCATGGAATTTTATTGCCCGAATATACCAAGGAACTTATCAAGAAAAATATTTTCTATGGTGAATGCCGAGGAATTCAGAGAGGAGTTGTGTACCTAGAGAAATTAGCAATGATTTTACCAAGGAAAATATTTTCCATGGCAATTACCGAAGAATTTAATGAGGATAATTTTTCCTATGGGAAATTGCAAGGAATTTACCAAGGAATTTATTTCCTAGGGAAAAATCCATCTTAAATTCCTAGGCAATTATGAAAATTCTTGGAAAAAGTTTGAGGGGAAAATTCCCGCCATAATCACCAAGGAAATTTCAGAGGAATAAATGCCAAGGAAATATCTCCTTGGTCAAATCCTTGGGGCTTTTGTGATCTATTACACACGCATTATAATTGTTTCTCAATAGAAAATTATTTTGTTTTTTTATAAAAATATACTTATCATTAGATATCTTTAAATAGTACTATTATATAAAATATACACTTAAATCTTAATTACGCAGTTAATATTTACATATCTAACTCCAACATAATTACAATAACGAGAATACTCATCTATGCATAATTATTTTTTAAAATGGTATCCAAAATCTAATTTTAATAATCTATGATATATGCATGCAATTCTCAAGTTCGCTTCAAAACTTTTATAATAAAAATATTAACAAAAAAATAAGCAAAGTCGGTTCGCATTTGTATATGTGTCATACCGACATACAGTGTAGCCTCTTACCGCGCATTTCCTTAAGACAAATAAATAAAATATTATTAGAATTTAAATTTACTAGAATCGTTTTAGACATAAGCAATTAATTTGTTTTGTATACGATTCTATTCATAAATTACTAGTGATTTCTTAGTATATTAATTACTCTTTTCGTTTTTAAAAGTGTCTCGTTTGACCCATTACATAAATTAAAAAAATATTATCTATATATGAATATTAAGATAATGTGTATTTTCTAAAGTTCCTCATGTGAGAGTGAATGCATCCTTGAGTTAAAGTGTGAATCAAATCAATGATAAAATAACAACATTAACTAAGCAAATTCAATTTACAGTTGTAGATTGGTTGTATGATGTGGTCTCTCACGCTAGGGGTGAGCTTGGTCCGGTTCGATCCATTTTTTTAGAAAAAATGAGAAAACCAGGACCAGACCAATAGTCCGATTTTCAAAAAATATAGAACCAGGACCAACCCAATATGTTTGAGAACCAATACATTGGTCCGGTCCAGAACCAATTGAAGACGTACGAGAACCAGGACCGAACCAATACGATGGTTATTTATTTTTTACCTGTTTAATACGAATACATAATAAAATATAAAAGATTTAAACTTCATAAATAGATTAAAAAACCTTCCATAAAATTACATTCAACAATTAAAAATATCGAAATCATAAACTCATAAACATAACAAACCGGTGAAAACAAAATAACAAAATAGTACAAACGAAATAGAGAAAAAAATAACTATATATATATATATATATATATATATATATATATATATATATCATACTATATTATATATAATAAAATAATAATAAATACACATTGGTCCGGTTCGGTCCGGTTCTGCGTTTTTGGTTTCTGGAACCGTGGACCGACCAATTCTCCGGTTCTGTGAAAATTCAGATCTAGGACCAATCCAAAGTATTGGTCCGGTCCATTTTTGACTGGTTCGGTCCGGTTCTATTGGTCTGGTCTGGTTCCGGAAAATTTCTGCACACCCCTATCTCACGCTTCTTTAATACTCCCTCCGTCCCTAAATTATCGTCCTCCTTTTATTTTTTGTCCGTCCCAAAATAATTGTCAAGTTTGAAACATACCTTTTTACATCACTTTTACCACTTTACCCTTACTTTTTCACCCTACTTTAATTATGGGCCACATACACATGGGTTTTAAAGGAAACTACACATTAAACCAATATAAATAATCAAGTCAATTGTTTTTTCTTAAACTGCGCGCCGGGTCAACTAGGACGATTGTTTAGGGACGGAGGGAGTATATCAATGAATCATTAAAAATGTTTTTCTACTATAATTTTTTTGACACAAGTAATTTGTTCAGCTTTATGGTCATCCTATGGAATTAATGAATGCATTGAATGAGACGTCTAGACATCTGGTGCTTGATATAGGTTGCACGGTTTCCGAAACGCTAAATTTTACAAACGCGGTATTGATACAAATTTGTTGTCGAAACACTCAAAAAACAATGTGTTTGATGGCCAAAATGCACGACCAGCTGAGTCCTTAGTTATATATAAGCTCTAAAATATGTGACAATATCAATATGACATGGTACGCAAAAGAACTACGACTTTTCGGCTATATTTAAATTTGAATTTAGAATATTGATGCGTTAATATTATTTTATCAAACTTTTAAAACATTTAAAAAATTCAAAACGACTGATTAAAGAAATTCATAACAAATCACTAAATATTATGTGATTTTTTTTTTTCAAAATAATATGTATACTCAAAACCATGTATATTCATAACTTATTTGAAAACTAGCTGTAATTTTTTTATTAATGACATATGTTTTTCAAAAATAATACTCTGACTCTTTTCGTTTCGAGCAAAGATCTCACTATTCTGTTTTGTGATGTTTCATTTAAAGAGTCAACTTTCAAAAATAAAAACATAAAAAAATGTCATTTCATTACTAATAAGCTACTGAAGTCTAAAAACGTCATTTTAAAAAAATTGACTTTCAAACGAGAATTATTTGTCAGGATGGAAAGAGTGATAATTAGGATAGGTACCGAATAATTACTTATTTGAATTATAAAAATATTGATTTAAATCAATTACATATATCATGCCTATATTGATAAATCCTTTACCCAAAATTAAAACTCCCTCCACTCCACCGCCTAACCAAAAATCCCCAAATATTCAAAGTAACGCCAACACCCCCTCCCTCCCCCTTAAAAAAATCCCTAAATCAATTACCCAAGATCCACAAATCTTCAAATCTCTCTCTTCAGGCCATTGCCATTTGCTACCTCCACCCAGTGCTCCACCCTTCTGCATCGCCTCCAAATATTTCCCCAAAACTTCGCTCTCCAATATTTCACTTTCCCGCGTTATTACCCTCCACACAGGTTTTCGCCAAATTCCCCAAAAATTTCCTCCATATGGGTTTTCCCCAAAATTATCTTAGACATTCACTTGATAGAGAGCGGCGACTTTGAAGAAGCAATTCTTGGTATCGTCAATCGCAGCACACCGGTGACTATCTCTCCCTCTCTCTCGTTTATTGTCACATCACTATTTTTCTCTTTTTTTATTGCTACTGCCTTTCAATTCTCAGTATCCTCATAACCCTTATTGTGCCGTTGACTCCACAGAAGCTCTTTCTAAAGGTACGCCCCTTTCAATTCTTTTTTTTAATAATGAAATTTATATATTTTTTTCAACTTCTTGATGGCTACTATTGTGTTGTCTGCTAAATTATCATAGCCTTGTCTATTATTATGAAATTTTATATAATCCTCCAAAGCTTAGATTTTGTATTATTATTTTAGTCTAGTGCATTGCAGTAGTAGCTACAACGTAATAGTCTATTGCAATTGTAAAGAATAAGTTATAGAAATGGTGAATGATGGAAAGGAGTATTATTTTGTTTTCTTTGTGTTAAACATTTAGGTTTTTCTTTAACTTTAATTTTAATGTTTACACATAGTAATTACTTGTTGGTAGGTCTGATGATTACTGGGGTAGATTGCATGCGTGATGTTAGCAATTAGATAGTGCAAAATTGGTTTGTATTATATATAATATACTCTTTTGTGGGTTGGGTTTGGTTCTCAAAAGCCAAAAAATGGTTGTGTGCATAACAGAATGATACCAAATGCCATCTTAGTTTATTATGATGATGAGGTGTTAGAGCTTAATTATCAGGTGGAGATTGATAGAGCTCAAGAGTTTATTAGTTCATAAATAATGATTATACTTTTTATTTGTTGTAATTTGCTGAACACAAGCACTTATGTAAGTTTTTGTACTCTTTAATCTGTGAAGTTTATTGGTTTCTGATTATAATGTGGAGTATATTGCTGGTGGTAAATCTAGAACTTCTATGTTTTAGATTTTCTGTGTAATATGTTCTTGCATAAAGCATGTTTAATTTATTATGTGGCGACCTCGACCCCGGACCGGATGGGACCGCGGACCGGAGCACCCAAGACAAGAGATACAAGAAAAGACGAACAAGCAAGGACTCAAAATATTTTAAAACTGACGTGACGCAACATTTCAGTCACAGCAGAACTCGACACTAAAGGTCGGTATATCAAAATCATTTCACCTGATAAAACAGTTAAGCCATTACTAGGGCAAGAATATAATTAAGAGCTAAAAGGATGCTCAGCGGAAGTCTATACGTAGTGAACAACACACGATATACAAGGCACGGCTAATACAATTGTCGGCATCAAGAGAAGTATAAGTACTACAAGAGTTGATACTACAAGTAGCTAACAGAAATACACGAGTACAAGTCTATACACATTCCCAAGCGTAGTCTAGTTGACTAGCTTTAAACCCGTCGTCCTTGCAAAATACAAAAGAATAGAAGAGAACTTCTAAAACCACCTCTTCAACCGCAAAAGTCGGATCAAAAGAGAACTAAGGTGTACGAGCACCGCGAGCCTCAACGAGAAGGTCTTGTCCTGCTAGGATCTAAAAAAAAATACAGGGGAACGGGTAAGTCATAAAGACTCGTAAGCTATCAATCATGCATGACATGGCAATATGCAACACGTTAGCCAAGACAATATTTCAAGCGTGGAGATCAAGTATTTAAGATGCACATTATTGCACATAGTTCACATAATGTGAGGATATAGAGCCGGGCCGCTGCGTAGACCTGCAAAACAGACACCTTCGGTAGCGTGCGGTAATCGATGGGTGTGATAATACATCGATCTCCGAGGATATGCTTGGGATAACAGTAGTCAACTCAATGGGCGCGTATTGGTTGGCCAGAGAGAGCTCTTCCCCACAGTGGCCGGCAGTGGAGGGTGTGTGCGGTAACAAGTATGCCAGCTGGACTTATGCAATGCCAAGTAGTATTTACTCAACAATCAATCAGTATGGAACGAGTCCGACAAAAGCGTCCTCGTTCAAGATTAGTATATAATCTCATCAATAAACAAGTGAGATTGAGCTCGACAAGAGCGAACTCAATATATCAAGTATGCATTTATTATGTCATAAAGATACAAGCATGACAGTCAATCCATTTCAAGAGTCTAGATTTAGTTTTCTAGTGGAACGTATGTAATAACGTCGCAGGGATTAATCATTGAGCCGGTATTGTTCAATAGCTCACTAATGTCGACTCCGTTGAGTCATTTCTATAATCAAACCAAATAGAGTTAAAACACTATTTGCATTCAAACTCTTTTCTAAGTTATCGCATCAATTAACCTAGGTCAGTAATCCAATTAATAACCATAGCCAAGAATAATCTCAAGTTCCCAAATCATGGAACCTTAGAATCACGTTTTCCCAAATAATGGTCGAAAGTCTATGACCCAAGAACAATAATTACTTCTAATGTAGAGTATAACACTTTTACTTCTAGGCTTAGTGTCCAAATCAAGTCATTTACATTCATGGTCTATAATTCCCAGATTTTCATACTCTCTAAAACATCTCATTATCATGGTAGAAATCAAGGAGAGCATGATTTAGACATGAGAGAAGGGAAGTAAGAGGGGGTAGCATGTTATCTCTAACATGGACCTAAGGGAAATCGATATCTTACCTCAAGCCAAGCAATAGACGAAGCAAGAAAACTAATCGGTGACAATCGTTCTCCTCGACGGCGGTCTCGGAATCGCAAGCGGGTCTTGAAATCACTTGGAGTCAAACCCTCATGCACTAATCTCACCGAGACTCTCACGCACAAGTTCTCTTCAGACCAAGGAAAACGAAGATAAGAAAATGAATCGTAAAAGTGAAGTCTCTAGCTGATGTAGTGAGATCAACTCAATTAAGTGTTAATGGAGTACACTTGTCACAACTCTTCTCTACCAAACCGCCTTTCTACCAAAAATCTTCCCTCCTATCTCTCAATACATCACTCCATTCTCCATCTCTTCTGACCTATACCAAATTCTCTTTCCTTCCATCTCTTCTGCCACCCATTCCTTTCTATTTGACTTCTCTTCTATTTCAGACCTTCTCTATCCTTCTACTTCCCCTCCTAACTTCATTCTTCTACCCGACTATCCTTTTCCCTCCTACCTCTTAGAAGCCACTTCTTCCTCTTCTACTTCTTCTTTCTCTGTCAGTAGTCTGGCCACTGACATTGAAATTGATTCCAAACCTTCTTCTCCTCCACTTGCAAACTCTGCTGATAACCACTCTGCTTCTTCATCTTCTTCTCCTCACCCTGCTCCTAACCCTTCTCAGACCCATATCTCCGTAAATCTCAACCCTTTCTCCCTTCCAAATAACTCTACTGATCCTGCCCTTCTGGATCTTCTTCGAGCAAACAACGACCAACTCGCTCAGCTCAACAGCACGGTCTCATCTATGGCCCAGCAGATCGACGTACTCAGCTATGGCCTCAATGCTACTCATGCCACCATCTTTGACATAGGCAAGATTGTTGATCAACTGGTGAACGACACTGCTCAAGCCTTCACTACTCACCGGTTCTTAGTTCAAGATCAATAGGCTGCTCTGATAGGGATGCTGCACTCTCAGCAGATCATCATTCGTTCCCTCTTCGATGAGCTCAAGACAGGAATGGCTCGAGCAATTATTCGTCAACGGGAGGTTGTTGATTTCACTGATCTTCGCCTTGTCGAGCAAGCTGATGCAAGGGCTGCTGCTACTGAACAGCGTAGGGTTGGTGCCATCAGGGAGGAGAGAGCTACTCACTTCTTGAATCAAGCCCTAATTGAAGAGTAGAACCGACTCCGAGAACGCCTGAATGACAGAATCAGAGTCTGGGTTGGAGACTACTTAGAACGAAGACGCTCTCAGCCCAATCTATTCTGAATATGTGGTATTTAGTTATGTATCTCTGTTTTTAAACTATGTTGTTTTGCCAAAACTTATGCTGTTTAAACAGCTTGTTTAATCATAGATGACTTAGTTTCTTTCAAGTTTAAATTGCTCTATCTTGATATTATCTGCTCTATTTAAACTTCGTGTTTAAATCTTTACATGTTGCATATGTGCTTATCTCATAGATTTAAACCCTGCTCTACTTATTTTTAATGCTTTACTCTTGTAAGTACTTAGTCTAGTAGCTATCTCTCTACTAAGGCTTCTGCTCTGAGAGACATGTCTGCTCTTAATAAAAATCTTTAAGACATGTTATTATCTCAGTGCATGATTCAAAGTCTGCTAGTAGCTGAGATGATGACATCAACCAAATAGGAGGAGATTGTTGATTCCTAATTCTAGATTTGGTTGAGTCATCCTCTGATTCTAGTGTACAGTGGCTAAAAGGTCTGCGTACCGATTAGTGTGGCAACTGTCTTAGAATCATTTTGTTTAGAACTGTTTAAGTGTTAGTCTAGGCGCGGTTTTGCAAAGCTTCTACAGCAGCCTTGAAGGACCAGCAGACTTTGAAGTCTGCTCAAAGACCGGAAAATCAAATTTGGCCAAATCACAAAATATGACACGTGTGCACCTCTTTAGATATTTTCGAAAATATCTAGTCATTATGTCTTCATCAGATTTCACTTTCAAGAAGTCAACTCGCATGCCTTGACAACCTGTTGTTTCTGGCGAAGGCGAAGACATTACCCGTTTTGGCTAAGAAGACTTTCCAAGCTGTAGAGCCTGCAGTCTGAAACCTTACTCGAATTGGGAAGGTCTACTCTGCACTCTGCATCTCTGATGACTGTGGCTGTTACATCTTCCAAAGCGCCGAATTGCATTCAATGCAAAAGAACGTTGGACACAGTTCACTCTGTCTCAGTCCAACGGTCCAAAGATCTCTTCCTAGTATTTATTCAAGTCTTGAAGATCTGAAGAACAACTCTTGCGCATTAAACTCTCAAGCTTCATCTTCAACATCCAAGCATTCAAGAGATCAAAAGGACAAGGACTAACACTTCACCAAACTCTCAGAAGCTGCAGATCTACCATCTTAAATTCATTTCAGCTTCTTTTAGTTTGTCTTTAAACTGTTCTTTAATTCTGCACGTGAAGAGAACAATTAATCATTGATTGTCTCTCTCACCTTTATACACTTGGTTAAAAACTTATTTTGTACACGATCCATTAGAGATCTTACTCATAAAACCTAGTGGATAAACAAGTGCACTTTTAAAATCCAAAGCTAACCACTTTGGTAGTGGATGTAGTACTATTCACAGTACGAACCACTTCAAATTCCTGTGTGCTGTTCGAACTGTTCTTATTACTCTTATTAGTTGCTTGTGCTTAATTGTTTCAGATTCTGCACTATCTTAACAGCACTCTTGATAGTTCAGAATCTACTTTGTTTCCGCTGCCAAAACACTTCTATTTAAACCTCTCAAGAAATCTTTAAGAAGTGTTTACGAAAAGTTTTGCTAAAAAACATAACTAGGCTATTCAACCCCCCCCCCTTTCTAGCCTAGATTGAGCCTATTTTGGGACCAACATATACCAAGGTGTTGTAGGGGAATAGAAGGTTCAATCCAGATAAAAGACCTCGTAAAGGCGGTTCTGAGGATCTTGTGGCCGCATTATGTTTACACCTTGCGTCCACAAGGGTCTTGAACGGGCAATGCTTCATTTTGTCTACCTTGCGAGGGCAAGCCCTTGGAGGCTTGCGGCCGCAAGGTGACCAGATATCTTCTTTTACATCTTTTCCAATGTTACACTTTGCACCATTCATTGAAATCTTCAATAAAAGCTCTATAAATCTCATAAGTTTACCTAAAACCCTGAAACTCACAATATAGCTCAAAAACACATATTAGTAGCTAAAAGCCTCGTGGAATTGCTATTTCTAAGTCATAAAAGTATCCGATATAGACGTATAAAATACACCTATCACATATAAATATGGGGCGTGCGTCTTGGGAGAAAGAATAGATTATGGCCGAGTTTGTTAGACACAATTTGGAGACGGACGATACGACACGTGGTCGAGGGTCTCGAGGTCTTGGCGGTATTAGACAAAATAGTGCGTGACTATTTTGGGCTGTGAGAGGTGTGGTATTCTGTGGGATCGTGTCAATCCTTGTAACCCTAGCCTAGGTAGGGTGAGTACATTGAAAACTCTTTATTGTAATTCCTCATCGCTTATAGTGAAGTTGTTGTTTGCGTTGGAGTGGATTAAACCACGTAAAATCCTTTGTTCCCTTTTGCTTTATTCTATTATATTTTCTATTATCTTGCCATTATCTGTCCAAATACTTGGTACTATTATTTTCGACTGATGCGCTTCCACATTGAAGACAAAAACTTGAAATTATTGAGACACGAATTTCCCTGTTTTTATAACATTTACTACTGATCATAGTTGCAAAACCGACTCAATCAACTACAAATAAACCAGTTATAGCTGTCGACAACCGCCAAACACCCAATCTCTCCTTACTGTCTCGATAGTGAAGAGAAACTCATTAACTATTTCCCTGATCAAAAGACAACCCCCGAGACGCTCGTAGGATTTAATGTTTTGAAAGCATTAAGAGAGAGAAACCTGATTCTAAACAATGCATATTGAAACAATATCATTTAATTTAGATTACTCATTCCCGCAACACAGACCGAAAATGATTGTGAGACCTAAACGGTGCGTTACTTGCTACTTTGTTAGAACCCGATGATAATTACGGATCAACGGTTATAACTAGCAATGAACTATTATGTTAATTAAGGTTTTGGCCACAAACATTAACTAAGCATAATAATTCTAAATCACAATTCCTTTTGCAACAAACAAATAGAGAATGAATAAATACTTGTGCTTAATTGAGAATGAAAACAATTAGATCTCACAACAGAAACTTGTAAAGAATTACTTGTTCATTAACTGGAAGAAAGAACTAGCCACTAAACATAATTAAAGATTACTTACAAAAAACCAAAATACAATAAAATCTAGTAATGTAATAGAAGAACAGGAAAAAAGTTGCTTCAGATTTCTTCCTCAATTTCCAGTGTATGTACCGTGATGTTTAGTGTGGTCTCCCTCCACCAATCTTCCCGCCATCTCTTATATAGGATAATTTTCTCTCCTTATCGTAACTTCCTCCTAGAGAATAGTGGTAACCATCTCCACTCCTAGAAAGTCTTCAGGAAGTTGTTGACAAAGTCTTTCGAGTCATTTTCTCTCTCTTTCAACCTAATTTTTACATTAATTACAAGAGATAAATAAAAAAAATAACTAACAATTTCGTTTAAAGAAAATAATAATCCCCTAGTTACTGAAGTGACTAATGTCTGAAATTCCCTTTAAAAATGTGACATTGCTTCCAACTTCAGCTCCAGCTCTCCTTAAATAGCGTATGCCCATTTGGTACCATGATATCCAAATTTCTTAGTTAAACTTGATATTTTTTTCCATTTTTTTTATCATCATTCTCTCATAGATCTGTAATCACCAAACATACAAAATACATACAAAAAGTGCAACATTTACAACAAGTTAAAGCACAAAATCAATATTAAATATCACACTTATTTGAGTTCATTAATGATCATTATCAATTATAAAAAACAACTCCCATAAAAGTGGGGTCTGGTCTCTTTCATATTTTTGTATGTCTTTCAACATTTTCATGAGTGCTCTCATTCAAGTATTTATTTCTTAGTGTGTTTATACAAGAGTGTTATTGTTTATTGATTTATACTATGTTTAGGTGGTCAAGTCGTACGTTATTGCGAACAAAAAAATTAAAATATTGTTGCTACATGATTTCATATTTTATTTTTTAAAATTTCAACATTTTATTGTTGGTTTTTTTACCAAATAAATGAATTATAATTAATTAATATTTCACTATTTTTGTGTCATTTAGTCTTACAAATTTGAAGTATGCATTAACCTTGAGCATACAATGATCAGTGTTATACTGGCACCGAGTCATAGGGTTCCTCTGTCTACTTATCACATTCTGCCTACTGAACTATGTGAATCGAATTATCTATGCTAGCGCTAGGGTTCCTCTTCGCAACAGATACTCGCATACTTTTTGCAAATAATTAGTGCTCACAAAGTAGGGTGACGGGGGCTTATGTAGTTGTTTTTAGTAGTTTTAAAGCTTTATTTTGGAGGTCGTGATACCTTAGTTCCAAGTACTGTTTGATATTTGTGTTTTATTTGGTTGATTTTGTAACATGTGGAATTCAAATTAAAGTCTAAATTTGTGTTGTTATAAAACAACTTGGATAACTGAATAATCTCAAATGATCCTACTTTCTTTTTTCTTTGGCCTTAGTCACTCTGGGTTGAACTCAAATCAATATCTAGGAGCAAAACAAGCATCCATGTTTGATGCTCTCATATTTTTTTTCATGAATGGATTTTTTATAAACAACATTTTATGCATTTACTAAAATATTTCCCTTTTCAATGTCACTCACTCTCAGTGAGTATGCAACTTGAATGGATTTTTTTTATACCTAATCTCATATGCGATTATGAATTGAATTGAAACTAAATATTTAATCAAATGTGTCTGAATTTTCTTTGTCGCATGTGTAGGTGGATCTAATGGACAAAATTATTACATCTCGCGTTTCTAAACCAACCATTGTTATGAAGCAAAAGCCTCCAGTAGAAGACTAAATTGTTGTTATTGAGAAAACAATAAAATATTATTTCTATATGTCAATTTATTTATAATTACAATTACAATATTTGATTATTGGTTTTCTTATAAAACAAATTCCCAGTTGGGTTTTATCCCTTATGTAGTCTATATTTATCTAACCCTTATAAAATTTTAAGTATATATTAATTTATTCACAAATCGTCTAATGTCACATACTGTCACCGTGTGATAGGCATGGATACAAAATTTAGTTTAATATATAATAGAACTCGTACTCACACACGTATAATTAACTAAAACTTTTTAAAACTGAAATTAAATTATTTTTAAAAATTTAACAGATTCATCGTCATATTCATAAGTATGGTAATTTCTTTTTTCTCCGAACATAAATCGTAAGTGGCGTTTAATTTATCAACGTTATCCTCCGACCCAGGGTTACGAGTTCAAACTGGACAGACAGCGCTCAAGGCACAGTTTACTGTTAGGTCGGACTGGTCAGTGACTCTGGTCGAAAATGCCGAAGAACAACAATAACGTCAAATCTAAATCGACGAGAAAGCCGCTCAGAGACGTATCCAACGGCCGGTTAAATTCTTTGACCAAGTCGGTAAAAAAGGAATCTCCCGACAGCGGAGAAGATCTAGTCGCCGCCGGCGACGCGCTCGATCGACTCCTCCTCGTTCACTCCGATCTCTCCGTGCTCGTTCATCAGGTAAATCTTATGGACGGAAATACATTTCATCTTATTCATTTGGTATCCTTCAGAGTGAGTGTCAAATGATAACTTATTTACAGTTTGTTTTGTATTTATCGTTTTTTTATTTGATAAAAGCAACTTGAATTTGATAAGATTGAATATCAGGCATTTGCAGTAGACACTTCAAGTATGTAATGGAGTCCGGAATCTCTTCTAGGGTTTCCACAACTAATTTGTTCGGTCCTTCTATCAAATGTTTTACTCCCTTATTAATTGTACACGTAATACGATTGAAAATTGATTAGGGAGTATATATTTGTAAAGGTGTTGTTATTCATTACTATTTCTTCAGTATGCGAAGTCAATTTGTATAGTTATGCTTCTTTTTTCTCACTGAATTTGTTTGGAAGACTTAACTACATTTCTACTGGAGTATCATGTTATTGAATATAGGACTTGGAATGTAAAGAATGTTTTGAGTTATGCGATAGACTATTGGAAATATTTTCTCACAAGTGAATATCACTGGGCTGAAGCTCAATCTTTTGAGGTTGGAGTGTGTGCCTATGGAAACCAGAAAGATGGTTTAGAATAAGATGATGACCAATTTCAAAGCGCTGGGCAACACAAGAGGCACAAGGTGAAATATTTTTTCTGTTGAATTTCTAGTATTTTCTAGGAAAAAATTCAAAGCTAGTAACTTATCGATTATTTTTATACTACTGTCCCTCTTTTGTCTAGAGAGGCCTCACTACATAATGGTAGCTTTATTTTTTTTTCGTTTTAAATTAGAACTAACAGTGACATTCTTGTTACTCACTTATTCCCACGATTCTACATGAGCCAAAATGAATGAGAAAGATCAAGCATTATACCTGCGTAGCCCAAGCTAAAGTTTCACGAATGAACCTAATTAACTTGTATCACATTTTGTATATCTGTTGTTTCCTGGATAATTTTACTGCTTCACATGTATCTTGACTAGTTGACTTTTTCTTTTATGTATTGAGTTTTACATTTGAATGCATGTCTAGTAAATTAGACAATTGTGTTCTGATGCTTCTTTTCCCCCTCACATTGACTTGTGACCAACAGTGAATGTGTAAATCCGTTGATTCTTTGTTAAACTGCGAGTTAAACCTTAGACAGTGGAAGTATAGTCTTGATTGTTATGTGAGTATATATGAAGTTTCTATACTCTTGTCACTAGAAAGGTTAACAGGATTTGCACGTGATGGCGTCAAAAACATGGGTTATTCAACCTGTAAGCCATGGGTAAATAAATCTTCTAGCATAGAAACTGACCTCTTTTACCCAGATAGAAGGTTGATCACGTTGGCACAAACCGCTCGTTCTAGGGATGTTGCTATATTCCCCTTCACTACTTTCTATCTATCAGTTGTCATCTCTCCTCTATCTCTCAACTCTCCTCACTCCAATCGAACCACCCTTGATTTTCTCAGATGTATTGGGTGTACTTCCAAACAATTTATCCTTCCCACTTTCTCTCATATTTCTCTCAGTTTTGAATTTCGGACACCACTTGCTGCTCCCATCTTCCTTTTTTTCTATCTTGAGTCCACTAATTCTTCCTCATGGCAAGACTTGGTTGAGCAGTAGTCCCTTTGCATGTAGCATGAGAGAGACTTTGAGCTGATATTTTTCATATCTTTTAACCTCTCGGTTTCAGGTCATTAAGTACTAGATTCATTTGTTGTTTGTACTTGTTATTGCAACATCGGTACCTTTGGCTTTGTTGAACTATTAAAGGTTTGTTGCTGTTATAAACAAAAAAATTGCTAGCATTGCATGAATAAGCATGTTGAAACTGTATGGCTTTCATTCATGTTGATCAACTAAGGATTAGAATTTGTATTTGACATTCTTCTATCAGTGTTTATTACTGTCCTTTTTACCATTTGTTTAGCTGGGGTTGGAAGAACTTCTATGCATATCTACTTTTTGCAAACTAAGTCATCAGCATTCATGTCTGTTGTTTGCTAAATTGTTTAATGGCTCTTTATTTCAACTTTAGATTGATGAACTTGTTGTACAAGCCCTTAACCTTAACGTGGCAAGCAAGAATGAAAGAAAGGAAGTTGAATCTTTTGCAAATGTCTTGTCTCAGATCCAAACTTCTTTAAAGGTAGAGGCTCTAGTTAATTCTGTATATACTTCTGTTCATTGCGTTTGAGCTATTGAGTGTGTTTCTCACATCTGTAATTTATTTCAAAGTCCAGCCATGGGTTCCTAGATTCCAAAAAGCTCTTTCCGACCATCCTACAGGGTCCAAGAATCTGTTGGAAGTGTGTTCGACAAGTGAGACGGCTCATTTGAGAAATGAGGGCAACAGTGAACCTCCTGAGAGTCCAGATCAAACCAATTCAGATTCGTTAGTATCCCCATCTCCTCTTGTGTCATGGCGTGCTGAATGTACTACTGAGGGTGGGAAACAACTTTTTCTGCTCACGCCTCTGCCTACAAAAGCATTTTCATCCAGGCTTCAACGATCATCTAAGTCAACACTTGAGAATATTGCCGTTGACGCTCCTCTTCGGCAACATTCAAATTTTGCCTATCCTGGAGATTCAAACATTGATTTATTTGATGGTGTAGATTTAAAGCCTACTTCATACAAACTTTCTAATCATTTGGTCACCAATACAAAGAGTAGTCAAGAGTTTGGGTTTGTTTCTCCGGAGAGGTTTTCAAAGAGGAATGGCTCTATGGTTGTCATGACCCCATGCTTGAAAATGTCACCGCCTAAGTCTTGCATATTGCTTGAACCTGTTTCGGAGTACTGTCAGAAAAACAATCCTGATGCTCCCAAAGCAACCACATTTCCTGTTGGGGTTGTGTCTCAAAATTCTGAAACCTCCAGCAGTCAAGCTTCTGAGCATCTGGCACTGAAATATCCAGAGCTTTTTGGAGTCAAAGCTGCTCATAAATTGGACAATCAAAGGAAAACCGTGAAAGAATCCCCAAATTGGTATATGTCACCTCTTAAAACTTGTGTTTTACTGGAGCCAGCTGAGGACAAACAATTGCCCGCTGCTGCTGTCAAGGATATCCAAACAAACCCGACTTTAGCGAAAGTTAAGGAACTGGGTACTCAATGTGGTCATATTCCAGCCAAAACTTCTCGCAGTGAAGGTACTTTTCTGTATCTTCACATCTAATGGGCATGTTCATTGTCTTTTAAACTGGGATTAACCTATATAAATACTTCAGATATGCATTTTTTTTTTCATTTCCTTTCTGACTTTGGTGATTTCTAAGCAGTAATTGAACAAACTCCCTTGTGGAAGGATCCCGACACCACGATTCAAAGGGGAAAGCGTCCCGGTGAGAACACTTTAAAGAAGGAACTATGGACAAGATTTGAAGCAGCAACTATTCATGGGAATCGTTTTAATGCGTCTGTTATCAAGGAGACTACTCTTGCTGGCAAAGATAAAGGATTCTTGGACCTATTGGAAGAGGTCTCTTGTGATCAAACAAATGCAGTGTGTGATGGTATTGTATGATGATACCAACTTTTGAATTGTAATCGGTTGGTGCTTGTTTAGAACTGGTTTTCGACTCCCCTTAACCAGCTGAAGTGCAGTATTTTTGGATTATGGAAGTTGAGCAAATGAAATATAAATATGTATATCCCCAATCCTTTCTGTCTCTATTTGTCTGTCTGTGCCCGCTTTATTGGAAGCTTGGATGCTGGGCGCTGAGGTGAGAGAAAGAGCAAGAAAAAGGAACATGAAAGTGAACTAATGTCTTGGAACTTGTTAAAAGTATAAGCCCAATCCATGTAAGCCCATTTGGGCCCAATTACTTTGTTAGCCCATTTACCTTTTGTTTTAGATATAAATAAGTGGTGTAATAGTTTTTTAGGATTTTTTTAATCAATTCAATAATAATACAATTTCTCTCTTTCTCTCTCTTGCCGTGTTCTGCGTTTTTCTTTTCCTCTCTCTCCTCCGGCCACCACCGTCAATGGTGGTGGTCCGGCAACTTCTTCAACCATTCAATTCACCAAAAATTAACATGGTATCAGAGCTTGCAGATTAAAGATCCCTTATCATCCTGCTTCCGCTTAATCAAATCGATAATCAACTTTCTGGAATCGATCCGATCTATACATCTCTTTAGCCAGAGAACCCTTTGTGTTCCTGGATTATTGCCGGAGAATCAAGATCGCTGCCATTGAAAATCCAATCGACGTTTGAATCTATACTCCCGGGCTTCATCTGCTTCTTCCATGGCGATCTTTCTCACGAAAGGAGGCCAATAGTGAGTGAGGTGACTTCGTTAACAAGAAGATACAACCGCAGAGCCGCTCCCTACTGGTTCCGGGGTCTTCGCTCTTCACCAGAAAGAAGAATGAAGACAGCTCCAGAGTTAATTTTTATATTTAAAGACGCCGACGGTTTCGGCGCCTCGATTTCCGATGCGCTCCAACCAAAGCCATCAATCCTTCTTCCACAATTCATCTCTGCTTAAAAAGGGCAAGAAAGAAAGAGAGAGAGAGAGGTGAAGGCCGCCGGAGAATCAAGACCGCCGCCAGAAGCTCTCAGATCTATAACTCCGTCCAATCTTGATAGCTCGACAGGTTTAGGAATCAGAAGTTTCCGATTTCTGGCCTTATCTGTAAGATTCATCTTCCTTCTGTTGCTGCCATGCTCGTACCGAGCTGCTGTGAAACCGACTCGATTTTCTCAACCGAATCCTAATGGGTAATCTCTCTTTCTCTCTCTAAATGGTGGAACCCAAAATTCACGAGGCCATCAAGAAAAGTCTTTGCTCGAGGCGAATCAAGATCCTCTGTGCCCTTGATGTGTACTTGTATGGGTACAATCTACTAAATTTACTTGTATCATGGACCAAAGTTCATGGTACAAGGATCTAGATTCACTCGAGGTAGATCCTAATCATCCCTGGTATCTGTAATCGCCCACCATGATTATTGATTAATCAGTACCCACCGACCAACCAAGTTCAGAGGCATAATCTGTATTCGCCTCTGCATCATCTAATCCTCCAATAGACAACTGTCTTCTCCGATTTCTTGTGAATACAAAGAGGGAGATCCCCTTTAAGCTCTAACAACATCGCTCTCATTTGAGCGTTTCATGAAGGAACCATTAAATGTAACCCAATTCAGTTCTTAATAATCTCTTCGAGCTTGAATACTTGGATATTGAATCTTGGTTTCTTGGGAGAAGAATTGAGGGTTTCACTTTTGATGGCATCTGCACTTTTACAAGGGGCTTCAATTGGTCCTCTCATTAATTTGGCCATTTGCCAAAGGGTCTGAATCCGCCATCATCAAACATGTTATTTTTCCATGGCCAATATCTAGCAGTGGCTATCAAAACTGGCATTGTAACTGGGATTCTATCTCTCACATAAGGAATTGTTGTGGGGAGGACATTCGCTACTTTGAATAACTACCAAGTTGATGGCAATAATGAAATGATAGCTATTGGTCTTATGAACATGGACTGCATATTCGTTCTTGCGGTATTCATCTTTACAATTCTTCAAGTCACCAGAAAACTGATCAATGAAATAAAAAAAATCTCTTTCTTCGTAGTTTGTGCTTGACTCTTCAAGATTTCTGAAGAACACTCAAGAAATTCAAGATTTCTCATGGAAATTTTTTAGTCAATTTTCTCACTGCCCTCTCCGATTTTGTTAGCATTCTTCGGAGAATACATGGCCAGCCAGCACAATTTTATGTTGGTCGAGTTTCTACGATCTGATTCTTTGGAAAATGTTCCATCCGAGTTTCTTTCTCTCAAATTATCAAGGTTAATAGACTCAATTACTCTTCTCATTGCCTTCTACCGGATGTTCTTGTTTGAACTTCTTGATTTGACCAAAGTCAAATAATGACTTGGTTTTCATATCACTGTGTGATCGGTGTCCGATTCACATTATTGCATTAAGGATGTATTGTTTCGGACAGAAAAGTTCGATTTGGGATACGCCTTCATTATCTACTAGCCATTGATCGAGTAAGCTTTTCGGGGATTGGCTCATGTTTGGGCTTCTCAACATCTACTGCAAGTATTCGGGATGATCCGTTTGTGGGCTCCGATCAACTTGTTCAAACCTACTACAAGTGTTCGAGGTGATCCGTTTGTGGGCTTCGATCAACTTGCTTGACATCTTGATAAAGATTGTTCCTATTCATGCCCATAAAGGCCCATTTGCCGTAAAGACTCATTTGATTTGTATTGGCCTAAGAGGCCCAGCCCATTGAGGCTCATTTGTTTGCACCTCTCCTACTCGATCATTTCACAATAGTTGCGTGTTCGAGTTGAGGGGGCGTATTAAAAGTATAAGCCCAATCCATGTAAGCTCATTTGGGTCCAATTACTTTGTTAGCCCATTTACCTTTTGTTTTAGATATAAATAAGTGTTGTAATAGTTTTTTAGGATTTTTTTAATCAATTCAATAATAATACAATTTATCTCTTTCTCTCTCTTGCCGTGTTCTGCGTTTTTCTTTTCCCCTCTCTCCTCCGGCCACCACCGTCAATGGTGGTGGTCCGGCAACTTCTTCAACCATTCAATTCACCAAAAATTAACAGAACTTAATAAAACCAACTACTTGTATTTTCATGAAACTCGTTGATTGAGTTTTATGTATTGATTAAAACATTGGATGTTTAAACTTAAATGTGTAGTATTGCCAAAGATTTAGTACTATATTTTTCTAAAGGTATTTTGGTTTTCTAAGGTAAAAAGAAGTAAAGGACTTTCATACAATCATTTATAGAATTACACGTGTATTATCCAAGGTGTCACACGCTTTTTTTTATTTATTATTATTAGTACTATTATTTAGGTTAAATGAAGGGTTGAACCCCTACACCGACCTTCTATTACGCACCTTTGCTTATCCAGTTGTCACGATCCATGTAGTCTCATTGTAGCAGTTCCATTGAGGCGTCAAATATAGACCTACCTACTCTTTTGTCAAACTATCCGCTACTTGGTAATGGTTGGCCTCCCACAAAATTTGAACCAATATAAATATTGATCCCAATCCGTATCATATGCCGTTCTTTCTTATCTTCTACTACCTTGATAACCTTACGAAATCAGATTCTAAAATAATTCGTTTATAGCCTTTTCGCAGGCCAATACAAGTACAACCCCCTCCCAAATAAGCCATAATTCTACGGTTCAGATTGAAGCCTCGCCAAGATAGAAACCCCTCCCCCCACTTTAGCCACGCAGTCTCTAACAAACAATTGTCTTTCTTTCTTTTGTTTCCCAACAAAAATAGTTTTATTTTAAAAAATTGTGGTCCCTCTTCTGTAGTTTGTTCAAAAAAACATAATAATTCATCCATATTATAAACACTTGTCCTTTTTTGGTTTTTTACAAAATCAAAGAAAGTCAATTATTTGGTCATTTTAGCAGTACATGTACATTAGTGCTCTTAATGTTAGAGCTGTCAAAATGGGTTAGGCCCGTTGGGCTAGCCCGCCCCGCCACCTAAAAGAGGTGGGTTGAGTTGATATTTTTTAGGTCCGTCACTTTTTTGGGCTGGCTCGTCCCGTCCCGCCAAATGGCGGGTTGAAGTGGGTTGTGGGTTAGCTCGCCTAAAGTTGTCAAAAAAGGCTTGGGCCCGTTGGGCTAGCTCGCCCCACAACCTAAAAGAGGTGGGTTGGGTTGGTATTTCTTAGGCCCGTCATGTTTTTGGGATGGCCCGCCCCGCCCCGCCAAATGATGGGTTGAAGTGGGTTGTGGGCTGACTCGCCCCGCCAACCCATTTTGACAGCTCTACTTAATGTCTACGTATAAAATTAGAAGCTCACTAGAACGCGATATGAATCAAAGTGAAATTAGTAAACTTATACCGTACAAAAATAGGTACTCCATTCGTTCTGGGCAAATAGTCTACTATACTATTTGGATGTTTCACTTTAAAAGTTCATTTTTCAAAAATTATGTTTTTATCATCTTCATAATATTTCAACTTTACCTTCCATATTTGATATAAACATATTGATTATGCTTTTTTTTTTTTTGTAAATATGACTAATTTTAATGCTAGTTATATATATCTCTTAATAATTACTTTTCAAACATAATTTTTTTTGTGTGTTTTTAAGGGAGTACTTATTTGGATACAATAAATTCATAATAATTGACACACATTTAGTGACAAAAGGATTAATCTCCATAATTTTACCCTTCACATTTTATATTAACATGTTTATTATGTTCGAGTATTGTTTGTAATTATGATAAATTTTAATATTATTTATATATATTTTAAATTATTTTTTTAAAACTTTAACTTTTTTTAGTGGGACCACACTAGTTAGGTACAAAACCCAAGTTTGAGTTCAAAATTTCTTTAATGAAACATGATCGACAGGACTCTCTTCTCATTTATGAGATAGTTATTTAATGTAAATATAAATATTGTAGATAAGTTGATGTGCGTGAAAACGCATCTCGGGCAAGATTACCCGGCCGTATTAAGTAATAAAGTTCGTAAGTACGAGTCGATCCCACGAGGAATGCGCGTAATTCTCACTCTAACTAAGTACCGAAATTATGCTAACTAATTATATTTGAGCGAAAATAAAATTGAATTAAAATCTAGAAAATATAAACAACCTATAAAGCAATTAAATCTAAAACTACTGCGGAGGTGGTTTGACAACAACAAATCAATATAAAAATATAGGAACACATTATTTTTAGTCTAGTCGGTGTTTTAATTTAATTCTCTTTTTACTTTTCTTTAACTCAAATCTTGGTAGTCGGACGCGCTATTTTATTCGCTACGGGCTTTCGCTACGTATAACAAATCTAGCTATCTCTCAACCTTGCTACGGGCTCATATCATCGCAACACATAACAAAAGGGAGAAAATAATTGCATGTGTAAACAAGCATCCTACGACTATCTACGCACGATATCCTTTCGGTCTCACGCCACGCAAACTACTATTATGATTTTCGGAATAATAGGAAGGGCTTTCGCTTCGTATCCTATCATTCTAGTGATCATCTAATGGTTCGCTACGCCATTAAAAGCATGAAGCACACACAATAATAACCAAGTGCATGGGTAATACTTCGTAAAAAGAAACTCTCTATATTTTTCTACAAGTCATGTTGGTAGCCGAGACAATTAAATTGGCTAACTACGGGCTCTCGCATCTTATAGTCAATCCTAATCTCCCCGACCTCACGAATAGCTAAGGTGGTTCGATCGCGTGTCAAATCTAGTCTCACTTTGGCTATCGGTATGTGTCACAAAACACCAACTATTAAATTGATTGGTCCGAAATAAATCGGTAGCTCTCACGGATCCTAAATATTTCTAAAATCATTTAATTATTGGCCAGATAATTAAAAGCATTAATTTCACAAAATAATAACCAACATGCTTGTGTACTAAATAAATAAATTAAATTAAATTAAAACACTACATTTAACATAGAAAAATAATTGCATTCCATAAATATTTTAAGCACAAACCAAATCAACATTTACAAAATAAATCAACCCAAGAAAACATAACAAATATCTAAAAATATAAGTAGAAAGAATTGAAACGAAGAATCGCGACTCCGGGATTGAAATCTTTTGCAAGTGCGTCCTTGATCCTTGATTTAATGTTCCAAACCTTCAATGATGATCAATCATCGAAAGAATTGGATGATTTTGGTGGAAATGAGATTGGTTCCCCATTTAGGGCTTGCACCCGAAATGGGGGCTTCTCTGTTTCTCGAATGAAGGCTGCCAGAGATAATTGAAGGAGGCAGCAAAGGGGGCAAGGCCAGAGGGGCAAATTAGGAAAAGCAATGAATTTTTAAGGGCAGAAAAGGGAGAAAAGAGGCTGATGGGTCGCGGCAGGCAGACCAAGGAGAGGTCGCGGGTCGCCCAAGGTGAGATGGGCTGAGAAATGAGAGGTACAGTGGGTTGAAAAGGTGGGCTGGAGGGTCAGGAACACGCGGGTAAGAAGCGGGTGAGACCCGATCCATGAAGAAGAACCGCGGGTCGGCTGAGTGGAGGTGACGCGCCAGAATTCGCCACGTGGCGCCAGCGGCAGGCCGACAACTCAAAAGGCGAGTTTCAGCTTAGGCGGCTGTCTCCCTGAACTTTCAATAATTGCTCCGGTACCCCTGATGTCTCTGGAATTAGCGCCGCCGGCCAGCCCCTCCCAGACTTCACAAAATGGTCCTCCGTTAGCCTCTGTTAGCTCAGAATTGCATTGGATTCGTTGACGGACTTAACGAACTTTGTCCAAATAATTTCCAAATTAACTTTTAAGCTCGGAATTGTCTCGAACTTCGTGCTAAACACCGTATAAAAGCTCGATTATGCTTGGAAACATACATTAAGCACAAAAACACAAATAATAATATTTCCAAAGCATAATTATATCAAAAATAACACAAAATAAAAGAAATTCCCGGAAAATTCGTGGAAATATTGAGCTCATCATAAGTAAATAAGTGTACGGCTACGGACAACGAAAAACCAAAACAAAACTATAGAGATGAGCTTAGAACAAATTATTTTGGTGTCTTCAAGTATTTAGAAAATCATATGTTCTTGCATTCTATTCCATCTCAACTAAGTTTTTAAATTATTCAAATATTTGTTAGTAATTTTAACAATTTTTTATGTGTACGAAATCATTTGGTTTTCTAACCTTGGGCGGCTATTTAGATAGCACAAAACTTACTTTTGGAATATATATATTTTCCAAAGCATAAAGAGTATCTGAGATAGAATGATGTATTGACGTGTACTTAGAAAATCAAAATGTATTGGTCCTAAATTAAACAATGATGCCTTCTTAAATACTTTCTCAATTTCACTTAAATAGTCCATTTTTCATATCTAATACTCAATATGAGACTAATTAAATCAAATTTAACATACTTTAATTGAATTTTATTTATTAATTACTTATTAAAAATACTATACACGGTAACTATTACGACATTGTAAAAATAAATACAATTATTTAAATTTTAAAATAAATAAACGTATGCGTAATTAAATAAAAGCACAAACTCCATGAGATTCTTTGCACTTATGATCGTTTTTAGGTTTAGACCCTTGACCCAAAAACTAATTACACTCCATCCTTTGACCAATATTTGTAATTAGACTAGATTCTTTTATCCATGTTTCAGTTACATTGTCTGTTAAATGATTATGTGATTGAACATGTTTTATTTTTTAAATAATATTGTGGTATTTTTTTCAATAATATCACATATTAGTTTTTTTCCTGCAAATGTCTAGCTAATTGTTTAATGATTTTTTTTCCTATGAACTAATATTTTATTTTCTCTCTTCCTCACCACATGTTTATTACTTGCAAAGAAAAACCTAATATGAAAATTTTATCTTTGGTGTTACTTTCCTTTTCTCTATGTAATTATTTCTTATTAAGGCTTTAAGTTGTGAAACCTTAAATTTTTTTTAAAGATAAAGCACTAAAACTTGTAATTTTATTATATGTCATATAAATTATTTTATTTATAAAATATTTTTTCTAAAAATTTAAATTGTCCCAAGTCATTCTATCTAAGATAAATTATGCGGAAATAAAATTTTATAATATTATATAGGAGAAAATCAAATTTATATTAGTGGTATTTTTCTTCATGTGAATAAAATATTTAGAGGAAGAGAGAATAAGTTGAAAAGAATATTAATTAAATTTGTGGATTTTATCATCTTTGTTTCAAGAGAGAGACAATAATATTCTCAAAATTTTGAACATATGCTAGTCACATGATTATTTAACGAAACTTATAAGCGCAACGCATATAGATTAAGAGGATGCAGTTTGGAAGATTAATTTTAGGTTTTCCAAACTAGAATGATCAAATTTGATCTAAACCACAGATCAGAGGATGATCTCTTTCATCAGAAAAGTTGTGTTTTGCACCCAAAAAGAAAAAGAAAAGAAAAGTGGTGCCGAATGTGAATGTTTATAATTAACATTACCTTGCATCAAATTCAGACTCACCTTAAACTAAAAAAAAAATTAAAAATATTCTTTTAGGCAAATAGTTAGCAATTTCATTTTAAAATGTTTCATTTAAAGAGCCTACTTTTAAAAATTAAGATATAAAAAAGTCATTTTATTACTAATTACCTACCAAAATATAATATATTTTTTAAAAATTTGAGTTTCAAACGAAGAGGGCCCGGAAAAAAGCGAAACCCTCCTTTTCAGTTCAGAGCAAGGACAATGAGGATTCTTCCGCAAATCATCCCATCCAATGGGGAATTTTAAAAAATCATCATCAAATCAACCAATAATTTTAACAAAAAATAAAATAAAATCATAGGATGAACCCCAAAATCCCCAAATCCTATGTCTCCTTTCCAAGTGTCATCATTTGAATGGACAACGTTTTATTTTCTCTCATTACCTTTCTTGACCAATTTTAAACAAAAAAAGTATTTTTTGATTTTTTTTCTAAATTAAAATACATATTTTTATTTATAAACAGAGACTTGGTTTGTTTTATTGAGATATAAAAAAAAATTCTATGATTTTTTTTTAAGTTTCTAGTCATTATTAATAGAGATAAAGATGATGGTGTATGTAAATATGTTGGATTTTATGTCACCATTAAAATGATTTTTTTGATTTTAAATCAAATGGATATTTAATTAATTATTTTATTGATTTTTAATGAGTTATATTTAATTTTTTGTTTGATTTGGCAAATCAATCGCACATGATCTCACAGTTAAACCCTTAACCCATCCCTCCTCCCTCCCCCCCACCCACACAGAACAAAACACTCCCTCCGCAAGTGTTTCCAATGGCCGACCCAACGAACTCCGTTAAGCACATCGAAGAATTTGTTAACTCGTCTTCCTCTCGGTCTCAGCAGGTTCACCTTCCGTCCTATTACTTTCTCAATTTATTCATTATTCTGTTTCCTTGATTTCTTGTAGCCCATTCCCTTCATTACGACATGTAAATTATACTTCCTCAATTTGTAAAAATAAAGTTCTTCGCATACTGATTAATAAAAGTTATTTGATTTGATTATAAATATTATGTTCATGTGCGAGTAGCACCATCAATTAGTCAAATAATGAACTCTTTTTTAGTAACCAATGTAGCATATACTTTTGGTCAAAATTAGTCAAGTTAGACAAAATAAAATAAAAAGAGAGAAGTCAAAAGTAGACTCACAAATGCAGAAGGAGAACCTAACTAAAGTTAGGGATGAGCATGGTAACAAACTATTTTATTGCTGCAGAAGTGTTTATTTCACTAGTAATATTGGGGTCACACTATCAAAAAAAAAAAAAAAAGGGGTCACAAAATGAGCACAATTTTTTTGTCTATTTATAACCAGTTGGCTGACTGTTGATTAGTTAGACATCTTAGGTCCTGTCATTTTGTGGTAACAGTTGTCAACTGCGATATGCTCATTTGTGCCCTAGCATTACTGATATTTCACACACGAGGGGTAAAACACAATATGGAATTGCATGCTGGATTTTTGAGGTGATATTTAACGTTTGAATGAAACATCCCGAAAATTGAAGTAACTTTCTTTGAAATTTGAATGGAATGGAGGGAGTACTACATAGATTACAACTCTTGAACTATTTCAGTACGCTTAGGTAATCAATCCTTGAATTACAGGATGGGAGCGTTGATGCGATTGCGAGTCTCTTGAAGAATGACAAATTGACTTTGGAGTTACTGGTTTGTTTATGTGACAGTTCTTGATGACCATATATATAAATGTGTGTGTGTGTGTGTGTGTCTAAGCAATTCTCTTCAATTTCTAGGTTCGAGAGATGGATATGTATTTGACGACTACTGATAGCATCATTCGTGCAAGAGGTAGTTTAGTCTTTATTTCTGTAGATGCATTCGTTGGTAGTTTTTCCTCCAAAACTTACCTTGTTTTATATGTTTATATATGTATGTTGGAATGGCCAACGCTAGAGCTTACAATTGTAACTCTTTCAATTAGTGGGCTCGGATGCATTTGTAATATTTTTGATAAGTGAGTTCAGATGCATTGATGGCATGTGTAGGTGGTTTTTAGAGAGAAAATGTTTATATAGGAGATCCAAAAAGACCTTATCATCGAATACAAAGAAGATTTAGTCTAAAAGAAGGACAAGAGTCAGCTACTAAGGGATAATAAAAGCATGACCACAAATCCTTAACAAAACCTACCTAATCAAAGTCTCATAAAGCTCACAGAGGATACCCACTGGGATGAAGTTAAGGCCTCTTCTCTTGAGGTCATACCTCGCACTGTAGTATGCTGGAGAAAATTATTCAACTTATGATTGCAGAAAGGCACTCTAACCGGCTTTCTGAAAACCAACCAACCCTCCCAGTCCCTATAGGTTTGCTCTAACTTTTTACAAGAAAAAGGATCTTAGGCTGGTATGATGACTTATTACTTCCATTTAGATAGCTACCATATAAACTCATTACAGGCAACCAACCAGGCTACAAGTGTGGTTATATGTTGAATTTATGTTTTCCTTTACATATGTGGTTTTATGCTACTAGCATGGAACATGCCTTTATATTTTAGGGTTTCTGTATGGCTTGACCGTCATTGTACAACATAAAACTTTCAGACTATACTAACTTATGGGAATAAATGGCTTAATCCCATAATTGCTCAAAAAATTCTTAATGCCCGAAGCCCTGACAAGCCTAGAAAGCAATATAATTCCACAATCCAAGAAGGTCTCGCGGCACTTGAATTTCTTTCAAATTAAGATACTCGGATAATCTCTGGAAGTGCCTCTGATACCAGTTGTTGCAAGTACTCTCCTGCCTATCCCGTGAGAGAGACTCATGTAAGAATTCTAACCAAGTGCTTTTGTGAAACAAAGACTCTGGAAGAATGATCACTATGAAATTGAACTTTATAGCAAAGGCATTGACACCTAACCATCCTAACTCACATGACACACATCCCTCGACTAAGCTTCTTTTAGGCCCTCTCAGCTTATATCCGTCTTCATTGTCTCTTTGGCTAAGGAATCACCTTTTCGTTTCATTTCATAAGACTTTTTTTTTTATAAGTATTCTGAGTAGAAAATGTTAGAATGGATGCAATCACCTATAGATGACCCTAATAATTCTCTATTTTTTATTATTGGAAAAGATGACAAGTACATGTGGTTTAGAGAAGAATTAGATTGTCATCGGTTAAAAAGTTAAGAATAAACTCTTCCTCGTGTAGATAGAGGCAGGAGCACCCTCAGAGCCAGAAAGCATATGTGCTAGTGTGAAACTGCTTCTCCGCAAGAAGTCCAGGCTAGGATAGTGAAAACCTTGGATCATTCACACCCACTACAAGGTTGGATCAGATGTCTCCTCCATACCGGGCCCTCAGTTAGACCGGCAAGGCTCATAGGAGAAGCGAAAGATGCCAGAACCATGTCCTATTTACATAATTTATTCCTTTTCTGAAAAATTGAAAGCTTGAAGAGCCAAAATTGGGTTTGGAAGCCCCTCTGTTTTCAAGATTTATTAAAGTTAAAAGGCAAAGATGCATCTTCAAAGATGCGCTCACCTGGTCTCAGATTTTTTCTAGAAGTTGAAATGAAATTTCTTGCCATCCATAGATATTGGATATGAGGTACATTTAGGATACTCTTTGATAATTGGTTTCTAGCAATAAAGTTGAGCCTTCTTCCATGCCTCCAAATTAGCATCCCACACATTTCAACCGTACTTGCTCTTGACTAGCCAATCTTCAGAGGCTTAACACGTGTATCCTGCTCTTCTTGGATTTTAGTATTCATTATTCAAAGGCCTACATTGACTCAATGTACTATCTTAAGCACCCTTAACCATTGCAAGCACTATCAGATTTGACCCCCTGTTATTTCTGACAGTACAGCCTCCTGTTATTTCTGACAGTACAGAACATCATTTGTATCTATTGACACTCTATGAAGTTGGATGATCATTTGTGTAAAGGATACGGAGAAAGTGTAAATCACATATTCATTCACTGTCCTCAGTGTCCTGTAGTGAAGGAAGTCTGGGACTACATTCTGAATCTGTTTTACTCATCTTGGGTTATGCCTAGATCGATGAAAGATCTTCTTCTGGGCTGGTCTCTGTACAAGAGAAAGAGGAGGAGCAGCATCTGGGACTCTACTCCTTTGGCTGTTTGCTGGATTTTGTGGGGGGAGAGGAACCGCAGAGTCTTCGAGAATGAGGAGCTTAGCGTGGATAAGCTTAAGGGGCAGATCAACCAGACATTGTTCCTTTGGTGCATTGAGTCGGATTCGGCTTCCGACAGCTCTTTTGTAAATTTTTTGGACAGAATTTTGATTAGCTAGGTTTTTGGTTGTGTACTTCTGGTGTACATAGGATGCGTCACCTGTTTTGGCGCGTTTTAATATTACTCTTACTTATAAAAAAAAAAAAGAAGGTTTGCTTTAGTTATGTGTTATGAGCTATAACTGAGCTCTATGGGCAAAGCTTCCCCTGGTGATCCAATGATTTTTTTGTAGTAGGGAAATTGCAATTCTAGATATGTTGAGGTGCAAGTACTCTGTTAAAGGAAGTGAACATCTACCTGTTTGGTCTTCTTCAATATGAAATTCCTTTTGCCATGATTCTTAGGGCTTGTTTGGTAGTCGGGTAGAAATAAGCATATTATTTATTCGGTACTATGACGCCCTCGCTATTAATCCTGGTACTATATATATCGGGGATAGTCTTGGAATAAAAAATGTTAATCCTGTGTATTTTTAGTGAGGGCGCTAATATTACCACTCTCTCCCTTGGTATAATTAGTGAGAGGATATGGGCTTTTACCCGGATAGCATGATCTATTAGTACAAACTGCGTATTGGGTACCAAACATCTGAAAATCTGGCTTGAAAATTTTATCAGTCCCTAATCCCGCTATCAAATGGCTCCTTAGTTTCTTATATATGAGCTTTCCTGTACTTTTCAAATAACTAATAAGAAAGAGGCTTTTCTAGGGAACCAAACTTAATAATATGTGTGGCTTTCATGCTTGCTAGATCTAGGCCGAACATTATGTGAGATTTCTCATGGAAACATATTTGCAGGACCTATCTTATAGCTAGGGAGAAAAGAAAATATGTTTACCATAATTCTATCCATCATTAGAGTAAATATGGTTTAATCACCAAGTGTTCATAGTGAGACTTTCAGTATTCAAGATATTTGCGATCCTCAATGATCTGGAGATGCTGTTTACTTGACTTCTGCGGAGACGTCAACGAGTGTTCAAAAGAAGATAACAAATCTTGTTCCAGAACTGCTCGACTAAATACGAAATCTTCTAAAGATGTTTATGAAGCAGTTGAAAGAGTTTGACAATTCAAAATTACCTCAAGATATGCAAAATTGCTTCAGTAATGATCATTTTATGAAAGTGTTTGTTTGCATTTGAGAACACTCTGATAAAGTTGAGAGTCATTTATTTCTTTATTAATTGTAATCCTAGATCATGTTAAGGGGTTGAGTGATAACCTTGCTTTTGAGAAAAATTTTGGCAAAAATGATTCATGCTACTGATCCCAAATAATTGGAACGGAAGCTAAGTTAAGCTTAATTGAGAGGCACTGTCATATTAGTGATATAATCTAAAAGTTTATATTTTTCATGCAAATAATTAATTTTTTGAGTGGAGGACCCTTCTTGTTGCTGTTCAGGTATTCTTCTCCTTGCAGAATTATTGACTAGTCTAGCTTCAAAGCCGTTAGACAATACTACTATACGTACTTTGATCCTCTTCTTCACAGAAAGGCTGGTGAGTTTGCAATAATATGAGTAATCATATACACTATTCTAAATATCTGGCTACCTGCTTAAAATCTTTCTTTTGCATAATTTTCTAATTTTTATATTATGCTTTCCTTTTAGTTTACTGGTTTAGCTATTCACATATTTTCTTCATTTCCATTGCTTTTTTCTTTTTCATAGTTGCTATTACTAATTGAATATAAACTACGCAATCATGTATCATTGGGCTTACCTCTTGATTGAGTCGTGCCTTTCTTGGTTGCTTTTTTTCCTTTTTCTTTTTCTTTAAGCTTCCCTTGGGGTTGTGGAGAAGAGGCATTTCTTGTGGTCAGGGTGGATGATGAGAGGAAAGATCATTTGGTTGCGTGAAAAGATGTTTGTAGGTCGAAGGAGGAAGGCGGGCCAGGGATTGGGAATCTGGTTTTCAAGAACATTTCTCTTATTGGTAAGTGGCTTTGGCGTTTTCCCCTTGAGCGTTATTCTTTATGGTATAAAGTTATTAGGAGCAAAATTGGTGTTCAGTGGAAAGGTTGAGCTGCTGATATTAATCCTTCTCTTACTTGCGGGAGTCCTTGGAAGTTCATTTGCTATTGCATCCATCTTCTCGACCTCATTTTCGGTATGCTGTTGGGAATGTAAGGTCGAGAAGAGGAGGAGGAGGAGGAGGAGGAATTGATATGGTGTGGTCCAATGACTTTTTTTGAGAGGAAAAAGCTTTTAGGTCTTTTGAGGAGTCACTAATTGTGATTTTCTTGTGTCTTCAAGGTGAGTTCGTTATGATCTTTATCCCCTTCATGGGCTAGTTTTTTTTTTTGGGTGCAACTCCTTTCTTCATACTTCGGAGCCGACTCCTCGTCATCTTTTCTGCATATGATTCTCTCTTTTCTAATGAAATTAGGTCTCTAATATTTTTTTTTTTAAGAAGTGTCTAGGTGATTAATCAGTATAGTGCTGACCTGTCTGGGTTAGGAGGCTCTTGTGTACATGTTCTGTGAAGAAAAGGAAAAAAAAAGAAGAAATAATGATTTTTGGATTTCAGTTAATGCCTGAAAGAACATATGTTTCGTGACTTATTGAGAAGAATAAAGGGATTATACATTTCTTCTTTCACTAGGTTAATATCATCAGATGGGTGCTGCTTCTGGAAGCTGGACTACTGCGTATTTCCAGCTGTGGAAGAACTTGCAGTTTTGATGCTTATTATTTTCACCTTTAAATTGTGAAGAATGGAGTCCATAATTTTGGTCATTTCCTTCTTTATGTCTGAGCCACCTTGTTCTTCAAGTTTTCAGTATTACGTCGTATCAAACTTCTTTCATGGTTTATCTCCAAGACTTTCTTTTGCTTTTTGATATCCTGATTGGAATTTGGAGCTATAGTCATGGGCGGATCCATAGGGATGTTGAGTAGGGCTCTAGACCACCTCAAAATTTGCCCAAGAAAAATATATAAATAAATTATATAATCCAAACAGACTCAGCTAGTTGGCAACCTTTACTGTTTGGCGTTGCAGTGTTATTCTGGCTATAGTGGAGCTTCCATAGAGCTAAACCATTATTTACTGGGTCAGCTATTCTCATTTTTGCATGGACTCTGCATTTTTGATGCGAGATTATCTATGTAATGTATAACTCCAGATTTTGTAAATCAAAGAATTAGTTAAAGTGGTGACCATACTGCAATACAAGCACGTGTCCGCCATAACATACATTTCTTGGTGTGTTATTAGAAACATATGAAAATGCCAGTGAAAGATGAGTGAACAGAAAGCTATATCTGGCTTTTGTTCTGTGGAGTATGTCTCCTTTTGCTAAGCACTATGGTTTTATTTAAAAACTTTCATGTGTGCCTTCTGTTTGAGCTGCAAGTTGCGGATTTCCTTCTAGAAACTTCTTTCATCATTCAGCTATAGTTGAGAACTACCAAATCTGCCCTGCGGTAGGGGGGGGGGAGAGGAATTGGAACTGCTAGCTGGGTTATTTTCTCTTCAAGATCTGGCTGGGCTTCTTCTTATTTTGTTTTTAGGCGATAGTTTTTGGGTATCTTTGTTGACTAAATGTTTCTTCATATAAGGTGCAGATTATCATGGTGATTAATAATAATAAAGGCGGTAAAAAACGTGATCATACGATGGTTTGCTATGGCCACGATGGTTTCTGATGGCCTTTTTCTAGTGATGTTGGGCGGTGTTAAATGACGAGTTGATGGAGGTCTTTCATCTTTTCCACGCTCACAAGAGATTCAAGAGGAGTTTGAATGCATCCTTCATAGTGCTTATTCCTAAAAAAGCGGGTGCGGAAGATATACAAGATTTTAGGCCTATTAGCCTCATAGGGGGTTGTACAAGATTATCACGAAAGTTCTTTCTATCCGCTGCTAAAAAGGGTTATGCGGTTCTTATTGCTAATGATGTCGTGGATTCGAGGATTCACAGCGGGGAGGCATGCTTAATTTGCAAGTTGGATATAGGGAAGGCGTATGATCACGTGTGTTGGGAGTTTATGGATTATAAGCTGTCCAAAAAGGGGTTGGGATTTGGGAGGTGTTGGAGGCAGTGGATATTTTTCTGTATCTCCTCGGTGAGATTCTTAGTTTTTGTTAATGGGGAGCCAGCGGGGTTCTTCGCTAGTTCAAGAGGCCTTCATCAAGGAGACCCCCTCTCTCCGTTTCTCTTCATTATTGTGATGGAAGCTCTGTGTAAGATTATGGATGTTTCCATTTTGAGAGGCTTCATTAGTGGTTTTAAAGTGAGTAGGGAAAGGGGTCCAGAGCTGATGGTTTCACATCTTTTATTCGCGGATGATACTTCTGTTTTTTGTGAGGCAGAGCCGAGGCAATTGGGTTATCTTCGTTTGGTTCTTTTATTCTTCCAAGCTGCCTCAGGGTTGAAGATTAAGATTTATAAGAGTGAGATTTTTCCAGTTGGGGTTGTGGACTATGTTGATGGACTGGCAGCTTTCTTTGGGTGTAAGGTCGGCACTCTCCCGACTACTTATCTAGGCCTACCTCTTGGGGCTCATTCCACCAATAAAGACTTGGAATCCGGTTATCGAAAGGTTCGAGCGCAGGTTAGTGGGATGGAAAAAGCAGTACTTGTCCAAGGGTGGTAGATTGACTTTTGTAAAGAGTACGTTATCTTGCCTGCCTACTTATTTCATGTCAGTGTTCGATATGCCGGTTTCAGTGTTTAAGAGACCAGAAAAATTGGAGAGACTTTTGTAAGAAGGCCAAATGGAAGAAAATTTGAAGAATGGAGGGTTAGGGGTTAAAAGACTAAAGTTCTGTGGAAATGGTTGTGGCGTTACTTGATGGAGAAGGGAGCTCTTTGGAAGACAGTAGGGTTGACCAAGTATGGGGAAGGGAATCATTCATGGGCTCCAAATGAGGTTCAATCTTCGTTTGGGGTGGGCACTTCATTTCCTTCAAAGTGGGTAAAGGGGATTCGGTTAAATTCTGGACATACAAATGGTGTGGGGATTTGGGTTGCAGCGAGCTTTCCCCGCTTTATTTAATTTAGCCATTACTAAGGAGGAATATGTATCTCGGTTTTGCTTTTTGATGGTGAAGCCGTCACGTGGAATCCCTCTTTAGAAGGAACATGCAAAATTGGGAGGTTGATATCCTGGGGTACTTTTTTGAGTGTCTGCACAAGCAGAAGGTGGACAGAGATATAGAAGATATCATCCTGTGGAATGGGAAGAGAGACGGGTCTTTTTTGGTTAAGTCCCTGCAACAAATTTTGGTGTCTAGTGACAGGTCTTTTCCATGGAAGAGTGTGTGGAAAACAAGGGCTCCATCTAGAGTGGGGTTTTTTTATGTGGGAAGCTGCTCTCGAAGCCATGTTAAAAGGAGATAACTTGAGGGGGAGAAATAAGATCTATGCTAATTGGTGTTTCATGGGCAAGAGGGACGAAGAAAGTGTGATTTGTGAATAATATCCTGTTACATTGTCCGGTTGCAAGGAATATTTGGAGTTTTGTGCTGAGCACGTTTCAGGTGACCTGGGTGATGCCTAACTCGATTATGGAGTTATGTGCTGGACCTTGTATAAACGGTGAAGAAAAAACAGTTTTTGGGATGCTGCTCCGTTGGCAGTCTGTTGGCTATCTGGAAAGAGAGAAATCTCAGAGCTTTCGAGAACGAGGAAAGGGGCATTGAGGGGATTAAAAATCAGATTATTTAGACGTATTTTTGGTGTCACGAGGCGGTGTTGCAGGGATCTAGTCCTTTATAGAGTTTATGGATAATATTTTTGTTGGTTAGCGGGGGTTTGGTTGTATACTTCCTGTGTACGTAGGACGCATCACCTGTTTTGACGCTTTTATTTATATAACTAACTTTACCTATCAAAATAATAATAATAATAATAATAAAGGCAGTAACAAAGGCATGCTCTTTTCTCCAAAATACATCTTTTTAAACAAAAACTTTTTAACGCTAATTACGTTGGATAGAGTACAATCACTTCTAACAATCCTTTTCTTTGTGCTGTATTTACAAATATTAAGTATTGATTAGCATCAGGCATTTTGGGAATTCTTCAAGAAATACGCACAAAGTTACTGATTCTGCAAAGAAAGTTGGATGATATTTTATTTTGCATCAGGCAGATTGGAAAGCCTTGCGTGGTGCACTTGTCGGTTGCTTGGCATTAATGAAGCGGAAAGGTGGCTCTGGCACAATTAGTGGCAGTGAAGCACACGCAGTTGCTCTCTCATTTATGCAAAATATACAGGTTCAATCTTTGGGACAACATGACAGGAAGGTAAATCTTGCTGGTCCAGTTGTTGTATCATTGCCAGTGGTCTATTTCATATTGGAAATATATATTCTGTTGTAGGTTGACTTATGTTTCTATGATTTCAATGCTCTTGCAGCTTTGCTTTGACCTTCTAGGATGCCTTTTAGATCGCTACCCTGATGCAGTAGTGGAACTGGTATCATCCGAAATCAAATCTTTCTTTCTTCCTTAAGATTTTTATTTTCTTTTTCACATTTTGTTCTTTATTGCGATCTTCTGTTCAGATTTGATGAGTATTGTGTGGATAGTTCTCTCACCAGTTTCTTTCTGCAGCAAAGGTCAAGTAATCCATTATAACACAAATTATGCAATTGTCCCAAACACTGGTTTATCTGACCAGCCACTGCCACATTTGGTGCAATGGTGCCACTAGTTTGAGGCCATTACCATAGATTGGCAACTCTGAGAAGGTTGAAAGATTATTGGTCTTCTATGTTTTTTGGGCGTGGGAGAGGCGGATTTACATTTAGAAGAAATTTCATCATTAGTAGCAAAAAGGTTTATCCTCAGTTTTCATTATTTACGAACTAGGGATTGTCTTCTAACCAAAAGATTGAATTAGAGAAGTACCAGACTACCAGGTATCATCCGTGTACCAGTCTGTACATAAAAGGTTTATTTTCATTACCCCAAATTCTATTTGTTCAAGAAAAGATTTAGCCTTGCATGGCTAAAAAAGTTAAACACCAGTCTAATTTATATTTATTTTTCTTTTAGTGTAATAGATTAGGAATAACGTTAGGGATTCCAAATAGTTCCCAACTTCGCCTCCTAACTGATGAGTCAAGCATGCAAGTGGTTAGACAACTAGCAGGCTAGCACTTGTGGGCGTCATAGACTAACCAATATCTTATTTGACACATCAGTTGGGATACGTGTGTGTGTATGTGGCCCTGTCCCCAGAATACCTCATGGAATAGTGCTCCTTGCTACTTGCTCCAACATCACAAGATCCGCATTCCTTCGGCTGCACTTTCTTTCTTCACTAATCAGAGAAATTAGAGGCCTAGCTTGCCAGTTATAGAGGGGGATTTTCCATGGATTTAGATTGTTTGAAGTGGTTTGCAAATACTTTTGAATCATAGATCAGCTTTTTCCCTGATGATTCAGGGATGGGTTTTTTACTTTTCACTAGAGTAACATGTAGTTTGTTTATTAGGATTTGACCTTTGATTACAAAATGAGGGGAGGATGTTAAGTAAATAGTGGTAGAGGAAAAGAATTTGCCCTATTGTTTCTGTTTTATCCTTTCATTTTGCTTAGTACTTACAGTTGGTACTAGTAAAGGGATTACATTCTCGGCAAGTTTATCCCCCCCAACCCTCGGCTCCATAAAGAGCTCCTTTTCTGGCTCTACTCATGTATACAACTATACATGGTCATGTTCTGTTTGAGTGTCAGAGGAGCAAGTGTCGTTTTGGTCTCCTCTCTCTCTCTCTCTCTCTCTGTGTGTGTGTGTGTGTTATGGTGTGGCTCAATCTCTTGAACGAGAAATGGTAATTCTATCGTTTTTTTTTGTAGGTAACACTGTTGTCGCATTTATATAGTGATTTTGTGGACTTTTAGGATCATCTCCTGCCTCTGTAGAGCCTTTTTATTTTTCCTGTTCTGACGTTGTATTTGCTTCATTCTCACTCTAAAATGTTTGATATGTGGCTCATCTCTCTGGTGTAGGGTGACGATTTCATTTATGCAATTTGTGAAGCTATTGATGGAGAACGAGACCCACAGTGCTTACTGCTCACATTTCATATTGTGGAAGTTCTAGCGCAAGTATTTCCAGATTCCTCAGGTCCACTATCAAATTATGCAGGGGATCTTTTTGACATTTTGGGATCCTATTTTCCTATCCACTTCACTCATGTGAGTGTTTTATTGAGGATATTGGATAGTTCCGGCAAAACAATATGTAATTGCTATGATTTTCTACTTTGCTTTTCTAATCTAATTTTCACCGCTATATTCTTATTATGAAATACCTATAAAAAAACTTCACAGCCTTGAGGTCATTTGTTCCAATCATCATACCAACAAGGGGCCACACTTACCTATCAAAAAAATAAAAATAAAAAATTCTTATTACAACTTCGCAGCCTTGAGCTGAATCTGTGGCCTAACAAATCAGCTAACTGGTTTAACTTTAAAGTTGTTTCGTTTTCTGCCATGGCAGAACCATCTGGCATGCTTACATATAAGTATCTGTAAAGGTAGAAGTTTGTGTACGGATATCTTCGCCTTATACTGTGCATATAAAAATGTTACTATAACTGATAAAGAAAAAAAGAGAAAAGAAAATATATATCGACTCTAATTCTCATTTGACACGGAATAAGATGTCCTATAATTTCCATGTTCTGATGATAATTGTCCTCCTATAGCTGGGTACTACAATAGCTCAATGCAAAACATGCTTTGTAATAGTTACAGGTGCAATTGCCTTTAGAATTTTTAGTGTTTAGTATGTTGTGATAAAGTCGAGACTGTTACTTTTTGAGAATCAATACGGATGTTATGCATCATTTTTTCATTTATTTTCTTTACCATAAAATGCTAATTATTTTTTCAATCCGTTTACGATATTCAGCCAAAAGGTGAGGATGATGTGAAGAGGGAAGAGCTGTCAAGGGCACTAATGGTATGTAATTTGGTGATAGTGTGGTTCTAGTCATTTGCAATCTTGCTTTCAAAAGAGTATTCGACATTATATGCTCATCACAGGGATACTCTACTTATATAAGATCTAGTGTTTCTCATAATAACCACAATTTGAACTTTTATTATTAATGTGATTAATGAAGTATGAGTCATGGGTCTATTCCATTAAATGAAGTGATCTGGTGGTTTCTGCTATTTTTGTTTGGCTGATTCTTCCTATCAAACATATGTAGTATTCCACTTTGCTTTGCTGTGTCTGCTGTTTGCTGTTGGGGAGAACAACGAGATTACTCCCCCTCTCTCTCTCTCTGAGGGAGATGAGGTGCTTGGCGCTAGAGGCTTAAATTTTGGGTGTAATTGGTATTATTATTCAGCCTAATGCGCGATCGATTGATGACTTTTCTTGCAAAAAATTATTCTCTGTTCACATTGCCATAGCAATTTGAGAAAATTTATTTTAGTTGCGTTAATATCGATCTTCATGGTCATTGGCTATGTTAGGGATATGACTTATGTTTAAGAATACCCTTTAAGGGGTAACCCAATGGTGTACGTGGGGATTCACAAATCATGGCCCTCAGGCTCAATCCCTCTCTATGCCCCCCCATACCCCACCCAAAAGCATAAAAAAGAAAAAGAAAAAGCATTGATGTTAAAAGTAGAAATAGTTTGAATTTACCGATATGATTTTGGTTTCTTGTATCAGACTATCAGTCCACCAAAAATTTAGTGTCTTCCCACTAAATAATCATGTTCTGTGCTCATTTCTTCACTCCTGTACACCCCCCCCCCCCACATAAGATCATTTTTTCAATAGAAAAGATTGAACTATTTGGATCCAGATCAAGAGGATATTTCGTACTTTTGGAAAGAAAAAAAACTAACGCAAGCACTTGAAAGTTCTAACTCAATTCGGTAAATAGGGTACTGACCCCCAAGCAAATTCTTAGGACAAGTTTTTTGGACCATTTTTTGCAGACAAGGTATATATGAATGTATAACAAACAATTATATGTATAACGTGAACCAATGTGTGTACTTATTTTTTTGCTAAATAAAAGATAATATTATATACAAAAAGTGTCAAATCAGGTGACACGTCCTTTGTACACTAGATGTGTACTCATAAAAAACTTTTAATCGATGGAGAAACTATTAATAAATTCTACAAAAGAGTAGCCGGGAGAATTGTTCGTTCCCTCGGTCACAGAACACCAAAAAAATAGAGTTCGAAGCAATGTGTCTTTCAACTCAACCAAGGACTCTTCCTTATTCTCAAAGACCCTGCTATTTCTCCCCCCCCCCTCCCCCCACAAATGGTCCAGCAAACAGCCAAAGGAATGGCCTCCCAAATGTAGCTTCTTCTCCTTCGCTTGTGCAACGACCAACTAAGAAACAGCTCCTTAATTGAATAAGGCATTGCCCACGAAAGCTTGAACATACCAAAAATCAAGTTCCACAATTCCTTGGCTACTGGACAGTGAATAAAAACATTGACGTTTTCTTCACTGCCTTTACAAAGCACCAATTCACGTAAATTTTCTTCCCTTTCTGCAAGTTTTCACCCGTGAGAACTGCTTCGTTGCAAGCTTCCCAAGCAAAGAAAGCTCCTCGGCTAGGGGATCTAGATTTCCACACAGATTTCCAAGGAAATACAAAGCAGTTCTTGTGCGACAGCAAGCAGTAGTACTATTTAAAAGAGAACTGACCACCTTTAGCCCCTTCCCACCTCACCTTGTCCTCCGTATGACTACCCACCTGCACAGCCTGAATCTTTTCTAATAGTAGCATGAGAGGCTCCATTTCCTAGTCTTGGAAATTCCTCCGAAAAGATGGAGGCCAAACAGCTCTACCTTCTTCCAAATGAAGCACTGAACTAACCAAAATCCTTGGTCCTAGCTAAGCTGTGCAGACTAGGAAATAATCTCCACACCATCTATCTCTCCAAAATCTCACTAAGGAGCCATTGCCTATCTCAAAAGAAATATGCCTCATGAAAGAATTTGAACCTTTACTTATGCCTTTCCAGTCCCCCACTCCATGAGAGGTAGAAATAGTCTTAGGGCACCATTTAGGATCCTATTCTCCGTACTTGCCACCACTTTTCTCCAAAATCCCCTGCTCTCTACCATGTACCTCCACAACTACTTCCCAAGCAAAGCCTGATTGAAGACTAATCTTTTTACTGCCTAAACCCCCCTCCCTCAAACTGGAACAAACCTTCTCCCACTTAATTGTCAACAACACATATATATATATATATATATATATAAAATCCAAATTTCTGAAGAATAAATAGTGGATTAATTTGTCCAAGCAAATGTGCCAAACTCCGGTAAATAGGGCTGTTGCAAGACTATGAGGGTTGGATGCAAGCCATGCCAACGTGACCATATATACTAGCTCTATCTTTGCTTTTTGACTTCTGTTCACTTGGGCTAAGTTGCTCAGAGTCTTTATATAAATGGCGGAATGGGTCTCAAGAATAGGAAGATGTAAACTCTTTCTTTACCTTGGTTGCTGGTAGGCCTCGCAGTTGGGTCGGGTCGGGTTAGAGTGGGTAATGGGTTTGAGTGGGTTGCAACCTGCCACAACCCAAATAGTAAATGAGTTAAATGGGTTGGGTCATAAATGAGTTGGGTTAAAACAGATCGACCCGGTTAAACCCATTACGTATGAATTCACAATTGTCTAAACAATTTCTACCAATCATAACAGATTTATTTTTCTTTTTTATTCATATATATATATATATACATATATACTAGCTCTATCTTTGCTTTTTGACTTCTGTTCACTTGGGCTAAGTTGCTCAGAGTCTTTATATAAATGGCGGAATGGGTCTCAAGAATAGGAAGATGTAAACTCTTTCTTTACCTTGGTTGCTGGTAGGCCTCGCAGTTGGGTCGGGTCGGGTTTGAGTGGGTAATGGGTTTGAGTGGGTTGCAACCTGCCACAACCCAAATAGTAAATGAGTTAAATGGGTTGGGTCATAAATGAGTTGGGTTAAAACAGGTCGACCCGGTTAAACCCATTACATATGAATTCACAATTGTCTAAACAATTTCTACCAATCATAACAGATTTATTTTTCTTTTTTATTCATATATATATATGTATATAAATATATATATATATACCAACAGGATACAACAATTATCATCCCAAATTGAAATTCTCAATGAAGAGAAATCACAAATGGCAAAATTAGCTGAATCAATCGATCACAGGGACTAAGCCAAATCAAGATTCAAGTGTATGTGTACAAGCAATTGTGAATTGTATATTCATTCATCTTTAACATATCATCATATGGGAGATACTCCATTATTTATTACTACTAAATCCTAATCAATTGAAGGAGGAAGAGAGTAAGTATCTTAAGATATAGATAGACTATAGAGAGCGAGATATATCTCGTGATGTAACCAGGTAGAAAGCGAAAGGAGCTAGTGCAGGGGACGACCGAAGATTGGTGGCTGGATCTGAGGTTGCCTGTTCGGAGACGGAGAGGAAAGGTGGAGTTGGGGGAGCCTGAGTTCAGAACTGCCAGGGTCGACGATGGCGGACTCGGTTGGATACGGGATGAGAATATCGGAGCAGAGGAGAGAAAGCCTGAGAGAAGACGGAGGGTGCTGAGCTAGGGTTAAATATAGACTTTGTGGGCGGCGGCCGGATGTGGGGAAGACGATCAGAGCGGGGGGGGGGGCGAATGGTTGCTGCTAGGCTGGGCGAAGAGAGAGACCGAACAAAAGAGAGCGTCAAACATTAGTGCGTTAAAAAAAGAAGCCAAGACATTTCACGGGCTTAACCCAACTTAACCCACGAAATTTATTGGGTTAAGTTGGGTAACCCATTTAAATTTATTTTCTTGTTGGGTTGGGTTGGGTGGGTTCATGGGTAAAGGGTCCAAATTTTACAGGCCTAGTTGCTGGTGAGTAATGAGCCTTTGCTTGAATTTTACATTACTTTATGGAAGTGGACTTATTATTGAGTGAAAATTTTAAGTAGATGATCTAACAATACGAGCCCAATTTTGAGGGGTTACCTTGACATTGATTGCTTAATTATCTATTATACACAAGTCATTGAACAAGGGTGATCGAAATCAAGCAAAAACCTCGGTATAATATTGGTGATTTGTACCAAATAACTAAATTCGCCGGAGCAGTAATATGTAAACTTCAGCAAATTCTAGGTGCGTAGCAAAAAGTAGACAAATCTTGTGTTCTTTCTTTTCAAGGCAGCTTTTAATTATGTCACTTTTATCAGACAAATTGTTGTGCTCTTTGTTTTCCAGGCATCTTCTGAAGATGTAAATTTTATTTCTGAATTGAATTTTGAATCAGTGACTTAATTGCTTCTGATTATACTTCATCCATGCTATCTTACTTTTCACCAATTGTTATTGTTATCTTTTTGTATGGATGTCTAAAGTTCCTATCTTTGGTGGTTTGTTTTTGACTTCTTTTTGTATCTCCCAGGTGGCATTTGCTTCTTACCCTCTTTATGAGCCATTTACCATTCCATTGCTTCTTGAAAAGCTTTCTTCTTCTCTGTCATCAGCAAAGGTTGGTAAAAGCTGAATGTTATTCTTTCTCTTCTTTTCTTTCGGCAGAACATTATATATTTATTATTTGTCCATCATTTTACTGACTTTTTTGGCCATAGGTTGAATCTTTGAAGTATCTTAGCTATTGCACAGCTACATATGGAGCAGATAGAATGCTAAAGTATGTTGAATCTATTTGGCGTTCATTAAAAGACACAATCTTTACTTCTGAACCATCTGTTTTGTCCTTGGGGTCACAATCAGTGAATTGTATGGGGTATCAGGATAATGAAATTACGACAGAAGCTTTGGTTCTTCTGGAAAAAATTATTCAGCAAAATAGTGGCATCTGCTTAAGTTTGATTGTCAACGATGAGGACTTGAACACAACACTAAACTCTATTACTAATTTTGAGGTATATGACAATATTCCGCCGCAGAGCAAGCAAAGACTAAATGCAGTTGGTCGTATTCTACATGTTTTTGCCAAGGTTTCTATTGCATCATGTAATACAGTGTTCGAAAGTTTCTTCCCTCGCTTACTGAATGCTTTGGGAGTTTTAGTTGAAAATTGTGTTAGTCATTCAGAGAGAAATTTTGTTCTATCTGGAAGACCCAATTTTGGATCCCTCTACCTCTGCGTTGAACTGCTTGCTGCATGCAGAAGTTTGGTTGTGGGCTCTGATAGACCTACCTCAATTTCTGTTTCTGATCATGAGACCTGGTGCAGCATGCTTAATAGCTACTGCAGTTTACTAGTTGGGTCCTTCAGTTCCGCCCTAGTAACATGCATTGATGGAAGAAGCACTACAGATCCCTATATTCACCCAGGAGGTAGATACTTTTGCCTATGAATATGCTTGCTTTCCCTTTCCCTTTAGAAGTTTATTTAATAACATGAGGATTCAATGTTGTATTACAAGGACTAAGGTACTCAATTGAATTGCGATTTTTGATTTTTGAGTGATGGCTGAGGATGCCTCTTTCACCTTGTTTGAGCATCCAATTTCATTATTTTACATCTAAAGTAGTCGGTCGAAGTGCCCGTTTTAACTGACGTCTTACGCTACATTCGACTCAGGGGGTGTCTTATTGATCATATCATAACTTATATGTGTGCCAAGCTGCCGACAGTATGTACTTTTCCATGTTCAATCATATTTGATTATTGTTGGATGGTATGGCTCGATTACCTAGACAAATGGCCAATTCCTTTGAAGCGGTACGGACTTTTGAGATTAAGAACGGATTGAAAATCAGACATCGGGTGCGGCCATGGACAAGGAGTGTACGCAAGTGCACACATGGGCGCGGGCGTGGATGGACTTGGCCGCGGTCGCGTTGGATTGTTGGACGTGCGTGTGCCGCGTGCGCGTCCAACAATCACCGCGCGCTGCAGTGCATGCGACAACTCAAGTCATGCAGATTGGTTTGAGTTTAGAAGCACTCGCGTTGTGCGCACGCCCGACTGTGTTTCTCGTTTTTTTGGGTTTCCTTATTTGATGTACTTAGGGTTTGGTATTGCATCCTTCATATAGTTGTAATCTTAAAACATGTATTGCTAAGGCCGTAATAAATTTCTAGAGTCCATTGACCCCAATCTCTCTCTCTCTCTTCACTAATTATCTTTGCTAATACTCTATTGTTTGTTCCATCGCTTCCACTGTTGCACAACAATTATACATAACTTTGCTCCTCGGAAAGTTATACACTGTTATAAAAATTCGAAGATAGTATTAAATGACAAAGTAGAGTTAAACAGTAAGTTATAAGTTGTTGGCGATCAAGTTTGGTATCACAGCTGGTCCCCAACTATAAAGGAGTATAAGAAGAAGAATTTATGATGCCGGCTCCAAGTAGTCGGGCAAAGGGCCCGGTTGAGTTGGGTACTTATGGTACATTATGACTTCAATAGTTCCGTATGAATACCCGACACCACCGTTTTAACATGTGGTTAATATGTGAATGTTTTTCATGTTTATTGTATGGATACGTTTCCTCAGGTGCACTAGAATTACCACCAAGTAACCTGTTTTAACCTTGTCATACTTGAAGGCACGAGGTTTTCCTGCATAATTTAAGTGCTCTACACCAGCACCATCTTTTTTCACCTGTAACTTATGATGTAAGAAATCTTAAAGACGTGGAAAAATCTCATACTTTACTCTTTCGATGAATATCTGTTTAATCACTTAGAGCTGAATCTAGGATGTTTCTATACTATAAAGATCTTAATTTTATGCCAAGTGTATGAGAGTTAAGTATTAGTTTTCTATGAATTTTTCTGATTTATCTTTTTCATTTTTCCTGCCTTAAAACTTTAGTGAAGGGCTTGCAGATTTTGGCTACATTTCCTGGAAGCTTTTTACCAGTATCAATCAGTACATTTGAGAATATTTTGATACAACTGATGTCAATAATTGCTCTGGAGTTCAACCAAACGTTTCTGTGGAGACTGGTACTGAAGACATTGGTGGAAATTGGTTTGTTTATTGAGAAATCTCATGATTCTGTGAAAACATCAATTTTTGATAATATTGTTGTTGAGAAGACGATTTCAATGATATCTTCCAATGAATCTACTATCCCTTTGTCACTCAAAGTGGAAGTGCTTTCTGATATTGGCATGACTAGCCTGAATTTTATGCTGAGAATCGTCCAAGGATTGAACAAAGCTATCTTTACCAATTTATCCGAGTTTTCGGTATGTCTACTGCTTGAATCCCATATTTTATCTTGCTTTTTGGGTTGAAGGTTATGTCCTCAGCTGAATTCGTGGATGTATGCTCTCTTTTTACCACCCTTTCTTACAATTTGTTTGGAGATGGTCACAAGTAATTGCAAGTAATTAGAAACTTCACGACTACTAACGGTAAAATGTTAAAGTGGTAATGCTTCTGTTTTGCTCCGAGAACAATGAACGAGTGCAAATTTATTTATTCAAGTCTGATGTTTACTGTTGGGACTGATTTCTAATCTACTTTTTCTACTTAAACCTATGCACTATGTTCCTATAGGTCCATGGAGACACAAAGTCAGCGGAATTTGCAGAGCAGCTTTTGGGGTGCTTCTCTGATAAGGTGCTTCCATGGTATGTGCTAAGTTGTTTCTTATAATTTTTTTCTGCCTTTTGATTCATCATGTCTATTTTGGTTGCTGAATTCATCCATCCTTCCCTGCATTTATCGTTGCAATTCTCAACAACATTAAAGTTTTCAACTGTCTTATTTAACATCAATCTCATACAAAGTCTGCTTCACCAGTTTTCACTTTTTAAAATTTTCTGCAATTTTCTAATAGAAGTAGCATTCTTAATAATATGAGTTTTGTTGTTATTGACTCTTTTTCTTTCCTTTTTTATTTTCTTTTCCTGGGTAAGCACTTTAATGACCTTGTGTGATTGAGAAGATGTATTCTCACGTTTTGTATAGCTGTAAATGTATTTGCTTTTTTTTTGAGTGACAAGATCATTGGCACAAATAGGGTCCACCATTTCTTGCTAACGACATACAAACCTCAACGTCACCACTAATCATGTAGTTTTTCATGCTGCATTAACCAGGTTTCAGAATATTGGAGGTTTCGATGAAGTGCCATTGCATTTTGCAGTAAATATTTGGGATGAAATAAATAGTAGTACGTCTTTCAGTAGTTTCCAGCAAAAAGTAAGTATCACTGCTCTATTCCTTTTTAAAATCTTTTAGACCCCCACTAATTTCTTTAGCACGCCGCTTCAGTCATCCTCAAGTTCATTTCACACTTATGGATTGGTATAATAGCTATGTATTTGTTTTATCAGAGACTTCTTGAAGCGACAATGACAGCAATGAAGCATGCAGTTGGATGTTGTTCGGTGGTAGGCCAGAGCACTGTTCTTGATAAAGCTTTCAGCATTCTTTCTGTAAACAACACTTTTCGATTGAAGGAACCCTTGTCTGGCTCCCCTTTGGTCAAATGTGAAGGACTTGCTGATAGTGTGGACTGCTTTTCTTGCAGAGATGAGTGGATTATCTCGTTATTTGCTTCAGTAATTATAGCACTTCGTCCGGGAACACCCATAAAAGATGTGGAAGTAATATTGGAATTATTTGTGACTACTCTCCTCAGGGGTCATGTTTCATCAGCTCAGGCATTAGGTTCTTTGCTTAATAAACTGCCTTCAAAAGGAAATAGAGTGGGTGAACCAATACTTAGTAGTTTGGAAGTAGCAATGGATGTGGTCTTCAAAAGTAATATATGGATGTCCTATGGTGTAGGCCACTTGACTAGATTGTTCAATATTGACGATGTGAATGGGATAGGGGTTGGTAGTTTAAGTCTAAGCAGTGTAAATAGTTGGTCCATTCATATTCATGCTGTTGTTGGATTAGCATGGATGGGAAAAGGTTTGCTTATGCGAGGCCATGAAAAGGTGAAAGATGTAATTATGGTTTTTTTGAGTTTCTTAATGTCAAATGAGAATATGTCGACCTTGCCAAGGAAGTTAGAATCACATGAGGATGGTAAAGAGCCGGAACTCTTGAAGTTGATGAGATCTGCTGCAGACTCATTTCATATTGTGATGAGTGATTCTGAAGATTGTTTGAACAGAAGATGTCATGCAACCATAAGACCACTCTATAAGCAAAGGTTCTTCAATACTGTGATGCCTATTCTACTATCGTCAGTAATGAAATCCGATTCATCAATGACAAGGTAATATCGAAGTTACTTAAGGATCTTCGATCATATCTTATTTTCTCCTCATGTTGGCAATAGTTTTTCATTGCATATACAGGGATTACCGTGCTTTTATGTCTTGGTTCATTGCTCTGTTGATAGCTATTGTGATGACTGTAGTGTTCTTAGTTTTTATGATTCTAACCATAGAAGCTTTGCTGGATTAGTAATAATCGATTGGTTAGTAAACACATCAGGATATGGATAGAAGGGTTAAAAGGCGCTGTAGCTATTGTGTACTTTTCTTCTAATCTCTATCTTACTATTTTACTTTCCAGTTGTTCAGAAGGAAACAAGAAATAATTGTGGAAAAAATAGATGAAAACACTGTTGTTCGCAAGTGCTTATTGACAAGTTGAGACATGGTCAATTATTGCCAGATAATACAGCAGCGTTTTACGGATATACGAGTCTTTACATAGTATTTGCTTGTGCATACATTATCTAATGATATAGTTTTGTGTAGGAAGCAGTAGGACCCCCCGTTCTTATTTTCTGAAGCCAATTATTGCCAGATAGGAAAACTGAGAACATCTTTATTAATAGCAATGCTATGGCCAGGAGCAGGACTAGAGCTGTAAACTGGTTGAGTCGGACTGTGTATAGTTTTGAGGCGAGTTATGGGATTTTGTAAACGTGTCCCCTTGGAATTACGAAGCAATTGCCAAACTCGACTCTGGTCAAGGAACATGGGGCTTGCCTGTCCACTCGAGTTCGAGTCGAGAATCTTTCAACCACCAGAGTGGTTGAAATTTGGTGGGAGGGGAGGTGAGAGAAAGAGAGGGATGCACTATGTCAATCCACCTCTGTGAGCAAAGATTATGAGTTGAGAGTTTTTTGGAGATGTAGATCTTGTTTAGATTGTAGCTTGATTTGGGTTTTAGTATTGCGTTTGTGGAGGAGAAAAGTTTATCATCGTTAATGAAGCCCGTGGAAGCTGGATGGTGGCATTAAAGGGCTTGAGTTGTCTGGCGATAGATAGAGAATGTGGATGTGAAACGATGGTCATGGAAGCTTTTAAGGATTTTGGAGGTTCGCAGAGAATGTTTCCTGAGCTAGGGAACGTACCTCTCAGCAGATCTTGAACTGGGAATGGGGAAAATGGTTAAGTGAGTATTACCAGGTCGAGCCGGGTCTTATGGATTTGACCCGAATTATAGTTTACTTGCGAGCAGCCAACTCAAGTATAGGCAAACTAGGATCAACTCATAATACTCTGCAAACCCACTGGAAAAGCCAAACTTGGCTAGCCTAAGCAGTTTGAACCTATGATGCACGGACATGGCAAGGGGCTTGCGTTTTCCGTGTCCGACACGTACGGGACACGGATACACGCCTGACACGGCCCAAAATACGTTTGGGGTCGAATTTGAATTTCCAAAACTTTCGAACACGGACGCGGGCACGGTCGGAAGAGAGTCGGGATACGTACCTTGAGGTCGGACACGGCTAGGGGTATATTTGTCGACTTGTCCTCATTCCCTCAAATCCCCTCACGAAAAACGAGCCCTAGCCCACTTTTCCCTCAAATCGTAATCGCGTCTGCGATTACCGAACCAGAAGGTCCAGAACCACGTCGTCTGCCGACGGCCCCCTTCGACCTTTGAGGCTTCTGCTTCGTCGATTCGCCAGACGCCACGTAATTCTCGCTTCGATTTCGATTTTCGCTTCTTGATTCCCTCTTCGACTCTTCGTCGATTCTCTCCTCTGTCTCTCTTCTCGCTTCTCTCTGTCTCTGCGATTTCAAACTTCAAACTTCAAAGTGATTTGTGAATTGTGAGTGTTGACTCACTTGAGTACTGTTGTAGTGTTGTTGACTGTTTGTCAACAACAGTTATATTATACACAGATGCAGAGATACTTATATTTTTAAAATTTATAAAATTGTGGTTATAGTTTTTAATATTTAGAATTTGGTCCTTATATTTTGAATAATTACATTTTGGTCCTTATAGTTTGAATATTTACACATTACCCCCTGCACCTGTGTCTTATATTTTTTGAAAATTGCGTATCCCCGTGTCATGTGTCCATGTATCCGTGTCCCGTATCCGTGTCCGTGTCCGTGCAACATAGGTTTGAACCAAATCTGGTCAAGTAATTTGAGCCTTGCAGGTAACCGTCCGGTCAAACAGCTCTAAATAGAACAACACTATCATGGATGACTTGCGGTGATTATTAGGAAGGGTTTGGTCGTTCGTGGCTTTAGAGTGAATACCGTAGATAGTTCATGCTCAGTCTCATTGTGAATCACATCTTCTGTTGACCATTATGACTAATGCCAACTGTAATTTCTGATTAAAAAAATAAAAAATTGTTTCTGATATTTATGTGAAGTTACTTTGATAGTTTAACTGGTTCTTTTCTATAATACTCCCTCCGTCCCTAAATAATCGTTCTAATTGACCCGGCGCACAGTTTAAGAAAAAACAATTGACTTGATTATTTATATTGGTTTAATGTGTAGTTTCCTTTAAAGCCCATGTGTATCTGGCCCATAATTAAAGTAGGTTGAAAAAGTAAGGATAAAGTGGTAAAAGTGATGTTCTAAAAAGGTAAGTTTCAAACTGGACAATTATTTTGGGACGGACGAAAAAGGAAAGGAGGACGATAATTTAGGGACGGAGGGAGTAACTAATAACTAAAGATTTTGCTATTTATCAAAAAATAATAATAACGAAAGATTTTGTTGAGTTGGTTGGTAGACCTACTTGTTGCAGCAGCATCTCAGTTTCAATTTTACACTATCCATTTTATAAGTAGTTTTGATTGAAAAGAGGTCAAAACAGAGTTATGTCCACAGAAATACGTTGAGAAGAGAGATTGAACCTTTTGACCAGATAGTGATGTTTATCTCTCAAAATGGAAGAACACATAATTTTGATACTTAGTCCCTCAGACCTGTTCCAATACCTAGTAGTAGTCTCAAACCTGTTTCTGTTTATATGATATTATCCAACAATTTGACATATCCTGGTAATTCGGTATTGTTCTTGACTTCAGTTATTGAAAATGTTCATGATTTTAGGTCAATGCTATATCGAGCTCTCGCACATGTAATATCAGATGCCCCACTGAGTGCTATCTTGGGTGAAGCGAAAAAGGTCAGAATCTCCTAGTGGAATCTTGTTCCGTTCTTTTGTTTTTGCTAATGAGACCGGATTGTGTCATTGCAGTAATGTAATGTTTATTTTGCAGCTCATCCCTTTTATACTAGAAGGATTATCAGTGTTGAGGGAAGATATTATGAATCGAGATATAATATATAACCTCCTTCTAGTTTTATCAGGAATCTTGACGGATAAAAATGGTAAGATCTTCATTCAGGTTTTTTCTAAGTGTTTTATTTTTCATAATATATTATTTGTAGATCATGTTTGTATGCGTTCAGCAAGATAAGCAGTAATGAGTAAGGACATCCCAGTACTTTAACTTTCAATTATTGGGTGGAATGATAAAATGTTTTCAAGTTCTTGTATATTATCCGTTACAGATAAAATCTTTTGGGGCATGTAGTTATATTATAAGGTACTGGCGGACAAGATAGGGGTGCCTACTTATTAGGCCAGATCTCTTTTTCCTTAGTATGTGACTATTGGCTGTAATAACTTTTTTAAAGATAGATATTTGGTGTCAGCGTATAGTTATTCAGCTGTCAAAGAAGACAAATGTTTAATACGGTTTTACAAATTATTTCAAACTGGTAGCTTTTATATGTTCTTTATTGTGCCTAGGATACTTGTGGAATGAGAGACCTGACCCTGCATAAATTTAGGTTAAGATCACTAATCCTCAGTTGAGAGTAGGATACCATGTGTTTTTGGAATTTGATTTGATGGAGGAATGATGTTCAGGTTCTCTCTCAATGGTGGGTAGAATAGAAAATGACTTAATGTTACCACTATCTACAGTGTGCAGTGTAGAGGTCCATTTCTAGTCAGAACTTGGATTACTCTCTGTTTGTGTCAATATGGAGGTTTGAATTTGATTCGTTGGGTAGGACTAATGAGTAAACTAGTTGAATTCCTGCTGCTGTGAGTGTTGCTTCTATGCAATTAGATAATTGCTGTCGCTGAAGACTCTCTGAAGGAACAATGTCGTCTTTAGGTTGAGGATGACATTTTGTAATTTAAGAGTACTTCTTTCACTTGCAGCTGTGTTTGTGAGCTATCTTCATTAAGCTGATGCTTCTTAAACATATCCAATCTATTGTCCTTCTGTGGATGATTCCTACAAAATTTCATTTTAGGCAATTACGATTATAATGTAGTTTTAAGCTGCATGATCACCTAAAAGAAGGTTTTGCAGAGAAATGCAGAATTCAGTAAACTATACTGAATATGCCTGTGATGGAAAAATGGACATGTCAGGTGTGGGAAAGCAAGACAATGTAACTGACAGACAGCACTTTTCTCATGTCAACATTACCCATATATCTGCTCGGGTTGATTATGTGGAAGTCCTGATCCATTATCCTATGTCCTTTGCTTCACTTCAACGGCATTTATTTCTATTTTATTAGTACGTTTTTTGCTATTAATGCTTCTGTGGGTGATCCATCCACGAACTGCAGAGGTAGGTGTGATGAATCTATCACTCATTAAATTTAACAGCTTGTATCGGATCTGGTGTTGCAAGAAAGCATTCTGTACATCTTGGATGACCAATCCAGATACAACAAGCAGCTATATGAAATCAGATTTGTTCTTTCTATTTAAGCCCCAGATGGAGTTCCATTTGATACCCGTTTGGAAAAGCTAGCTGTATTAGAAGGGGTTATGCCATGGGCTCCACAATCATTTGCAAAGGTCCAATTGTAGAAGTTAACTAGTCATTAATAATGCAGTAATAGCCTGTTTGTTGTCATTTTTCTTTGCCATGCGAACTTATACTGATTATGTTTGTAGCCGACAGCTAGTCCAGATTGCCCAGTTGCATTTTCTGACTAATAAGCTCTAATGTGGTCATAACACCCCACCCCTCCCCCCCAAAACACCTGCACACACACACACACAATGCAGAAGTTTTCTTTAGTTTCTAATGCTGAACTGATGCCTGCAGGACAAGAAGCTGTTGTAGAGAATGCTCATATCATCATCAAGTGCCTTAACGAGCTCATCTCCTACCCCCACATGATGGTATGTGATCTAGCTAACAGTTCAAGTTTTTCTTTTCTCCCCAGATTCAGCAAGCTGCCAGAATATTGCAATATGATTGAAATTATGTTCCTTTTTTGGTTGCATTGGTCTCCTCGTTTGGTTGGGATATTCAGAGAGCAAGTCAACAAATGGAAAATTCATCCGTAGAAAAAAGTGGGGTCTCTCTCTTGTGGGGAGAGCATTGTTTAACTTTTAAGGGCAATTGACTTTGTGTTTGTTTGTTTGTGATGATGGTAGTAGTTCTAGGCAGGGATGAGGAACAGTTGTTGGAGCATTTTCCCTCCTCTGCCGCACCTTCTTTGGAAAATTAGAAACTCCCACCTTTTGTTTCTTGAACTTGGAGAAAAAGAATATTTGTAGTGGACAGGACAGCCTTTGAAGATAACAAGTATTGTATTGGGCTGTCTGGTTAGTAGTGGAAAGGAAGATTCTGCAAAGAATGTCAAATTGAGAGAAGAGGAATGAGCTATTGCGAACGAGTGCGTAGCTAGCTGATGCACTTGAAGATTATGTAGATATAAGACTCATTCTGAGCTAGTTACCTCATAAGGTTACAACATTAGTAACCTTGGCTAACTAACTCAAATCATTTACTAGTCATTGGTCAATAAGAAAAATGAGATATTAATATTACATCCCTATATCATGATAAGGAGTTTACCTAATTGGAGAAGTGCTTGAATGTTAAGGAACATAAAGTATCAATTAAAACATTTAACATTCTGAGAAGAAGAAGGTATTGCTCTGTTATGGTTTAATTGCTAGAATGGTTTTTGTTATTTTCAATGTAAAGAATAGTCCACCAAATCATGATTTGTTAATGGCCATGCTTGTAGGAGGTTTCACCAACTTATTTGTTTTCAATTATAAGAGAAACTTGATTTGGGAATGCATCTTCCCCTACAGAATCAAGGACATTTTATGATTTAAATTAAATTTCAGATATTGCTAATAGAATGAAGTAATAGAAAAAACTCACTCCATGTAATGAAATTAAAAATCTGAAAGATATTTTTCAGTTTTCTTATATCTTTGACTTTCTCGATTTTTTCCGAGCTCATTTATTTGAAGAGTTTATGTTCATTTTGACATCAAAATAATTTATGAAATTGTATACAGTTTTCAGTTATAACTAACTTTGTCATGACATACTCAGGTAATTCGAGAGACAGGGATTCAGTGTCTTCTTGCTATTTCTGAGCTGAACCACGCAAGGATATATCCCATGAGAACACAGGTATTTGTTAGATCAATTTCAGTCCTTTTTTCCAATTTAGCTGGGTACCTGTTTATGAAGACCTTACATCTTGCAAGCAGTTTTGTGGTCTGCATTATAATTAACATAGATAGTTAAAGCACCTTTTAGTGCTTTCTATGCCCTAAATAGCATTAATGTTAATAATACTTATAATAAGAAAATTATAATCATTGTTATTATTAACTTATTATTATTATTCTCTCTCTCTCTCTCTCATGGATGAAATGTTGATTTGGTTGGTATGTATAGGTCCTACTGGCTGTATCAAAATCTCTTGATGATCCCAAGAGAATTATTCGTCAAGAAGCTGTCAGATGTCGGCAAGCTTGGTAAGAGCTTTTAGATTTACAGTGTTGTTTATTTTAGATCTGTTCACATGTTATCCAGAGTTGAATCCTGACCTTAGGGATTCTGCTACTCCTCAAACAGGGCCTCACTTTCGTCTAGAAGTCTTCACTTTTGAATAGACACAGAATTGGTGAGTGTTGTGTTTTTGTTGTCTTATTGGTTTTTCTTGATAATGTCATAACGTAATAAATTTTGATTTTTTTTCATTTTTGAGAAATAATTTAGAGTTATCTATTCTATGAGAATATCAGCTATCACCACAAGAAGGTTATCCTATTAAACTGGAACCCTTGAATAGGGTATTTTCACACTACCAGAAAATAGGCACCTACACTTGGAGAACCTGACACCCAACTTGAATGAGTATTATATTATGTTTGTGACATTAATGAGTATGAAGTCCTTGGTCTTGTTTTTATCTTGAGAGGATGTTGAACTCTGTTCCTCCATCTTAAATATGTTTGGTAAATAAGATGAGCTAGACAGGCGGATGCAGAATAGTAGGATAGGAAGAAAATTAATCTAATGCTCCCTCTAATCCCAAATATAACATTTTAGTGTCCCAAAAGAGTTGCATTTCGAAACTTAAGCTATAATTTTCCATTGACCTAATATTTTCCTTTCCAAAAATGCTGTTACTCATGTCATGAAAATATTTGTATCTTAACGAAGTATAAAGGACATACATGGTAGTGAAAATTTATAATTGAAAATGTACGACTTCGAAAATGGGAGAATTTATTTTGATGGAGGTAGTACAAGAATACTAGGTTCGTAGCAAAGGAAGTTGATTCTGCAAAAGAGCGAGTGGTTATGCAAGTAAAACCTGCTCGTGACATTAACTGAATTATGATTAGTGAAATTAAAATAAAGTCAATAGTTTTGAATATGAAGTGTTTGAAATTTCTATAGACTATTGTGTTTTCATTGTGTTATACTGAAATGAAATTCCTCTTTGATATTCATGACTCGTTTTATTTTTCTTCTGGATAAACACCTCTTAGCATCTGCTGCTCCAATCTTCCTATTACTCTTACTTTATTGATGTTGTATTCCAACAGTTGCAGCTAACTGATGTTGCTTGATTAGCTATCATGAAGGTTCACACTCAAGAAGCCCAAGTGAACATGGGACTGCCGTGCTCTCGTTGTGGATTTTGTTCTTTTGTGCTAGCCATGGACTAAATGAATATATTATTTTGCCTGTACACATGGAACGAATTAAAGGTATATTTTTCTTCGGTACTAGACTAGATTTTAGTTATGTATTGATATAATTATTAATATCTGCAAATATACAAAACCTCAACGCAACTAACTAGATACCTGATCAAACACCCTCCTCTCTATAACCCCTGACAAGCGAACTGACTGAATCTATGTAATCTATCCAGATTCCTCCATTGCACTATCAATGACCAAAGATTCAAAGTGAATATATGATGCATTTATTTGAAGAATAATACTGCACTTGATTAGATATGTTACTGATTCTTAATAACAAAAAGCTATTGTAACTCGACCAAATACATGATACTGGCGTGACACAAGACACAGCACTCTGATACTTTCAAATGAAAAATTAACTATAATATTGAAGTCAACTGAACAAACATTGATCACTACTGCTGGATTCGTTTCAAGTATTTTCGACCTTTTGATGTTCACTTTATTCTTACTATCCTTTGGTTTATTATCATGACTACTTTTCAACTCTGTTTACTGCAATTTATTGATTCTCTTGCTGTAAAAGGAAGTCTACTGATTGCCAACAATTTGTGTCTTTGGATAGTTGCAGATTTTGCAACATTGGCTCCTCCCTGGATTTCACCATGTGCAGTTCCAACTTTACCATGTAAATAGGTTGTGTATATTTACCCCCAACAAAGTTAATGCTACTTGTTGGCCATGTATGTATTAAGCCGTTTATAGCCTTGCTACCGACAAAAATAACAGTACAATCTTGAAATTCTTGGTTTCATGTGATGGTTTCAAGATTGAGAAGGATCCTCCAGAATTTCCTGTTTTATGCAATTTGAGAATATTTATTCTTTTTTTGCTTATTAAAGGATATGAAGGATATTTATATGTATTTAATTTAATTTGAGGATATTGTACGGGTGTATTTGATTAAGCTGTACTTTTTGAAATTCATGGATTGTTGTCTCACTTTGTCGCTTTGTATTTCAACTATAATTCATGTATTTCTCTTATTTTATTTTATTTTATTTTTACTTCAATCATTACAAAGTTAAAGAGAAATGCGATGATAGTTTCTTGTTATGACCCGTATGTTACAAACGCATAATTAACTCTAGGGGGTAGTTATTTCTACTTACAATTTCAAATTATTTTTTTAATCCTCAACAAACAAGATGGTTATTCTTATACTATTTATTCCTTTTTTTTTTTTTATGTAAAAAAATAAAATAGAAACTATGCTCTTCATTGATATTTTGAACCAAAAATAGAATATTATAAGATAATTAGAAAATAACTTTATTGTTCAAACATGTAATACTATAGATGTGAATAAACAAAAGATGTAATAGAAATAACAACTCCCATAACTCTTACAAATATTATGATATGCTTTTTTTAAAGAATATCCATATAAAAGTGAGGCGGTCAATTAAAATAAAAATCAAATTACACCTAAAGTGTATTAACACGTGATAACTTCATTTTTGAAATGCCTAAAAAGAATTTTTTACGAAATTAGACTTCTCAAATTGCACCTAGCATGAGTATTAACACATGTAGCGTGCATCTTTAATACTTTATGCTCAAATCAAAATTGTGGTTCTCCATTTACAAATCGGGATCAAGGAAATAGGCCATAATATTTCGTGCCGAGAATTTCCTATTTTGAAATATACAAATATATACAAGCTCAGGGAAGAACAAGGCAAAGAAAATTATTAAAACAAATCGTATAAAAATTTAAAAAGGACCGGAAAATATTATCACCGTGGGTCAGAAGAAAACTAATTATTTGACCATGCTCATGCTGCCAAATGCTACTCCCTTGTCCTTAAACCAAGTGTCCGCATTTTGTTTTTCACTAACATAAATAAAAGTTGACTTTTGGGTTATGTTGGCAGCACATATACATTAGCGTCCTCAATGTCCACACTATTATCATCAAAAGTAAAATTAATAAATTAATACAAAAATGGACACTCAGTTATGGACAAAAAAAAAAATCCCTAAATAGACAATGCCTGCAAGAACTTTTGTATACTTGACCTACAGAAAATCCCTTACTTGGCTATAATTACTTGTACAACCATGGAATGTATCTCAGATTGGACAGACAACAGCTTTGTTCTTACATCCTACAAAACATGGCTGTTACATACAGCTGTGAAAACCACAAGACTGAGCGACGACTGAGAAACATAAAACATTACCACCTGAGAAAAAAGAAAATTGAAATAGGGAAAACCCATAAGGGGCTCTGTAGTCCTTACACCAGAAAGGGGACAAGAGGGGGGTTGAAGAATTCCTGTGTCCAATTTACCTTTTCCTGTCTTTCGCTTCCATTTACCCTTTATTATGCTATACCTTCAATACTTAAATCTGACAGCAATCAGTCAGACTCGTATTCAGCACCACTTGATTGATCCATGTCAGCATCTTGCACACCTTTGTGTTGTCGGCCATGGACATCTTCCATGTCCATTCTCCTGTGTTTAGAAGTACTCATCCCCTTCATACCTACATAACTCTGCAACCACCAGAATACCAGTGAGTATCAACAACTTTGAGTGTGGATATTTAGAAAACACCCAAGATTACAAAGCCTCGACGGAGCGGCATGTATCAAACACTACCTCTGGTTCCTTTATTTCTACTGAAACGGTTGACCTTCGCCTTACGGTGACACTTGATGGTACTGGAAAATGTTCAATCTCATCGTTCTGCTTTCCCTCCTTAGCCCTTTTCTTTCTTAGCATGAGCTTTGTAGGGAGAGGCTGCACAAATGGAGGCAATCACTGGGACAGCACTAGACAGTGTGCAAGTAAGAAGTAAGCAGGCTTTTAATATAATTACCACGTAACGAGCATCTGATTCACCAAATGAGACAAGGTAATTAGTAGGATCATCTGCATCCTCGCCCCTCACCTGTAGAATTTGCAAGTGTTGAAGCATTATCGGTATAAATATAAACCTTAAAATTAAAAAACATATATATATATAATAATATTTAAAAAAACAACAACAATAACAAGTATTTGGTACATACGTCCCAATGATACTCACGAACCCAGGTAAATGACCGATCCTCATCCTCATCATACATACCCTTCGATAGCTGCCATTATCAGGATAAGTCAGTCCGCATAATAGATATCTAGGGAACTTGAGTATTTGGGCCAATCAGAATTCAATAAAAGGTTTTAAAAAAATGCCATAACTGGAAAGAACTACCAATAGTTTCATCTTTCACTTGAACGAATCCTACCTCATCAGCTGAAGGAACCATGTAGGCCAGAAACCTATCCGCCTTCGCTGAATCTGAGGATGATGCCCCAAAACTTTTCATAATAGCCTGCAATGAAGAATAAAGATACAATTACATAAAGAAAAATGCCTGACAGCATAAGAACAGTCAAAGCAAACATCTAGTCTGTCCTCCCACCTATATCAAGGTATATCCAGACTAATATGATCCTAAAACTTGATTAACTATTTAGGTCAAAATTCTCTCCAACTATTATAAAATTTATTCTAACAATATCAGTAGTTTATAGCAATCTGGTTGTATCAAAATGTTTCAAGTCTACAAAAAAGTACCAAAAGAACCTTTCTGATCTCTAGAGTGAAAAATGAATTGGACTAGAAGCATAAAAATTCTTCACAATATTTTCATTACTGATACTAGGCCATGTATAAATTCTGGCTCCCAACCAAATAGTATAGTTTTTGTCTATGCTTGTCATCTGTGGTTCCTTCAAAATTTTCTCCTGCCTACAATAGATACCAAAAGGGATAGATCTTACAAATTCAAAAATGAATTTGATAAACATTTCTAGCTTTTTTTACAGGGTAGATTCTGAACAGTATATTTGATATCAAATATGAATCACAACCCAAAAGTTGTGGCTATTTCAAAATTGCAATAGAATATTCTGCTTTTTCCCATGCTAGATTGTCCAAACTGGATTGTTTTTCACAATTAGTTTAAACCTGCCTCGTGCCTTCCTCAAATACAATTACCTTCTTTATTCTTTTTTTTTGCAGGTGCAACAATTTAAACTCACAAATACCTGTATCACCTTAAAATTTGAAACTCTTTTTCCAACATGGACAACAATAAACATGAGGTATCAACTAGGGGATTCTCTCACCTCAGACTTTCAGTGTTTAAGATCAAAAGCAGCTCATTTTCAGATATACTTCATATCATGTTAATTAATTTCCTCATGAACCCCAACCCTTTCCATTTGCAAGGAGCGCGTTGGCAGATGGTGAATGTAGCTGCAGATCAAATCAACTCCTAAATACTCGGAACTTATGGGCTGCATAGATGTAAGAATGGTACGCTTCCCTTCAGCTACATAAGTGTGGATTTGAAACATTTTTCTATTTTCTCCTCAACTTAAATCAGCAGTTTTCCCAAATACTTAGGGTCGGCTAAATGAATCCTTTTTGTCCTTTGGTTCAGTAAAATGCAATGTCATCAAACAAGCCACACTCGTTCGTATCATTCTTATTGCTGTCCACGTTACTTTTGGTCTTCTCTTTCCTCTAACCAAATTGTTGATGTTGATACTATCTCATGTCCCAACGCCTACACTCATTAATGATTAATCTACGTCGTATGTGCCCAGACCATCTTACGATTAAGAAACATGTAGTAGTAATCATCAATTTTTTCTTAGAAAGAGCCCTTGTATATTTAAATATGAAGACAACCTAATCATAGCATCTGAATGAAGCTACCCCAAGGGCATTCTGTGTTTGAGACACTATAACGTGAAACTGAAACGATGTTCTAGGCAACATAGGTTCAAGGTAACACACTCTTACAGTTCTTGTAGGCTGCATATAACTGAACATTTAAATCAAGCCATGTCTTACAAATCTTTTTGAGTGTGGGAATATAGCCGGTCTTTTCGACTATAATTCCCGGAAAACGATATTGGAAACAAATAGGGAATCCAAATTTTACTACCAACTCTGATTGGACCATGATTCTTTAGCAATAATAATTGGTCCATTCATTATCAGCTAACAATCTACAAAATTGACAAGACTTGTAAGGCTCCCACACACACGCGCACACACACAAAGAGGAAGAAAAGAAAAGGAAGGTCATAGCCATAGGCAGCACCGCAAGGACTCTTTGCATGCACCAACAAACTACTCATACTTCTCTTCTAAAGTAAGCCAAAATAAATTGTTCAACACAGAAAGAATTTGGTCAAAATCCAGCAATCACATCTTCTTGTTGGTATGGGGATTGGAACCAAGGACCTCAAGGTCTTTGCTTGAGTGCCCTTGTCATCTCTCCCACCCCTTGGGATCAAATGAAACTCTAAAGACACCAAAAGATCTTCAGTGTACCCCTTTTCAGTTTCTTTCCTCAACTATTAAATCCTAGACTGATCAGGTTCAACAACTGTATACTCCACCTATTAAACTTCTACTTGTAGCTAAAGCACTTCCAATGGATCAATAGAGTTTTAGGGTAAGATTAACCATTAACAGAAATCTCAAAGACATGCAAGAAAGCATCTACATCGATCTTACCTGAGATTCATGGGCATCACGAACAGATTTATCCATCTTGTTGTAGATCTCTGAATCAGCAGTCGGGGCACTATCAAAGGTTGCAACAACAAATTGGTCATTGTACCTGGCAAAAAGGCACCACATGCACAGGTTAGCAACATCAAAATAGCAAATGATACAGAATGACTGAATCACACAGTTTAAGTTAATTTTATAGCCGCCAGAGATAATCCATGTTAGTAGCCCCATTAATCTGTCATTTTTATATAGTATTTACTTTATAAAATAAACAAAAAAGGATCGTAGATTAAGTGGGAAAAAGTATGTTCCAGTTTTAAAAAAAAGGAGGGCTTGGGATAAAAAAATTTAAGGTCTTTAACAGTGCGTTGCTGGGTAAGTGGTTATGGCAGTATGTGGGAAACAGTGATAATCTGTGGAGGAAAGTAGTGGTCAGTAAGTTTGGTGGGGGGTGATATGAGGTGGATTCCGAATGACATTAATATTCCGTATGGGGTGGGAGTTTGGAAAGGTATTAGAAAAGGGTGGGATCCTTTTTTGAGGTGTCTTCGCTTTGAAATAGGAGATGGGACCATGGTAAGGTTTTGGATGGACAAATGGTGCAGTGATGAAGAGCTACGGAGACTGTTTCCAAGTATGTTTAACAATTAACATAGCCAGAGATAAGAATTGTTTGGTTAGTTCGGTGCTCCAAATGGAGGATGGCAAAGGTGTCTGGAATCCTTCATTTCGAAGAAACTTCCACGACCGGGAATTAGAGCAGTTTTTGCAATTCTTTGAACTAATCCACTCCTAGGACGTTGGTAGATTAAGAGAAGATAAGGTTTGGTGGAAGGGCACTAAAACTAAATGTTTCACTGTTAAGTCTTATTTTGATATCCTTTCTTGTAGAGATTACAGAGTCTTTCCTTGGAAAGTGATTTGGAAGTCTAAAGCCCCCAGCCGGGTTGCTTTTTTTGCATGGAGGCCAGCAATGAGGCCATTCTTACTGGTGATAATTTGAGAAAACAGAATGTCACGTATGTTAATCGGTGCTTCATGTGTAAAGGGGATGAGGAGTCTACGAATCACCTGCTCATTCACTGCCCTATAGCAAAAGAATTGTAGAGTCTAATCTGCGGTCTTTTCAAAATTGCTTGGGTTATGCCACGATCAGTGAAAGAGGGAAAAGGAATTGCATTTGGCACGCAGCCCCGCTGGGTATTTGCTGGATCATTTGGAAGGAAAGAAATAGAAGGGTGTTTGAGAATGAGGAAAGAACTGTGGATAAGTTGAAGGATGAACTGCTGCACGTTACATTTTTGGTGCGCTGAAGATGCTAATTCTTCCCATAATGATTTTGTTAATAGTTTTTATTTAGATTAGGCTTTTGTGTATACTCCTAGTGTACAACGACGCGTCACCTGTTTTGACGCCTTAGGTATATAATATCTTACTTATCAAAAAAAAAAAAAACAAGCGATCGAGGCACACACACAATGTGTGTGCATATATACACATATTTTATATGATTCATAATTTCAATTTTTTATTAAAATTTCTTTGAAACAATCATGTTAAAGTTGTAGGAAAATTTTAGCTCTTTGAAACAAATATGTTAAAGTTGTAATTTATGAGGCTAGTGGGGGTACTTGGTGAAAGTAGTGGTAATTAAGGGGTAAAATGGGGAGAGGAGAGGACAAAACAAATGAGGAGTCCAAAGAGTCCAATCAACCCCTCCCTTAATACATAGTATAGATAAACTATGTTAGACCTTTGTTAGATGTAAACCATCCGAAGTCCAGCATCTACATTCTGAAAATGCTTTCCATATCTTCCGATCATCTCTCAATAATAGAAATTCTAACATTCTTTTACAAGTTCATGATTTTTCCAATGCAGACATGTATAAATATATATATATATGTGTGTGTGTGTGTGTGTGCGTGGAATAGTTCGAGCAATGGAATATTATAACAGAAACTAAGCTTGCAGTGGGATTTGAGCTTTTGACAAACAATTTCGAGTGCTAAAGGCTAGCCACAAAAGTCACATACAAGTAATATTCAGTAATCAAAATTTCTTGCAAGTTCTTTTTCTTCTTTGAAATGATTATTGTTCCTTTGGCATATACACAGGACGAAGATGCCAAATCATTTTTTATCCCACTATAAAAGTATGTGTGTGTACCGATGTGCATAAAAATAAATGCGAGTATGTATATTCATACCGATCAAAATCCGGCAGTAATGGCAAAATCTCAACAGGCTGTAGATTTTTATTCGTTGCATGAACAGGCCTTGACTTGCATGCTTCAAACGAAGCTTCAATAGCCTGGATTTTCCTTTCCCTGATAAAAATGAATGTCATTCATCAATCATAGATGTCTCAGGCATACATAACCAGCCTTCATTTTTCGACAGGGATGAAAGAGAATATACCAGACCTGCTATTGAGATTCTCCAAAATGTTGCGGCCCCCTCGTTTTTCCCGGAGTTCTTTCGCTTGTTTTTCAGTCAGGGACTGCGTATGGCATCATTAAGCCTTGTCAGGACAATATTTTTTTCTTACACAAACATACAAGTATCAAGATAGGAAGCTTCTTTATAAGCCATCATATACAGATCAACCTGTCTTGTTGCCTCCATGCTAAGAGGAGATATATACTGCGTTTTGACCAGCCAAGAAACACCTTTATCAGTAGGACGCTCCTTTCTTTTTATGCCATCCCTTTTTACTGGGGTCACAGGATCATCATCACGCAACAGCTCCTCGTCTTCCAGATCTAGAGGTAATATCTCATCTTTGGGAGGACTAGTCCGTGGAGTACAAGGAAATAAAATTAGGAGTAGTTTCCCCATAAAAAACCGCATGGTTTGTAGAAAATTTAAAAGGGTAAGGCGAAAAGAGTTAGTACTTGTATACACTGAGGTCAAGTAGGTCAAGCGGTATACCAAGGTCTGGCTCGACGTACAGCTGAGGCTTGTGCAACTTTTCCAGTGAATTGATTGCATATTTTGGGACTCTGCAAAGATGGATGTGAGTTTTGCTACAAAATCAAACAATCAAATATGAACCTAAATCAAAGCTAGGGTAAAGCCACAGCCACCAAAGAGCACAAAATAATGTTGCATCAAAATTGGCATCCTATGATTGCCAACTGTTGAATTTGATCCTTAGTCTCTTTTAGTTACTGTGGGTGATGTCGAGATCTATTAGAGAGTTTTTCCTGTGTTGGTATTTATACAAACATAAAAGGAAGAATTTCATTTGGGAGGCTGCTCTTTTGGGTGTTTGTTGGATGATTTGGAAGGAGAGAAATCGCAGGGTCTTTGAAAACGAGGAAGGCTCCATCGCTTGCTTGAAGAATTCCTTGCTCAGCACTTTATTCGTTTGGTACTCTGTTCCAACAAGTTCATCTATTCCTGTTAACTCTTTTGTAGAGTTTTTGAATAGTTTTTCCATTCTCTAGTTATTTTTTTTGGTTTCCGCCTAAATAATAGGACCTGTAACATCGGACCAATCAACAATCACCATCTAGGATTTTGTTCACAAAATTTAGTCCTCGTTTTGTGACCCTAGCAACTCTTAAAACTATCAGATCAAAAATGAGAAACCAGATAACCCTAAATCAAGTGTAGAGCAGTTATAAGAATGAAACTGAGATATCACAGTAAACAATCCCAAGATAAGACTCTTGTTTACTATTAATCAAAAAAAAATCTGCAGCGACCTATCCAATATAATGCAAATAAATTGTCCCAGGGGATGCACATTTCGAAAAAGAATCCGAAAACAGCACTGCAGTGAGATGTCTGAATGCATTAAGTTAATATAGATTTTGGTGTTTTTGCTTACAAGTGACACTATGGTCCTTCTTAAGATCCCATTTAGAGATATGATTTGGCACGGAAAATCATCAGCAGTACCTTCACATCCCCCCAGTATACTGATGTTGGTTTCCGTACCAGATATCCCTTAATACGAGTTCTTGACAAGTTTCATAAGGGAACTTGTGAGCAGGACCCATTTAATATTTATAGCTATTCAATTATCTCGTGAATCAGTCAATCAGATGCTTATTTCTGAATCATAAGAAACCAAGCGTGGAAACAAACGCAAACTAGAAACAATGTTACTGGCCACAAAAACCAAGAGAAGAATCCCTAAAGGCTTCAACTCCTGCTTCGTCCAGGATATGCCAACAAATCAAAAACAAAAACAAAAACAGAAACATAACAAAAGGATGTTTTCACAAACTGACACATAGCAGTCAGCTTGTATTACCTATACATCACCCGATAACCTATAAAATTCCTAGACACCCACACAGTTTGATGAGGCCAACATGTCATCAATTACTTCGATATTTACTAGACAGTTTCACATGGCCATACAAACTTACTTGTTCATCTACTATGCTTTTGCTGACATCGCATGTTATTAGATGAAATGTTTTTTTTTGAAATGTTGTTAATAAAACACATTCAAGACATGATACAAGAAACTTAAGAAGATGTTCCTCCAAATATTCCAAAACTTAGTTCCATCCGGGAGCTCAACTCTAACAGAACAAGAACCATTGAAATGGTAAGTTGGACCTATCACTAGGTCCAAGTCCAAAGAATTCAAGAATACTATCAATAGTTTAATTGGAACTTGTTGGGTTCAAGCTCAAGTTACAACTCAAGGAAACCAAACAAATCAAGTCCTTTTAGTCCAAATTATTAATCAAGACTAGGCCCTAGCCTTGGATTGGTCTAGCTCAAGAACATAACAAATAAGGCAGAATGGAAGTGCAAAGTGGAGTCTCATGGTGATAGGACTTTGGCCCAATGAAAGAACACATTTTGGACCAAAATCAAGCCCAAATTCAGCCATTACAAGTCACCAAAGGAAGGAGTCCGAATTTTCTATATTATTCATGAAGATTCCATGGTCAAGAAAAAGTTGATTCATCCATCCATGATCACATACAGTTGGTGCATCCATCTTGGTCAAATTCATTCAAGCCATTTTGAATACATGAACTTGGAGAGTTGAAGAGTCTTTGATAGCTTATCATGATAAGTAGTAGCATGTATTATATAAGTTGTAAAGCTTATCGCTTACATCATGGATGACATCATGTACCTTGTTTTCTCCACCACCTTAGCCTATAAATAGGCCTCTCATGTAAGCCTTGAAAATCAGATTTGGAATGATAGTTGTGTGAGTTTGGTTAACTCCTTTTGTTCTTTGAGAACTTAGACTTATCAAGTGTAGTCTTCTACTACTTGTGGCGTCTTCCTAGCTTATCAACCAACTGTGGTGTAATTGGTTGTGGCGCTTCAAACCAAGTATTCTATCTTTTTAGGTAAGGGGTGCAGTTTCTACACCAACAAAACGACTTGTCTTAGAACGATCTTTATTAAGGTAATTTCTTTCCTTCTCTTTTGGTAGAAATTACGTCATTTGGTATCAAAGCCAATTCTAAGAAGTCATACTATCCTTCTCTTCTCATCTTTTGATTTTCTCGGTATTTTATTATTCACATCTTGATATTGGGCTTTGTCACAAGTTGGCAAGGAATTTTATCGGTGAATCTTGGGGGGTTGGGAAATCAATTATTCTTCCTCTTCTCCGAAATCTCAGAAAATTGAAAGAAAAAAAAAAAAACAAAAACAAAAACAAATCTGGAAATTGTTCTTGTTATCTTTGTCCTACAAAATTTTTGTAATTGTTCTTGTTATTCTTGTCCTACAAAAAAAAACTGGAAATTGATATTGAGTTCTTGATTTCATCCTATCTTCTTTGAGTCTTCTTCTTCATCTATCCTCTCTATTTTTCATTTCTAAATCTATATATCTTCTTCTATCTACAAAATAAAATTAAAACAAAAAAATTGTTGCAGCCAATCAATATTTCCATTTTCTTCCTTCCTTGTCATCCCATTCTAAATCGGTAATTGAACTACCAAATGGAAACGAATATGCAAGTTGAATTGTTGAGGGTTGTAAATGTGCGAGGCAAGGGAAAAACAGAGGTGTTTCGAAATATATGTCGTACTAGATGTTGTGTTCAAGACAAGGTGTTTAGTATGATTATAAATAGTGATAGCGGTGCTAATGTTGTTAGCACTCTATTGGTTGAAGAATTGGGACTTCCCATTGTTAGACGAAAGCACCCTTATAGCCTGCAATTGCTCGATCGTCATGGTGTGATTAAGGTGGATACACAAGTGCGTGTAACATTTAGCATTAGGAAGTACGAAGATCATGTTTTGTGTGATGTTATACCAATGCAAGGTTGGCATCTTCTACTAGGTCTTCCATGGAAATATGAAAATCGAGCTATGTATGATGTCGTCACCAACAAAAGTTTCCTTGAAAGAGAGAAAATTGAGCAAAAAAAAGAAAAGATTGAAAAAGAGAGAAAAGAAAAAGAGAGGCTTGAAAAAGAGAGGCTTGAAAGGGAAAGAATTGAAAAGAAGGAAAGGATTGCAAGAGAGAGGAGCGAAATACTTGAGAATGAAGACCTAGAAATAGAGCCAAGTAAGATAGCGATTCACAAAGAATTGAAATTGTTCCATGCCTATGAAGATCCATTAGAATTCAAAGCGGCAACTCCATCAGTATCTTGGTTCGTGAAGCAAATCATCAATGATATTTTCTTCTCTACACAATGGGCAGATAGGATGTCTCTCTTCTCAAGAGCGAATCATATAGTTGCACTTACAGATTTGAGGACAAATCACTCTCAAGAAGGGGGGAATGATGTAGTTCCATCCGAGAGCTCAACTCTAACAGAACAAGAACCATTGAAATGGCAAGTTGGACCTATCACTAGGTCCAAGTCCAAAGAACTCAAGAATACTATCAATGGTTTAATTGGAACTCATTGGGTTCAAGCTCAAGTTACAACTCAAGGAAACCAAACAAATCAAGTCCTTTTAGTCCAAGTTATTAATCAAGACTAGGCCCTAGTCTTGGATTGGTCTAGATCAAAAACACAACAAATAAGGCAGAATGGAAGTGCAAAGTGGAGTCTCATGGTGATAGGACTTTGGCCCAATGAAAGAACACATTTTAGACCAAAATCAAGCCCAAATTCAGCCATTACAAGTCACCAAAGGAAGGAGTCCGAATTTTCTATATTTTTCATGAAGATTCCATGATCAAGATAGAGTTGATTCATCCATCCATGATCACATACAGTTGGTGCATCCATCTTGGTCAAATTCATTTAAGCCATTTTGAATACATGAACTTGGAGAGTTGAAGAGTCTTTGATAGCTTATCATGATAAGTAGTAGCATGTATTATATAAGTTGTAAAGCTTATCACTTACATCATGGATGACATCATGTACCTTGCTTTCTCCACCACCTTAGCCTATAAATAGGCCTCTCATGTAAGCCTTGAAAGTCAGATTTGGAATGATAGTTGTGTGAGTTTGTTCAACTCTTTTTGTTCTTTGAGAACTTAGACTTATCAAGTGTAGTCTTCTACTACTTGTGGCGTCTTTCTAGCTTATCAACCAACCGTGGTGTAATTGGTTGTGGCGCTTCAAACCAAGTATTCTATCTTTTTAGGTAGGGGGTGTGGTTTCTACACCAACAAAACGACTTGTCTTAGAACGATCTTTGTTAAGGTAATTTCTTTCCTTCTCTTTTGGTAGAAATTACATCAAAAACCAAGATCAACAGATCTGTGCAAATGAGATATTACTACAATGCTGCAATGGAGGGGGAGGGGGTCCCTAGCCACAGGTGATAGCCATTCACCAAATATCACTGAAGAACAAACCCAATAAAGGTTGAAAACAAATGCAGATGCCACAAATTGACTTGTTAGACATAGGTATCTTGTTCAAAATTTACAGAGAAACATCAGAGGTGTCTTGCTCAAAACTTACAAAGAGGCATATTATAGAATCAATAAATCATGGTAACTTATGCAAATTTGTATCTTCTATTTGTTTCAGTTGAGTATCACTTATTGGGACAGATGATTGTGCCTAGACATTTAAATTCTACCACTACCATACTCAACTACTAAAAAATATGGAAGAGATATTGATACTTGAGTCACTGCATTGAAAAGATGTCAACCACTGTAGATACCCCAATCTTCTCGTCTTTTAATAGACGGGGGTTCAATACGGGATTCTCACAACCACCTGAAATATTCAACCATCAACAGGGCACTTAGGACGAGCCTACGCAACCAGGTTCAGCTAACTTTCACCGTTACAAATTGAAATCATTGAACAATTGGATTTTTTCTCGGCTCACACATGTCATGCTCAGGGGTTCAATAGTAATTCAGATTAGGTGGTAGTACAACCTCAGAGAAATTGGAAGTCTCCTAGACCTCACGAACCAGGTTAACGAAAAATCTGTGACCTAGTATGGCATCTCATGCACATAATCCTATCCTTATGACACCTGAAAGAAAAATCTCAAGCCCACACAACCTACATTGTAACCTAACAAAAGTAACATAATGACCTCATGATTTGGTGCTGAGAGATGTGCTCCTATCCTGAAATGGTTATCTTTCAATTGCCAACCACCTCGAGGAGAAATATGTCACACTTCATCTCTCCCTCGCAATATATTCTCTTCTCAGGAGCATGCATGGGTATAACCACATAGCATGCTGCAGACAAGCTGATTGGATCATTAACTATGCTTGACTAGGGCTCATTATACAAGCCGAATTAGACTCCAAGTAAAGAACCAAGCTCAAACAAGGTGCATGCCCTGATAAGGGCTTGCTGAGCACATTTAATAACATGATTTGATCATTAAATCATAACATGTGTCAAGAATAACCCAATCTCGTGTTTTTTGACACTTTCTTTTTTATAACATTTTCAAAATTAAATTTTATCCAAATAAAAATCAAAATTAAATGCCATTCTATTCTTCTGAGGATCTCCAGATCAGCCAAGAGGTTGTAACAAGCTAATTCAGGCCACTTCACTTTATAATGGACAGACCAAAACACAATCTAGAACACAATTAGCATTTGAAGAACAGTTCTACATAGTACCGTGTCCATTACTTATGCAACTTTTATTCCATGGTTAAGGACTTCTTGAGATCTTGATAGTAGTTCATCTTCTGAAGGTTCACATATCGATTTCCTTTACGTAGGTGCAAAATCTTATGATTCATACAGCCTAAAATAGAAAATCCCTTGCTATATCTCTTTAGGTATTTAATGAGCAATAGATCAAATTTTCAAAGGCAAATCAATTAGGCAAGTCAATTGCATCGACTCTTTAATCACCTATAATATGCCTATATCTGAGATATGAGCATCTGGAAGAATATGAAATATGGCCCTTTACAACAGAATTGGGTGCTCAGATCCTTTATCTGTCATCCTCCTATAGCTAAAGCCATCTTAATAATTACTATATTCAATGACTAGCAATCAAATCGAGAAACCTATCCTTAACAGAACCCAAAGGATCAAGAAACACAAGAGCAAGATTCTGACACATTGCAACGGTGAATAAAATGGTAAGAAATATCCAAAGAGATATGAAGTCAAATTGAACATAACATAACGGATGTATAACTAGCCTTCATGAATGAACACCTCACCGAAATGGCAAGAGGAGAGTCTTCATGGCAAGAAATGTAGATCCGGACACCTATGGATCTTATCTTCTTGAATGCCAGGAAACAACTTCAATAAATTAGCCAAAAGTAAAATACTCTTCTGATGTGAAACACGATAGGCTGATATACGAGCATGGAAAGAGAATAGAGAAGAAAACAACAGAACGGTGGGAGACGACACTTACCAACAGATCAACCAATACCCAAACACTGGAGGGGCGCAGAGTTCTTAAAAAATATTATACCCTGATGAATGGTGGGCATTATCCCAGTATAGATAGATATGAGCATGAGGGAAACCCTAACGATTTAAGCTGATTAATATACCAGAAATAACCTAATAAAGTGACTAGACCGAATTGCCCTTAACCACTAATAATCATCAATCAAACCTAACCCAAAAATAAAAAATATTCAGTTCAGAACATCAAGTCACATAGATCCACATCCGGAATCATTGTAAATGCAATAGCAGATGAAGCTGAATCACCGTCATTCGTCATTTCAATTCCACTTAACTGCGTATATAATCTATTGAAGAAAACCTCCTATAAGAGAATTGATTCTCCAAATCAAAAGTAACTACACATCCTTCATAAAATCTAGACAACGGAACTTGTGTCCTAGACCAAACTCAAATAGAATAGGAAATAAAAAAGAGGAAGGTGGATTAACCAATTCGCTTAATCACAAACAGAAAACCCCTTTTAACAGCGATTATGACCTCTGTACAACAAAAAGAAAATCGAAATAAAGTATATAGAAGGGGATCACTTCAAGTTAGTTGAGAGTTGACTGGATCATACAAGTCAAAAACAGTTCACCAATTACCTCATTTATGGTCCCAAGTAATTCATTGATTCAATTTGTATCAATAGAGATTGATTGAATTGTATCCAATGATAACTATGCTCCAACATGAAATAATATAAGGTACAATCAACTTAGCTAGTAAGGAATATAAACACACCCCTTTTGCAACCATCCCAGCCATGTTCAACATCTCATAAGTTTTAGTAAAATAGATCTGATGCCAGGACGCAATAATGTATCAGAAACCCTTGCCAGAATCCATAGAGCATAGTAATTGCCATTTTTAGAAATAAAATGTTTGATTCATGAGATACGGAGGATTGGAGATCAGGAACGAGTACTACTCCTCCCCCACCCCACAAAGAAACCATACACCCTGGAACTTTTCCGCTAGTCTCTAAAAAACCGTTATACTAATTTGGTAAAGTCCAATCCCCTCACTTAAATTGCCTTGGTGGATCAAATCACCAGCTAACTGGATAGAATTTGTTGTTTCCCAGACAACAAACTTCAACCAAGATTTTATCCCCAGCACAATAATAACCCAACAAAAGGTACCACAACCGCAGTAAGGAACTAACTTAATAAACTCTTGCCATAAATGATATACTAGGGAGGGAATGGAAAATGTCTATTTGGAAATTGAAAACAAACCAGTCTTTCAGGTTCCTTAATCTCCAAAACTAGATGACATCCTGTTACAGAAACTAGATCAATTTGAACAATCAGTCCTTTTACGTCCCTTTTTCCATTATGACTTGATGATTGCCTGATAAAACCAACCATTAATCGTTTGAATCGCATATTTACCTTGCTCGAAGTCATGAGTGCCAAATCAATGGTGATCCGGATAATCCCATTTTCTATAACTAAGATGAACACAATTTATTTTCTAGCCAAGCACTTATCTTCAATGAAGTTCTAGTTACTACAGCCATTTTACAACCTCAGGCAGCATTAAATGTGGCAGCACGTGTGCAGTCAAGCATGAAGTTGGATGCAGTTGGAGCATAAACATGTTTGTGTGTGATATGAAAACTACAGCATCTAGCAGTTACAAATATTTCAAGAAAAGGATTGCATACCGATCTTTGTCTCTCCGTGATGTGAAAAGCTTTGGCTGGGCCGTAGCATCTGGTAATTCATTCCGGAATCTTCAAAGAGCACAAAAGTAGAAAAGACCCTTCAGCATTATAAAATGTTGAAAAACAGGAATCATTAAATGGCAACGGACTTGAACAGAATCACGCTTGTCAAAACAGAGGATGTGATGAAAAGTCAAGAGAGCTTAATAGCATTTCAGTGATCATAAAAAAAAACACTTACTACAAAATCAACTATAATAACCACACTAAATTGCAATGGACATTAAAAGAAAGAAATTGAAATTTTGGTGCCATGACATACTCACTTCAACTTGCAAAGAAAAGTTGTCGGCTTCTTCAATCGATTTTCGGTCCTCTCACCGCTCAAAAATGGAGTAGTCCTCCTCTCACCCATATGTGAACCACTGATTGAGCCGTGACCTTTGATCCCCGAAGATAACATTTGGGTCTTTTGGAGCACTTTATTCTGGGATTCCTTCAGTTGCAGCCGATGTTTCTCTTCTTGCCTTTGCTTCTCCAATTCTCTCTTCTTGCGCAGCCTCCTCTCTTCATCCGTCTCAACCCTCCCAGAAGGCCCATTTGATTTCCTTCCTGGCACTGGTGGAAGTGCTGAGGATTTAGCATGCTGCTTAAAAGAAGTCACTTGAGTGGGATGCCCTGGTTCATGCCACCCCGAACCTGTAATCTCCTTGGAAGCCCCTTTATCACCAGCTGGTCTACTTCCCTTGCCTTGAATACCAAGGGGGACTGATACAGGAGGTGGTGGAGGTGGCGGAGGTTGCGATGGAGGAGGTGGCGGTGGAGGGATAGATGAACTTGGGGGAGGAGAAGGAGGAGGAGGTGGAGGCCGGGGTGGTTGCATTGGCTGCTGCAAAGGTTGAGGATTGAACTGTGAGTATTGCGAGGATGGATAGTACATTTGTGCTGGTGGGGCTGACTGGGAAGGAGGTAAGTTCATCGAATTCTGAGAAATTGAAGGTGGTGGTGGTGGGTATGAAGAATCCACTGGAGGCGGTGGTGGATATGAATACTGCTGCGGATTAGGAACTGGATTTCTGGGAGGTACCCCGTAACCTGCATGTTGAAAGCTCGAATTCGGATGCACCTGAGAAAAATTCTGGGGAAATGAAGACGACCCATCGCCGCCGCTGCTCGCAACGCCGCTGTAACCCCAGTTCTGTGAGTACTGATTTCCCCTTAATTGTGGAGGAGCCGCAAGTGGTGGTGGAGGAGGAGGGGTAAGGGAATTCTGATTTGGCGGGGGAGGTGGAAGAGGAGCAAAAGTTGACTGCGGAGGTGGAGGGAATGGCCTGTAAGATGCCATGCCCCCTCCGATCCAAAGTTAACGTCTGCCCTAAAACCCTAAAAGATTTGCAAGCTCAAAACTTCACCCTTAGATGAAATTCTAACACATTAGTATATAAATTACTAAAATTATAACACACACATATCTGTATATGTATATATATACATATATAATGAAATAAGAAGAAAAGAAAACCCTAGTTCATAGACAACAGTTAAAAAGATGGAAAACGATGAATGCCGCGGGAGGCAAAATCCTCGGCCGGATATAGGTCGACAGAAGACAAAAGAAACAAAATTCTAGAGCGAGAGAAAGAAATGAGAGCTTCAAAGGGAGTCTATCAGAACGCCGGAAGAAGGCAGCCGGAGAGAGCGATAAATTTTGGGCACCGGAGGGGATGTATAGTAGAGAGGGGTTGAGGGTTAAGCCAACTGTCGGCTTTTTGGAGTCTGAATTGGGAAAATCAGGTTGTCTAAATCTAGTTTTTGCATTACGTAAGAGAGCCGAGCCGAGCCGAGATTTGTGGGTTTGGGTTTGGAGTTTGGAGTTTGGAGTTTGGAGTTTGATTCCTTCGATTCTTCTGCACCAACAAGTAGAAGCCTCTTTCATAGTCATGAATGAATGTGAATAAAATCATCCTTATGTATTACTGGTCATTAATTAAAAAAATATGTAATTAGGACTGCTTATTTGCGTGGTCATTATTAGGGGTGACAAAATGGGTGTTATAGATAAATAAGTGTTAAGCTATTATTCATGATTATTTTTACTTAAATTCAATGAAATTATACTCCTATTATTATTATTATTATTAAATAAAAGTCTGTAAAGAAATAAAGAGAAAGTGTGTACAACCTAAGAAGGTGAGAAAATCAATACCACAACATTATGTAGTGGTAAAGAATTGTGTTCTTTTGTACATAGACTAGTTCAAAATGTCTTTTATTACGACGTAGCAAAAAAATGTTTGGGAATAGTTTCATCCCAAAAAAAAAAGTATTACAAAGTATGACATTTACTACTTTTTAAAAAGTTGAAAACATATCAATAAAACATAATTTCATCGGTTACTATTACAATATTTTTGGGATATATACCACCCACGAATCACTATAAACGACTTTATTTAAAATAAAATAAAACTACTCAAAAAATTATTGCAAAATGGCTTTAGTTAAAAGGTTAAGATCACAATATAATTGTTATAAGATTGAAGATTCGACTGGAGTAAACATCAAATATAAAACCATTGAATTTAAAGGGGTGAGAGCTTATCCAGCATATGAATTTGGTGGTTGCATCCCACATCGATTTTTTCTATTTGGGTACTGATACCTAATGAAGATCTTATAAATGGTCACTAAGGGATGACCTAGTAGTAGAGATGAGAATTCACAAAATACATGATCTTAGGTTCGATTATTTTCCATACTCTTTTAAATAATAGCTAAGGCATAGTGTTCAATATACACCGCCAACTCTTAAAATAAATGAGACATATACAAATTTCTTAGAGCAAGCCCAACAGCTCTTCTAAAAGAAATCTTAGTGTAATCTTCCGATCCAACAGTAAATCTAAAAAAATCTAACACAAATGTATACTACAGTATATTAAAGTTGATGATGATAATTTTAATAATGATACATCACCCAACTTTTAATATTGTTAAATCCTTAAGTCTCCACATCACTTGGCATGAACTTTTCATTTTCTAGTCATCAGCTAAAAATAATAATTAATAATAGTTAATATGATATTGTGATATTAATAATTTACTATTAATCTATGTTATTGTTAATTATAGTGAAAATCTTATATAGAAAGACTTTTACTATCACCATCATTTTTTAATCAATGTGGGATAATATTATTATATTGAGACATTGGGTGAATACTTTACTCTAATTACTCATTTCTAACATCATATTTTAAGCTTTGGTATCTTATTCATTGAAAACTCGATTTGGATAAATAAATATATTATTTTGATATTTTCACCGAGTAGAACACATTTGCACAATTACTTTTGCCAACAAACAAATGACACGTAAAGAAATTCGTACCTCAAGTTGTACAATTTATTTCACTAGAAACACTAATTTTTCAACAAGTATTAGGCGAGTAATTTAATGATTTCTAAAATCAACATTAATTTATAGTCGGTATAAGATGCATTTCTACTATAATTATCAATAAAAGTGATGTAACAAACATTGGCTGAAAATTGATGTTGATTTAAAAATATTTATATAAATTACTTTTACTAAACTAATAAAAGAAGATATATGTTCACAATTGTTAGAAGTTGATGTTGGCTTTAAAAGTCCTTAGGCAAAATCTTACAAATAAAAATGATTTATTCCTCATTGGTTACAAATAATTATTTTAGTTTAAAAGTTTTTAAATAAAATTCTTTTACTAACAATAGAAGAGATATATATCACATTATATAGAAAATAATGTTGGTTTTAAAAGTCTTAAGATAAAAGACTTCTACTATTATTATTAATAGAATAGATGTATCTCACATTCCTTAGAAAATAATGTTGGTTTCAAAAGTTTTAAGATAAAATATTTTCACTATTATTATAATATAATAAATGTATCTTTCAAAAGTGTTAAAATAAAATACTTTTACTATTATTATTAATTATTAATAGAGTAGATATATCACACATTGGTTAGAAAGATTTTCACCATTATTACCAATAGAATATATATATTCTACATTGGTTAGAAAATGATGTTGCTTTAATATTCTAATATTTTAATCGTAATGTTTAAAAATTTTAAAAATATATTACAACTATTACCAAAAGAAGAAATGTATGTCAAATTTAAAAATTATAGTAGTATTATTACCGAAAGAACTCGTGTGAAGCATGAGCTCTATAACTAATTAATTAAAAAGAGCACAAATTGCAAATGACTATTGAATGGGGTTTTAATAAGCAGTGTGTGCCTGGACAACCAACCCTTGCCCGGCCAAGGCTAGGGGGGAATCTCGCCGGGAGACGTCAAAATTTTGTAGGACCGGCACATTGGCAAAATCTTTAGCGAGCTGGATCCCAGCTGCTCGGTGGTTGGGGCCACAAAATCGTCCCTGTGCCATGGGACCGTCTATTCGCTAGCCGACGAGGACACAGCCTTGCCCTTCAGCTTCTTGTCGGCAGGGGGTTGAGCGAACCCTTCCTCCACATTTTGCTCCTCGGGAGCATCTTCAATTATTCGCCTTTTCTTTTGGGGAGGGGCGGGAGCACTTTCGGTGGAGCCGGGCTGGGTGGCAGAAGCAAGAACATGAACAGCGGGCTCAGGGATCTTCTTAGCCGGAGCCGAGGGTTTACTTCTTCCTCGGGGAATGACCCTGGTAGGTGCTCGGTGAGGAGCCGTTGTGGAAGGAGCGGCCGAAGACCCGATCCCCTGCTCGTCAGTAGGCAAGGGGTAAGCCTTCTGGGGATCGGCCTTTGCATCTTTCAGAATTTTTCGACGAGCCACCCCTTGGTCCTGCCTGGTCGTCTTGCCCGAAAGCTCGTCTATATCAACGATCATATATGCAACAGAAGGAAGGAGTTAGAACGAGCACAGAGTTAATAAAAATAAGAAAAAAACAGAGAAGTAGCGACGAAGCAATAGTATATACTTCCACAGCCTTCAAGATCGAATACTTTGTCTTTACATTGAGGGCAGTCCAGCTGAAACTTGTTACCCTCGTGCATCGACCATCCAGGATATTGAATGTACTCAGGGACCTCACATCGAACGTCCAGCCCCCCAAACTTCTTGGTCGTCATACCGACCATCCTCAAAAGGACTTCGTCCTCGCTAATGGAATTCCAACAAAATACTCGGACAGGTCCCGTCCCTCGAACTCCAAGAAAGTCCTCGATAGCTTTTCGAGCAGACTCCTCGTACTCATCCAAAATCCCAGCCGGAGAGAGTGACTTAATTTCCATAGCAGAAAGTCGGGGTACCGGGAAATTCCACCCATACTTACTCTCCACCAAAAAGGCTTCCTTGTCCCAGTGCCCTGTTTTCCTGGGAGTCTTGGCGAACAAGTTGATCCCTCAGTTGTGGTGTTTGCACTGAAGACGTTTTAAAAACTTTGTTACTGCAAAATATGTCTTGAAGAGGGGCAACGTCGGCTCGAAACCGAGCATCCGAACGCAAGCGGCAAAAGAGATTAAGTATCGGACCAAATTGAGGGAAAGGTCAAGGGGGTGAGCACCTGCCTCTTCCAGAAGCTCGCAGAGAAGAGGGTCGAGGGGTAGTCGGAGACCCGCCTCAAAGAAGGAAATATAAAAACCTACCCTATCCTTCCTAGCCCTCAACTCGTCCATACTAATTGAATTATGGGGGGCAGATCCCCGAAAAGTCTTCCGACTATGATTATACTGCTCGTCCCAGCTGTCTACGTAGCTCGGCCATACATTATTCCTCCACTCCCTTAATATTCTACGAGCAGGAGCATCGTCGGCCTCTACTGAAACCTCTTCGACCTGGGCAGCAGCCGAAGAATTCTCTCCTCGTTTTTCGACAGCAAGGGCCTTGTTCGCCTCAACTACGTCCTGGGTGACTATTTCTCGATAGTACTGATTGAAGAGATACCTAAGGGCCCTGGTCGTATCCGCGCATACAAGCATAGGCGCCCCGGCTGGAATGTCCTCGCTGGTATATTCTTCATCAAAGAGGACGGGTAGACCCTCCATATGGTAACCACCACCGACCAATAATGTCATCGCATGGCTCGGTCTCACCAGCGACCAAGCGTAGTTGGTTTGCGAGTACAACCTCTTCGTCTTCGGAGATCGGGCATACGCTGGGTCCGGGCTAACGTGCTTTGTCCTCATGCTTCGTTGGAAGGCAGTCGAGGAGCTGGGCAAGGATGAGGAAGAAGTTTCGCTCGGGGTAAAGGCGGGGATAGAAGAGACAGGGTTCATAAAACCTAACCCTAGAGACCTAACAAATCGAAAAGCGACTTAAAACGAAGGAAAAGGGACGAGTACCTGTGAACGGATTAAAAGCAGGAGCGAGCAAAAAACAGGAAACTGAGCGAGGATCTGGAAAATTGGAAGATACCGAAAAATTAGCTCCTGTACCGAAAATGGAAAATGAGGTCACCTTAGGAAAAACCGCAAAACCAAAACCGTAAAACACTCAAAATGGACTCAAAAACCTAGGAAATTTGTATCAAAAGGAAGAGGAGAAGAAAGCGAACCTGGAAAGTAAGATTAAAGAGCAAAGAAACGGCTGGAAATGACAGAAATGAGAGAGGTAGCAGCAAGAGGATTTTCGCCCAAACAGAACTCGCAAGGAAACTGAAGAAAATTGTGGGAGAAGGAAGAGTGAAGTGAAAAGCCGGGAAAAATTCACGCTTTTATACCAACCCGATCACACCGGGTCGACCCGACCAAAAACATGCGGATCCTACCCAAACCATCCGATGATCGACACGTGGCGAGCACTATGCACGAAATGACTGCAAATCGACAACTTTTCGATAATTGGACGCCGTCACATTTCGTGAAAAGTAATTATAATGATTGCCTATGACTCATCGAATACCGTGCATTTAATGCATGCGGCGGACCAATTTCCTAGGAAAATTCCACTAATAACTCCTACATGCATCCTCGACACCAAACTGATCGGCTACGACAAAACGAACAGCCAATCGAGCAAGTCGAGCAAGCGACCACAAACAAAAATAAACGAAAAACTGAGGAAGCACAGCGAGGATCAATGATAGGCAAATCGAGCGTAAATTTCGACTATACTTTCCAAGCTAAGGATAAATCCTCGCACTTGGAAACTCGGGGGCTATTGAAGGGACCCGACCTGGGTCCCCCTACGTGGGACGACCACGTGAGTCAAGTTAGACTCGGGACAGGTCCCACCAACGGCCGAGGACCCTTGACCGACCGACCATCATCGGCAACCATCAGCCAGACGACAATTATTGGCGATCATGCACAACACCCGACCACACGGGCGAGGATCAACTATGCTCTAGCGAGCCTCTTCCGGATAAGACGAAGTTTAGCGTAGTACATAGTATCCAGATGCCTTCCCCACAAGAGCCAGCAAGCCATGCAAGCCGCTATACCTTATCGGCTCATTGGACCGCCTACAATTGGCACATCACACGCAACCTGTTAACCACTCAGGGACTGCCAACAAACCGACCAGGGAACCAATCCCACCATCAGGGACCCCCAGGCTAATCATGATCTCAAATCTAGTCTACTATAAAAGGAAACATTTCCCTCTAAGAAATGTAAGTTTTACTTTGCATTCTAAGCTTAAACAAACGAACCTGTTGCATACAAAATATACAGAGAGATCTCTATCAAACCACTCATCGGAAGCATAAGGGAACGCCTAGCTCCGGCACATACATAATTCCCTGATTACTGACTCTCACACCGGAGGGCTGTAGTTGGGAAACCCCCAGCACCCTAACGGTAGTTCTCTTTTCAAGTATCCAACAACCAAGAGCATATACATAGCCTAGATATCCTAACAACTTTGGTACTTTCGGTACCCCCATACACCGACGTGACCATCAAGAGCCGGACACATCAGCTCCGGTCCATTACGTGGACTGCCAGCTTAGCCACCCCATCATTGTGGCGTGATCAGTTGTCTAATTTCCTTTCCTAATTTTTTGTTAAACGACTCTAAACTAATCAATAATAATTAAGAAAAAAAAAAGAGAAACGAGAAAGTATGGGGGAGGGTGGATGCAACTATTTCTTTTAATGGTTAGGATTAGTTTGGTCTGTTACACAGAAAATTGGTGGTATTTACTAAAATGCTTGAGACCATCTCCAACAATGACTTTATATCTTCAAAATGAAGTATTTTGGCACTATTCTTTTCTCCAACAGATACTTTAAAAATTGCTTCATTTTGAAGTAAACATCCAAACACTTCAAATTCAGAGTACCAATTTATCTACTTCATCTTCACTCTCCTCTTTTCTCTTCTTCAAATTCAGAATATACTTTGAATATTCCTTTTAGAGTAAACTTTGAAGAAGTACTGTTGGAGATGACGGAAGAAATTTGGTGCAGAAATTACATCAGTTTAAAAATTTAGTGCAATTTTTGCTTTAAACTGTTGGAGATGGTCTGAGCGGTATTTATAAACACTCTTTTTAGTTTTCTATATAAGTATCATAGGGCAAAAGTGATTTTTTTAGAGCAATTGATGATAAAATAGTGGAGTTTTAGGACTGCATCTCTGTCCCAAATGAATCACGATTTTTATTCATGATATTGAACAAAGATCGATGTCCATTTTGGAACGGATGGAATAATACATATTCCATAGCTAGAGAAATTAGAAGGAAAAATAAAATTTCGGCCCAAAACAAATTAGAGAATAAACTAGATTGTGATTGGCCAAACAATGTCGCTAACCGTTTTCAAGCATCACTCTATAAGAGAATATAATATATTAGTAATATTTTATAATTATTTTTAGTTTATATTTTTTTTAATTTACTTGTATTTAGGTTTCCTAATACCTCTTATATTTAGACTCTCTAAGTTAAACTTGTGTAGCAAGTATTGCAACCCTATAAATATGTTTATCATATCAATTTGAAAATGCTATGTCATTATTCCTAAACTTTATTAGTTTCTACATGGTATCAGAGTCTCGCTCTTAAAACCTAAAACCACCACCACATTCCGCAACCCTAAAACTTCGTCCTACCACAGCCGCCGCCAACCAATATCTGACCACCAACCCCACGTTCAAATCAAGTCTGTTTCCCCCGTCCCCCCCCTAGCAACCAAAGGACACCTCAGCAAACCAAGCTCTTACGAGTTCGCCGAGGCCCTTCCTCAGCCGCCTCTCCTTTAGCACCTATTACCACTAGAGTTGTCAAATAGGGCAAAAGCCTGTGGGCATGCCCGCCCCGCAATCTATTAAGGGCAGGTTGGACTGGTGTATTTAATGCCCGTTTGGATGCGGGCTTTTCGGGCTTTGCTCGCATAGGCTGCGGGCTTTCTTGGGTAGGGGCAGGGTAGGGGCGGGTAGCCCGCACTTTCTGCTTCAAAGTTAAAACTCAAAATTCAATTAGTGAACTGTGGGCCTAGTGCACTGAGACTGAGCGGCCCATTCTTCATCTTCCGTCTAAAATTAGGTAAGGGTTAGGGACTTAGGTCAGAGTCAAGAAGACTCTCAAGTCTCAACTTCTCAAAATATCCCTCATGTCGGTCTCTTTCGTCTCTGCTTCTGGTACCGGCACGGCGGCTCCTCCTCACCGTCACAGCCTCACCACACCGGCGTCACCACTCACCATCCACACCGGCATTACAACGCAAGTTCGTGGCTTGTTTTCCTCTCTCTCAGACGACACTCGACGGTCTCTTCCGTCTTCTCTTCGTCTCTGCCATCTCTGGCACCTCCGGCTCAACGCCGGCCCTCTCTCTCTCACTCTAGCTCTCTGAGACTCTTAGTCTCACACTTTCTCTCTCCCATCCTACTTCTGGTACCGGCACGGTGGCTCCTCCTCACCCTCATAGCCTCACCACACTAACGCCACCACTCACCATCCACACCGGCATCACTACGCAAGTTTGTGGCTTGTTTTCCTCTCTTTGACTGTTTGGATCTTGGATTCAATTTTTTAAAAGTTTAATAGTTTAATAGTTTCAATCTTCGTAGATGTTAAGCTTGATATCCATTGTTAGGCCCCTATCTAACAACTTAAGCTTTTAGATGAGTTGGTTACTTAACATGGTATCAGAGCTCTGGATTGGCAAGGTCGTGGGTTCGAATCATCCCGTTACCCGGAATATTGTGGTTGCATGTTGTCACTCTGTTTGGTTTGTGATGCCCTTGGTGAGGCATGTTTGTGTATCTCTCCACGTGTGGACGGGTCACACGTGAGGGGGAGTGTTAAGCTTGATATCCATTGTTAGGTCCATATCTAACAGCTTAAGCTTTTAGATGAGTTGATTACTTAACAGTAGAAGTCTTCTTCAGTTATTCGTAGAAGACTTTCATACTCCATTTCATGTTCAATAATTTAATAGTTTCAATCAGATTGATGTTTCATTATTCTCTGTTTGACTGTTTGGATCTTGCATTCATTTTTTTTGAATTGTGTTTATATTTTAATGTAAATTCAGTAATGATATTTGTTCGTTGCTCAAATCTCGCGGGTTTGCCCGTTTTGCCCGCGGCCCTACGCAGACTAGGCTGGGCCATGTGTTTTACGGACCGTCAAGTTTGCGGGCTTTCCCGCCCCAGCTCGTTTTGTGGCGGGCTTTCCAGTCCCGCGGGCAAACCCGTCCCGCAAGCCCGTTTTGACAGCTCTAATTACCACCAACCTTCGGTCTCTATAAACCTCCCCTCCAAAGCCGCTGCCAATGCCGCCCCTCCCTTACCTTGGCAACCTGCTAACCGTAAACCACCAAACTTCCACCTAAACCAAACCTCCTTCCACAGCCGCTGCCAACCTCACCACAGCCTCCATCCCACCCTTATCTCGACAACTTATGGCTATACCCACCGCCTATCGAGACCTCTCCATCCCCCTTATGCAACTAAAGGCCACATCGGAAAACCAAGCTCTGACCAGCTCGCCAACGCCCCTTCTCAGCCGCCGTCAACTAAACTTCCACCAAACCAAACCTCCTTCCACAGCCGCCATCAACCTCACCACAGCCGCCACACCTCCCTTACCTCAACAACTCATGGCTACACATACCAATGTCTAAAGGACACATCGGCCAGCCAAGCTCTCACCGGCTTACCGACGTCCTTTCCCAGTCACCGACAACCAAACTTCTCATACCCTAAACCTCATTCCAACACAGCCACTGCCAACCTTCTTTCCACCGAATTCAACCCCTCTCTCACCAGTTCGTCGAGGCCCCTCTCACCTGACGCTCTCCCTCAACTGCTCAATCCTCGAGAATCCCAAGGATTCATCAGCAAACCCAACTTTAACCAGCTCGCCGAGGCCCTCCCTCAACCAGCTCGCTTATCGAGCAACTACAGACTCCTCGGCAAACCTGATTCTCACCAACTCACCGACGTCCTCCCTCCACTGCTTGCCTCTCGTGCATCCCAAGGATTCCTCAGCAAACCCAGCTCTAACCAGCTTGCCGAGGCTCTCCCTCAACAGCTCGTTCCTCGAGCATCTCACGGACTCCTCGGCGAACCCGACTCTCACCAATTCTCTGTAGTCCTCCCTTAACAGCTAGCTCCTCGAGCACCTCATGGACTCCTCGGTAAACTTGTCTCTCGCCAACTCGCTGAAGTCTTCCCTCCACAGCTTGATCCTCGAGCACCTCACACTCACCAGTTCTCTGTGTAGCAAGTATTGCAACCCTATAAGTATGTTTACCATATCAATGGAAAGGCTATGTCATTATTCCTAAACTTTATTAGTTTCTACACACTCATGACTAGATGGTCTCCAAGAGGTTATGCTCGCAATACTTAGGTTAACTATAAAATCATATACGAAGTTAAACCAAACTCAAGCAAATTTAGTTCACTCGTATCTAGAAATAGCTTATTTGGTCAAACTAACTTAAAATGTAGAAGAACTTGTTTTATTTACCGAATAAACAAACATTGAGAGCGCAACGCAATAGTATTATTAAACAACTCTTTTCATGTATAATCGTACCTTAGACAATTTAGAGAAAAAAGTTATATATTGTACTAGAAGTTGAAAGAAAATTGTTGTCTAGGATTTCATTTTCTTTGGCATTCATATAGAAAGTAAACACTTTCCTGTTGCATGTATACGCAATATAGATGAATGAGTAAGGAATGCCGCATCATGGGATAAGAAGCTGGTGAGAATTTTGTGAATATGTATCCCTTTCTGGTCACGAAGAGTGTGCTCAAGCCTCTAGGGAATAATCCAAAAATACAGCAATTGTGGATGCAATCATACACAAGTTAGCTTTCTTACTGAACTTTTTCACATATATTATTTCCATTGCATCTATTCTGCTCATCAAGCATCCCATTGATCAGAAACTTTTGCCTCTTTAACCATATTTCTATCCAAATGAGCTGAACCAAACCAACCTACGATCCTGAGAATGAACAAGGGACTACTACTATGAGATTTACAATGCATTCGTAAGAAACGAGAGATGATTGGTCCAGATTGTGTGCACACGGCCCTCAAATCATGACACTCAGATCTCCCTTCACCCCACTCCAATCATATGCTATAACATTCCTTTCCAAACCTATCTGTCCTCCTTATTGGAACTTAGATATACTTCTTCATTGCTCTTCCTTGAACAAAGGCAAAACAAACAAATGGCCCACCCAACTTTCTCACTTTTTGCAATTCGGTCACCAAAACTTTAAAAATATTATTTGGGCCACCGAACTTTAATTATAATGCAAGCGGACCTATTTTTTGGATAGACGCTAGATTTAACCGTTAAATTATTTCAAATATCTATTTTACGCTTCTAAATACAATTTTTTCCCTATTAGAAATTCAAATGGGTAACTGAAAACATAAACAAACAGAAGGAACAATTATAATTAAAAATTGGTCAAACCATAAATAATATAACTTTAGGGTTACATGTTTGGGTTAACAATGTTCATATTCATCTTCTCTAATCAAGGGGGAAAAATCCAGAACCTAGAAAAAATAAATTCAAAAATAAATTCAAAAAATTGGGGAAGATTCAGATCGAAATCTTCTATTTGTATCGCCACGTAGATGGTTACTAAGACATTGGTTAAAGGTGAAATGGAAATGATGACCCGAACTTCCAAGCCTTTCTTGATCGGGACTTCAAAGCTTGAACTCTAATTTTTTAGCCTTACCGCAGGACACGATCTCTCTTAGATCCACTTTGTTGCCCCAATCTTCATCCATCTCCCTTAAATCTAGTAGCCCTGATTCCGATATAGCACACACTCTCACTCTCTCCTTCTCCCTCCTCCAGATCTGTTCCACCTTCGATGATGACGACACAACCCCTGCCCCCAAGCCAGACATCTCCATACGCTGATGGCTTCTTCTTATCTCCCAGCCCGCTCTCCCTCAAAACAAAGTCCCAGAAGCGGTCGAGCCTCTTCATCCATTACCTGGCTAGCTCCCTCATTTCTCATTTCTCTCTCTCCGACCAAATGGCTCCAAGCCGCACCAACCCTAGCCCTCTCTTCACCCAGATCCAGCCGAGCCCTTCATCTATAGCCGACTCTTGCTCCTGCTTCATCCACAGTCACACCATCTCTTCTTCGATCGACTTCTTCATCTTTAGTCAACACTTCCACCTCCATCTTCATCTTCAGTCAAGTGACTTTTTTTAAGGATGGTTTGAATAGAGGGTTTAAAAAAGAAATGAAGTCCAAAGAAAGAAGAAGAGGTACTGGTACTACAGGTAGTGTGATTTAAGGAGAGGGGAGGTTGGGAATGGTGGTGGCGAGCGGCAGAGACACGGTGGGGGATTGAAAGAGGTGGGGTGAAATGTATTCAGTGGAGAGAGAGGGGATGGACATGATGAGGAGATTTCCATTGAAATAAACACAAATTTCGTGCGAAATTAATAACAATATATAACAAAAATAAAAATAATTTAGTATGTTGTATGAATATAGAAGACTTACATATTGATGCTTAAATTTACTTTTTTATTTATAAAAATAAAAATCTGGGTTTTGTTTGGGACAAAGGGAAAGGAATTATTGAAGAAATAGGGAGTTTGTAAGATCCAATCAAACTTAGTCTCATTCAAATTTAATTTTAAATTTTTATAGTTAATTTTTAGTTTGGAGGGATGTAATTTAATTATGAGGAGTTATTATGTAGTAAGGAATCATTAATTTAATTTCTAGTTTTCAGTTAAACCCCTTTAGATTTCTAATAGGTAAAAAATTGTACTCCCCCCGTCCTAGAATTATTGTCTTGCTTTCCTTTTTTATTTGTCCCAAAACAATTATTTTGTTTAAAATTTTTATTTTTGGGTCAACACTTTTACCACTTTACCCTTACTTTTTTTTTTATCATTCTTTAATTATGTGTCATATACATATGAACTTTAAAGTAAACTACACATTATACTAATATTAATAATCCAGTCAAATGTGTTTTCTTAAATCGTGCACCAAGTTAACCTAGACGATAGTATTTAGAAGGGTAAAATAGATATTTGACATAACTTAATGATTAAATCTAACGTCCATCTAAAAAAAGGCTCGCTTGCATCATAACTAAAATTGGATGACCCAAATAACATTTTTAAATTTTCGGTGACCGAATTGCCAAAATTAGTAGTTATGTGGCCCAATTGTGTGTTTTGCCATGGAGAAATTATCTATCTTCATTAGAAATTAACAATAAATTATCAAGCTAAATATATTTCACCATGGAAATAGTAAAAATAAAAATAAAAATAGTGCTATAGTGTCATTTAAATTTGATGCAAAAAAACTTGGTCCCATGGTGCGAAACATTTTCCGGTGTTTGGTAAATTATGTGAAAAATGTGTTGGAAATCATTTTTTTTACAATGTCATTTGTATATAATACTCCAATAGGAACTAAACATAAACTTTCACAAGTTATCAACTTTACTCATGTATACTAGCTACTTTACAAACGCAATAATGACCATAAAATGGTAGCATACCTTGGATGATTTTTAAATATGCGTTGCATAAAACATAAAATTTCACATTACTAAAAAATGATTACCCAAAGTCTAATAAGGATGTTTACGTAACATTGTGTCCCAAATGATAAATCATGTTCATATACTAACAAAATATTACCAAAACTCTAATAATTGTTTTAAAAATAAACTATCCTCCAAAGCTTTTTTGTGCTTCAACAACAAAACATAAAACTAGTATCCATGCTACACTTGGGTCATGAATTTTTCAATCAATTTCCCTTCAAAGGTTCTCACTTTTTACCATAAATCCTCTAGCCAAATCCTTGTTGATAATTAGATGATCAAACACCGAACCAAGAAACTCTTCATCAAAGCCTTCAGTTTTCATAACCTCTTTGTAGAGATCGTCCGTGTTCACTTGCTCATTAGAAAATTTCTTGATTGCAAACGCAACCTCTCCAAGTTGATCAGCTACTTTGTTGTCATATGTAGAATCCTCATCCTCGCGACCACTTTTCTGATGGGACCTTGACTTTGACGATGGTGCACTTGAAACTTCTTTGCTCTTTGTAACCTCTTCAAACTCATTGTTTTCAATGTTAGCTATGGAATTAACTTTTGGGCTAGCTTCCATCTCAATATCAACAAATTATTTTGCAAATCATCATGTAGCCATATCCTTTCCAACAACGATTGACATCTCATCATACATTTCTATTTTCTTGTTTAAAAACTTTTCATGGGTAGGATGTGCCTATTTCAATTACCAAAATAATTTAAAAAATGTTATAAAGTATACTAATGAATGATTATAAAAATATCAACTATTAATAATCTTATAAAGTTCAAGGGATCGTACCATTACTTCCTCATCATAATTTTCCTTCGAACATGTGATCATTCTCAAGTTATCATCCCATCCAAATCCACTTTTGTTACGATTTTTGTGATGGTATCCCAAGTACCTTTAATCAGTGCCGGCCCTGAGATTTTGAGGGCCCTAGGCAAATTCAATAAATGGGGCCCCAACCATATACATGTTAAAATATTAAAAGCTTTGGTTCGAGACTATATCAATTGTTTTTCATTTTTTTTTTGTCTCACATCCATGTTTTGAATTTCTTTTAAAAGCTAACAAAACGTTAAGCATTAAAAAAAAAAGAAATCAATAAACAATACACTTTCATAGACACACTAACTAATAAATATTTAAACACAAAATTATTCACAATAAAAAATATTCTTTCCGTCTCAAAGGTTGTCTTGTTTGATCCAACACATAGATTAATGAAAAACAATTGACTTCATTAATAATATTTGTATGATGTGTAATTTTCTTTAAAATCCATATTCATGTAACTCATAATTAAAGTAGGAGGAACAATTAAAAATCGAACGATAAAAATGTTGTCCTAAAAAAAACTTTTAAACTAGACAAAAAATTGGGACATTCAAAAAAAGAAAACATGACAATAATTTTGAGACTAAGAGAGTAAACAAAATCTAAAAACTTAAACTATTGATTAATTAAGAAAACAATCATTCATATCAAATTATTATTTATTTATTAAGTAGAAAGTGAGATTAAGGGGCCCTTTTTTAGTGTAAAAAATCAGGGGCCCTAGGCGGCTGCCTAGTGAGCCTATGCTCAGGGCCGGCCCTGCCTTTAATGGTCCTTATTTGGTTCTCAGCATGCTTCGGTACACATTGAACTCCAAACTTCTCGGTTACAAGTTGAGCAAGATATTATACAATGTATGGTATGGCCCAGAAGGAAGGGGCCTGTAATTCAAAAAGCACAAGGTCTAGAGTGCTGACTTCTGTGACCATATCTTCTACCTATAAATATGAGATTATTAACACAAATGAAAGAAGCATTTTCATGTCGTGCATTCAGAATAAGACATTATTGAAGAATAGTTTGTGGTTGTCTATAGTGAATACAAGTCTTGGATGTAAAAGAACAAACTATACTGATAGCTAAAAGTGGTAATAGAAGTCCAGGAAAGAGCTATTTTTTCTCTTTGGCTAAGTTATAGGTCTTGACTATTCCTCCAGCTGGTGCAATGTCCACCCATACATGTGTCGGATGATCAAAGGGAAAAATGAAATCATACAATGAAGGCCCAACAGGGAAGAATCAAAGTAAAAACTAAAACCCTTCACCTCCTGAAGTGGGCTGCTGGTTGATTTTAAAAAGAAAGCCTGCTAAAAGATGCAATACTAGGGGGGAAAAACACCAGTAGTTTGGTATAATTAATAAATTAGTGGACCTACATGCCTTGGTAACATATGAGTAGCTGACTCCAGTTCGGGACAAAGACTGAGTTAAGTCCCTTAAGAAACAACTCAACTTTGGGGCTATGGTAGCAATGATCCTTTATCCTTAACAGCATGCCAACCTAGTTTTCCAAATGAAAAGGAGAAAGAGTGAACAACTCTGGATTAGGAAATTGAATCAAGTGAGCCAAGAAGGATCTAGTAAACCAAGGACTCGACTATATTATAGGAGCACAGTAAACCAAGGACAAACGAAATAATATAGTGCTAGTCTAATATCAAAATTATTTCACTATGCAATATTCATAGTGCTTCATGAAGAACTGCATATTTTTATCCCACCTCCCAATTCCAATATCTTTACCTTGTTTGCATTGGTTACTATTCTCTTACAAGTATAGTGCTATGCTTTTATTGCAGAACTTGAAGCAGGTGATTAGAGACTTTGATGTTTCATATACAAAGGATTAATGTAGCATGCAAACAAAGAGTTGCCTGTACTACTACTTTTTGGATTAATCCTGCCAGGGTGGTGGTGGTACATATGGATGTACTTTGTTGGGTTTTGGCTCTAATTCTGTGATTGCCCTTTCTTTTTTTATTTCTCTTTCTCGTTCAAGAAATTCAAAATGATATTGAAAGAGAGATAGACCAAGATCTCAACAAAACTATTTGATAACCCTTACTGTAAATCAAAACCCTTGCTAAAAAAATCAAATTATGAAAAGAACTAAACCCTAATGAACATTAACCATAAAATTGAAAGAAAAAAAACTAAAGCCAATGGTCAACAAAATCGAAATCATATAACATACATATAGTAGAATTAATCCATAAATCCTAAAGGCTTTGAAGAAACAAAGAAATCAAAGAAGGGAGAGAGAGGCATACCTATAGAGAAGCGTCTGTTGGAGAGAGAGAAGAGCACCTTTGGCTGGAGAGAAGAGCGTCTGTTGGACAAGTCATTTTCCATTGACGGGAAAATGTTTTCAGTTGACCCATATTTTCCCACTATTACCAAATATCGGAAAATGAAAAATATTTTCCGAAAAACGTTTTCCGTAAAACAAACGGAGCCTAAGTTCAGTACACAAAAGGTTCAAGGAAACAACTTTGATACAAGTTCTATAATAAGTCCAATGGTGGTACTTGTCTTTAGGTATCAAAACCAAATTTTGATATCTATTAATTACTATTCATGGATATTAAATAATCATCTCCAACCATAGGCATCAAAATTTGATATAATAATAATTTTTAAAAAATTATATCCAACACATATCATAATATAAAAACAAAATTAAAATATTAATATACATAATTTACCAACACATATTGTAACATAAATATATGATCAAAATGAAAGGTATTAAAATTAGATGTGGTACTAAGAGAGGTATCAAATTTTGTACCTTCCCTTGTACCATACCTAATTTTGATATCTTTTACTTTCACTATTGGAGAGTCTAATACTCTTAGATATGTATCAAAATTTGGTTTTGACCCGGACTTGCCACAAGATAGAAGAGTAAGACAGAGGTACATTCCATTCCATTGATGTGACCAGCAGTTGTCTCTTCTAATATTAGGGTGCATCAAAACAGCATCTCTTCAGGGTTAATATTATGTTATCTTTACCATGATACTGATCCCCAGTTCCATGAGCTTTAATATCCTCTTCCTTGACCAATAACATGGAGCCAAAGAACAGTAAGAAATCACCACACCCTGCCATCTGACAGAAAATACTGAAGTAAAACAATGGTTATGAAAATAAAAAGTACAATCTGAATGCCAAAGTCGAAGGAGGACAAGATTCAAGAAGCAATTTAACGTGAAGAACAGAAAGATGGGTGCACCCAATCATTAGTGATGCGGTACAGGGTCTAATACAGGCAGCTTTTTACCCCACTTGTGGTTATCTATTTTCAGTAGACTTAGTAGCTACATGCACCAGAGTAATTAAGTTGTCTATATTGCAGGCAAAGTAGGTAGTTAAGAATCTGTGTATTTTCTCCAAAAGCAAAAAGCAAAAAGCAAAAAGAATCTCTGTATTCATCAGTCTCTTGAAGGCATTTGGAAATGTAAATATAATTGTACACAACAAAGTAGTAAACCTCAAACATACACCAAAATATAGGCACATTAATCTCCTTAAAATTAGGCTGGGCGCAGTTGACGCCGCTTTCTTGGTGGTTTCAGGTCAATAGCAATAACTGCAACGTTATCTGAACTTGATCTAGCCCGCGCTTCCTCATGGATGAGATTTGCGACAGATATGGATGAGCGCTCTCCAGATATTAACTCTCGCCGCTTCTGCCTGATTAGTTTGCGAGCCAAGGATCCCACCTCATCAGAGGACATTACGTCCCATAAACCATCACTAGCTAAGATAAGACACTCATCCTCCTCTGATCTAGTGGTAAAAGTTACTTCGGGATCTGAAGTAACCCATGGCTTCAGGGACTGATCTCCTGAAATTCAGACATCCAAGATGTAAATTTAATAAAAAAAAAAAGAGAGCATAGAATAGGGAGTATCGTTGTTTAAGACTCAGTTGGAATGATAATATGCGTGTTTCATTCATCCATTACTAAAAAGAATAAGTCATAAAATACTGTATTCTATCAAACATTAGCTTAAATGTTTATAAATAAACTTCTGACAACTATCAAGGAAATACATTTTTGTTAATGTATAAAACGATTTTCATTGTCCAGAGCTGAATGTACCACAATTTCACACATAATAAACCAGTTTTCAGTAGAGAGAAGAAAGGGAAAGAAAAAAATCACACTAATAAGTTAGTTAAGGAGTATGAAAAATATAAGTTTACATTCAAATAAAGGAGATGACTCGAGTGCAAAACTGTTTAAATGAAATAATGCAGATGGTATAGAAGAAACCTAATGCAATATCATTGAGAAGGAAAGCAGAAAATCAAAGTTATGATTGAGATAGAAGGAAAACCTATTGCTCTTGTCATTGCAAGGATGCCGTCCACCCTCAAAACACCGTGAACGTTCAATATACAGCCGCCTCCACGCACAATCCTTTGCACCTCATCTATTCGATTGGGCTGGACAATAAATAAAGTTACCAGCTGATTTAATTTTTATTTATTTATTTGAGTGTTGGAAGGGGGGGGGTGTTGCAGATATGAAACACTTCCAAACACTGTAACTACTGTTATGAAAACACAGAAGATAGTTTATAAAAAGTGCAGAAGCTAAAGAGTTCAAATGAGCTAATTAAAGGTACCATCATTATATAAATCAAGAGATATTAGAATACTTAAGACTAAACCAGCTATTAGCCAGACAAACTCTTCCATCAAACCACTTCATTTTTTTAATAGGTAAAATATGTATAAATATGAGCGTCAAAAACAGATGACACGTCCTTTGTACAGACTACTCAATACTAAAACTATTCACAAAATCCACAAAAGAATGATCGAGAGATTGATGTGTCACCGAACACCATAAAAACAAAGTACGCAAAAGACAGTCTCTCAATTGATCTAACGAAACCTCAATATTATCGAAGATTCTTCTATTCCTCTCTTTCCAAATGGTCCACCAAACACCCGCCGGAATAGCACTCCAAAGAATATTCCTCCTCCTGCGATTGTACAACGACCAACTCAAAAGTATCCCCCGAAAGAGCCACGAAATCCTAAAAAACCCCAGAACCGTATACCATAAAGAACGAGCCACCGGACAATGCAGTAACAAGTGATTTACACTCTCTCCGTTACATTTGCACATGTAGCACTAGTTCACATAAACCATCCCCCTTTTACGTAGGTTTTCTCCGGTAAGAATCGCCTCATGGCAGGCTTCCCAAACAAAAAAAACAGCACGAATGGGAGCAATACTTCTCCATATTCCTTTCCAAGGGAAGGAATGCCCATCAAACCACTCCATATACCACATTGATTCTCAAAAAGATTCAGTTTTGTTTTCTGTCAAAAAGTTTTGATATCCAAGTGCAATGTGTCAGATGTGGGTTCCGTAGAAAACTATTGATAAATGATGGAACACAAGGATTTACAGGACTTCACTTGGGAGCATCATCAAAACATGGCTATGCCGTAGATTTATAATTTTTATTATTGGAAAGATGGGATTACAAGAACATGGATTCTAATACAGAAAGATTAAAATCATGGGAGAAATTCTCGATCACTTTATACATGTCCCATTGTTTAATTTTTTCAAGTAATGTAATCCATTTTTTCGTAAAAAGAACAAATACTATACATGAGAGCTTACGTTAAGATGAACCGGAACACACTCTTTCCCCTTAAAATGTCAACTCAACTTTTGGAAAAGCCCATTCTGTACAATAAAGCAAGCCCTACTACATTAGGCTCTTCAATAGCAAGAAAAATTGGTATTGGAAACAATTCTTGCTATTGAGTTGAAAAGTATTTATGGAGGAAACAAGAATAGGACTCCAATCCATTGAGAACCCCAAATAGACAATTAGCTGAAAATGAACTAGATCAGGGAAAATGTGATAAATCCAAAATGTATAACCAATAAACACCCCTCCCCTACAACTATTTTTATCCTTGTCCAACAAATTATACACACACACACACAAGCTCAATATCAACTCCGGCACAAACTGATCGTATTTTCTATTAGTATACGTTTCATTTTACATCTGATATGTTAAATCAAACATTGTAGAAGACCTTCAAAGGCAAGATTAATTTTACAAACAAATAAAATGGATCAAGCTACTTGTGCAATATTCTTCATAGATACCAAAGAAAGAATAAAACATAGCCAGAAAGAGAAAATTGCAAAAATAATAAAAAAGGAGCGCCATAGAAAGTAATGAGAATGAGGACAGGAAGAGACCTTGTGATCTTTGGTCAAAGGAATGGTTTCAGTTTTCCGTACAAGCACTGCCCTCGAATCACCGCAATTGGTGGCAATGATCTGGCAAGGTGACACAAGCACTACCAATGCTGTTGATCCAGCTGATGCTAATGACTTGTCCATACATGCTTCATCCACTTTCTCATAAGCCCTAGAAAGAGCAATTTCCCACCTTGGACCCCATTCATCAACACCACTTTCACTCTTCCATTCCTCTGCTACTGTTTCATGGAGAGTGCTGGCACAGTAAGCACTCACCTATATATGACAGATAAAAATGAAAAAGATCACTCTCAGTATAAATCAAAAGTATTCATCTCAGACAGCTCAATCGGCTAAAAGATAAAAATAGGAGAGACAAAAATAACGAAGAGAAAAACCTCTAACTAACTGAGGCTAAATTTTCCAATTGACAGGTCAGGTAAGTGTCTTAGAACTTAGAAGTCATGATAGAGCTATTCAATTGTTGCCTTCTAAAATAGAGTTGCTTATATTGGCACCATTAACTACTTGCCCTAACGAGTGACAACCATCCAAGTAGCCAGGCAGTGCTTGCCCAAGTTTTCTTTTCCTCCCCCTGCCCACACCTGTTGGCACGCTTTACGTGAAGCTCAAGATTGGCTAGTTATAACACAAGCAGATCACTAAGCCAAGCTTGAATAGCTTAATCTTTAATTGCTCTTACACTGCTGGAATACTAATCAAGCTGAAGTCATTATCTTGATAAGCTTCGAAAAGTTTTAGGCCTTGCTAGTTTTCTGCACAAGCTGATGTCTATACAAGTTCTAACCAAACCAAATATGAGCTTAGCTAAAATAGCTAGTTTTGTCCTACATCATATTGCAATCTGCTCAAAATATAAACTGCTATCAAATGACCAAATGAAATTGGTACCTTAAGAAAGCTTCATACATATATTATCTGCTCGAAAAGCATACTTCACTATAGAAAAACATACCGAACTTTTAGCATCATAAAAAATGTTCATACTAGTTGGCATAGGGCATATCTAGGGTGCTCAATCTCTGATATTGCTAGAAGGATGTGTATATTTCCTTCTTTACTTCACCTTCTACGTTCCTTCCTAGGATGTCTTGTCCTCCTTTGAGCATTATATTTCCTCCTATCATAACATTGATTTTCTTCCTCTATTAAAACACACATACAAACACACCTGCCTTTAGAGCTAGCATGATCAAGTACACCATTTCAATAGTTTTTCTTCCAATCTACAGCACATTTCAGGTGCAGATCTAAAAGTTATTGTTACATAGTTTAATAAGGGTAATCATTTATATATTTTTAGGTGAACTATAAGGGGATTCATGATGCAACAATATATGCAATAAGGAACAATGTTAAGCATCACTTTTTCCTGAAAAAAGGATATTTTCAACGAGAGGAAGAAGATTGAGAACCATAACTGGAACGAGTTAACTGCACCTTATGAAGTTAATACTCGACTCGATTGAGCCTTTGTGATTCACTTGGGTCAGCTACATAAATCCTCTCACCAGGTTTTTTATGTCAAAGAGAATTCTATAAAAACAAACGGCCATATCCTTCTTCATTTCGCTCATGTTAGCTTCCTTGCCCCTACTCTTGCCAATGATATAGATATTATCACTCTCCCTAACTGGCACACTTAGTTTTTGGTCTATTTTCTATGGATACAAAACTGAAACCATCTCAATTTACGACTGTTTTACCACATCATTAACAAAGCCATCATGTTGTACCGAAAAAGTTTAAATAATTACTAAATACTCCCTCCGGCCTACAATGAGTCATATTTTCCTTTTTGATTTGTCCCAAAAAAAAAGAGTTAGCATTTCTAACATTCAAGCTATAAATTTCATTTTTTTAATCAGTATTTTTCCTTTCTTTCAAATACATGGTACTTTTCTTACATATCATGCACACTTGAAACAAACAAAAAACATAGAAAACTTTAATGCAACTTAAAGAAAATATGAGAAGTAGAAGTACAGTATTAAAAAGTTTGACTTGCCAAATGTGACTCTTTTTTCGGGGAAGGAGGGGGTATTACGTACAACAGGACTTAGCGAGAACTTATAACACAAGTACTAGTATTTAACTTAAGTCCTTACTGCACATTATGTAATCTAGAAAAGCCTAGTTTGACTCAAGTTTGTTTAAAAGTGAGCCAAACACAAATCCAAAACTAGGTCCTTTTTCCTAAACAATCCAAATCTAAACATGATTAGCTCAACTAGGAAGGCTCAAGAGCTAGCGCTTTTATCGGGCTTAGCTTGACAAGGGTTAAACTTGTAAGGCTCATAGAGCTTGTGAAAGCCTGCAAGTTGCCAAAAGCGGTGGGAAAGCTTCGTAGGGCATCATCGGCAATATAAAATATTGGTGATATCTTTTTCTTACCCAATTTCCTATTTGCTCAGATAATCCTTTATTCCTTGCATCAAATCCTAATTGCTCCAAATATATAAGTCAGTTATTTACAGATTTGGAACGGAGCACCAGCTTGCAAGGTTGAGTACATATGTAACACCATCAAGATTCAAGACTAGTCAAGCCAAATATGAGAAAGAATGCTCGCTTGAGCCTGAGGAACTATGATTTCTACCTGAACTTGAACGAACTGAGTTTCACAGTTGACTACTCGACTCAGTTCCACTTAATTACACGCCTAATTAACGTGGTAGACAAGAGACAAATAAACTTTAAGTCAGACTCCCACCCTAAATGACAAGTAGGCACATGGGTTGCGTTACCGGTACGTTATCGTGGTTAGTATGTTCCATGGGGACTCTTAAAAAAGCATCAAGCACCCATATTGGACACTCAACTCTATCACCAAGATTATCTAATCAATGAATCTTATTTCCAAGGTGACATAACACTTTCCATGTATTTTTCCCCTATGGTTTCTTTAAAAACCTTTTCATTAAAGATAGTAAAATATAAATATATGAAGACATTGATATTTTCCTAATATCATAATGAATGAGTCTGGAGATTGGATAATCTGGTGTTTGGCCACGTGCCCACACCCAAAACTTACTTAAGAGACCATGTAGCATAGGCTATACATATGTCCTCATCGCATCTATCAAGTGGTGGACGTTGTAATTTTTTTTTTTTTTTTGATAAGTAAAGTATTACATACCAAAGCGTCTAAACAGGAGACGCGTCCTTTTTACAAACTATAAGCATACACAAACAGACTAATTTATAGAAAGACTATTAACAAAATCGATACAAGAAATGTTGTGAATGTTGGAAGAATTAGTGTCCTCAACCCCCCAAAAAAACAACGTACGAAGTAACTCATCCTTTAACTTGTCCACCGTCCTCTCCTCATCCTCAAACACCCTCCTATTCCTTTCCCTCCAAATGATCCACCAAATACCCAGTGCATGCCAAAAGTTATTCCTTCTTCTTCTCCGCTTGTACAAAGACCAACTCCAAAGGAGATTTTTAACATATCTCGGCATCACCCAAGCAACAGAGTACAGACCAAGCATTGAATTCCAAAGCATAGACACAATAGGGTAGCGCAACAACAAGTGATTCACACTTTCTTCACATCCTTTGCACATGAAACACCAATTCACATAGATCACTTTGCAAATTATCCCCTGTAAGGATGGCTTCACTAGCAGCTTCCCATGCAAAAAACAAAACTCTACTCGGAGCTTTCACTCTCCAAATACTCTACCAAGGGAACACAATCTTCTCTCTGTTTGAAAGAATATGATAATAGGATCTAACAAAAAAAATCCTCCTCTTTGAGCCCACCCACACCACCCTACCCTCCCACTGCTCCACCGAGTGAGACTATAACTTAGCAAAAAACTGAACACAAGAGTCCATCACCCAATCTTGAAGATCTCTCCGAAATATGGGACTCTAAGAGACTTTCCCTTCCTCTATATTCAAAATCGAATTAACTAAGCAATCTTTCTCACTTACTAAATTAAACAAATCTGGGAAAGATCTCCAAAGCTCCCGGTCATCACACCATTTATTTTGATAAGCAATAAATGGTCCCGGTCATCACACCATTTATCCTTCTAGAATCTAACTTTGGACCCATTGCAAACCTCAAAAGAGATGTGTCTCTCAAACTGAGCCCAACCCTTCCTGACTCCTTTCCAAACCCCCACCCCATAGCAGGTAGAAACATCTTTCGGAAACCACAAATGCTCACCACCACTCTCCTCCACCAAGCATTCCTATCCACCACAAATCTCCAAAGCCACTTCCCCAAAAGAGCCAAATTAAAAAACTTCAGATTTTTGATCCCCAAGCCTCCATTTCTACTATCGGAAACTTTCTCCCATCTAACCAAATGAAACTTTCGCATAACCCCACATGAACAAGAAATAAAACTTTTGATCTCAGTCTACTACCACTATCTGACCTACCAACTCTACTAACCCTCAGGCGATTAGGAAGGCAAAGCTAATGCCCTAAATATTACAGTCCCCACGGCAATATGTCAATACTTTCTGATTTCAAGGCACCATAATTGCTGATTGCTTGCCATCCCATGCAACTTAAACTAGAGACCGTCAGGAGTACCTTTAGGGGCCGTTTGGTAGAAAAGTCGGATAACACTAATTAATACCGAGAATAGTAGATTAATTTATCCATCATTATTTTATCTCAGTCATAGGACTATCCGACGTTTGGTAGATCACCGATAAAATTAATTCCCACCCCACCACCGAAAATATGATAATATATATTTTTCTAGTAACTTTAATTCCCACCCCCACCACGGTCACGCCACAAGGCTCGACCGCGTTACTAGGAACCTAGATTGCTATAGAGAATTATTGCGAGAGGCATGTCTCTAGAAAATTCCTGGGGCCACCCGCTTGAGATGGAACACAGTTACGAAGCTCCATTAAAACTGAAAGACAATTGAAGGAAAATATCCTTACATTAATCAAGAGCTCCATCGGAATGGTCATGGAGGAGAGAAGCTACTTTCGTCGATCATGGAGATCAGCCTTGTCGCCTTGTCAATTCGGAAAGGGTAGGGTTTGATGAAACGTTGCCAAGCGGAGAATGGTTAGGGTTAAAGACTACCAAGTAGCAACCACTTTTACGTGAGGGTAATTCAAGATGAGAAAACTTGTCTCGGTTCTCTCTTATCGCAGTTAAATAATACTTGAGGTAGTGAGGTATTATTTAGTCAGGATAAAGGGGTTATCGGTATATCTGGATAATTTTATTCAACGTACAAAAGTCCTATCAAACACGAATTAGGATAAATTAATGTTATCCCCTTTATTCGGCTACCAAACGAGCCCTTAGAACATGATAAATATTTTGGATACTTTCTCTAACAACTTAAGCCTTTTGATAGAAAGGTTACATTACGATCTCCACTCTTAGGCCTTTAAATAAAACATCTAAAAATTTAGAAACAAGTGCCGAATGGAATCATGAACATTAAGTAGGAAAAGATTCCCATGTTTTAAATTTGACGATCGTAGAAACCAATCTGTAGTAGCTAATGAATTCACCATAGCAACAACAAGCCGGTGATCACATTAGCAACCTAAATGCAAGTCTTTGATAGCACAATAGCACCAGTGATCGTAGATCGAGAGAAATTCTAACTATATCGAGGTAAATGTTGATGTTTCGTTTGCGTTCTCTAGAGCAAAAGATGATTTTGTGTCATTTTGCACTAAAAAAACTTATCTCATTGACATGGCTGAAATTCATCCCAGCGCACCCATATACCACGATATTCATCGCTGCTCATCTATTAGCAGCTTCTAATGCTTGTTTTATTTGCTCTTACAAGGAGGCGGTTTCTCATGAACTGACTTCTCTTTGGTATCA
>CM028378.1:15672444-15739564 GCA_013146195.2 Codonopsis lanceolata | reverse complement strand
AAAAGAAGTATGTTTAAAATACCGAACATAGTAGCACCCAACCGAGAACGAAGGAAACCGAAGACCAAACCGAAAAAGATGTTCAATCCGAATATTGCCAAGGAAGGCCAAACCTTCGCGAATCTGGTCCATAAACTAACAGCCACTTTAGAATAAACAAAGAGATGCACACGATCCTTCTGCTGTCGTGAGTCACCACAACAATGACAACAAGACACCAGCTGAATTTACGAGCTCGATATTTAAATCTAGAGGGGCAAGATTATGGAACAATTTCCATAAAAAGCAACCGACTTAAAGGCAACCAATTCTCGCTAAATTAACGCGCCCATCGAAGAATCGGTCTAGAAGTTCTCAGTGTTTCTTCCAAATACATTAGATTTGAAAACCCCGACGTGGTGAGCTCACCGACCAACTGCCCAGACTGTCGTAACCGACCTCAGACCGAAAGAACGCATCTCGCACGGATAACCGGAAGAATATCTTGCGTATTGTTCATCGTTGTTGCCACAGAGATTTCGGTCCATAGGTAGAGGCTCCAACCAGCCGAACACCGCTCCAATTGTCATCCCGTAAAGATACGGCCTCGCCCATTATCCATCCTGCCGAATGACTAACCAGAGCAAGCCAGCTTAATTGCTTTCCACTGCAGTAGCGTAATACCACCGGCCGGTTATCCAATCCATACTTCCCATGCAAAACTTAGCCCATAAACCTTGTTTATTAAGAACCCGCCAAGCTAATTTGGCATGAAGAGAATCCATAACCCGTGAAGAGAACGAACCCCCACCCCCTCTTCCAACTAGCAAACTCGATGCCAACCAACCTATGTGTGCGGTGATCACCATTAGAACTCCATAAAAATCTGCCATTCTTTGCTCCAACCTATGAAGAACCGACTTGGGATTTTTAAAGTCGCCATTGCGTAAACAAACAGAATACCGCCGAGAACGGATTTAATGAGAGTCACTTTGCCACCAAAGGATAGAAGCTTGGTACGCCACCCATGAATTCGACCAAGAACTTTCCTCTCCAAACTCTCAAAGTAAGATCGCTTAAAACGGCCTTTGAAGAAGGGGTAATCCCAAATAAGTTAAAGGCCACACCTATGCTTGTACCTCGTCCAACCTTCGATGTTCAAAACTTGCCTACGAGAGCACCGCCGATGTAAAAACCGCTATCGTTATTAACTAATTGCCCGTATGCATTCATAGTCCCAACACCTTCTTTAACCCCCGGACCGATCGCTTAGACCCATTACAAAATAACAACATATCATCCGCGCATAAAGAAGATGTGAAATCATCACACCTCCACGACCATGCCCGAATGGTCGAATCTTCCCTAGCCCGACAACCCGATTTATGTTAAAAGAGAGAATCTCGAGCAATAATGAACAACATCTGAGAAATCGGATCGCCTTTGTCTAACCCTCGCGATTGGCCTTAAAGAAACCCCGACATCACCCCATTAATTTCGAATGAATACCAATTATTCTCGCAATGCACGAATCAACCAACGTAAACCCTGAACTAAAACCAAGCACCCGCATAACACGGCGTAAAATCCCCATTCCAAACGATCATAAGCCTTAGACATGTCCACTTTAAAAACCACATTACCCCCCGAGATTCTCAGATCCACACGCCGCACTAATTCATGAGCCAGAAGAATGTTTTCCTGAATACTCCGACCTTTGACAAAACCCGACTGTTGCTCAGAAATAATCTTAGGCAGGAGAGTAGCTAAGCGAGTTGCCAAGATTTTAGAAATAATCTTAGCCGAAAAATTACATAAACTAATTGGTCTTAGATCCCCAAACCATCGATTGTCCACCTTTGGGAGAAGAACAATGGTCGCCGAAGAAATTCCCTGCATCTCCCCGCTCTAAAAACTCCAACCGCTCCCATAACCTCTTCTCGATAATTGACCAACCTCAAAAACCAAATTGTAACCGTCCTGACCGTGAGCGCCGGTGGGACCGAGAGATTTAATTGCCGACCAAACCTCCTCAACCGAAGGATCCCCTAAGCAAAACCATTATCCTCTCCGATACACGAGACGAAATCTCTGCAAATAAGTTCTCCTCTAGAATAGACCCATTCGAGGCAAAAAGATCAGCAAAATACTCCTCCGCCATGGAACCTAGTTGAACCGGATCTTCACTCACAGACCCATCCGCAAGCCGAAGCCGAAGAACATTCCGTTGAGCTCTATCTTTCATGCTAGCATGGAAAAATTTAGTATTCCGATCACCTTCCTTTACCCATAATTGCCTAGACTTCATTTCTGCCATTTCTAAATCCCATTCCAGTAGTTGGTTAAGACGGTTTTTTGCCACTTGCAAACCTTCCTCTACCGCAAAGACCACCCCCGATCAGAAGTCCATCTCCAATCTAAGAATATCATCCTTAGTTGAAGCAATATTCCTTGAACATGGCCAAAAACCCTCCAGCCCAATCCCGCAAAGTCGCTCTTAATCTACGCAACTTAGAATATAGAAGAGACATACCCGCATTCCCAACAGGTTTAGACCACCGATCACCACAAAGCGACGTAAAATCCGGATGATCAAGCCACATTCTTTGAAACCGAAACCCACTTTTATGCGTTGTCGAAACTCGAAAATCCATCAGAAGAGGAGTATGATCGGAGACCGATGTAACCAAATGAGTGACTTGAAGACGAGGAAAAAGTAACTTAAACTCACCATTGACAAGAACACGATCTAACCGTTTCCAAATACGATGCCCACCAGACTGATTATTGCACCAAGTAAAACGGCTTCCTTCAAATCCTCGATCATCTAAACCGGCCCACAGACAAAGGTGTTAAAATCATCCATCTCCCCAAAATCACACCTGAGCCCCTCCCAACTTTTCCGAAGACCGATCGATAACATTAAAGTCTCCCCTACAAACCACGGACTGTAACAACTAGCACCAAAGCCTCTAACTCCAACCATAAATCATATCGCCTGCCGAGAACATTTTGCATAAACAAAAGAAGCCAACGTAGGAGGCGAGAGAAGGGAAATTCACCATGATCGAATGGCCGAGCCGAACTACTCACAAGATCCAAAACAACTGGATTATTCCATAAAAGCCAAATATGTTTATTTACCGGAGCTACATGCATATTAAAATCAAAACCAACTCGTCTACAAAATTTAACTAATCTATCTCCATTAGTTTTAGGCTCTAAAATTGCACATACAAACGGCCTATGTTCCCGGATCAAAAGTTTCAAATAAGAGCGGGTAGTTTTGTTACACACCCCCCTTGCATTCCAAATGACGATCGTCATAAAAAACTAACTCGAAGGGGGGACTTGTTGGCCTTACTCGCTCGCCCTAGTAACACGAATATTCTCCTTTAAAAACTTTGCTTTCTTCACCTCAAGATGCGAGCCTTGCAATAATTATAAAAAGATGGTCGAGTTTGTATCAATCCTACATCCATATCTGAATAAATTCTACGCTCCTCAATCTTCGTATCACTGTAATCCCCATTAGTAGAATGTGCCTTACCAAATTTCCGAGGAACTTCATGAAGAAACCCATTCCAAAACTCGCCTATATACTCCGTATCTCGATAAGGTTTCCTTAGAATCTGTGAAGACCCCTTATTAACAAAGAATTGAGCATCGTTAATAGCCTCGTTACCCAACCGAATCTCTTCACTCACCATTGTCGCCCTCCGCACCATCCAACACATCAAACGGATTAGATATAGGCACCGAATTACCATTCACCGAACATCATTCTTCAGCCACCGCTTTGCACACCGCCTCGAATTATTATTCCGCCAACATCGATAACTTCTTCATCAACCGGGCACCCTCGTGAGTTTTTAGCCATCGAAATGCACGCACCTTCCCCATTTGTACATGGCTTAACAAAGCGTCCAACGTTGAGTGTGAGCCTGAGGTCTTGGAATTTGCATGGGGGCTGTTGTTGCATTAATGTCCCTTTTATTTGCCACTACTTTAACTGGACGTGAAGTCGGCTGAGGCATTAAATTTTCAGGATCTCTTGCCTTCTTCGATTTATCCACATCTCTAACTGCCGACGTAAATGGGGCGGCAGCTGCATGAGTTTTGCCTTTATCGAAACTGCCTTTATCCTCATTAATCTCTCTACGTTGGCCCTTCCGACATTGAATCTTCGTATGACCTAACAAACCGCAGCCAGTGCAAAATCGAATATTGCCCTCGAATTCAAGAGACTGCCAGAACCCAATCTCTTTGCTTGAGCCGATCCAAACCCTAGTTGGTAATGGCTGCGAGACATCCACCTCAATGCACATCCTAGCAAACATTGGCCGAGCTAAAGATAAAGTCTTATCATCCACCCGTAAAAAATGACCCAGTGAATTCCCAATACATTCCAGAAAAGACGGATTGAAAAACGTAAGGGGAAGGTGATGCAGCCGCACCCAAACTGCAACCTTGGTCACGTCTTTCCGGAACGCGAAATCAGTCGACCATCTGAAAGATCGGTACATGCAAGATTGGATCATGTGAGATTCTTTGGACAAAGCAAGAATCATATCTTCTGAAGATGCGAGTCGGACCATTACATGGCTGGGGTCTAACAAACCTACGACAAAAGGACCTTTGAGCCTCCAATTCTTACCGATATCATCTTGTATTACCTGAATTGTTGGTCTACCTGCCGAGAATTTGAGAATCAATGTGTTCTCAAATTGCTTAGAAGCCGCTTCCAGTTCCACCGGGGTAAACAAACAACCTGGATCTCCGTCTACAACCACGGCTTGACGAGGGACTAATGGTACCGCTTGAAGGACTAGCGAGCTGCCACCAACGAACTGTTAGGGTTGCCCAACCACGTTGGCATAAGAAACTGCTGGCGATGGAACATCAGTACTAGGCTGCGAAGCACCAAGATCCGGTGGAGGAGGAGGGATGGGGGGCGGAGCCGCTGTGGCTGCCGCCATGCAAACCCTAAACCGAGAAAATTACCAAAACCCTAGAGAGAGAAAATTCTAGAGAGTTATTGAGGATGATATTCTTAAATTTTAATGCTCCACGAAATCCCATAATTCATGCACATATTTGCATATAATAAAGTAGGACATAATGCTCTACCAAGTATCATGAACAATGCATATATTTGCATATAACCAATTTGTTTAACTAACTTACAAGTTTAGTTCAAAAACTACATATTGAGGTACTCATTATTCCTCAAGTCATCAACCAAGTCAAGTATAGCATACAAGCTTAATAAAACATAATGTGAGGTCTACCATAATCCTCAACTCAAATCAAACTAAAGACTACTACGTTAGTCTCAAAATATCCACAATTCAAGACTTATTATTTTAGTCTTTATTTTAAGTACACCGGACTCAATCATAGTCCTAATCATCATACATGATCATAAATCGATGTTTTATTTAATCTTTTTCCTTGCAAGTGGACAAGACTATTATAAAATAGTATTGGAAGCAAGGGTCGAACCACATAGATTTGGATTTGATTATAGTAAATTTAACTAATCTATTAAAATAAAGCAATTAATAACTAATGGGGTTTTTTGGTTTTTATAAATTAAATTAACTAGAAAGCAATAAAATAATCTAACTAACAAAGCATGATAAATATGAGATAAATCAAAGATTTGTAAATTGACTAGGAATTAGGATTCACTTGCATCTAATCTATTGTTTATTTAAATAAAATATCATTCAATACCTTGGGTTCGTTCACAAAAGATAGATATAGTCTGTTGAACAATTGGTTCAGCCTCCATCCCCGCAAAATTCATCCATTCTATATCCTAAGCACAAGAACATATAATCTATCTGTCACCTAGATTATGATCTATTTGTCACCTAGATCATGTATGAACATGGTCCTAACTTATCACTCTCGTGCATCGATAGGTCCAATTTATTGTGATGGTGAGCCAGTGTACAACATATGCACATTGGTCATGCAGTTATCCGCACCTCTAGGCCTTTATTATTTGCGATTACATTCATTTGTTCAAAGCGAAATAATAGAGGGATTGATAAACACCACAATCAACAAGAATTAAATGAATAAGAATTAATATAAAACAATAGATTCTATACAAGTTACCTCCAATTCCTAGATTATGGAGTTAGCTCTCCATAATTGAAAATACAAAACCTTGAACCATTCTTGAATAATCTTTCTTCATAGACAAAGAAAAATAATATAGAACTTCTCTCCTCTTTTTTCCTAACTAAAGGGATCTATTTATACCTAATTAATCCTACATCAAGGAGGAAAAGGAGATATATTATAATTAAAACACTAAAAAGAATTAAACTAGGACTTTCACGTTTCCCAATGCAATTGAATCACAAAGTGGGCGGCTGATTTATTTGTGCTGGAAATCTGATTTTCAGCTTTTGGTCTTCAAGTTTCCAGCTTTTGCAGTTTGGTCCCAGAAGTTCTTCAATTCAGCATAAAATGCCTATATTTTGCACAATTATTCCAAAAGTCCCTGAAACTATAAAACAACACTAAAACACATATTAGACAACAAAAACCTCGAGAAATAGCGTAATTTAAGGCGAAATAATACCCAATAACTGCGTATAAAATACAGTCATCAAATACCCCCAAACTTAAACTTTTGCTCGTCCTCGAGTAAACAAAACAAATAAATACAAAACTAAATTAAAGCAAATAAAAAAAATATTTTTTTTCACAAGTCAAAACATCGGCATGGTACCACATAATGCCTCAAGGAATGATAAATAACAACACATAGCCACAAGTCTAGGCTTTCACTCAATCATCATCAATATCACTTGTACATCTCCATGTGTGTGTGTGTGAACCATTAATTGACTATCTCCAAACTTAGAAGGTTTTATCAAGCTAAGCACAACATTCATTCCCAAAATATTTCAATAAAAACATGTGCATCACAAAACATATACATACCATCAATACCCGGTTAACAACACGAAGAGAGATCGTGATAGAATTCAAGTGCTTATACATCTATCCCATGCACTAACTATGTATGAAATACAATGCTCTCAAGTCCCAATTACTTATAATAGCTGAGATTATGCAAATAGTGTGAGCTATATCAAGATGTGTATATAATTCAAAACAAGGGTCAAATCAACTATGCTTCCAAACCATGTCAACTAACACAAACAAATGTGGCAACTAGATCAATAGGACTTTATTAAGCTTGTAATGTAAGGCCAAGGTGAGGGGTAACAATAAAAAGGATAAGAAATTACAAAGTGAGAGAGTAAGAATATATTTCCCTTTTTCCCATACAAAGCACTCACTTTCCTTCAACAACCCCCAAACTTGAACTTTTGGGTTGAAGAAGGTATCATCATCATCATAAAGATTTTCTTCCCAATGATCCTTTTCTTTGCTTTCTTTCTTTTTTTTTCTTTTTTTTTTCTATTCTTTTTTTCTTTTTTTTTTTTTTTGAAGGGCATGTGCAATTTTTGATTTTCACACCCTTTTCATTTTTTTCTTTTCCAATACAAGAACTCACTTGTGCTATTTTTGAACTGCATCAATCACCATGTAGACAACATTCCCAACCCAATCCTACTCTCTCAAAGGGTAGGTAAAAGTGTATAAGCTTTAGGGTTAAGTTAATGTGGGTAAAGAAACGATGTCGAATGGGGGTCGATGTGTGCTTAGCACACGCTATTCTTTTTAATAAAGCTCAAAGGGGACACTAGGGATTAATATAAAATATGGATGGTGAGATAAAAAGGCTTAAACATTCCAAAGATGGCCTAAATCATATCCTAACTGCCACAATGTTCATGCTTCGTTTTCACGGTAATTGAACAAAGTTTCAAATCATTCCCTAACTCGAAGTTTTTTGAAAAAACGAGCTCCACAAGTATTTTACATAAGCATTCGCTAGAAAAGAGGTAGGGAAAATCAAGACTTAAATGCACTCACGGTTCGAAAGTGTGCTTGAGATATATTAGCAAAAGAAGTCTAACAAATCTAACTTAGCATGTAATCAACCCTAAGTCACAAATATAATGCAACAATCATGTAATGACTGCTGTTTAAAATGTTCATGACCACAAAATAGCAAGATCCAAAGGGAATGCAATGTGCACTATGAACTCAATAAAAATATCCAAATTCTTTAATAAATCAAGTCATGGTATTTTTGTGCTCAAAACATTTTTGGAGATATAAAGTTCCATCAACTAGACCAAGCTAAGGCTCGTAGACAAGTATACATGCATTGCTATTAACAAACATGTTATCATTGGCGAAAATAACCACACCAAAATTAAAGACATGGAAATTTTCAAAATTTTCAATTTTTTTTTTAATAAAATACTAAAATAAACTAACTACTAAAACTAACAAAAAGAAAACAAAAACTAAAAATAGGTAACCAGGCTCTTCTCAAAAAAAAAAAAATATATCATCATTTAGGCACAAGGCAATTCACACCCCCAAACTTAAATTTCACATTGTCCCCAATGTGAGTCAAATATAAAACAAGAGGGTATAAAAACTGTCATCCTTAAATTAGGCACCAACCAGTAAAGTATGATAAGAAAAGAAACATCCAAATTCTAATTCAACATTTTAAAGTAATTCCCATTATTATTTATTTATTTTATTATTTATTTATTTATTTTATTTTTTTTAATTTTCGGAATTAAATATTTTTTTTTGAGAAATTTTTTTTTATAAAAACGAAAATAATAAAAGAAAAGCTAAATTAACTAAATCAAAATAACAAATCCCCGGCAACGGCGCCAAAAACTTGATCGATGTTTTATTTAATCTTTTTCCTTGCAAGTGGACAAGACTATTATAGAATAGTATTGGAAGCAAGGGTCGAACCATAGAGATTTGGATTTGATTATAGTAAATTTAACTAATCTATTAAAATAAAGCAATTAATAACTAATGGGGTTTTTTGGTTTTTATAAATTAAATTAACTAGAAAGCAATAAAATAATCTAACTAACAAAGCATGATAAATATGAGATAAATCAAAGATTTGTAAATTGACTAGGAATTAGGATTCACTTGCATCTAATCTATTGTTTATTTAAATAAAATATCATTCAATACCTTGGGTTCGTTCACAAAAGATAGATATAGTCTGTTGAACAATTGGTTCAGCCTCCATCCCCGCAAAATTCATCCATTCTATATCCTAAGCACAAGAACATATAATCTATCTGTCACCTAGATTATGATCTATCTGTCACCTAGATCATGTATGAACCTGGTCCTAACTTATCACTCTCGTGCATCGATAGGTCCAATTTATTGTGATGGTGAGCTAGTGTACGACATATGCACATTGGTCATGCAGTTATCCGCACCTCTAGGCCTTTATTATTTGCGATTACATTCATTTGTTCAAAGCGAAATAATAGAAGGATTGATAAACACCACAATCAACAAGAATTAAATGAATAAGAATTAATATAAAACAATATATTCGATACAAGTTACTTCCAATTCCTAGATTATGGAGTTAGCTCTCCATAATTGAAAATACAAAACCTTGAACCATTCGTGAATAATCTTTCTTCATAGACAAAGAAAAATAATATAGAACTTCTCTCCTCTTTTTTCCTAACTAAAGGGATCTATTTATACCTAATTAATCCTACATCAAGGAGGAAAAGGAGATACATTATAATTAAAACACTAAAAAGAATTAAACTAGGACTTTCACGTTTCCCAATGCAATTGAATCACAAAGTGGGCGGCTGATTTATTTGTGTTGGAAATCTGATTTTCAGCTTTTGGTCTTCAAGTTTCCAGCTTTTGCAGTTTGGTCCCTGAAGTTCTTCAATTCAGCATAAAATGCCTATATTTTGCACAATTATTCCAAAAGTCCCTGAAACTATAAAACAACACTAAAACACATATTAGACAACAAAAACCTCGAGAAATAGCATAATTTAAGCCGGAATAATACCCAATAACTGCGTATAAAATATAGTCATCAATCGACATCACCAATTACATGCTCAAGAACAACATGACTACTCCGTAGTCACTTTCTCACAAATGTTTTCATATACACGCAACCAAAATCTTTACGGAGAGAATTCTTTCTTATTTTTCACTTAATATACCCGCGACCATCCGTAGGTCTCTATTGTCCCATGCTCTAGCAAGCATGCTCAAGATATATTTCTAATAAGTCTCCACGACATGAGTGTCTCCATTAGACACAAACCAAAAAAAAAAACCCGGTGCGCACAAACATAACCCAAACATTGTAGGGTTTCAACCCAAGGCTCTTTATCATTTTATTGGCCTTATAGCGACTCTGTTGAGTCTTACTAACACATTTCATTCTTTTGTGTTTCATAAATCCACACCGTAATAATTCATTAAAGTTTACAACCAAATCCCAATAGTCGTTCGGGCTTAATTCCCAAGCATAAAAATCCATAAGGTCATCATAATTATAATTCCGTTTAAAGTTTGGAGACTATGCATATCACAACATTAATCAAACGAAATCCAATCGTCGTAGGATTTAAACCCAAGTTCGTTTAGCACATTATAGAACTTATAGTGACTCCGTTGAGTCCAACCTACCCTTCTCCAAAATTTAGGGCATAGAAGCCATGGGTCTCAATATCCCCTATATTCATAACTATCATCAATAGCCATCCTCCCAAATTCGTTGAACTCACATAAACCCAACAAAACATTTATCAATGCAACATAGAACAAATTCATCAATTTGAGCATAACTTCATTTAGTTCACCTTACCAATCATATTCTCCAAAATATGATTTAATCACACAACATGGTCTAATATACTCTACTAGACATATATAACATAATAATCATGATTACCATCATGTTAATAAGCCAAAACATCATTAGGGCAAAAATCCCCTTCCAAGTATCTCTACCAATCAAGCTCAATACCCATGAACAATTCACATAGCCAAGTTTAATAGACCATTTAACACGTGAATTTCATATAAATCAAAGTCTCACATAGGTTCAACCAAGCTCTATCAACAATTGGAAACCTAGGGTTCATGGCATCTCTAACAACCCTAGAAATTGCATCCATTGACCTCACTTAGAAAGTATGATTGTTTCCCTAGGGTCAATGGAGCCAAAAGAAGGAGAAAGAGGGGTAGAAACTTACCCGTGTTCAGCCCTTCACAAGCTGAAATCCCGAAATCTCGGTGATGGGTGTTGTTCCCTTCAACCTTCTCTTCGAAATCACGGTGTAGATTGGGGGAAGAAGCTCTCTAGCTATGGCCACCAAGGACGAGCCCTTCACGAGCCCTAGAAATCGCCTCTCTCAGCTCTCTCACGTTTTTTAGGACTGTTCGCAGAAGACGGGAGGTGTAGAGATCGACTTTATGCGGCTGATATGTTTTTAGAGAGTAATTGGGTTTAGTTTAGGTGGGGGGGATTATCTCCTTAATTAGCCAACTAATCCATCTCTAAAACTCCATTAGGTGCTTAAGACATGTCTTAGGTTAAGTAGGAGGGTTTAGGTTTAGTTTAGATTGGGTTTGGGTGGGTATAAGTTGGTCAACCTTCAATTTTTCCACAAAAACCCATAACAGCACATCAGGGACCAATGCGGTTGCTTGGTGTTTGAGTGATGCGAGCGCATCACTCCTTACTACCCCTTCCCGACTTTTGTTGCTTCCTTGCTCGGTCCCGGCCTCTCCCGCATGCATCCTCGAGCCTTAAAGCTTCGAAATGGCTCACAATTGAACCCTTAAAGTCCTCAAACATTAAACTAATCCATCCAAGTCTCAAACCACTTTTAAAGTAGGTCTAGACTCCCCTAAACAACACCCGAAACAACCCGGGGCAAAACCGACGCAAGCCGTAACAACTTGCTATCGAAACGTCGAATGAAACCACAAACCGACGGGTAATAACCCATGATTGTAAACACCTATTAGGGCTAAAAAATAGGCCTAAATGCCTCTCAGATAAAGAACAACAGATGGGGGAAATAAGTTCCCGAAAGACGAGACGATCGCCCGGCTCAACCTCAAACCACGCGATAAGGAGAATTGCTATTCTCGAAGCGTCAAAACTTCACGAGACTTAATGAATGCATCCAACTAGAAGTCTAATACATCTAAACATGTTATTTAGTCATCATGTAAAGATCTAGGACCAAATCAAGGTCAGGAACACAAAACCCGGATAAACTATCAATCGCGTCGCATTTCGACTATCGTCGGGTTACGACTTTTGACTTTAGCAAGTCAACAACTATATGACATCTCTTGAAAGTTTTTTGGTCTTAATGTGATCTCTCATACACATTTAGACTCTCTCACAAACCAAACGATCAATCAACCAAAGAAGAAATGCGAGCATTGCACGCAATTCAAGCTAACCCTGAATCGGGATCTTACACGCTCGAGCCACAGCCCGAGCTCCATGTTGTTATCTCATGCCCATGCACGCCATGCTTGAGCCACAGCCCGAGCCTCATGTTATCATTATCGTGCCCGTGCACGCCACGCTCAAGCCACAACCCGAGCTCCATGTTGTTATCTCGTGCCCGTGCACGCCATGCTCGCGCCACAGCTCGGGCTTCAGATTATTATTATCGTGCCCGTGCACGCTACGCTCGTACTACAGTCCGAGCTTCAGATCATTACTCTCGTGCCCGTGCACGCCACGCTCGAGCCACAGCCCGAGCCTCATGTTATCATTATCGTGCTTGTGCACGCCACGCTCGAGCCACAGCCCGAGCTCCATGTTGTTATCTCGTGCCTGTGCACGCCATGCTTGCACCACAGCTCGAGCTTCAGATTATTATTATCGTGCCCGTGCACTCGTGCTACAGCATGAGCTTTCATGTCATTATTCTCGTGCCCGTGCACTCCACGCTCGCGCTACATCCGAGCTCCAGATCATTACTATCGTGCCCGTGCACGCTACACTTACGCACAGCCCGAGCTTCATGTTATTGTTATCATGTACATGCACGCTACGCTCGTGCCACAACCCGAGCTTTAGATTGTTATTCTCGTGCCCGTACACGTCATGCTCACGCCACAGCCTGAGTCTCAGATCATCATTGCCCTGTGCCCGTGCACGTCTTGCTCATGCCGTAATCTGAGCTTCACGTCTTTATTCTGTGCCCGCGCACCCTATTCTTGTACCACAGCCCGAGTTTCATATTACACTCGTGCCATAGCTCGAGCTTCAGATTGCACTCGTGCCAGAGCCCGAGTTTCTTATTATCACTCCGAAGACCCTTACCACGGTGAGGTTGCTCAGATCGTTGAAGACCCTTACCGCGGTGAGGCTTCTGGATCTCCTTTACGCGCTTACGCTCCCCGTTTGGGCATCCCACGGTTGAGCTTCTTGATTGAGCATATGGATTTCTAGAGGACTCTCACCATGGTAAGGCTGCTCGGATTTTTGAAGACCCTCACCATGTTGAGGCTGTTGGATTGCTCGAAGACCCTCACCATGGTGAGGCTTCTGGATTTCCATTATGCGCTTACGCTCCCCGTTTGGGCATCCCACGGTTGAGCTTCTCGCTTGAGCATACGGATTTCCAGACGGCCCTCACCATGGTGAGGTTGCTCGGATTCTTGAAGACCCTCACTACGTTGAGGTACATTACCCTCCCGCTCGAGCATCTCGCGATCGAGTTTTATCTCACGCTCCCCGTTTGGGCATCCCACGGTTGAGCTTTACATTGTCCTCCCGCTCAAGTGTTACTCGCGGTTGAGTAGTACATTACGCCTACCTGCGCTTACGCTCCCCGTTTGGGCTTCCCACGATTGAGCTTTACATTGTCCTCCCGCTCGAGTGTTACTTGCGGTTGAGTAGTACACTGCGCCTACCTGCGCTTACGCTCCCCATTTGGGCTTCCCACGGTTGAGCTTTACATTGTCCTCCCGCTGTTACTCGCGGTTGAGTAGTACACCGCGCCTACCTGCGCTTACGCTCCTCGCTCGAATTTACTCGCAGCTGAGCTTTATTTTATCCTCCCGCTCGAGTATCTCGCGGTTGAGTAGATGTCATGCTTGATAGAAAATTATACTCCTTACCCTTGAGATAAATCACAAGGAATAAGGACCAGGGGGCTACTGAAGTGCCGATATTTAATCCGCCACAAAAGGCTTTTAGGCCTCGCTTGGGTGAGGGGGCTTACCACTGCACCAACCCACTTTTCATTATAAGACTACTGAGTACCATGGGCCTGGCCCATGCACCACAAGTAAACCCTAACCCTTCAGGTATAAATAAACCCTACTATCTCATAGTAGGAAAAACTCTCATACGTTATTTCTCTTCTACAGTTATCTCTCCACACACGGGGGCTACGCGCCCTCCTATATTTTGATACTGTACTGATTCTCACGCCGGAGGGTTTTGGGGGACATCCCCCACCACTCACGGTGTTTGTTTTGCAAATACCTACATACAGCCAGATATCCGACCCGAACGACGATTTCATCACCAAATCGACGATTTCATCATCGATTCGGTCAACGAACGACTCACGGATCAAGACGAATTTCGGCACCCCCGGTATGACTGATATTTATGCCACATCAGGTATGAATATATATCAAAAGATTGCTTTATTACTGTTTTTTAGAGTAAGGCTACACTCCCAACCCATGTGTATACATGCATCACCTTACTCCAAGACTAATATTTAGTACCTCTTAATTTCTTTCTTTTGGCCTATGGCGCTTCTTTTGTACCAAACCGAAGGCGAAAGGAAGAAAAAAAATTGAGCAAAATTGGAGCTGGTTCACTTTATTAAGTTTTTAACCGCAATAATACTCTATGATTTTTTTTTAACCGGAAAAAGTCACTTTTAGAGATGAAAAAACTATGATACGCTTAAGGAACCAAAAACGCGTTACGGATTACTTATTAGGTGTATTGCGTTGCATGAATTTTTGCACTGCTATTTATCAATTTAAATAGCCTATATCAATTTTGCATCGTATCACATCAATTTTAGCACTATAATTCATTAACTTCAATTATTTAAACCAATTTTGCATCGTGATCCACCATATTTATGTACTGCGATGCATTTATTTAAACTATCTAATACAATTTATGATTCTCATTACACCAAGTCAAGGACCAAATTGATGAATTGTGCTGCAAACTATTGATGCATTGCACTGCAAAATTACAATATATCAGACATTCATGTCCTTTCTTTCTTGTACACAACCAACAAATGATTCAAATTGATTCATCTTTCCTGTATTCCAAATCCAAATTGATGCATCACGATTCATAAATGATATAACACGATTCAATATTGATACATTCATAATAAAAAAAGGTGTCCAACAACGAACAATTTTTTTTAGTTAATCCATTTTAAATCAAACACACAAACACAATGAAGAAGACGTGTGAAGAAAAAGACGGGTGAAGAAAAAGATGGTTGAAACTGAAGATCGGTATATGAAGAGGAAATAAAGTGGGAAGTTAGGGTGGTGGGGTAACCAAATTTAAGATGAAGAACTTTGTCACCCTACATCCCCACCATTTTCGCTCTTCATTACTACGACATATTGTCGTTCTTTCTCTTCTACTGGCATTTTATGAACGATTTCACGAAAATTGACTTTAGCGATTGAAAAAATCGAGGTAGTTAAGCGATTAAAAGTTTGGAAAAAGGGATTGGTTCGAAATCTCTCCAAAGAAAAATTACAACTATGCACTTTAATTTAATTGAAATTTCGTACTCATTCCTTTTTCCTATGGAGTAGGCCGGTCTCCTGTAAGACGGTCTTACGGATCTTAATCCGTAAGATTAACTTATCCATGTTAAATGAGCTAAAATTCAACAATCTCAGTGCAAAACTTCAAGTATTGAAAATTACAACGTCACCCCTCACGTGTATAAATGAAGAGTGTCACTTTTTAGTATTAAAAGTATCACTTTCAGTATAAAATATGTCATTTTTAAGCATAAAATATGTCACTTTGCTTTTTTAATAAAAATTATCACTTTTTCCCTTAAAAGATGTAACTTTTTAGCCTTAAATATGTTTCTTTTTGTCTTTAAATGTGTCAATTTTTCTTTAAAAAGTTCTACTTTGCATTATATATGAAAACCGTCACTTTTAGGCGTGAAACGGTGAAAGTGTCACGTTTTAGTATTAAATATGTCACTTTCGACAGTCACTATTAATTTTAAAGTGTCACATTTTAGTATTAAATGTGTCACATTTTAATATTAAGAGTTTTGACTTTTTAGTATTAAGAATGTTGTTTTGCATTTTAATGAAAATTTTAATATATATTTTTTGACCTTAAAATGTGTTACTTTTGCCTTTTAAATGCGTCACGTTTGGCTTTAAATATGTCATTTAACATTTCGTCAAAGTCCGTTAGGGTCTGTCAAGCATCCCAAGGCAAATGAAGATAACAGGGCTGATAGAGGATGAAATTGCAAGGTTTGGAAGGAAGGAATTTTCGATAGCAAATGTTAAAAGAGCAGGGGCACCATAGCAAAATAAGAAACATCTCATTAATGCACTGGCTCCCCTACCGAGCCAACACGTGGCAAGCTTCCTCTTGGGCAATTCAACCCGCGAGCTAGCTTGGTAGGCGGATCTGTGTCGATCCGCGGGTTTCAGCCACATTTGTCTGATTTTTTGCATATTTTCCATAACATTTAATCTATTTTTTTTATTTGGTAACCCACGGTCTTTATTGATGGGTTACCAGCTCCATCATATCAGCCTTCTTTTTATCATTTTTAGGGCTTCGTCTTACGAATTTAAGATCCGTAAGACCATCCAACACAAGTTTTTGTCTTTCATAATAAGCATGTCAAGCAATTAGATTAAGTTCACATTTGATACTCCCTCGGTTTCTAAGAAAAAATCATATTCTATTTGGCGCATAAATCAACAAAAAGTCCAATTGACTAAAATAAATATTGCAACGTTATTATTTTCCTTGAAAGTCCACTTGCAGGTCGGAATCACCGTTGAACATCAAGAAAACAAAAGGTAAAATTATAAAAATATAATCGGAAAGTGAATACTTTTTTTGAAATATCCAAAGAAGGAAAGATGATTTTTTTCATTAAGAGAATAAAATGTTATTTTTAGGATGACGATTGAGTTGATTAATCACAATCCGATTATTGATCTAAATACCATCCCATTTGTTAACAACCTGATATGATTTAATTAGAAAAGGGGGGCACTTTGCATCGTCATTTTCACCCCCCCCCCTCTCCACTTCAAAATTTACCTATAAGGTAAATACACCCCAAACATATTATTTTACCCCTCCTAAAATACAGCCATCCCCCCTCATAAACAAAACCTCCATGAACACCACCTTTCTCCAGTCTCCCTTCTCCCTCCCTTTGTTTTCTTGCCCCTCAACTGAATCACATCCCCCAACCTCTCCCATCTCCTCATGATCCTCCATTCTCTCTCACATCTCCCTTCTTTCTCTCTCCTTTAGTTTCCCCATCCCCTCAACTCAATCCCCTCCCCTTTGCCTCCTTCCCCGCCAACATCGCCATTGCCACAGCTGTCGTTGCCTTAGTGTTCCGCTAAGGTCAACCGAAGAACCTATTGTTGTTCGGCTAGTTATATCAGAACAACACTAGGTTGTTAGGTTAATCATATATAGCCAAATAACATTAGGTTTGTAGGTTCCTTAGAAGCTCGGAAATAGGCTAGAGGGGAGATGAATAACCTATTTACCAAATTTAAGATTTCTTTTGAAAATTCATCTTGTTTTGTTCTAACCAATGTTGCATGGACACGTCTGCTGGTTGCAGTATTCCGTGTCCGACACGGCATGGACACGGATACGGCTCGTACATGCCAGTTACGGCCTAGAATACGTTTTGGGGTCAAAGTTGAATTTTCGAAAAGGTTGGAAACGGACACGGGTACGACCTTGGAGGTCGGGATACATACCTTTAAAGTCTTGACACATTTGGGTTTATGCGATATTGTCGGAAAATATTGATATTGTATATATTTCTCTGTTTCTCTCTTCGCTCTCTTCGATGTATATACACTGTGAATGTCTGAGTCTGTATACAGAGATTCTGTATAGTCTGTATTTGCATCTTGGTATGTTAGAAAATTGAAATATTTATTATGTGCTTATTGTTTTTAATATTTATAATTTGGTCTTATATTTTGAATATTTATATTTTGGTTCTTATATTTTAAATATTTACACATTACCCCCGTACCCGTGTCCTATATTTTTTTCAAAAATCGTATATCCCCGTGTTCCGTGTCCCATATCCGCGAATCTGTGTCCGTGCAACCTAGGTTCTAACTACTAAACATAGAGTATACTAATAGAATCGATGTTAGGATGCAGAAAGTAATTGTTCATTAAATGTTCAGTTGGTAGTGCACATCCACTAAAGAGATATAAAGATATTTGAGATTAAGTAGATGGAGCAACTGGTTACAAAGCTACTAATGATGTCATCAGTCTAGTGGATTCAGTAGGAAATATAATGCTAAGAGAGCCAATTACTAGTTAGAGCATGGCTAACGGTTGATCAAACACCGAATCAAACAAAATCTTAGTTTACAACGGTATATTTAAATAAAATATAATTTAATTTTTATTTGGCTTGGATCAATATAAGATAAAATCAAAACCAAATAAAAAAAATCAAACCAAACTACTGAAGCATAAAACTACTACTGAGAGTGCCTCGTTTTTCGACCTCTACCCCCGCGACTGAGAAGCGGGTGGTTTCAAAACCTTTCAAACATGTGGAATACCTTCGGCCTCAATTTGTGGACTCAAAATGTGAATAACAGAGTCGCCATCTTTATTTTAAGGATAAAAAAGAAAAACAAAAAAAATAATCATATTTGAAAAAGAGTTCGAAGGCTAAGTTACGAGTTGGGAAGGGGTTAAACACCCAACTCGTCCTTTCGGTCTCAAAATAGGTTTTTGGCAAAATATGCTCTCTTATAATATTAACAATTTAAATAAAGCATATATATATATATATATATATATATATATATATATATTTGTGTGTGTGTGTATATATAATGAAAGAAATAACAAAACTTATAGCAGCCTCATTTTTAGAGTTGCAAATATATTTATAAAAATTTCGCCATAATAACGGCTTATATTAGTGTTGTTTGTTATAGAATTTTGGGCAGCGTAACTGCTTATTTCGTGCTATATGACTATTTTAAATAGCATTTTTTAAGAAAAAATGTAAATAAACTTTAAAGGTACCTACCTCTTGAAGCGTGAGGGTTTTATCTCGTACCAAACCTCCTTCTAGTAGGCCTTAGGGTGTCCTCGCTCTGACCTTCAGGGAGAGGGAGTCTTTTTTCTTTTGATTGATTTCGGGCAGCATGACTGCTCCGTTTGGTTGTTTCCGCCTTGGGATCCGGGCGACACAACTGCTTGCTTTGGCTGGATTTGCTTGCTTGCTTGCGTCTGAAATCGGGCATAACAACTGCTTGCTTCGACTGGATTTGACGTTTGTAATCGGGTAGGGCAACTGCTCTTTTTGGCTCTTTTGAACCGATGAAGTAGGGCAGAAACCTAGCAGGGTAACTAGGGTTCACTTTGGCTGGAGAGTTTGAGTGTTTAGGGAAGAGATTTGGCAGTTTGGCAGAGCTTCGGGGCTAGAGATGAAAATGTCCTCGACGTTCTCTCGGGAGAATAAACTGCGCAGTGAAAGTTTCTCATTGTGTGAACTCTCTTAACTGTGTGAATTTTTGAAGCCGGATACCTCTATTTATAGTTGAGGATGATGGATTCCTTCGCGGTAAAGTTTTATCAAACGAGCTTCAACGACTTGTACCTCGCGCTGAAAAGGTTGCACCATAGGCTTACTGTACCAGTAACCCTTGAAGCTGAGGGCGCTGCCTACATTTCTTGTGGGCGCGACGCCCAGGATGGGTGTGGACTGCGCCCATAGCCTTTTCCTGTTTGATTTTTGGCACTTTGGCCCCTATAGTTCATTGTTTATGCATTCTTCTTTTTCTTTTGCATTTTAAACCATGTAACTTGACATTCGTTAGTCCTTTTAACAGGTCTTGATATTTTATGACATGTCATATACAAGGGTACGAAATTGGGGTGTCTATAATGCCCCTCAATGATGGAGTTTACGGGTAAACTGAAACTTACCTAGTAAACGAACATCGTTGATAAGAAATAGACTCCCAAATTTCGTGTAAGTTATAATGGGGAGGAATGTAGTATGCAGTAGTTTATGATGCAACAGTTTAGGATGCCGCAGTTTATCTCATACCCTAAACACTCTAAATGGACTGATGGGATATAGCAGATATGATGGAAATGAAATGCTCTTATGGTCGTGGCCACTAAGTAGGCTGCCTACGTATCCTTTTCAAGAATTAGACCAAATGTAGTTCGGCTCAAGTCGACAAGCAATAACCAGCTCTAGGTGGGATAGATGGTGTGTTTCGCCCATTATAGGCAAAACAAGTGAGATTCAGATGCGTTTCGCCCAACATAGGCAAAGCTGGTGGGATTCAGATGCGTTTCGCCCAGCATAAGCAAAACTGGTGTGGGATTTGGATGTGTTTCGCCCAGCATAGGCAAAGCTGGTGGGATTCTGATGCGTTTCGCCCAGCATAGGTAAAACTGATGGGATTTGGATGCGTTTCGCCCAGCATAGGCAAAAGTGGTGGGATTCTGATGTGTTTCGCTCATTATAGGCAAAACTGGTGGGATTTGGATGCGTTTTGCCCAGCATAGGCAAAACTGGTGGGATTCGAATGCGTTTCTAAAATGTGCTTAACCCAGCATAGGAAAAGCGATGCAACCTTTAAAATGTACTTTCCCCAGAAAAAGGAAAGTTTTGCAACTTCTAAACTGCGTCTTCCCCCAGAAAAGAGAAAGTGATGCATTTCTAACATACCCTTCCCCAAGAATAGGGAAAGTGATGCAACTTAAACGCCCTTCCCCCAAAATAGGGAAAGCAATGCAATTTTAAAACGCGTTTCCCCCAAAATAGGGAAAACGATGCAATTTAAAATGCCCATACCCTAAAATAGGGAAAGTGATGCAACTTCGTAAAGGTCCTTCCCCCAGAATAGGGAAAACGATGCAATTTTAAAATGTGTTTCCCCCAGAATAGGGAAAACGAATTAATTTAAAAATGCCCTTCCCCAGAATAGGGAAAAGGATGAGATTTTTTTTAAAACGTGCTTTCCTCCAGAATACTAGAGCTGTCAAACCGGGCCTGCGGGTCGGGTTTACCCACGGACCTAAAAAGCCCGCTGTGAAACGGGGCAGGGCGGGGAAACCCGCAAACATGACGGTCCTAAAAACCCCTAGCCCAACCGACCCCACGTAGGGCTGCAGGCATAACGGGCAAGCCCGCAAAAAAATGGGTTTATCATTGCCATATGAACTCTTTGTGAAAGCTTTGACGTCTAGAGTTTTCATTTGCAGTTGGAAGGTTGCATAGAGCTCAAAAGAATGTATTGAGCTTGTCTGACCATGAAATACCTCTTAATCATTATAGTGTTTTAAAAGATTCCCTTCGGTTGAAAAACTTGGAATGATGACTGATTTGCATCAACTTCTATTTATGATTTATTACTACATAAAACTTTAATAGGTTTCTTTTATGAAAATGCAGGTATGAAGTTGGCATGATGAGTAGATATAAGACAGAAGTTTCAGAGGCTAGGTTTCATTTGTTGATTTGTAGAGTTCTCGCGTGTATGATAAATTGGCAGCTTCACATTTGTTCACATCAATTTCCTAGGGGACGGAGCAGGCTACTGACTGGTTTCTAGCATCTGGGTTTGCTTCTTCCCTTACTGTTGTAATTAGTCCATATTTTTTATACGACATCAGTGTTCAAAAGGGGAACTTCTATTTATTGTCATTCATATCCCCCACATATATGATGTAGCTCTTTGCGCCGCTTTTATTCAGAGTATAGTGTTCTACCTTCAGGTTATTGAAATTTTGGGTTGTACTCATTAATGTTGCTGGCGTGCTGTGCAAAGTGCAATTGCAATGTAAAATTAAGAAAGTGTGGGCAGCCCGCACCTGCCCCGCAAAGCCCGCAGCCCGTACAGGTAAAGCCCAAAAAGCTCGTTTTCCAAATGGGTATCTAATACATCAGCCCAACCCGCCCCTAATGGGTGGCGGGGGGGGACATGCCCACGAGCTTTTGCCCTATTTGACAACTCTACAGAATAGGGAAAACGATGCAATTTTAAAATACGTTTTCCCCAGAATAGGGAAAACTATGCAATTTTTTTTTATAATGCACTTCTCCCAAAATAAGGAAAGTGATGAGATTCTTAAATGCCCTTCCCCAGTATAGGGAAAAAGGATGGGATTTTAAAAATGCTTCCCATATTATTAACATAACTTTTTAATTTATTGTGGAGCCCATAAAATGCCAAATAAGATGACACATTGAAACCACATCATTTAAAATTGAATTTTTTTAAAAAAACACGCTTCCCCCAGAATAGGGAAAACGATGCATTTTTTTAATTTTTTAAAAACGCACTTCCTCCAGAATAAGGAAAACTATGCAAAAAAATTTAATACACTTCCCCCAGGATAGGGAAAGTGATGAGATTCTTAAATTCCCTTCCCCAGTATAGGAAAAAAGGATGGGATTTTAAAAATGCGCTTCACCCAGAATTGAGAAAGTGATGAGATTTTTTTTAAACGCGGTTCCTCCAGAATAGGAAAAACGATGTAATTTTTTTAATGCGCTTCCCCCAGAATAGGAAAAACGATGAGATTTTTTTTAAACGCGCTTCCCCAAAAATAGGAAAAGTGATGAAAAAAATGAGGTACTTAAGCGATTAAAAGTTTGGAAAAAGGGATTGGCTTGAAATCTCTCCAAAGAAAAATTACAGCTATGCACTGTAATTTAATTGAAATTTCGGACCCATTCCTTTTCTCATGTAGTAGGTCTTTTATAAGACGGTCTTACGGATCTTAGTCCGTAAGATGAACTTATACATGTTAAATGAGCCAAAATTCAGCAAACTCAATGCAACCCTTTGACTATTGAAAATTACAACGTCACCTCTCACGTGTATAAATGAAGAGTGTCATTTTTTGGTATTAAAAGTATCACTTTCAGTATAAAATATGTTACTTTTCAGCATAAAATATGTCACTTTGTGTTTTTAATAAAAATTATCACGTTTTTCCTTTAAAAGATGTAACTTTTTAGCCTTAAATATCTTTCTTTTTATCTTAAATGTGTCACTTTTTCTTTAAAAAGTTATACTTTGCATTATATATGAAAACCGTCACTTTTTTGGCATTAAACGGTGAAAATGTCACTTTATGGCATTGAAAGTGTCACGTTTTAGTATTAAATATGTTACTTTTGACAGTCACTGTTAGTTTTAAAGTGTCACATTTTAGTATTAAATGTGTCACATTTTAGTATTAAGAGTTTTGACTTTTTAGTATTAAGAGTGTCACTTTGCATTTTAATAAAAATTATAATAATTTGTTTCCGTTATAGTGCCACTTTTGACCTTAAAATGTGTCACTGTTACCTTTTAAATGTGTCACGTTTGGCTTTAAATATGTCATTTAGCATTTCATCAAAGTCCGTTAGGGTCTGTCAAGCATCCCAAGGCAAATGAAGCTAAACGGAGGGCTAACGGGACTGACAGATGATGGAATTGCAAGGTTTGGAGGGAAGGAATTTTCGATATCAAATGTTAAAAGAGCAGGGGCACCAAAGCAAAATAAGAAACATCTCATTATTGCACTGGCTCCCCTACCGAGCCAACACATGGCAAGCTTCCTCTTGGGAAACCCGTGAGCTTGGTAGGTGGATTTGTGTCGATCCGCGGGTTTCAGCCACATTTGTCTGTTTTTTTGCATATTTTCTATAACATTTTAATCTATTTTTTATTGGGTAACCCGCGGTCATTGTTAATGGGTTACTAGCTCCATCGATCTTCTTTTTATCATTTTTGGGTCTTTGTCTTACGAATTTAAAATCCGTATGACCGTGCAACAAAAGTTTTTGTATTTCCAAGTAGGCATGCCAAGAAATTAGATTAAGTTCACATTTGATACTCCCTTGGTATCTAAGAAAAAATCATATTCTATTCAACGCATAAATCAACAAAAAGTCCAATTGACTAAAATAAATATTGTAACGTTATTATTTTCCTTGGAAGTCCACTTGCAGGTGGGAATCACCGTTGAACATCAAGAAAATCAATGGTAAAAGGGTAAAAATATAATCGGAAAGTGAATACTCTTTTTGAAATATTCAAAGAAGGAAACATGGATTTTTTCTTTAAGAGAAGAAAATGTTATTTTTAGGATGAGGATTAAGTTGATTAGTCACAATCCGATTATTGATCTAAATACAATAATTCGATAATTTAATATACAAGATATGATCAAAGATGATCCCATTTGTTAACAACCTGATCTGATTTAATTGGAAAGGGGGGCACTTTGCATCGTCATTTTCACCCCCTCTCTCCACTTCAAAATTTACCTATAAGGTAAATACACCCCCAAACATATTATTTTACCCCTCCTAAAATACAGCCATCCCCCCTCATAAACAAAACCTCCATGAACACCATCTTCCTCCAGTCTCCCTTCTCCCTCCCATTGTTTTCCTGCCCCTCAACTGAATCACATCCCCCAACCTCTTCCATCTTCTCATGCTCCTCCATTCTTTCTCACATCTCCTTTCTTTCTCTCTCCTTTAGTTTCCCCGGCCCCTTAACTCAATCCCCTCCCCTTTGCATCCTTCCCCGCCAACATCGCCACTGACATAGCTGTCGTTGCCTTAGTGTTCGGCTAAGGTCAACTAAACAACAGAGTATTGTTCGGCTAGTTTTATCAGAACAACACTAGGTTGCTAGGTTAATCATATATAGCCAAATAACATTAGGTTCGTAGGTTCCCAGAGGCTCGGAAATAGGCTAGTGGGGAGGTGAATAACCTATTTACCAAATTTAAGATTTATTTTGAAAATGCATCTTGTTTTGTTCTAACCAATGTTGCATGGACACGTCTGTTGGTTGCCGTATTTGTCTGACACAGTGTGGACACGGATACGGCCCAGAATACGTTTTGGGGTCGAATTTGAATTTTCGAAAAGGTTGGAAACGGACACGAGTACGCCCTTGGAGGTCGGGATACATACCTTTAAAGTCGAATACGTTTGGGTATATGCTATATTGTCGGACAAAATCGATATTGTCTACAATTCCTCTTACTCCTCTTAAAGAGACGAAGACTCGAAATGTGCCTTAGCCTTTGAAATTCTAACTGTCGCCAACCATCGACAGATCCACCTATGCCGTCGGCCACTTGCCCCCTTCGACCTTCTCTCCCAACGTGCGCCTTTTTTCTCCCTTTGATTCGAAGTTCTAACCATCTGAATCAAGTATTCTTCAATCTTCGCCTCTTCGTTTGTTGTCGTCTTGTCGATTTTGTGAAAGGGTTTCTAAAATTTCTGACTTTCTTCCTCCGACGCTTCGATTTAGTGTATAGTTTGTATTTCTCTATTTCTTTCTTCGCTCTCTTCGATGTATATAATACACTGTGAATGTTTGAGTCTGTATACAAAGATTATGTATAGTCTGTATTTGGATCTTCGTATGTTAGAAAATTGAAATATTTATTTTTTGCTTACTGTTTTTAATATTTATAATTTGGTCCTATATTTTGAATATTTATATTTTGGTCCTTGTATTTTAAATATTTACACATTACCCCCATACTCGTGTGTCCTATATTTTTGTTCTTAAAAAATCGTGTATCCCCGTGTTCCGTGTCCCATGTCCGAGTATCTGTGTTTAGGTTTTCCCTCTATTTTTTCCACCAACCAATTTTGAATTATTTTGGTGTACATCTCCTTTAAACATTTAAATTGTTTCTCATCTTTTCAATATGAGACAAAAGCTATCACTAATTATGCATCATTTTTTAACCTTTAAAGAGGGGTTAGTTTGCTTGTTGGTGACATATTCTTCTTCCAATATTGGATTGCAATTGTTTGCAATTTTCATATGACCCCCTGGTTTTTATAATGTTATAAACTACCCATATTTTTCTGAATTTATGGCACTTCAACTAACGGATTTAAGGTTAGGGACTATCGGTATCCAAAATTTGCATTCTTTGGTGTGTGGCGTGCATTTGCGTTGTACAGTCTCTAATAGACTTTTTTAAAGTTTAGGGACTAATGGTCTAATTTTCCCTTCAATAAATTTTTTTATTTTTGGGATATTTTCTTAACTTTAAAGTTAATTATGAGAATTTTTTAAATTATTTTATGATTATTGAAACAATTATTCATTAATTTTTATTATAAACATATCTTAACTATCAAATGGTTAACCAAATGATCCCCATGATATAATTATAACTAAATCCAACTTTGCACCCAAGGAAAATGACCAAAATAATCATCATGTCATTAACAATATGTCATTTTCCATTAATATTATTAACTCTCATGGGCGTGAGGGGGAAAAGTGGGATGAATAGCAAAATTGTGTATGAAAGTGAGACATGTAATTTACATGTTATGGTGCAACATGAAATTTAAGTAAATACTTCCGGGAGCGAATCGTACTATGGCCCCATAAAAATTAGGCCAAAAAAAAATATCCCATCAAAGCTTCTATCAAATCTCACTTTGGTTTTTTATGATTAATTTAATTCATAGCAAAAATATACACACACATATATGCATGTATGTATATACTTACATATATATAAATATATAAATATTTATTATTTCTGGTGAAAAATATACATTAAAATTTCATAAAGGACAATTTTCAAAAACATATATAGTTTTTTCGTATATAAAAATAATAATTAAAATGAAACAAAAAAAATGAAGACAAAACATTTCACAAAAATCATTAAGAACACGTGCAAGGCACGTGTACCTAACTAGTATATTAAAAAGCATGAGCAAGCTTTTCTCAAGTTATTGTATAGCTAGAGTTTAAGCAAAACAAAGTTTACAATTTGATTTAGCAACCTTTGATAACAGACATAATAACTTAATAATAGCAATACCACAAATAGTTAAGTATGAAGACAAGTATTTGAAGTGATTCACAGTGTAAATAGTGAGACGTCAATTATCAAGATGGTCAACCTTAGATTTCAAATTGTGCACTATTTTTTTCATAAGTTACAAGTATAAAACCTACTGAGTGCAAAAACAAACTTGATCACTAATGGATCGTGTGCAAAAATTATTTTGACTGAGTTTTTATAAGAGAAAAATGAATTGTAAATAAGAACAATTTTCTTCTCTTGTGTGGGTGCAATCAATAAGTTTTTCAAATAATAAGAGTTTGGAAAGCCACACAACGATTGCGTACAGTAGTCGTAGATGAATGTGCTCAAACTAAGAACAAAGAATTTAATTGATTGTAAGCTCGTTTATTCTGCAGTAAGATCTAGAGTTGGTGTTCTAGCTCTTCAAAGGAATATGTGTGTCTCTCTCTTTGTATGATTTATTGGTCTGTCCCTCTCAGCGTTCTCATGAAGTTTCCAGGGCTTTATATAAAGTTTTCAAAGTGTAGCCATTGGATTGAGTTTTCATAGATACAGTTAGAGGCAACAATACATTAAATGCATAGAACAGTTCTGAGCCTTTATTTTTAATAAGCGTAGAGAAGACTTCAAAACCACAAGTTTTGATTTTTAGTAACCTGTGCAACTAGTAAATAAACATATGGGTTACAAAAAATAATGTTAGGAAATATAAATTTGCATTATTATAAAGAAAGGAACTAGGAAAGAGGAAACTTCCTGAGAGTGATACATCTACTTGAGAAAGCTTAAGTCACCACACCTACCTAAGCTTTTTAGTAGCTCCACCCTACCAAAGCAATCTTCAGCCCTTCAAACGACCAAAGCTTTCTTCAGTGGCTTCACCAACTCAATAAATGAGGTCTTCGGATTCACATCAGTAGCAGACACTACACTCACTAGCAATCGCAATGTCTTAAAATTGCCTACTAATGTGTATCACACAGTCTTCTTAACACATACGTTTATTAATTGGAAATCTTTTAGGGTAAGTTTCTTGTAAGATCGTCTTACGGATCCTGATTAATAAGATGGAGCTTCACTCTCTCACATCTCAACCCAACAACGCATGGTAGATCGGGTAAAGAGGCGTAATACCGTCTTACCCAAGTTTTTGCTAATCTTTTAAAACTTAAGTAACGCTTAGAAGCAATCTAATATATTAAAAGGAATATTAACAAAATAGTTACAAATAATTAATTGGGTTAATATTCCCAACAAAAAAAAGTTATACAATTTTATTTTATTTTAAAAAAGATTAGGAATGATGGGTGTACTTAGGGCAACTCCAGTCATCAACCTATTAAAAGGATTATACACTTAGCCACGTCATCAGCAACTAAATATTTTCTCATAAAACTTATTATCCACTATACATAAACTTATAAAAGCATGTAGCATTAACCCTCGACTAACTATATTATTCTTCACAATAGACATTTGAAAATTAAAATATAATAATAGTTATTAAAATAATTAATTGATTTTTAGAAGAAAAAAATATTATGTGCACCAAATTATTGGTTAATATCACTTTTGGCACGCTAACTTTACTTGTTTTTTGCTTTCCGTACCCTTTGTACCGACTTCATCAAATTTTATCATAAACATTTTCAATTGTCATCCGACATATGAAATGTCAGATCTCGTGAAAGTGAGGTACCGTAGTGCCCCGGCAAGACAACGATAATCTGTGGGATAAGCATAAGGAGAACCCGTCGTGGTGCTGAGCTTGGACTTAGTGTCGACAGGTGTGTGAGCAGGTTTGCAAGTGGACATGCCAGCTCGGTGAAGTATATCTTCAACATATTTCTAATAACCGAGAAATAATCCACCCGCAAAGTGTGTGACGGTGATGCCGAGGAAATAGCTAAGAGGACCTAAATCTTTCATGGCAAATTCAGAAGCAAGAAGAGACATGATAGATTTTCGAAGAGTAGCAGAAGAGGCAGTCAGAATAATGTCATCCACTTAGAGTAGAATATAGGCCGTATCATTTCCGTTATGATAAATAAACAGGGAATGATCTGAGATGCTATGAGAAAAGCCAATGGTGGAGACAAAATCTGCAAACCTTTGGTACCAGGCACGAGGAGCTTGCTTCAAGCCATAGAGGGATTTCTTCAATAGGTAAACATAGTCGGGATGAAGGGAATCGCGAAAACCCATAGGTTGATGCATATAAACAGTTTCCTGAAGCTAACCATACATGAAAGCATTTTTAGCGTCCAACTAATGAATGGACCATGATTTAGAAAGAGCAATGCTGAGAACATTCCGAATTGTAGCAAGCTTCACCACCGGACTAAAGGTTTCAGTGCAGTTGACACCAACCTGTTGAGAACTGCCATCACTAACATGACGGGCTTTGTGCCTCTCAAAAGAACCATCATATTTTATTTTATGACGAAAAACCCAGATAGAGCGAATAACATTTATATCGGAGGGACGGGGAACCAACTCCCATGTCTTATTGGTAATGAGAGCATTAAATTCGTCTTGCATGGCGGCTTTCCAATTAGGGTCGGACAAGGAAGATTTGGGATTCGAGGGTAGGGGAGAGGGAGTAACAGAGAGTAATAAATTGTAGTGGTGTTTGGGTTTAAAAATCCCATGCATGCTACGTGTAGTCATAGAATGAGAAGGAGCTGGAGGATTGCTAATGGTGGAGGAGACACTAGGCCAGGTAAGACGGGTTGGAAGGAGGTAGATAGGCTGGCAGGAGCTGGAGGTGGGCACAACATTGGGCCGGACTGCTGGGACAGATGTGGGGAGACTTGAATGGGAGAAGTAGCCGACTGTGAAGAATGGGCTGGGGATGAGTGGGTTTGGAGATAATGTAGAAAAAGAGGATGGATGCCATTATTTAAAAAATCATAGGAGTGGGAAAGAGGTGTATGCAATGTGGCAAAAGGAAATTGAGACTCGTTAAAGACAACGTGCCAGGAAATAATAATTTTGCGGCTCGATAAATCAAAACACTTATACCCTCTATGATTAGACGGGTAGCCTAAAAATACAAAAGGAGAGGAACGAGGTTGTAGTTTATTTATTTTGGTGGAGGGATGAAGAGGTTAACACAAACAACCAAAAACCCTAAGTGTTTGTAGGAGGGATCTCGGTGATAAAGAATATGTGTGGGAGATTTGTAATGGCGAGACTTGATTGGGATAATGTTTAAAAGATAGGTAGCCATGGCAAGAGCATGATGCCAACATGAAGGGGGCATGGAAGAGTGAGCAAGAAGAGTGCATACTAAATTATTTATTATGCAGATTTTTCGTTTTGGGAAGAGGTGTGGGGCAAGAAAATCGAAAACTCATGCCATTTTGAGTGCAAAAGTTTTTGAAGAGATCATTGTCAAATTCTTTTCCATTATCACATTGAAAACATTTAATGTGTTGACCAAATTGAGTTTTAATGGAAGTAGAGAAAGAGGAAAAACATGAATATACTTGGGATTTTTGACCAATGGGGAAATGTCCACAGAAAATTAGAATAATTATCCAATAGTAAGAGATAATAGCGGTGACTTGTGGAACTTAATATAGGAGAAGTCCATAAATCACTATGCAGTATATCAAAAGGTAGTAAAGTGCATGAAGAAGAAGGATAAAACGACAACTTAATATGTTTGCCAAAAACACAAAATTCACAAACAGAAGATCGTAAATCCTGTTTACAAGTAATAAAATTATTATTTCTAAGAGAGGAGAAAAAGAATGGCTCGAGTGGCCTAGTCTATTATGCCATAAAGAAGAGGAGAGGACAGCAAAAGTCGATGGAGAGGAAACATGAGAGCGAATTTGATTGGTAACAGGATAAAGGTCTGTTAGAAAATGATACAGGGAAAAACAATATATAATGTCGAAATACAGAATTGAAAAACGGAAAGATTACTGCTGTAGGTCTAAGTCTGCTGTTGGACTTCAAGTCTGCTGGTGACTTCAAGTCTGCTGGTGGCTTCAAGTCTGCTGGTGGACTGAATAAGACTGCAATTGTAGAACGAAGTCTACTTGTCCGAGCCCTGTGTCACACACAGTTTCCTTAAAATAGATTTGTCCCTTCCCGTCTGTGCTTGGAAGCTCGATTGGACGTCTGTCTACCAGGATACAACGGAGACACCGGAGAAACCTTCAACACTAAGGATTCCGGCGAACACGATTGATGATGGATTTACCTATTGAAGATGGATTTATTTCATCATCAATGTGGTTATTAAATCAGTCTCTTGTCTACTCCTATAAAAGGAGATGCCATCCACAATTGAAAAACACGATTAAAAAGATTAAGAATGTCTCAAGTTATGCTTTTAGTGAACAATGATAGTTGTTTTGCTGACAATTCTCTTGATACCAATAAACTTTCTCTCTTTGTATCTGTGTCTTGCTTGTATTTGGGCACTCTTGTATCCGTTCTATCTCTTTACGATCATCCTCTTGTTTTGATATGTGGAATTGGCAGTAGGTGTGGGAGGGAGGATATGAGAGATCACTTGGTAGACACGGCAATGAATTTTAAACAATTCAACCCATGAAGTGTATTGAACCTTTTCCATCTCAAGAATGATAGGAATGCAGGTCTTTATGTTTGTCTTAGCAAGGGCTAGATGGAACTGGGGTTTGTCGGCCATTGATAGGGATAGAATTGTAGGGGAAAAGAAACAACAAAGAAGATGGCGGCGGAAGAACAAAGAAGATGGCGGCAGAAGAATTAGTGTTTTAGGTATGCTCTGATACCATGAAAGTATTATTATTCCCGTGTCTCTTATTTCTCATTAATCAAATATATATACCCTAATTACAAAGCTATGATTAAGGCTATAAATAATGTATCTAACTAAATATGTGCTTATCTAAATAACAAAGATATATACCGAATATTTACATATTCTAGCATCAACTATTTCATTTTGAGATATTTTACTTAAAGAGTTTATTTTCAAAAATTAAGTCACAAAAATGTCATTTTATTATTAATGAACTACTAAACATATCATTTTTTAAAAAAAGTTGACTTTCAAAAGGAGACTATTAGCCCAGAACTGAGAGAATATTTTTTTGTAACAAAAAAGTTAGGTGGAGAAGCTTAATCCACGAGTGGTGTAGGATCACATGGACGATAAAGCTCTCGCTACCAAGTTTTAACTCAGCTGCATTCCCATTGCTCAAATTTGATGCTTATGATTAAGCTAGAGCATGCTGTTATCATCTCTAATCTACTTATGGTTGTAATATAATTAGGGAGAGGGGGGACAACATGTAGGCAATTACTATCTGACGGTCAATATATACTTTTCTAGGAAATTAGGGGGAAGTCCGTACGTTCAATAGTCAAGCTAGCTAGCTAACTAGAACACGGGATGCATATCCGACTTTGAAAAGTCTTCCTAAACCCTTGGTGGTCTATCAGTGTTTACACGTAAATATTTCTTTCTTTTATATAAATCATTTTAAGGCTTATTTGGTAGTTAGGTAGGGATAAGTATTGTTACTAATCCGGATACTATATTTTAGGGTTAGTTTTGGAAATAAAAATGTTATTTACGTGTTTTTTTAGCGAGATTTTTAACAATACTATCCTCTAATTTGGTATAATTAGCGAAGCGATAAGAGTTTTACTTGAATAACACATGTAATTAGTCTAGACCGCTTTTATACTCTGAAAATTCGGCTTATTAAGCTATTCAGCCTTAATTTTACTACCAAATGGCTCCTTTGAAAGTCGAGAAAAAGAAAAGGTTGTCCATTATTTCCTATGTTGTCTTTCATTTGAGAGTGGATTTAGTATTGGACAAATAACTTTTATTGTGATGCCCATATATATAACGTTTAATTTCGTAATTTTAAAATAATTGATCACCAGCTTATCCATGGATTCAAATATATTTCTCTCTATCTCAGGCACGATCTATGGCGCGGGCGGGAGATCAAGGTCGTTTCATGACTGCCAAAGTGAATCCAAAAGATTGATTCATGATTGTAGAAGTAGACTAGCATCACCGGAGATCGAAGCATTTCAAAGCTTAAACAAGGATCACTACCACCACCGCATCATCACTACTTCCACCACCACCACCAGCCCTACCACAACATTATGGCCGTTCTACTCTACAAATGCATGGCCCAATAGAACAACCTAATCCACGTCGACCTCCACGGTCCCCCCAATCATTAATAACCAATTAGGGCAAGTATCTGGCCATAATTATACACTTCAGCTTGGTTGGATGTCCATGTTTTCTTTATAGTTGACTTCTACTCTGTATGTTACGTATTGGAAAATGCTACCCACAGCCACAAAATAAAAATTCGTGTGACAAAACGAAACGGTATAAAAAAAATATATCAAAAGATTGTTTTTTTTAGATCGAGTAAGACTACACTCCCAACCCATGTATTTCGAAAAATTCAATAATTCTTTTGAAATTTTAAACAACATAATTATATGTATATACATGCACACACATTTTGTGTGCCACGATCTCTTGTTATAAATAACTAGTGATGCTCCCATGCGTTGCACGGTGTATACACTGGCATGAAATTATATATTTAATTAAAATTGAAGAATATACAATTAAAAAGTTTAAAATGAAAAAAATAAAAAAAAAATTAATAAAAAGCAAAATTAAAGATTGATCACATAAATTTAAAAAAGTAATTATAAATTTATTTCCTTATTCAGAAAGGGGGGATTGGATGGAATTAAGTCATTTTCATCATTCGTTAAGTCAACAATTGATAATGGACATATGCCTCTAAATGATAAAATTTGATAGAGATAATAGTTCCCGATATTTCGTACTAATGTAGTAGTTATAAAAAAAACGTTAGTTATTGAAAATATAAACATATAAAAATACATTTTATGTCCTCACATTCTCTTCCTTCTTCATACCTCGTTCTTCTTTTTCTTCATTTTGTGTTTGTGTGTATGATTCAATATAAATTTACTTTTGTGTTTGTGCTGCTGTGCATATACTGTTTGATGAAAAGTCTAAATAGAAATTTGTTCGTTTTTAAATACTCTTTTTGAAACTCGATGCATCAATTTTGAATTACAATTAATGTATCATTTGTAAATTGTGATGCATCAACTTAGATGTGGGATGTAGGTAAGATGCATTAATTTTGAATCATATGTATTGTGCACATGAAAGAAGAGAGATGAAGGTTTGGTACATTATGATTTAAGACACGATGCATAAATTAGATTATGCGATATAAATTGATGAATTGATTAAGTGATCTGTAGCGCGCCTTAGTTTTATTAAGAATCGTAGTCTTTTCACTCTAAAAGTGTCCTTTTTAGTTAAAAAAAAAACATAAAAAACAGTAGCGGTTGAAAATTTTACATAGTGGACAAACTCGAATTTCGTCCTAAAACAAACAACAAAAAGGACTAAAAATACTCAAAATTGCACGTTACCCAAATTTCTCAATTGATTACATCTAAATTATTATTACTTTAATGAACAACAAATAATACTCCAATTATAACCAATCTGGCCCAAAAAAATCTCAAACACTTGTCATATAGATAAAGAATTTCTCACTCTCTAACCTAAAAACCCTACCCTCACTCACTCTAACATATATACACATTGCCCCACTCTTACTCTTACTCAATTAAGTCGTCTAAAATGTCATATTTCTTATTTTTATAGCATTAAACTTAGGAAATTCCTCCGGTGAACATGAGACAATGACTCTTCATATCTTCAAACCCTTCATTTCAAAACTTCATCTGCCGACTTTCCCCAACCAAAATAAAATCAGATCAAACCATTTCGTAGCAAGGTGCGTTAGATTTTTTTTATACAATATTCAACTTTATATTTTGATTTTTTTAATCTTAGACCTTAATTTTACTTAGTGAACTGGAAAAAAATGGCTTATAATAAGATCCAAGTATTTATGCTTCTTTACCTAATTATTTTTTTAAATATGTTTTAAATAAGTCGATATTTTTTTTTTATTTTCAGTATTTAACGTTATACCTGAATTTTTTATATTTTGAGTATAGAAAAAATATAGATTTTGAATTTTTAGATTTGTATTTTGAAGATCTATTTTTTAACATTTTTATAATTAAAATACATTTATTTTAAATTACTTGTATCTAGTGTAGTTGTTCACTTCAAAATTAGCCTCTTTGTAGTCACTAATTTATTTGTTTTTCGTCACTACATTTCAAATTCTTTTGATTTAATTAGATTTTATTTATAAATGTTCATTATTCTGATTTGATAAAACCAAAATTGAGAAATTTGTAGTCACAATGTATATTAATAAATAAATATAAATATATATTGGCTACCAATAAATCTGTATTAGTTTGAAGATCATTAAATTGTATTAAATTTAGTATATACACTTGAACAAGAAGTTTATTAAATTATCGTAATTTATTCCCTACATCTTTAATCCTAGGCATTGCATATGTTTAAGCTATTTATTGATTACAAAGGTACCCTGAGAATTTAATAATTTCACATATATAACTGTTTTCAATTTATTGTAACTCCATGATTTTTAGAAAAAAAGAGATGACCAAGTACATGAGATCCTAAGCAATCGAAATAAAAAGAATACCGTAAGTATTACAGGTTGGAAATATACATTTACATTGTAAAATATACATTTTGCACGTTCAAACGTTGAGTTATCTAGGCTTACCCTTGGTCTGACTAATGTGTCTAAGCAAAATGAAAGAAGGAGACATTTTATATAGATTTCTTCTATATTAGTATGCATTTAGGCTCCGTTTGTTTCACGGAAAATGATTTCCGGAAAACGTTTTCCTCATTTTCTGGTGTTTGGTAACTTTAGGAAAATGCAGTTAACGTAAAAGGTTTTCCGAGTCAACAGAAAATGAAGGCTTCTTTTCCGGAAAATGACTTACGGATTCATTTTCCGTAAGTCATTTTCCAAATGTTCGGGCACCCTCCGCCCCCTTTAACAATTGCACATATTTACTTACACACACAATATTTCACTCAACAAATAAATTGTTTAGAAATATAAATAAAATTTGTGCATACTATTTATAAATTATAATTTTAATAAATGCTTACTACATTCTAAAATTATTTAGGGACATCCTAACCATTGTCAATTTTCTATTTTAAAACGTTTTTTTCATATCAATTATCAAAAAAATTATTTGTAATTGTGAGATTGAAAAAAGATTGACATTGATTTGACATCACTAATGATAAATTGAAGGTTACTAAAGAAAAATTACTTAAAGTTCAACACTATTTTATATTCAATATGTGCACTAATATTAGGATTTTTTTTTGTATTTATTCACATATAGTTTCCGTAACATTTTCTAGGGACATCCTAAACATTGTCTATTTTCTATTTTAAAACGTTTTTTTTTCCATATCAATTATCAAAAAAATTATTTGTAATTGTGAGATTAAAAAAAGATAGACCTTATTAAAAAAAGATGGTCCTTATTGATTTTCTAGGGACATCCTAAACATTGTTTATTTTTTATTTTTATTTTTGTATTTATTCATATATTGTTTTCCGTGACATTTTCCGTGTGTTTGCCAAACACCCGTAAATGTTTTCTGACATATTTTCAAAAGATTTACCAAACACCTGAAAATGAAATCTTTTGATTTTCCGGAAATCATTTTCCAAAATCATTTTCTGGAAATGATTTTCCGTGAAACAAACGGAGCCTTAATGTACTTTTGCCTCCAACTGTATCTATGAAAACTCAATCCAATGACTGCATTTTGAAGACTTTATATAAAGCCTTGGAGACTTCATGAGAACGCTGAGAAGGATTGACAAATAAATCATACAGAGAGAGACCCATATTCTTTTGAAGAACTAGAACACCAACTCCACATTTTACTGAAGAATAAACAAGCTTACACTCTATTATATTATTTGTTCTAAGTTTCAGCACATTCATCTATGGTTATTGTAAGCAATCGTTGTGTGACGTTCCAAACTCTTATAATTTTGAAACCTTAGTGATTGCACCCACACAAGAGAAGAAAATTGTTCTTATTAACAGTTCATTCTTCTCTTATAAACATTCGGTCAAAATAGTTTTTGCACACGATATTTGTTATTTACTTCAAAAAAAATACAACCAGGATGTTCTAGGCGCGAGTACGAAACTGGAACAAAATGTGGTTTTAATTTTTAATTATTTTTGAAAAATCTATATTACAACGTTTTTAAAAAAATGTTGAATTACAGTTTACAACGTTTTCTAGAAAAACGTTGTATTAGAGCTTTTACAAGGGATTTCACAAAACGTTGTATTATAGTTATTAAAACATTTTATTTGAAAACATTGTCTTCGAGATATTACAACGTTTTTGTAGAAAACGTTGTCTTAGAGCTTTTACAAGGGATTTCACAAAAACGTTGTATTATAGTTATTACAACATTTTTTTTTGAAAACGTTGTCTTAGAGATATTACAACGTCTTGATGAAAATGTTGTTTTAGAGATATTACAATGTTTTCTAAGAAAACATTGTCTTAGAGATATTACAAGTTTTTTGAACAAAACATTGTCGTATAGATTTTACAACGTTTTCTAGGAAATGTGGTTTTAGAGATTTTACAACGTTCTATAAACGTTGTCATTTGTTTTTCACAACGTTTTTGTAAATGTTGTGTAATTGAATTCAAGGAATAAAATGTTGCTGTGAAAGGACACATCACAACGTTTTTTGCAACGTTTTTTAAAACGTTGTAAAAAAGAAGACCTATTACAACGTTACTTTTCACAATGTTTTGAGAAATGTTGTGAAACATCTATGACAACGTTTTTTAAACGTTGTTAAAAACCTTTTTTTAGTTGTAGTGAACCTAATAGAGCTATTACTCACTTCGTCTTCTCCAACGATCTAAAGAATGTCCAACTATAAATATTGTCATTAAAGACTGAAGAAAGCAATGCTCTGAATCTTCACAACAACATCAAGCTTTATATACCCAGTGTATTCAAGAAATTTTTAACTGATCAACGAAGTCCTCAACAACAACAAAAAGATATACATCAACCATTAATCATTTTGCTTCTTATTGTTGTTCCTTCTACTATTCTTCTGCACGTTGAATATTCTGTTTTGTCCAGATATTCAATACCCCCACCCCTCAAACACAAGTCAAATATTTTGTACACGATCCATTGGACATTTCTGTAATAGAACTAGTGGAAAATATAGTGCACATTTAAATCCAAGGTTGACTGCCTTGGTGGTGGACGTAACACTTTTTATAGTGCGAACCATCTCAAAATACATGTGTTCTTTACTTACTGCATTACATTGTTTTCATATCTGTTAACTTATTCCTTTAGCAGTAAACTTGAGTAACCATGCTAAGTCTACCGATAGTGCTTCACCAGTAGACTTAGTCTGTCTTCCTTGCAAGACTTCCGCTACTTCAATCTTTTCAATAGATTGCAAGTGCTTGTTTTAGGAATCAATATAAAAAGTTTTAAGTGTTTAATAAGCTATTCAACCCCCCCCTTCTAGCTTATTATTGTGCCCTTTGGGACTAACACTTTCAATGCTATAAAGTGACATTTTCACTGTTTCATGCCAAAAAGTGACGGTTTTCATATATAATGCAAAGTAGCACTTTTTAAAGAAAAAAATCATACATTTAAGACCAATATGAACACATTTAAGGCTAAAAAGTTACATCTTTTAAAGGAAAAAACGTGATAATTTTTATTAAAACGCAAAGTCACACATTTTATGCTGAAAAGTGACATATTTTATACTGAAAAGTGATAATTTTAATACTAAATAGTGACACTCGTCATTTATACACGTGAGGGGTGACACTGTGATTTTCAATAGTCAAAGGGTTGCACTGAGATTACTGCGTTTTAGCTAATTTAACATGGATAAGTTCATCTTACAGATTAAGATCTGTAAGATCGTCTTACAGGAGACCTACTCATTAGGAAAAGGAATGGGTCCAAAATTTCAATTAAATTAAAGTGCATAGTTCTAACTTTTTCTTTGGAGAGATTTCGAGCCGGCCACTTTATCCAAACTTTTAATCGCTTAAGTACCTCATTTTTTAACCGTTAAAGTCAATTTTCGTGAAATCGTTTCTAAAATGCCAGTAGAAGAGAAAGAACGACAATATGTCGTAGTAATGAAGAGCGAAGAGGGTGGGGAGGTAGGGTGACAATGTTCTTCTTCATCTTAAATTTGATTACCCCACCACCCTAACTTCCCACTCTATTTCATCTTCATATACTAATCTTCAGTTTCACCCGTCTTCTTCTTCTTCTTCTTCTTCTTCTTCTTCTTCTTCTTCTTCTTCTTCTTCTTCTTCTTCTTCTTTCATTGTGTTTGTGTGTTTGATTTAAAATAGATTCACTAAAAAAATTGTTCGTTGTTGGACACCATTTTTATTATGGATGCATCAATATTGAATTGTGTTGTATCATTTATGAATATATCGTGATGCATCGATTTAGATTTGGAATGCAGGAAAGATGAATCAATTTGAATCATTTGTTGATTGTGTACAAGAAAGAAAAGACATGAAGGTCTGATTTATTATAATTTTGCAGTGCGATACACCAATATTTTGCAGCACAGTTCATCAACTTGGTGTTTGACTTGGTGTAACGGGAATCATAAATTGGATTATGTAGTTTAAATAGATGCATCGCGGTGCATAAATATGGTGCATCAGGATACAAAATTGGTTTAGATAATTTAAGTTGATGAATTGCAGTGCAAAAATTGATATAACACGATACAAAATTGACTTATGCTATTTGAATTGATGAATAGTAGTGCAAAAATTCATGCAGCGTGATACACCGAGTAAGTGATCTGTAACACACCTTCGGTTCATTAAACGTTTCATAGTTTTTTCACTCTCAAAAGTGACTTTTTATGGTTAGAACAAAACCATAGTATTATTGCTATTGAAAACTTATTAAAGTGAACCAACCCGAATTTTGCCCAATTTTTGTTCTTGCTTTCTCCTTCGGTTTGGTACAAAAGAAGCGCCATAGGCGTAAAGAAGGAAATTAAGAGGTACTAAATATTAGGCATAACTCTTAATGACAATAACATCAAGCTTAATGCCCCATTATTTATAACAAGAGATTGTGGCACACATAATGTGTGTGCTGAAAGGTTGTAGCTAAGGTGGCACATGTGAATTTGGTATATACTAACAAGTTCTAGGGTTTCTAGTTGCGGCTAGGGTTTCTTGTTGCGGCTATGCCGCCTGATATTTCGCCGGCGGAGGCCCCTCCTCCGGTGGCTGCTCATGACAATGGTTCTCCGCCTTCTGCTCCTATTCCGAATACGTCCCATGCTCCTGCGTCATATGCTTCTAAGTTGGCTCAACCTGCTGTGAGTCAATGCTTAAACCCTAACGTCTCGCCCAAGCTTGTGGATATTCCCCTTGCTCCTCGCCAACCAGTGGTTGTGGACAATGATCTGGGCTGTCTTTTCTCTCCCATGGAGATGGAGATGGCTGAGAAACAGTTCCAGAATACTGTGATATTAAAGTTTTCGGGTGGCCGTCCTTCTCTTTTTGTGATCCGGGAACATATTTCCTCATCATGGAAGCTCAAGGGTTCGTTTGTAGCGGGGCTTTTAGACCCTCGCCATGTTATGGTTCATCTAGCTTCGGCGGAGGATTTAGTGATTGCATTATCGAAGGAATCCCATATGATCAATAGTTACATGTATCGTTCCTTCCGGTGGTCGCCTGATTTCACAATTGGTAAGGACAGTACTTATGTGGCGGTTTGGGTCCGTCTTCCTCATCTCCCTTTACCTTTTTTCAATCCGTTGTACCTCAAAAGGATCGGTAATACTTTTGGTCGATTTCTCCGTGCGGACGACAAAACCCTCGCTCTATCTCACCCGATGCACGCTCGTATATGTATCGAGATCGATGTTTCCAAACCCCTTCCTTCCCGTATTTGGATAGGGACGTCTAAGGAAGCGGGATTTTGGCAGGCTCTTGATTTCGAAGGCAATATTCAATATTGCACGGGCTGTGGCCTTCTCGGCCATTCTGTGCTTGTTTGTCGAAAAGGTCATCGTAGGGTTGATCCTCAAAAGATTCGCCCCCAGGCTTCCACACCAATCACACAGAAAGGGAAGGATCCAGTTTTAGATACTGGTTGCCACAAGGTTGATCCTGTTATGGAATCTAATAAAGAAGTTGCTAGTAAAGAGGCCCCGCCCGCAATTCCTAAAGCCACTACTTCCCAATGGAAGCCGATACAAAATACTGTTAAGCCTCATATTGCTCCTACATCTGAGGTTAATGATCAGGGTACATCTAATACAGTGGCGACTCATGCTCCTGTTTCTAAGCCGCCTGTGGTGCCTCAAGGGACTGGGGAGAATTTTATTGATGGTTTGGCGGGGATCGCGCCTACTTCTGCCCATGCCTGTTTTACCTCTGGGAGCACTAATCATTCTGATAGTTTGAACGGTCTACCTGCCTCGGTTACTACTAGTCCGATGTTTCATACTCATAATAAGTTTGATTTGCTTTCGGGATTGGAGGAATTGACTCCCCAGGATTTGGAGGATCTGGTAGGTTCTACCCCAAGGGTTTTATCTCGTACGTACTCTTTTGATGGGGCATGCATGCCCAGGTATTCTCACAAGTTAACTCGATCCAACTCTGTTGATGACTTACAGTTTTTCCCTCCATCTGAACATTCTTTACTTCAGTTCCGCAAACATTGTAAAGTTCTTGTGCAGAAGGTTAAGAAACGTGTTTATTTGGATACTAATAAGCGATGTACTAGGGCTGCTGCAAAAGCCCCTTCTTCGGATTCTTCTCAATAGTTTATTTATGGCGGTTGTTTTCTGGAATGCCCGAGGTGTTGGCAACAAAGACACTAGGGATTATCTGAAACTTCTTAAGTCTCAACACAATGTGTTATTTTATGTGCTTCTTGAACCCAAATTAGGGGGTGATCGAATTGCTAAATTAGCTAGGAAGTTACAATTTCAACATAGTCTTCATTGCAATCCTAATAATATGCACATCTGGCTGCTTTGGGATACTAGTATTCAAGTTTCTTTTATTGCAGCTACGGATCAGCATGTCACAGTTCGGTGCTCGGTTGACGACGGTTTTAGTGCTCTAGTTTCTTGTGTATATGCGAAGTGTGATCGGGTGGATAGGTTGGCTCTGTGGGATAGTTTAACAAATTTATCGCTTCAATTTTCTGAACCGTGGATTGTTGGTGGCGATTTTAACGTAATTTCTCAGTCCTCTGAAAAACTTGGAGGAGCCGGATTTGATTGGCATAGTATAAATGACTTCAATGACTTCATAAATCGGGCAGGTTTATGTGACGTGGGCTTTGTAGGCAGCCAGTACACGTGGTGTAATAATCAAGAGGGAGTTCATCGCATTTGGCAACGTTTGGATCGGATAATGGTCAATGGGTCTTTCCAATCCGCTCATTCGGCTTTGCGCGTTACACACCTTAGCCGGGTTCATTCTGACCATTCTCCTTTGCTCGTAGAGCTGCCGTGTTTTAAAAAGCCGAAGAGTCTATTTCGGTTTCAAAGGATGTGGCTTGACCATGCGAATTTTCAGGTTTTTGTTAAGGCTCAATGGGAGCGGCCTATCACGGGTCCGGCTATGCATGTCCTGATCAAGAAACTTCAGCTGCTTCGTCAAGGTTTAAAATGGTGGAATTGGGAAGTCTTCGGCCATGTTCAGCGTATATTGGCGTCTAAACAGGATGAAGTTTGTGCGTTAGAGTTGGACCTTCAACAGGCTTGGAGTTCGGACATTAGTAGGCGCCTAGACATGGTTAAACAGGAGGTCTCGCAACTTTTGTCTTGGGATACAGAGCTTGTTCAACAAAAGGCCCGTCAACGATGGTTACATGACGGGGATCGTAATACCTCTTATTTTCATGCCAGTCTTCGGGACCGTGCTCGGGTTAATATGATTAGGATTAAATTGGAGGATGGAAGTTGGTGCTCAGATCCTAACATAATTGGGGACATTGCGGTTTCCCACTTCTCCAATTTATTTTCGTCTGGGCTGCATAATATTGATGAATCTCTTTTTGCTCATATCCCTCGGAAAGTGACTTCTCAGCATAATGATTCCCTGATGCGCATGCTTGAGGAGGCTGAGATTTGGCAAGCAGTTCGGGATCTGAATCCTAGTAGTGCTCCTGGCCCTGACGGCTTCACTGGGCATTTCTTTTTGGGTTGTTGGGATATTATCAGGGGCGATGTTATAGCGGCAGTTATGGAGTTCTTTACAGGATCTGCATTGCCTAGGGGTATGTCGGCCACTACTTTAGTCCTTATTCCTAAAGTGGATAATCCTGAGGGTCTAGCGGATCTTAGGCCTATAAGCTTATGCAACTTCACAAGCAAGATTATTTCCAAAATTATTGCGACTCGATTGGCTTCTATGCTGCCTGAGATTATTTCGGGGGAACAATCGGGTTTTGTTAAGGGAAGGAGTATTCAGGAAAATATTGCTCTTGCGCAGGAATTGATTCATAGAATCGGTCATAAATGCCGGGGTGGTAATGTGGCTTTCAAGCTGGACATGTCCAAAGCCTACGACCGGTTGGAATGGGATTTTCTGGATAAAACTCTTTTGTCTCTCGGTTTCAGTCGCGCCTTTTGTGATCTTATTTTGCGTCTGATTGGTAATGTTTGGTATTCTATCCGGGTTAATGGTGGCAACTATGGTTTTTTCTCTTCCTCACGGGGGTTACGCCAAGGGGACCCTCTCTCGCCATTGCTATTTATTATCGCCCAGGAAGTTCTATCTGTTACTATTAACAAAGCTGTTAGTGATCAGCTGATTCTCCCCTTCTCTCATGGTCGTGGGGGTCTGGTCATTACTCACCTCCTGTATGCGGACGACATGTTAATATTTTGTAATGGCGCCAAAAAATCGATTATTGCTCTTCGGCAGGTGGTGGGTAATACGAACGAAGTTCTGGTCAGTTGATTAACCTCAGCAAGAGTGGCTTCTATGTTCATGGCTCTTGCTCTTCCTATAAGTCTCGTTGTATTGCTGAGTGGTCGGGGTGTAGTCGGCTTTCTTTCCCGATGCGGTATCTGGGTATTCCTATCTTTTATGGTAGGATTAAATGTTCTTATTTTGAGGATATTGATCGCAAGTTTCTTCGTCGGTTCTCAGGTTGGAGAGGTCGTCTTTTATCTATGGGGGGTCGCCTTACCTTGATTAAGTCTGTTCTGAGCAGTATTCCGATCTTCACGCTGGCATCTGTTCGTGTTCCTGAGAAAGTGCTCCGACGTCTTGAGGCTCATATGGCTTCTTTTCTGTGGAGTTCAGGGGGTAATTCTCGTTCTCATTGGATTTCTTGGTCGTCTATATGCTGCCCAGTTGCTGAAGGTAGGCTGGGAATTCGCTCCCTTCGCCAAGTTATGTTTGCTCTGCACGCTAAGATGGCTTGGAACGCTATGCAAAGTAAAGGTCTTTGGGCTCGGTTTGTTTACTCAAAGTATGATGGGGCTCAGGGGTTTTCTAACTGCGCTGTAGCTTCTCCTCAATGGAAGGCGATCATGTCTCATATTCCTGTTGTGGCTGCTCAAAGTAGGTGGGTTGTTGGTGAAGGTCGCATTTCTTTTTGGCTGGATAATTGGACTGGAGAGGTCCTGGAAGGTCCCCGTCCCATTGATGCAACGTTATCTGTCCATCAAGCTTTGCCGGATCTTGATCTTTTGATTCATTTGTTGCCTGATCATCTTCATTCGGTGGCTCGGAGTGTGGTTTGTGATGAAAGCCTTCCGGATAAGCTTGTTTATACTCTCTCTAATACTGGTGATTTCCTTTCCTCGGTTTACCTGGACAGTGCCCGCTCCCGTTTACCAGCTAGTCCTTGGGCAAGCAAAATATGGCAGACTTGGATTCCGCTTAAGGTCAGTTGCTTCATGTGGAGGTTATCTCTGGGAGCAGTCCCTGTGGACCTTCAGCTGCGAATTAAGAAGGTCTTCATTGTTTCAAAGTGCCACTGTTGCAATCAGCCGAACTGTGAGTCTCTAGCCCATTTGTTTTTGGGCTCTGATATAGCAAAAGAGGTTTGGAGATATTTTGGGAATCTTTTACACAAGAATGGTTTATATGGCTCCTTCGATCATTTATTTACCTCGTGGTGTGGTAACATTTCAGTTCGTAACCAGTTTGGGGCCTGCTGTGTGGGTATTTTTGTTTTTTCTTGCTGGGAAATATGGAAGGCTAGGTGCTGTGCACTTTTTGACGATACTCCGATGCGTTCAGATAGGATAATCGCTCGGGTCAAAGGCAGTCTTTTTGATATGCTCTCGGTTTTTCGTCCCAAATCTAATCTTTATGTTATGGATAGTTTGGGCTTGGAATGTCTTGGCTTGCCTATTGTTGTTCCTTCTTTGAAAAGGGGCAGTTGGGTTCGTTGGCTCACTCCTTCAGAGGGTTGGTATAAACTGAATACCGATGGTTCTGCTATTCGTGGGTTGCATTCTGGTGGAGGTATTTTACGAGATAGTCGAGGGGCTTTGGTTACAGCTTATTCGGCCTTTTATGGTCCTGGCTCAAATACGGGGGCTGAGATTAAGGCATTGCGTGATGGTCTTCGGTTATGTCGTAATCTCAATATTGCAAATGTGATAGTGGAGTCTGATTCTTTGGTTGCTGTTATGGTCCTGTCCCATCGCCACAGTGTTCCTTGGATGTATGAGTATGAGCTTCGTGACTGTCGCTCTTATCTTGGCAATTATTCTATTATGCATGTTTTCAGAGAGCAGAATTTCGTAGCTGATAGACTTGCTGCGGTGGCTCATGTTCACAAAGGTTACCGGTGTTATGGTTCGACTGCTGATTTACCCCGCGAAGTCAGTCTGGCTCTGGTCCAGGATCAGTTAGGTCTTTATAATTTTCGTAAACATAGTTAAGTCCTTTCTATGTTGCCATTTTATTCTTGAGGTTAGGCTCCTTTGTCCCCCCTTTTTTTTGGGTAAGGCTGGTTGTCCCCCTCCGTTTGTTTTTTCTCTGCTTTTAATAAAAAAAAATTAATAATAATAATAATGTGTGTGCTTGTATACACTTATTATTTGAAAAGAATTATTGAAATTTTCGAGATACATGGGTTGGGAGTGTAGTCTTACTCTAAAAAACAACAATAAAACTATCTTTTGATATTTTTTTTATACTCTTTTGTTTTGGTTATCAATGATAGGGAGACCCTGGAGGTCCACGTGGATTAGGTTCTTCTATTGAGCCATGGTCACGTAGAGAACGGCCATGATGTTGTGGTAGGGGTGGTGGAAGTAGTGATGATGTGGTGATGATGGGATTCAATTGGGCCATGATGCGGTGGTGGTAGTGATCCTTGTTCAAGCGATGAAATGCTTCGATCTCCGATGATGCTAGTCTACTTCTACAATCATGAATCAAACTTCTGGATTCGCTTTGGCAGTCACGAAACGACCTTGATCTCCCGCCCGCACCATAGATCACGCCTGAGATACAGAGAAATATATTTAAATGCATAGATAAGCTGATGATCAATTATTTTAAAATTGTGAAATTAAACGTTATATGTATGGGCATCACAATAAAAGTTAACTGTCCAATACTAAATCAACTCTCAAATGAAAGACAACATAAGAAATGATGGACAACCTTTTCTTTTTCTCGACTTTCAAATGAGCCATTTGGTAATCAGGATTAACGCTGAATAAGATTAATAAGCCAAATTTTCAGAATAAGATACCCAAAAATAAGCGGTCTAGACTTGTTGTATGTGTTATTCAAGTAAAACTCTTATCGCTTCACTAATTATACCAAGGGAGAGGATAATATTGTCAGTGATTTCACTAAAAATACTCTGGAATAACATTCTTATTTCTAAAACTACCCCCAAAAGGCCAAAATATACTATCCGGATTAACAATAGTATTTATCCCTAGTCCCTATCCAACTACCAAATAAGCTCAAAGCCTTAGAATGATTAATATTATAAAAGAAAGAAATATTTACGTGGAAACAGTACTGATAGAACACCAAGGGTTAGAAAGATGAGCAGCAGAATCGCGGCCACGAGCTTTGCTCTCAATTTGCTGACCATGGATCTTCTTCACCTTCTTTTCTGGCTGCAGCCCCTTGTGTGAGAGAATTAATATTTGCAAAGTTTCTAAATAAAGAAGAATATAATTTTCATACTTAACCTACCACTATCATGCATGTAGTCTAACAAGAAGACCAAGCTGAAGACTATTTAACGTACGGACTTTCCCCCCAATTTCCTAGAAAAATATATATAATTGTTCTGAGACTTTATTTTTAATAAGCCTAGAGAAGGCTCCAAAGCCACGTGTTTTGATTTTTAGTAACCTGTGTAACTAGTAAATAAACATATGAGCTACAAAAAATAATGTTAGGAAATATATATTTGCATTTTTATATAGAAAGGAACTAGGAAACAGGAAACTTCCCGAGAGTGATACATCTAAAGTTGACTTTTGAATTAGACACTTAACCGTCACTTTTTTACTTTTCTCTAAAGCAGGTATCTACTTAAGAAATTTTAAGTCACCACACCTACCTATGGTTTTAAGAGTATCCAGGTCGTCTCTTCTTAACCTAACTTCCTATTAAGAAGAGAAGAGAAAATAATGAAAGATGTCTTCTTATTTCTTTTAATTATATTCATGTAGGAAAAAGAAGAAAAACACTTCCTATTTAGGAAGAAAACATTGGATGAAGAGTAAGGTGTGGTGCGCCGCACACCCATTGCACTTGTGGGGGTGGCTGCTTTAAACCGATTTTTTTTAAAATAATGCATTTGTGGACCAAAATTTTTATACTTCATTTTTTTTATATACGTTTCAATTTTAACACAAATTTTTTTTTGTTAAATAATGCATCTGTGTATTGATTTTTTAATACTTTTTAGTTTTTTTTATATAATTTTCAATTTTAAACCCATTTTTTTTGTCAAATAATGCGTTTGTGTACCAACTTTTTTTATACTTTTTAGTTTTTTTTATACTTTTCGGTTTAAAAACAATTTTTTTGTTAATTTTTTTATTTATAAATTAATTTATTATTATATGATATATATTAAATAATGTTATAAATTTATTTGTTGAGAAGTATAAAAGTAAGATCGAAGTGTAAAATTAATGAAGTGGTAGTGGAACCCAGTTAAAAAAATGTTAAAAAGTTATACAATTAGAAAATATATTTCTAAGTGTGTTAAAAAAGAAAAATATATAAGTAATTGTGAGACCCAGTTAAAAAGATGTATAAGAAAATGAAGCAATAGTGATGCTCTTGGTAGCTCCATCCTACCAAAGCAATCTTCATATTAGCTGAAAGCAATCTTCAGCCAAAGCTTCTACCGACCAAAGCTTTCTCCAGTGGCTTCAGCTTCACCAACTGAATTTAATGAAGTCTTCGGATTCGCATCAGCAGCACACACCAAACTCACTAGCAATCGCAAAGTCGCAAAGTCTTAAAATTGCCTACTAAAGTGTATCACGCAGTCTTCTTAATAAATAAGTTTATAGGAAATCTTTTAATACTTAAGTAACAGGTTAGAACTTAGAAGTAATCTAATATATTAAAAAGAGTATTCGCAAGATGGTTACAAATAATTAATTAGATTAATATTTCCAATAACAAAAAAAAAATTACACAATTTTTTTTATTTAAAAAAGATTAGGATTGATGGGTGTACTTTGGGCATTTCAAGTCATAAACTTATTAAAAGGATTATACACTCACCCACGTCATCAACTTATAAACATTTTCTTATAAAACTTATTATTCACTATACATAAGCGTATAAAATCTTATAGCATTAACCCTCAACTAACTATATTATTCTTCACAATGTACATTTGAAAAGTATTATAATAATAGTTATTAAAATAATTAATTGATTTTTAGAAAAAAAAAACATATTATGTGCACCAAATAAGCAGCTAATATCACTTTTGGTACCCTAACATTATTTGTTTTTTGCTTTCTGTACATTTTGTACCGACTTTATCAAATTTTATAATAAATGTTTTTAATTGTCATCTGCTTACATAACTTCCGTCAAATTTACGTCAAAAGCTAACGGGCCACGGGTTACCTGTTGCTAATGTAGAATTGTTACCATACTGTTGTCAAATCGAGACAAAGGGATATAGTAATATAATATAGGGGCCAATATTTTCTAGGTTGAGGACTATATGTTTTTGGGTAAAATTCTGGTCAGTCCCTTTTCCAAAGTTTCTAATTGCAAAAGTTCACCGTTATTTTTTTCAACCGCAAAAGATCACTTTTTAAAATATTATTTCGAAAATGTCATCGTCTCCTTCAACAGTTCCGACAAGCACATTGGATTCGAAAATCACCATTGTTGCGCAACGAAACGGGGATCGACCTGTAGAGATTTTTGATTTATGAAATACAAAACTGTATTGGATCTGTGCTGGGTTGAGATTTTTCAGTAGAGACGAAGGCAGAAGATGAGGAAGAAGAAGAAGAAGGCTTATGACGGAGGAGATGGAAAAAGATGGTGGCAAACGTGGTCCCGTTCTTTATGATTTTATATCGCAGTGTAAAAATATCGGATTAATGTATTGCGTTGCAAACATTGATGTATCGCAGTTCCAATATTGATGTATTGCAGTTCAAACATTGATGTATTGCAATACATAAATAGACTAAACAATTAAACTGATGAATCGCGATTCAATAATCAATGCACCCAATTAAACTGTTGAATCGCCAATCCCCTCCCTTTCTCCTCCTCCCGCCAACATCGCCACTGCCATAGCTGTCATTGCCTTAGTGTTAAGCTAAGGTCAACCGAACAACCTAGTGTTGTTCGGCTAGTTCTATCCAAACAAAACACTAGGCTGTTAGGTTAATCATCAACATTAGGTTCGTAGGTTCCCCAGAGGCTCGGAAACAGGTGAATAGCCTATTTACCAAATTTAAGATTTCTTTTGAAAATTCATCTCGTTTGGTTCTAACTGCTAAACATATTGAATATACTAATAGAATCGATGTTAGGCAGCAGAAAGTAATTGCTCAGTAAATGTTCAGTTGGTAGTGCACATGGATATTTGAGATTAAGTAACTAATGATGTCATCAGTCAAGTGGATTCAGTAGGCAAGATAACGCTAAGATAACCAATTACTAGTTAGTAAATGAGAAGAAAAATGAAGTATGAACAAGCGTAAACTACTTTACTGTTTGTAAAAGATATAATATATTAAAAAACATGAGCAAGCTTTTCTCAAGTTATTGCTTAGAGTTTAAGATGAGAAAAGTTTACGAATGATTTAGCAATCTTTGATAACAAACATAATAACTTAATAATAACAATACGACAAATAATTAAGTAAAAAAACAAGTATTTAAAGTGATTTACATTGTTAATAGTGATACGTCCATTATCAAGATGGTTAACCTTAGATTTTAAATTGTGTATTATTTTCTCCATAAGTTACAAGCATAAAGTCTACACTATTGTCAAGTTTTCACCGATGCAAATTGAGTGCAAAAACAAACTTGATCATTAATGAATCGTGTACAAAAACTATTTTGACCGAGTGTTATAAGAGAAGAATGAACTATAAATAACAAAAAAAAAAAAAAAAAATCTCTTTTGCAGATGCAATCAATAAGGTTTAATTTTCAAATAATAAGAATTTTGAAAGCGACACATCGATTGCTTACAATAGCCGTAGATGAATGTGCTCAAATTGAAAATAAAGAATACAATAGAGTGTAAGCTTATTTATTCTTTAGTAAGATCTGGAGTTGGTGTTCTAGCTCTTCAAAGGAATATGTGTCTCTCTTTGTATGATTTATCGATCTGTCCTTCTCAGCGTTCTCATGCAGTCTCCAAGGCTTTATATAAAGTCTTCAAAGTGTAGCCATTGGATTGAGTTTTCATAGATACAATTAGAGACAAAAGTGCATTAAATGTATAGAACTGTTCTGAGCCTTAATTTATTTTTAATAAGCGTAAAGAAGACTTCAAAACCAAGTGTTTTGATTTTTAGTAACCTGTGCAACTAGTAAATAAACACATGGACTACAAAAAATAATGTTAGGAAATATAAAGAAAGGAACTAGGAAAGAGGAAACTATACATCTACTTGAGAAAGCTTAAGTCACCACACCTACCTAAGCTTTTTAGTAGCTCCACCCTACCAAAGCAATCTTCATCCCTTCAACCGACCAAAGCTTTCTTCTGTGGCTTCACCAACTGAATAAATGAGGTCTTCGGATTCCATATCACGAAGTCTTCTTAACAAATAAGTTTATGGAAAATATTTTAATACTTAAGTAATGGTTAGAAGCAATCTAATATATTAAAAGGAATATTTCCAAGATGGTTACAAATAATTAATTAGGTTAATATTTCCAATAACAAAAAAATGTTATACAATTTTTTTTAAAATTTTAAAAAGATTAGGATTGATGGGTGTACTTTGGGCATTTCAAGTCATAAACTTATTAAAAGGATTATACACGCAGACACGTTATCAGTTTATAAATATTTTATCATAAAACTTATTATCCACTATACATAAATATATAAAATATTATAGTTATTAAACTGATGACGTATTATTAAAATAAACTATAAAATCTTATAGTTATTAACCCTCAACTAACTATATTATTCTTCACAATGTACATTTGAAGAGTATTATAATAATAGTTATTAAAATAAATAATTGATTTTTAGAAAAAAAAAAAAACATATCATGTGCACCAAATAATGGGTTAATATCACTTTTGATATCATAACTTTACTTGTTGTTTTCTTTTTGTACCAACTGCATCTGATTTTATCATAAACGTTTTCAATTGTCATCTGATTACATACCTTTCGTCAAAAACTAACGGGCCACGACTGACATGTTGCTAGCATACAATTGTTACCGTACTGTGGTCAAATCGAGACGAAGGAATATAGTAATATAATATAGGAGCCAATATTTTCTAGGTTGAGGACTATATATTTTTGGGTAAAATTTTGGTAGGTCCTTCTTCCAAAATTTCTAATCGTAAAAGTTTATCGTTATTTTTTTCAATCGCAAAAAATCACTTTTTGAAATATTGTTTCGAAAATGTCATCGTCTTCTTTAACAGCTCCGACAAACACATTGTATTCGAAAATCACCATTGTTGTGCAACGAAACGAGGATCGGCTTGTAGAGATTTTTGATTTATAAAATACGAAATTGTATTGGATCTGTGCTGAGTTGAGATTTTTCAGTAGAGACGAAGACGGATGAGGAGGAGAAAGAAGAAAGCTTACGACGAAGGAGATGGAAAAAGAAGGTGGCAGAAATGGTCTCTTTATTTATGATTTTATATCGCGGTGTAAAAATATTTGATTAATGTATTATATTGTAAATATTAATGTATCGCGGTTCAAATATTGATGTATCGCAGTTCAAACATTGATGTATCGCGGTGTAAAAATAAACTAAACAATTAAACTGATAAATCGTGGTGAAAATATTAATGCAATAAAATTGATATATCACAATTTAATAAAATTGACAATGTTTCCTATATTTTTCTAGGAAATTGGGGGGAAAGTCCATATGTTAAATAGTCAAGCTAGCTAGACATTGAAAAGTCCTCAGCTTCTTCTTCTATTTAGACTACGTGACACAGCTAGGTCAAGTATGAAAATTATACTATTCTTTATTTAGAGGTTTATTAATATAAAATATGGTCCCTGCAGTTGACAGCATTTATTGTTTTTGTGCTACATTTTTTACACTCGTTATTTTTGCCCTTGAACTTGATTTCTGGTCATACAGTTAGTTCTTCATGTGATGTCTGTCTACTCTGACGTTAAAATTTTAAAATAATTACCAAAATACCCTTAGTTTATGGTGACTGGCGGATGGAATGGGAAATATCTCTCTTATATTAAATAATCGTCATGTTTGATTGGTATAAAGATTAAAAAAAACTAATTAACTATATTATGAATATATGTGTATCCTTTAATGCTCTTTTGTTTATGATCATCATTAAAGTAGGAAGAAAAAACACGAATAAAATGGTAAAAGTATTTCCTAAAAAAATTAGAAACACAATTTATTTATTTTTGAAACGAGTTAAAAAGGAAAGCATAACAATTGTTTAGGAAGTGAGGGAGTATATTATTTATCTCTTATATTGTTTCTATATCATGTATTTTTCTCCTTTGTTCTCTTTTCCTTTGTGTAGGCTTTTTTTCATTTGCTGGCTTATATCTCTCTCTCTCTCTCTTTTATATATTGTCTTTTTCATTTCTCAACTCTCTTCTCTAAGATTCATCAATCAATGGCTTCATCTTCAAAAATTGGGTCGAATCAACAAAGTAACAAATCTGGGTGTCCAAATTAAAAGGTATAAGCCATTGAAAATTAAGACATGCATTGAATCAAACCCATTTAAAAGAAAACATGGTACGTGCCTTTAAACTCTATAGCGTGAATGTGTAAATTAAACCCAGTTAAAAGAACTAAAAATAAAATGTAATATACGAGAGGCAACTATTTTGTTTGCAACTTTGTCCATTTTCCTCTCTTCTTTAAATCAACTTTGTCCATTTTCCTCTCTCCTGGAAACCACAAGCACAATGATGGCATGAACGACTATGAACACCATTCTCGAGCTTTGAACAAAACGAAAAAAAGAACTAGTATGCCTTGGTGGCCATGGTGGGACTCCCTCTCTCTTTCTCTCCAAGTAATTTTGATTTGAGAAGAGAGGAAGTTTATCAAACAAATGTTTAAAAGAGAGTTTGAGATTTGAGATCCGAAAACTAATTTAAAAAAATTAGAAAAATATCTTATATGAAGCGAGAGAATCTTTATACTTAGAAAGTGAGATACTCCATTCATTCTGAATAAATAGTTCATTATTATATTTTAAAATGTTTCACTTAAACAGTTCATTTTTAAAACATAAAAAATGTTATTTTATTATTAATGAACTATTAAATATATCATTTTTTAAAAAAAGTTTGACTTTCAAAGAAAGTTTCCAAACGAAGAGAGTTCATCATCGAAATCTAAGTCACCATCCACAGAGGGCATTTTTTTCATTATATTAAGATTTTAACGTCATAGCAGATAGACGTCAGGTGAGGGACTAACCGAACATACCAAGTTCAAAGGCCCAAGTAAGTAGAAAGTGTAAAAGATGTAGCACCAAATTAATAAATGGTGCTAAGTTGAGGGACCAAAATGTATATAAAACCATATTTAGGCATGTTAAATATCCTTTCTTTTACAAACTGCATATATTAACTCAAACACAACTACACAAAGGGGCTGCAGCCAGCAGGCACAAAAGAAGGTGAAGAAGATCCATGGCCAGCATATTGGGAGCAAAGCTCGTGGCGGCGATACTGCTCATCTTTCTAACCCTTTGTACTCTATTGGTGTTTCGAGGTAATTATTTCTACCTTATACATAAACCATTCTAAGACTTTGGAAATTGAGAGGAATAAAAATTATTCAAAATAAAAAAAAATGCTTTGATATACTTTTTACGAAAAAAATAAAAATTATTCATTTCAATATTGGTATTTTCCGTGAAAATGTAACTTTACAATTTGTCGGTATTTTCAGTGATAATGTGCTTTAGTAACTAGTAATTTGATAGTCTTAATAATTTGTTTTTAATTTTGATCAATTTAGAGTTTAAATGTTTAATTTATAATTTGAGACAAGACGCTCAAAATGTCAAAAACCGGTCATTCATGGGGCTGCTGTTCAACTCTCACCATCTCACCAAATGCACCGTTATTCATTTAATATGGGACAATTTTGTGATGCTCAATTGCTCATACATATAACGTTTAATTTCACAATCTTTCTAATTATTGATCGTCGACTAATCTATCTTTTTTGATATCTTTCTATGCATGTCAGATTGGGCGGGAGATCAAGGTCTTTTCTTGATTGCAAAAGCGAATTCAAAAAATTGATTTATGATTGTAGAAGTAGACTAGCATCATCGGAGATGGAAGTATTTCAAAACCTAAACAAGGATCACCACCACTACCACCGCATCATGGCCCAATTGAACCCAAACAGAAAAGTAATAAGTCCCCCGGGATCAGGGCATCTCATTGGAGAAGAACCTCGTCCACGTCCTCGTCCACCGCTTCCCCATCATTGAAAAGTGAAAACCCCCAATTAGGGCAACGCAAGTATTTGCCACAAATATACGCTGCAGCTTGGTTGGATGTCCCATTTTTTTCTTTTAAGTTGACTTTTAATCTGTAACTGTTCCTGATCTACCCACAGAAATAAAAATTTGTGTTACAAAAGGAAAGGTATAAAAAACTATCAAGAGTTTTTTTTTTTTAAAAGCGTAAGACCCCACTCTCATGTATCTCGAAAATTTCAATTTTTTTTTGAAATAATAGACTTAAATCATAATTTCATCATCCTATGACAGATTATGCATAATTAAGCTAACTATACATTTTTTTTTGTCAATTTAATCACTATATTTGGTATAAAAATTAGATAAGATCTCTCAAGCTGTTTCCGTTAAAAATTTAAGATAAAAATCTTTAAAAAGCCTAAAACACCCCTTACCTTAGGTAAATGATACACACGCGGTGTTTTACTAAAGGCGAAAACACCTAACCTCATCCACCTATACCCTCTTAATTCAATCTCCCTATTAAAAATTTAAAACAACCACCACCCCCTTCTCCTTCTCAGTTCTCACCACCACCAAACCCCATCTCTGACACTGTCTCTCTCTCTCACACACACAACCCTACACAAATTCATTCTTAACCCAAAATTTAGAGATCAATATCGTGACTCCATAACCCATTTCCAAACTCGGCAACTCCATAAAAACCCCTCATTCCAAATCACTCAAAAATAGCTCCTTTTCATTTTCATGGCTTCCCCATTATCCCTCGGTCTTCTCTCTATCCTACTTTTCTTTTCTCTCATCTGCTACCCACCACCACCACAACGACCCTCATCAACCACCGTTTCCCGGCGCTCCCGACGCCTCAGTCCCACCTCAGATCCTTCATGCCTACAAAGCGACCAGATTCCCAGAAGCTTGTGAGTCATCACTTGAACACTCCAGTCAAGTGACCACCCTAGTCAAAATCATCAAATCTTTGCTCTCCTTCCCCTAACACTTTCTCTATTCTATTATCATTTTATCACTCACGATCATCGCTCTCCCAATTGAACCTGATGCAAGCCCTATTTTTAGTGGGTTTCCATTCTCTATCTCTCTCTCTTTCTCTAAAATTGATTTCCAAGTAAAAGTGTTGTTGTTGCTATTGTTCTTAACGGAAGGGGTGAGAAATCGTTAGGTGGGTCAGACTCAGATTCATCGCCGCTTCTGAGCTGCTGCTGTCTCCTCCACTACCTCTGCTTTGATACATGTAGTTGATGTTATTGTTCTTATTCATTCAAAATCAACAATCGAGCCGACACTATTATTAAATTATTATGAATTGAATCCTATCCCTCTACCAGATCTGGGTACCAAATTCCAAATGCTTGGAAACTCATTCCATTAGTTGGCCAAGGCTAGTGGTGGTGGTTACTGGTTGGTGGTGGATTGGAAATTTGGAATTACACTAAATGGGTGTGGTGGCTAGCGCCTAGTGGTGGTGGTTGTGGCTGTGTTTAAATTTAGAATGAGAGAAGTAAAAAGTTGGAAAGAAAAATATTAATTAATAATTATAAAGGGTATTTTTTTGGTTTTTAACAATATTTTAAGTTTTGCATTAAAAAATATGGATGACGTGATGAATGTGAGATTTAATGTCAAGTATAATAATTAATTAGTGTTCGTTTGGATATATTGATTTTGAATTTAATAAATATTAAAGTTTTATGAAATTTAAATATTTGGGATTTGTTTTCAAAATCATAGTAATTTCATAGTTTTGATAATATGTAGACTTCAATTGTAATTCAATATTATAGTTAAAATAAAATTTCATTTGTATATCAAGTATTTAGTTTAGTCCAATGGTAATGAGTGTTGACGATAACGAATGATAAATGTTTGAACCTTTCTAACTACAAAATTGTGAGAATTTATTTTTTTATTAGTAAATAGCATATAGAGGTGGTTAGATGATGGATGTGGCGGATGGTGGTGGCTGGTAGCGGAGATGACTGTGGTAGAGGCGGAGGTCAGTGGTGGCTGGTGGTGGTTGTCGGATGTTGTGGTTGCCGGAGGTGGCCAGGCGGAGAACGGTGGTGGCTGAAGGTTGAGATCGAAGGTGGGTGGTGGTGGTGGTCGGAGGTGGCGACTGGCGGTGGTGGTCGGGAGTTATAGTGTTAGTGGTGGTAAAAGGAAGGTGAGTAGTTATTGTTTATAATAATTGATCAAAATTTAGAATTTAATTTTTTTGAGTTTTGTATAGAATTAGTTTTATGGAATTGAGTCATTTGGAATTTCAACTCAATTCAAATTCCAAATTTTAAATGTGTTGTCAAACAACAGAATTGATTTTGGAGGTCCCAATTCCAATTCCAAGTTATGGAATTGGGGTATCCAAAGATACCCTTAAGTTAAAAAAAAAAAAAAAAAAAAAAAAAGGTCGAGTTAGCTTAATGCAAAATCTATGAAAGTATGGTGACCAAATTATGATTTAAATCGAAATTATAAGCTACATAATTGTATATGCATATACATGCACACACATTATGTGTGCCACGATCTCTTGTTATAAATAAAATGGTGCAACAAACTTGAAGGTATTGTATTTGTCGTTAAGATTTTGGGCAAAATACCAAAAAATTCAATAAAAAATTCTTATATCCAAAAAGTCTCTAATTTTTTTAGGAGAAAATACTAAAAAACCCCACCAAAAAATTCTCATATCCAAAAAGACGCAAAAATAATTGTTTTATCCAAAAAGTCATAAAAACATAATTTTAAAACCAAAAAGTTCAAAACTTAACATATCTACAAACGCCGTTATGTTAAAAGTTTTCATTTAGACGAAAATTTATATTTTCTTTTCAATTATCACAATGATGAGAAGAATTGTATTGGATATTATTATTATAATAATTATTATTATTTGATGCGTCCAAAATCTTCTAGACGCACTGGACTTGCTCAACTGGATACCTGACTTTCAACGTATCATCTAATCTTCAAAGCCCAACTCTGCAATTAAACCAAGAAACTGTTAACTAAGCAGGGGCAGTCCCTGCAAAAGCCCTCCGACGTGAGAATTAACACAAGAAAGCAAGAGAGTATAAAATTCAACAGAGTTTAGGCTAGCTAGTCAAAATCACGTACCTCTCTCCTTCATTTTGGGGGGTTTTTATAGTTGCCGGAGAGAATAACCGACCATAACTGCCCACTAACACTCATGACATTAATGACGGGCATATTAACTGCCTCATTAACTATCTCATTAACCACAACGGTCAAATGGAGAATTATCCGGACATAACCGTCCTCAACTGATAATGACTCTTAAGTGAACGAACATAACACATCATACTCGCTATATGTTCCTGCTCGTTGAGCAAGCCCCCAGCTCGCCTACATCTCTTGCTCGCTGAAGGTTGAGAACCAGCTCGTAACATACAAGAACCATTTAATCTTATCCTCATAGCTTTGACTTTCGAATGCTCGTTTGACTAAATTGTGATCATGTGCCAGGCATGTGACTTATGGCTTGGGCCTATTTGGGCCGGGCTGCTCAGTAGCCCCCTACTCCTTGTCCACCGAGTATTCATGCTCGAGGCGAGGAGAAGGACTTAGAATCCATGAATATCCTTCAAAGCATAATTAAATCCTTTTAATGTATGAATCAAATTACCCACAATCAATGGTTTAAGCGGACGGCTGCCCAAAAGGTTTTTAGAAAACTGTTTTTAGTAAGCCATGCCGTCAGCAACCACTTTTTTGGATGGACAGACCCGTTTTCCAACAAGATATTAATGCCGCCTCGATCCAAGAGCCTCGAAAACTGAACCTTAATGATGGGAGCCTCCAAATGACGGCCTCCCTATGTATAAAAGCGAGGGTTTTCCCCCCCATTTCAACTTTTACCACTCAAAAGATATTGAAGCCAACAGAGGAACTCATTTCTGCAATTGAAAACTGCTTTGAAGCTGATCTCGCTCACGCCAGCATTTGTTCCACAACAATCTTCTTAGAACTACAATCTTCATTTTTCAACGATAAACAGGTATTTCCTTCAACTTTCCTCTTCTACTTTTCATCATACTTTACTGCTTTTAGCCCTAAATTAAGATTTACCGACATCGTTCTTCCACATACCATCTCTTCTAGAAATAAACTTGTCGAAAACTCGTATTCAGAATGAAGATAACCAGAACATAGTCTTTAGGTTCCTATTCCTTCATCTCATCTGCTTCTCCTTCTATCACCAAACATTTCTTGTCCAATCAAAGGAATCGAGGTATACGCAATCAGTGCCCTGATCACTGATCTCAGGACAAGCTCTTTCCATGGGTTTTTATTTAATTTATTTTTGCCCGACTACCCGAGCAAGTTTTTAACATATGTTCCTCGATTCCTTTTTCCTGTAGGATGTTTAGTGAGGATACCCAATCAGAAATTGAAGGCCGGAGCTACGACCATGGTGCTCCTAAAGAAATCCCACCATCTATAAGTTCCAGCTCCGAAGAAAGCGAGCAGGAGGAGATTACCTTGATTCCTCGTAGACGAAAACCCCAATAGTTGATGGAACAAGGAATGAGCAGCAACCAGCAAAACCTTTCCGAAAATGACCAAGCAGAAAACCTTCCCTGCTCAAGCAACTACCAACCAGGACAAAACCAAAATTCCACCATACACATCATTCCCAACATCCCTCCTTCGATCAAATGAGAAGAATTGACCTCTGAATATGAGGTCAGTACTTGGTTTTATTCCTTAGGCATGGATCCCAAACACTACCGAGATCAAGCTTTTGACTTGAATATCAATGAAAATGGGCATAACTACCAAGGAGACAAAATGGTCTTCTATTTCGACTTTTTCTTAGTAGGACTTCGCCTCCCCCTTGATCCCTTTGTCGTAGAATTCCTTAACGAAACCAATGCCCTTCCCTGCGATCTGACCCTTACAACGGTAAGGTTTCTGATGGCATATACAGTGGCCTGTAGATTGCTCGGGTTTGAACCCGACATGACTTTGTTTAGGAAATTCTTCCTCTTTTCTTTAGACAAAAAATCTGGGCGTCTCAAAGGTCGTTCAAACCCAAACTATTTTAAACTTCTCAATGACGGCCCGAATAAAGTAGATAGCTGGGATGGGAAAGCCCTATTAGTCGAATCAAGTGTCGGCTGGCCCTTTGCCCCTTACCTCCACGACTATGGACTCCCCGAATACGACAAGAATGCCTACCGAGCTAGCGAACCCCGGATAGCAAAGGCCTTCAGATCGCTGCTCGGAGTGAAGGAGGGACGAGATGGCCGAGCTGGTCAGGATTTCGTACTTGATTGGCGAGCTCTCACTTCTGACTTTGCCCTTCTCCGACGAGCTGGAATCCTCAATTGGCCCATGGAAGGAGTCGATCCCCGAGTTGTCATTGAGCCTGAACTTCCACATCCATACTGGGGCCAATGTCACGGAAAAAAGTTCCCCAACGAATGCGTTGAATGCGCACGAACTGGAACCCACTGCAGACCATCCTTTTCTCTTACTGGTCCACTCTTTTAACTCTGCTCTTCATATTGATCTTACACACTTGTTATCTTTTGTTATTCTTATACTCTTGTTCTAACTTTTGCAGACATGAGGCAATTGACCGATGTGAACAAATTCCTCCAAGCGGCCAAAAAAGGAGCGAGAAAACGGAACAAGCACCTGTCTACTCAACCTGCTGTGGCCCTTCCAACCGTCTCGACCACTGCCACCGGTCGTGGTACCAAACGCAATCAACCAGAACCCAGTCAACCAACTACCCTCACTGCCCCAACTCCTGCCATACAAAGGGCTGACCCGACTCCCTTAATCACCCAACCTGCAATCAAAATTACCACTCCGAGCCAAAGTCCCACAAGGGACAGAAGTAAACGCCGAGCAGACAAATCTGTGCTTGAGGAAGCTACCCCTTCCATACCATCATGGCACAAGGACAATTTCCTCATGCCCGATGACCGAGAAAAAGCAGGGGCCCTCATCGCCGAGATCGCCGATGTGCCCGATCTTGATAAAATAAATATTTTCAAACGCAGTAGGTACCCAGCGACTGTGGGACTTGGCCTGATGAAAAGACTGCATCACGGCGGGATTAGGAAGAAGAGTGCCGACCAAGCGAGCTCGGTTTTGGTGGGAGAAGTCGGGATGTGCTTGACTGAGGTAAACACTTCCCTCGCAATCCATCTTTCCTTTAACATTCCACAAATACCAACTATATCTTTTCCTGCAGATCGCTACCAAAACAGAAATGATGTATGAACGGCTTGTTGACAACATCAACTCAAATGTCGCATTGTTGAAAGAGAAAAACCAACTGGAGGAAACTGTCAACTCTGTCCGTGCCGAGCTGAAGACAGCCAAGGAGACTCTCATGGGGAAAGAGACCGAGCTCTCCAAGGTCGAGGCTGAGAAGAAAAGCTTGGAGTCCCATCTGGATTTCGCTAAGAAATCTGAAGAACCAGCTTTGAACAACATTGCTGGAGTCCGGAAGGATCTTTGAGCCACCCAAGCTCAACTAGAAGAAGCCCAAGCCATGGTTGCCGACCTGGAAGGAAAATTGAAGGAAGCACAATCTTTTCCAAACGAGGAGCAAAAACAAAACATTGTTGAGGATTATAAAAATTCCGAAGACTTTGCCGCCTGCGTAGAAAGTGAGGCCTATCCTTTCTTCCTCCAGGGAATAAACCATGTGCTGAGGCAACTCTCATATAGCGGGTTGGAAATCAAGCCAGAACTGCTTGCCGAGTGGGGTACCAACCCACCTTTCTGTCCTTCAGCCCGCCCCGTTCATGCTTTTGTCCCATATACTGAGGACGAGCTAGACTCTCTCGCTGAAGCCGATACAGAAAAAGGCTTATCTCCATGGACCCCTCCTCCAGTTGTCGAGGCCAACATCAGCGAGCTCATGACTCAAATTTGGAAATCTCAGGCACCACCCAAAGAGAATGAAGGTACCTCCGACCAGGCCGGTGACGATGAAGTAGTCATCCTCGAGGCCGCCCAACAACACTCCTCCAAATGCATGAAGTTTCCGTTTTTGGCCTGCGTGCCATGATCTCTAAAAACAATTTACCCTTGGTTTTAAACAATTTAACTTTCTGGTTCTGTAATATTTACTACTGCTTGGTTTTGATGCTTTGATCAATATTCACATTGTGCAATGAATACTCATGTTGTGTCTGCTTGCATCCTAACCTTTCAATTATGAACTACTGTCTTGAACGTCAATTCCTTTTCCCGCGCAAAAACAACCTTTTCTCGCGAAATAGAAATCATATATAATTGAACAAGCAGCCAACTCGAACACTAACTCTTTTCACGAGCATAAACAACTTATGCTCGTAAAAGAGAATAATTGAGAACACAATAAAAGAAATTATCTCGAACACCAACTCTTTTCACGAGCATAAACAACTTATGCTCGTAAAAGAGAATAATCGAGAACACAAGAAAAGAAATTATCTTGAACACCAACTATTTTCACGAGCATAAATAGCATATGCTCGCACAAGAGAATAATCGAGAATAAAAAAAGTTAACTCGAACACCAACCCTTTACACGAGCGTAAATAACTCATACTCGTGAAAGAGAATAATCGAGAAAAATAACAAAAGCAACTGACTCAAACACCAACTTTCAAATCGAAAGTATAATTGAGCTTTGCATTAAACATTATAAGCAGAACACATCTGCTTATTCAGTCCATTATCACTTGCAAAATAAAAAGAAGAGATAAATGAATTACATACTGCCAATCACCGATAATACTTCTTCAAGTGATCTGCATGCCATGGATGTCTCAGCTCGTTTCTATCCTCTGTTCGTAACATATAAGTGCCTTCCTTAACAATTCTAGCAATCTGAAAAGGTCCTTCCCAATTCGGCAAAAGTTTCCCCACTCTGCTCGATGGCATGTTGCTTCAATCTTACTTGAGAACCCGACGCCCACAAAGAAATGCCCGACCACGAACCCTTTTATCGTGGTGGGCCTTTGCTCGCATTGCATTTGTAATTTGCCATCCTCATTTTAGACTCCAATCGCTTTTCTTCTAACAAATCTAGATCGGCTGCCCGAGCTACACTATTGGATTCAACATTATAGTGTAACACCCTATGATTGGGAAAATACATTTCCACCGGGGCCATAGCCTTAGATCCATAAGCCATAGAAAAAGTTGTATCCCCAGTAGGACCTCTGACTGTCGTTCTAACCGCCCACAAGGCAGAAGGCAACTCATCCACCCATATTCCTACCTTGTCTTCAAGGTTTCGCTTGAGGACATGCAAAACTTGTTTGTTAGCCGCCTCAGCTTGTCCATTACCCTGGGGGTATGTGATCGATGTATTTTATACGTCGATTTTATATACTTCTATGACTTAAATTATGCTATTTCACGAGGCTTTTGGTTACTAATATATGTTTTCGGTGAGTTTTGTAAGTTTCGAGGGTTATTAGTGAAAATACTGCGAAACCGGGGTTTTAAGTGCAAATTACAAGAAGGGCCGAAAAGGAAAATGAAGAAAAATGAAAGTGCACAATGCGGACACCTTGCGGACGCAAGGTGCCTCGACTGCGACCGCAAGGTAGGCGATGCGGTCCTCGAGCCGAAGCAACCAAGAAATCAAAAGCCACCTACATGCCCGGAGACCTTGCGGGCGCAAGGTACCCAAACACCTGCGACCGCAAGGTGGTCGAATGCGTCAAAGTTGGATTTTCACACGTCATTCGATCCAATTACAACTCGAGTATATATAGAAGCGGATCTTGGGGAGCCAAAAATAGAGGCGGTGGAAGCTCTCTTTTCATAGATTTTAGGTAGTTTTAGATTGTATAACATAGTTAGATTTTGTAATTTCAAGTATTGAAGATCAAATCATGTATCCGATCATCTCCATGTGTTGTTCATTGTCTATGATGAACTAAATCATCCATAATCTAGGAGGTGGGAGGTAACTTGTATCGAATTTATGTTTTGATTCTTATATATATGTCTATTCAATGCTTGTTGATTGTGTTGTTTATCAACCCTATATTATTTTGCTTTGAACAAATGAATGTAATCGCAAATAATAAAGGCTTAGAGGTGCGGATAACTGCATGACCAAGTGCATATGTCGTACAACTTTCGCTCACCAACACAATAAATTGGACCTATCGATGCGCAGAGTGATAAGTTAGGACCGGTTCTTACATGATCTAGGTGACAGATAGATCATAAATCTAGGTGCTTGACTAGATTGACAGTTCTGTGCTTAGGATATAGAATGGATGAATTTTTGCGGGGATGGAGGTGAACCAATTGTTCAACGGACTATATCTATTTTTAGTGAGCGAACCCAAGACATTGAATGACATTATTATGAATTGAACATAAAGGAGATATAAGTGAAACCGAGAATCCTAGATTTCCACCCACCATAAGATCTTCATATGTTATTATTCTTGTCTAATTAGTTAAACATCTATAACTAGTAGTTAAGTAGAATTAAACATAAAAACCCCCTTAGGTTAATAATTTGCTATCAATAATTGCCTTTGTTCGTGATCACTTGTCTCTGGGTTCGACCCTTGCTTCCAATACTATTCTATAATAGTCTTGTCCACTTGCAAGGAAAAAGATTAAATAAAACATCGATCAAGTTTTTGCGCCGATTCTTGCAGGGACAAGCTAGTTCACGTAGTTAGTTTGTTGGTAGCGTAGTTTTTAATTTAATTTAGTTTTTAGTTTAATTTTCGGTTTTCATAAAAAAAAATACAAAAAGATTTTATTTTATTTTTTAATAGTTAGTTGTTTTTAAATTGCTTTAATTTATTTTTATGCACGATCGTAGATCTTTAAATCCTAAATTGGTAGACTTAAATCAAGATATAAATATTGTTAAAAGAATCAAAAGTTTTTGAAAATCTAGCTTTCGAGCACGATAATCAAGACCAATTGAATCAAGAGGATCCTCTGGTTGATCCTACAATGGAAGAAAATAACAATAATCGTAATCACGAAAACCTAGTTGACCCGGTCAATAGGAATCAAAGAGAAGAAGAGCACGCAAGAAGAAATATGGAAGTAGTGGTAAATCAAAGAACTATTAATGACTTTAGTAGACCTTCATTAAATGTTGTGACATCATGTTTAGTCTTGCCGATCTTTGTTAGGAATTTTGAGTTAAAAGGTCATTATTTTAATGCCATACCATCTTTTCATGGGATGCCCCATGAAGATCTGTCGGTTTCTTAAGAGAATATGAATACATGATGAGTACTTTTCCTTTAGGAGGGTTGCGAAGATCAAATCAAAATGAAATATTTTCCCAGTGCATTAAAAGAATTGGCAAAGAGATGGTTTATGAACCTAACACCAAATAGTGTTTATACTTGGGCACAATTATATGATTTGTTTATGAGTAAATTTTACAAACATGCATCTCTTACGAGTATAGAAAACAAATCATGTCATTCCAAAATGAACCAGGTGAAACATTCCATGAGTCATGGGATAGATTTAAAAATCTGCTTATTATGTGTCCTCATCATAATTTGGCTCAACATGTGTTAGTGCTTCAATTTTATCATGGTCTTTCGCCAGACTTACAAACTATGGTTGATAGTGCAGGTGGTTCTATTAATAGAATGACACCGAAGCACTAGAAGAATTATTTGAGATGCTAAGTATTAATTCCCAACGAGAAAAGTGCTAGAGGTAAAAATAGGAGCCTATATCAATTGCAAGATAATTCAAATACACAAGCTCAATTTGAAAATTGGCAAATTCAAGAAGCATGTGCTTTATGTGGATTATATTCTCATGCTACTAATTTTTGTCCGTCAAGTGCTATGTATTCTGAACAGGCTAATGCTATGAATATGTACCCTCAAAGGCCAAGGAATGATCCCTATTCAAATACATATAATCCTGGTTGGAGGAATCATCCTAACTTTTCTTGGGGAGGAAATAAGCCTTTGCAACCTCAACAATTCCAACCTCAACCACCACAACCTCCACGGTTGCCAAATCAAAATCGGTTGAGAATTGAAGAAGTTCCCAAGCGAAGTAGCTAGTAAAGGTCAAGCGGCTTTGATGAAGTACATGCTTGAAGAAATTGAAAATCTAAAGAAACATTGAAAGTTCAGAAGAGATAAAAGAGAAGAAGGGAAGTTCCCTAGTCAAGCGGAGCAAGCTAAGTCAATCACCGTCTTCTGAAGCGGTAGGTGATAGGTGAAGAGGTAAGTGATTCGATCCTTCTTCTAATATGCCTCTGATAGAAAATTACGAAAGAAGTGAAAAGAAATCGAAAAAATAGTGATAGTAATAAAGAGAATAATGACTTAAGTAATCAAGAGGTAGAAGAAAAAAGTAGAAGTAGAAGTGATGTTCCAAATAAGGAACAAGAAAAAAGAAAAATTCAAAATAAAGATAATACAATTGAAGTTGAAAAAGAGTTGGATCAAGAAGAAGAGGAACCTTATGTGGCTCCACCACCATGTTCCTCAATTCCGTTTCAAAGAAGACTTATGAAAAACCGAATGGACAAACAATTTTCGGAAATTTATAATATGTTATCAAAGTAAATGTTAATTTACCTTTGCTTAATGTTATTAAAAATATTCCGCTTATGCAAAGTTTTTCAAAGATCTTCACTCTAAGAAACACAAGTTTGAAAACAATGAAAAGATTGTTGTTTACAGAAAACGTCGGTTACGTTTTACAACCCGAATTACCACCTAAGTTGAAAGACCGGGTTTAATATCCAAGTCTCCTTGGGAAGCTCTAAAAAGATGAAAGCAATGCTAGATTTAGGAGCAAGTATTAATTTGATGCCTTTTAGGTCTATAAA
>CM028378.1:15636684-15672344 GCA_013146195.2 Codonopsis lanceolata | reverse complement strand
ACTTGTTAGAGCTTTAGAGCGTCTCGAACGTTGCTAATGATTCTGATAATGATGAGACAGGTACTAATACAAAGATCCACTTCCACTCCTCATCCTCTAAGTAACTCCTTCACCGTAGACGCAGAACTCGCCGGTACCAATAACTCTTCTGCTGACCTCGAACCCATCTCTTCTGCTTACCTCAAGCACCCTTTACAGCATCACTGGGTCCTTCTTGTTCACCGAAAATGAAGGTTTTGAAGATTCTATTTCTTCCGAACAGATTTTGGTGAATCTCCTTCTCAACCTACCTGACTTCTAAGGAAGAACCCAAGTGATCTTCCTCCAACTATTATTGAAGCAAGAGATCATCCCATTTCTCAAATCATTGGTGATCTCAACTCAGGAGTTCGTACGAGAAATAAAGTTCGAGAAGAAACTATGTTTGCTTATGCATTTGTATCGGAACTCGAACCAAAGAAGATTGATGAAGCTATCGAAGATCATAACTGGATTGAAGCTATGCAAGAAGAGCTGAACCAGTTTGAAAGATGTAAGGTGTGGAGCTTAGTTCAAAGACCGACGATCATCCAGTCATCGGCACCAAGTGGGTTTTCATAAACAAAAGAGATGAAGAAGGAAATGTCACCGTAAACAAAGCTAGACCTGGTTGCACAGGGCTACCGACAGAAGAAGGAATTGACTTTGATGAAACTTTTGCTCCTTGTTGCTAGACTAGAAGCAATCGACTCTTTCTAGCCTATGCCATCGCTCATGGACTTCAAAGTGTATCGATGGATGTAAAGAGTGCCTTTCGAATGGTGATCTTCAAGAAATCAGTATACGTGGAACGCCTCCGTGATTTGTCATTTCGCATAAACCGATCACGCCTACCGACTCAAGAAAGCTCTCTACGCCTCGAAGCAAGCTCCTAGAGCTTGGTATGAAACTCTATCCAAGTTCTTAATAGAACAAGGATTCGTGAGAGGAAGAATAGACACTACTTTATTCATCCTCAAGCACAAAGGCCATTCTCTTCTCGTACAAATCTATGTGGATCTACATCATCTTTGGATCAACTAACCAAAGCCTATGTAAAAGATTCGAGAAGTCGATGCAAAGCAAGTTCGAGATGAGCATGATGGGTGAACTTACCTACTTTCTAGGATCACAGATACAACAGACTTCGATGGAATCTTCATCACCAAACCAAATATGCAAAGGAACTAATCAAGAAGTTCTGGTCTTGATTCAACCTAAAGGATTTCAAACTCCAATGTCTACCGACCGCCATCTTGACAAAGATGAGAAGGGAAAGCAAGAGAACATGACCAAGTACCGAGGAATCATAGGTTCACTTCTTTACCTTACCGCTAGTAGACCCGACATTATGTTTGTTGTTTGTGTTTGTGCTAGATTTCAGTGCAGATCCAAAGGAGTCACATTTGCTTGCCGCCAAACGTATCATCGATATGTTTCAAAAACAACAAATCTAGGCATCCGGTATTCCAAAACAACAATTTCAATCTAGTTGGATACTCGTGATGCAGATTATGCAGCCGCAAAGTGAGCGTAAGAAGCACCAGGGACTTGTCAATTCCTTGGAAATAGACTTGTCTCATGGTCTTGCAAGAAACAAGGATCGCTTGCAAACTCAACTACGTATTTGAATACATTGTCAAGCAACTGTTGTCTCAACTTCTATGGATGAAGCAACAACTAGTGGACTACAACATCAAGACTGAAAACTGCCCAATCATGTGTGACAACACATCAACAATTTCAGTCTCTAAAAATCCAGTGATGCACTCCAAGACCAAACACATTGATATCCGTTATTACTTCCTCAAAGATCATGTGGAAAAAGGTAACATTAGTTTGGAATATGTTCCAACTGAGCATCAATTGGCAGATATTCTCACAAAACCACTGGATGCCACCAAGTTTGCCTATTTAAGGAGAAATCTTGGTATGATTGATCATATTGCTTAAATTCAAAGTTATTTGTTAATGTTTCTTTCATACCGGTAGACTTAGTTTTAGACTAATCGGAAGACGTAAGTTCTTCTTTACCAGAAGACTTAAAGGTCAGTATTCTTACTTAATCTATTTTTTGCTAAAGAGGTTTCTAAAGCAATAAAGGAGGTCAAGGATAAAATTTGGTACTTAAGAAAATATCTTAAGTTCCCGCTTTTCAAACTAAAATTTTTCGCCTTTAAATAGTCCTTGAACCGTCTTTTGCCAAACTTTACGAAACCCTTTGACAAAATATTTCTCTCTATTCATACTCTCTCTCTCAGAACTACCTTCTGCAAATACAAATCCTTCTTGTTTCTTCTTCTCATCAACGACAATGACAATGGTACGCTCCTCTCTTCTCTACTTGAAACTTACTACGTACTGTTCTGCATTTCATTTCATAACCTAAAATTGTTTTGGAATTCAAACGGTCATTTTCAAGTTTATACAGTATTCGCCATTGTTGTTCTTACAAACCTAGAATTCTAACAATCGTTTATGTATTTTCATTGTTTATTCTTTTGAAAACTTCTGTCTTACCTTTCTCGGTGTGGATACTCTAAACATCCTAGGGTTTCAAGTTTTCGGTTCGAAATTCCAATTATTTCGTAAAAACCTTGAAATTCCTACTTGTTTAGTTGTTGAGATGAAAAGCCCTAATTTTTATTTTGCATTTCTTTCAGCAAGAACTTCAAAATCGAAGCGAGACATGAAAGAACTTGAACCCGTAAACCGACATTCCTCCCAAGACGGATGTCAACCTTCCGGCTATCCAACCTTTCCCGCCTCTCATGACATCATTGTCGCTCGACCCGGCCGTATATTCCAGAATGTGCATTGACCTTCACCAATCAATACAATAGCCGCAGCGCCAAAGCTTGCGAGGACATGAACGCCTCGGGATTCTACCCTCTTCTCGCCTCAACGACAAAAATTATAGCATCTTTTCTCGCGTAAGAATTCTATCGAGAATGGAGCTCATGAACAAGACAGCTCTACGAGGGTGGATTCGAGGCCGTCCCATCTCCATTACCGCTAAATCAATCTCCACTATCATCGGCGTGCACTACGGTGGAGCTCTTGCCACAACTATGGCTGAGGCTTTATATGCCTGGGAAGCCATGAGGGGAGTAGACACCCTCAGGGAACCTCAAGGGAAAATGCTCCAAATATGCTCCTCTGACGCTTCATCGCACTGCCCACCTTATAGACAAGGGGCTTCTATTCAAGAGTGGAGCTCATGATATGTTTACGCCCAACAAATCAACTTGACAAGGTGTATTTCTTCAGCCTCTGCCTCAACCGGGGGTAGTCATTTTCAACGAATTAAAACAGTGGGTGGAGAAAGCCAAGAACAACCCCATTTGCAAACGTCAGGGTGATTAATGCCCTTCTAAAGGATGATGCTAATATCAACTCTTCCTTGAAAGAAGATGAGTTGTTTATAGTGGCCAAGGAGAAGCAACTCACAGCCTCGCTCTTCGCAAGTATATCGAATACGAGAACAAGCGACGGCCGTATAGGGTCTACCGCCGCTACCCTTGATAAGGTTGCTAAGCCTGTATCGCTCTTGGTAACCCGCTTCGACATGGAAGCACATGATGCGGTTAGCAGAACCTTCAAAAAGGCCTCTATAAAATTTGATGATCAAGTGGCCGCGTCCCTTCATCAAAAGGCAAAAGACTTGGCTGATGAGGCAGAGCAGCTGCTACGGACCAAGATGGCAGCCAAGGGCAAAGCAAAGAAGACAAGGCCGGAAGAGGTCACTCCAACTGAAGAGGAGCAGGCCAAATGGGTTAGGAGAGAGATGAAGGAAGGCCAAAAGAACCAAACAATCAGACCAACTCCTTCCTCTACCCAAGCCCAAACTTCACAAGCTCAGCCAACCTCTCAAACTCAAGAAACCACTTCCACACAGCCACCTACCCAAACCAGTCAATCAACCTCACCATCTCCTGCACCCACTCCCAAACCAAAACGAAGAAGACTTCGTAAAACCCTTGAAGACCAGCCACTGGTAGTCACTCCAACCTCTTCCAATGAAGCAGCTGAGTCTCCTATTCAGCCGCTAAGGAAGAAGAGGAGAGCTACCGGTCCCAAACCCTCTACCGCCGCCAAACTAACTACCACTACCGACGCCCAACCAACTACCTCTACCGACGCCCAACCATCTACCGACACACAACCCTCAACTGTCAACCCTTCATCTACCAACACCCAACCCACAACTGTCAACCCTTCATCTATTCCTCCTGAGTCATCTACTCAGAGGAATTCACCACCTCCGGAGGAGTCTATCCCTCAGGAGGAGCCTCAAATTCAGGAGGAGCCAGCTAGAACCCCCACTCCTCCTCCTCCTTCACCCTTCAACTACTCACCTGACCCATCTACACCTTCCTCTCCTCCCCAATCCCAACCAACTTCATCAACCACACCACAACCAACTCAAATCCCTCCCACCCAGCCATTAGACTCTGCTGCTGCCAAGTTCCTTTCGAACTTTCGCCAAGAGTGCACCTATTTACCCCTACCCATCAACCTCCTCAACCTTCTCAACCTTCCCTTAGAAAACCAAAATCCCTCTTCTACCCTGCCCCTTCTTTCTGGTTTTCTACCGACCCCTTACCCGAATCATCTCATATCAGTGACAACTCGGACACTGACATTGAGATTGATTCCCCACCAACACCACCTCCCCCTCCACCCATTACCATATCTTCCTCCACCAACACCATACCAACCCAAGACTCGTCCTCTTCCGACTCCATCACTCCTCCACTCCAACAGCCCATACGGCCTGCAGACTCTACCTCTGCCGGCACCATTCATATTGGCAAGGCAACTACTTCTCATCAGCCAGCCAATGATGAAATTTTGACACGGCTGGACGCCATATATGAACGGCTAGGCGCGCTTACAAGCATCTCTACCACTATCGCTGAAATAGCCAATGCTGCGTCCAAAGCCAATGACCGCACTGCTGCCCTTCTACGACAATTCCAAGAGGATGCCTGGACTCGCTTTGGACAGATACGACACGAATTTACAGATGTTAAGATCAACCTTGAAGCTCAACGAGATGAGTGTGTCCGATTCCGCTCCTCCCTTTCTATGAGCTTTTCCATGCCATCACTCTCCATCTCGGAATCCGGCCGCCCTCCTGTTCTAGAGCTCAACCGCATTGCTCGCGACTCGCTCACGACGCCATGAATGCCAACCGTGATCGTGATCCGCCATCACGAGGAGAAGCAAATGAGGTCAATCAACGTAATGATGATAAAGAGAACAACCGCCTTCGTGAAGAATCGACTACCGCTCTCGCTCCACCGCACTCCGACCGATGCGATGACGAATACGAACGAAGAATGGAAGAGCTTGAGCGAGAACGAAGAGAAAAGGAGGTCGGCAGACAAAGGCAAAGGAAAAGACCTTGGTAGTTTATGTATCATTTCTTCCCTTACCTTTGTATTTATCTTCAGTTTTGAAAACTCTGTGATATGTAAACTTCTTGTTTATAAATACAGAAGATTACTTGTTTTTCAAAAAGGTTATCTTGTTTAAATTTCTGTTATATCATTTTCTTTCTCTGCTTAGAATTTAAACAATCGCTTTAAATTTATTTGAACTGCTGCCGCTAACTGTGCTATTCTATGATTTTCTTATTCTTGTATGCACTTAGATTAGTCCCTTACATTTGAGGTGTTATTCTGTTTGATAGAGGCATGTCTTCTGTTACTCTATATATAAATTTCTCAGACATGTTATTATCTATCAAATAGTCTGTTTTAAAGCCCTCATTTGTAGTAATGATGACAAGATATAAATAGGAGGAGATTGTTGATTCTTATGTTAGATTTATATCTGCTCAATTCATTACATTAGTTTTATACTTGATGGCTAATCGCCAGATCGATTAGCGTGGCAACTGTGTATAGAACTTTGCCTTGTATAGTTTTATAGGACTTCACAGTTCGGCGGAAGACCTCTCCACAAGCTTTATCTGAAGACCCGCCTTATCGCCCACAAACGTAGACCTCGTGTCGACCTAATCTTCTATGACGTGTCCTATCCAGCAAAGATTAATTGGATTAATTCAAACTTATCCTAATCATTGTTTGAACTAATCCAAGACATTCCCTGACATATCAAGCCGCCGAAAGCAACCTTTCCGAAAAGCAGGAAGACTTTTCGTCCTGAACAATGAAAGCGGTGAAAAGCATCGGCCCCTAGTTTCGCAACAACTTTCAGATCCGACACCTAAATCGCCCACCTTTTGAAGATCTCGTAAATCATTCCCTGCTCTAGATATCGTGGAAGACGAAAATCCTTGATCGACACCCATGCATTTAATGCATTGATGAAAAGAGTTGTTGAAGTATTCGTCTTCTCCAACGGATCTTTTGAAGTGCACCTACTATAAATGCTGCCATTGAAGACTGGAACACATATACTGTACAGAATCAATCGAACACTAATAGGATCGCTCTGAAACTCCATAACTCCAAGTCTTACAGCTCAGTGCTATCAAGAGATCCTAAACAGATCTAGAAGTCCTCGTTAACAACAAGAAGCTGCTCATCAACACTTATTGTTTTATCTTCTTGTTGTTTACTTTCATTAACTATACTTCTGCACGAATTAAATATCCTGTATTTACAGATATTTAATTCCCTAGACCCCAAACACAAGTCAATATTTTGTACACGATCCATTAGAGATATTCTTTGTAATTAATCTAGTGGAAAACATAGTGCACTATTTAAATCCAAGGTTGACTGCCTTGGTGGTGGACGTAGCACTCTTTATTGTGTGAACCATCCCAAAATCTTTGTGTTGTTTCATATTTGTTTGTCTGTCATTTGATCTGTTCTTTACTGTGATTATCTTTATTCATTTACAGCAGAACTTAAGTAACTTGTAAAGGTCTACCGGTAGTCCTTATCGGCAGACCTAGAACAACTACTTTGAAGGTCTTCCGCTACTTGAATCTTTTCAATAGATTGCAAGTATCTTTCAAAGTATTTAACTAAAAGTTTTAAGTGTTTAATAAGCTATTCAACCCCCCCTTCTAGCTTATTATTGTGCCCATTGGGACCCACAACATACATCACGTGTTACTCATGTTATTGTCTCACATTCACCTTTAATGTAAGCTTAAGACGAATGTCTTTAGGCAAGGAGTTGAATGAGATAAAATTTTGTAACTTCAATCTGTTCACGTGCACATCATGTTCCGAACACAAAATGACATTAATGTCTTTTCGATGATTTCCATCCAACATAACTGACAGAAATAACTCTTGGTGACCAAAGTGTGATATAGCCAAATACAATGAATAAATTGAAAAAAATAATTTTGGAGTTACCTTATTGCAAAAAGTGTGAAAGTAGGGTGACCAAATTATGATTTAAGCCAAATTTAACAACAAAAGATTATTCAATAAAATATATGCATGTTAAAAGACCTGAAGTGACATATCTGTGAAATTACATGTTAAAAAATTTGATCGTGATGCGCAAGAAGTATTTTTTGAAATAAAAAAGTACATGTTTGAGATGATAATAATATTTTTTTTTGACTGACACATGTTCGATCTATATAAATTGCGATACGATTACTAATAAAAAGAGCAATTTACCTACGAGCTATTGTGAGACAGTGGTCATAAATTTAGACCTATAATTTTCTTCATTCTACTTAAAAAGGACAAACAATGTCAATGAAATCCTTGACATGATAAATACAGAACTAAGTATTAGAGATATGTACCTATTTTTTAAATTTTTAGATCTTTATTAGTGTGTATTTAATTATGATTTGTGCATCGTGTTATATGATTTTTTATCGCAATTCATGATTTCAGATTGTGTAACTATCATTTCTATTTCATAATGTGCATCACATCCCAAATCGATGCATCGCGATTCAAACAGATTTATTTTAATTTCATAGCGATGCATCATGATTCCAAATTCATGCATTACTAACCAAATCGATATATCGCGATTTTAACTGGTTTCATTATATGCATCCCTGTTTTGTTGCCCCCAACTAGAGCTATCAACGGGTCGGGACCGCACCAAGCGCATCGGCTCAACATCAAAATATGGTCTTCGGGCCAGTAAGAGTAGCCCATGGGCCTACCCATTTTGGCTTGCCAATTTTGCTTATTTTCTCTGGCCACGACAAAGGCCATCGGGCCAATCATTGAATTCTGGCCGACCCAAAATTTCAACGGTTCCATAAAACCTAAAGCCCAGCCCGGATAATAGCAGGTGGAGGTGGACTGGGTGGCCCATTGGATCGGTCCAAATTTTGACAGCTATAGTCCCAAGAATTGGGATTTCCAGTTTCTTGGTCGACTGGGTATTTCCGTAATATTTTATGAAAGTTCTTTTTAGCAGTTAAAAAAAATAGATGGCACAGAAGCGGTTAAAAGTTTCACATTAAATATCAGCCAACAATTTTTCCAATTTCCAACCATTCTGCACTCCGATGTTTTTTTGAAACTGGAAAAAGACATGTCATGCATCGTGATGCACAAAATTATGCAATGCAATGTAAAGAACAAAGTTTACACGAAAGGGAGGAAGTTCAAAAAGACAACATGCATATATAATTGTGTATATTATGTATATATATAATAAGAAATATGTTATTTTCGGATCGGATCAGATCCTTAACGGATCGAATATAGTTCAATCCATATCCAATCCGTTAATAAAAAAAGTTATCTGATTCGGATTCGGGTTATTGGATCATTATACAAATCCATATCCGAAATTTTAGATTGGATTCGGACAAAAATCTGATCCATTGACAGACCTAATTTACGATGTATTATTCAACTTTATTTAAGCATATAATTTTCAAACGATGAATCCGTGACAATAAAGACCAATTAAAAGAAGAAAAGAAAATGGAAAGATAACTGAAGGAAAATCGCAAGCCTACCTAGCATTTATTGCAGAAATTGGCAGCCTTTCAATGAGAGAGCCACTATAGAAATCACTGCCACCAAAACCAAATCTATCACCATGTCAGAGATTTGTATTGTTGTGTATAAAATATCAAACCATGTCAAGTATTTAATTACAAGGGAATTAAATTTTAATAGTAATATAGTTTTTAACACAATAACCTTGTAATGTAAAGAACAAAGTTTAAACGTTATATCATTACAAGCATAAGTTAAAGCTAAAATAATTAAATAGGCTGTCTACTTTGGATTTCGATCATAATGACGTGATTTAGTTGTTATTTATTTTTATAAGTGTATGCGTTTCAAACTTAAATCATTTTCAAAAACTCATGAATACTTTAATAAATTCAAAATCTTGAAACACATAATTTTCATCGACTTAATATACATATACATGGAAGGAAACTAATCGTGGTCCATGCTAAGCCAAAACCAGTCAATCCGTGCAACCCAACCCAACCCACACAATCACCAGCCCTAGTCCATGCTTCCAATGCACAACTATTATTGAAAGTGAAATTTTCGACCTTACCGTTCCCTTTTATTTCTCCATGATGAGAAGGAGAGCCTTGTTTTCTTTCCCTCTACTTTCCGAGGACTCTACTCTTAGTCTCTCTTTTTCACCACTCTCTTTTTTGTTGTATTCTTGGTCCTGTTATGGACATATCCTATATATAGAGAGTGGCATGTTATTACTTCTTCATATGAAGAAGCAAACCTTCATGCCACCGCCTCAATGTGATGATGATCTTGATAGATATCATTGACTAAGTTAATGATGTTTATCCGTAAAGGGAAATAATATACATATATGTGCACTAATTATGTATATACAATGTACAATTTTTTAGAGAACATGAAGAGGGAGTATCACTTTAAAATTTCGAAGTTTTAACATAATTTTATTTTCATTTAACCATCAAAATGAGACACTTTATTGTTAACATTTATTTACTATTAGTTCATATATGTCACGTTACGAAATAATTCCAACATTAATTAATACATCAAACAAGCCAAGGAATCAAAGGTACTAACATCCACATCATAAAGATGATCAAATTATCGTTGATATTTGCAAATGAGGGATTTAGCATTTATTAGTACATATTTCAAGCAATACTCCATTACAAAAATATCATTGGCATCAAAAAATTAATTAGATAAGAAAAAATAAAAAAATATAAAAAATCCACAAATTTATAAAAGAAATGAGATGCCCTTTTTTGGGGGCATGTCACAAAAATAAGGTGAGTTTAAGAACTAAGGCTTGCAAATGAGGGAATTATCCTACCTCATTGAAATGCCATGAACAACGATCTTCTCCTCTACCATTTGAGAATTTCCATCACAGTTAAGTGTTCCAATAATGCCACGTTATGTTAAAAAGGAAAGAGGAGCCAAAAAAATTAAAGCATCAGTTTCTTAACATTAAGAACTTGACAAAATGAGTCAAAAAAATCAGAAGAGAAAATGTATTATTTCAGACCATTTTTCGATCTTAAAATGGCAAAAACTAAAACCAAGTTCAAAAAAGTCAACTTAAACAGAATAAATCAAATCTGCCCTTTAAATAAAAAGGAAAGGGATTAGATAAAACCCTAAATCTGAAACACCAGTTTTGAGATAAAACCATTGATATAAGTACATACCCTAGTAGCCTCCATGCCTTTCTGGCGGAATTTGACTCCAGCCATGGTTCACTGAAACCAGTAAACATATGAAAATGAGATACAAAGCAAAAACATTTAACACAGCTATGCAAAACCAGGTTTTTCCAAATCAGAATCATTAAAATTACTTTAAAATTTCATTTTAAAAGAACGATCCAAATTTCTTGAGGAATATTAGCTTTTTAATGCTTTCAGTCAAATCTAAAACACTCTCAAAAAAATATTCGGAATTGCTTCTTCTTAGGGTGAAGAAGAACTTACATGGAAGAACTTTGGTCGCATGAAAACCGATGTTTGCTTTGGTATCTGCGTCCACGCAGTGAGTGTGAGTGTGAGTGTGGAAATTGAGAGACTGAAGTTGTGGGCTGCGCTGTCCGATAATTACAGATTTATAGTGTGAGATGGGTCGGTCTTCTCATTCAGTACTACCCTTTGCTATGGTATTTTAGTGTCAAGTATCAAAGCCATTGAAATTGTCATTTAGACTCTAAATATATATTATCCCTAAATTACCCTTGACTTAATCAAAACTTTGCTATGAAATACATGTATTATATGCATTTCTACATTTTATCCTTAGTTAAAATGTGTAAAATACTTACTGTGTCGTTTGATAGTTAGGATTAAGGTCGGATATGATTAATAAGCTGAGTTACGTGATGTTTGATACACAATTAATTGTCAGGACTAATAGCATGAGTTACACCGATAAAGTCATTTTCCCCTCACTAATTAAACAAGAGTTAGGGTGGTATTATTAGCGTCCTCACTAAAAAAATTATGGACTAATATTTTTAATCTCAAAACTATCACCCGATATATACAAGTGAGAATTATTAACGAGGATGTTAATAGTAATCAAATTAATAATACTGTTATCCCTACTCAGCTAGCAAACAAGTCTTATTTCATTGAAAAATACTCATTCTACGTCAAAAAAAAAATATGAAATTATACGAGTCTTTCTAGGTTGAAAATTTGAAATAAACAAACGCAAATAATAATTAAATCATACAAAACATTATCGTAACTCAATAACCTATTCTTTTCATAATTCATACGAGTCTTTCTATGATGTTTTGAACGACGTTGTTTTTGGACTTTAAAGAAAATTTAAAAATCACTTTAAAATATTGATTTTTGTATTGTAAAATTGTGATCTTTTTAAGGAGGCACGATGTATTAAGCTATTGACTATTTATGTGTTGTTTAGATAATTGAAATAATATGGAACTGTTGGTTTTATTTCAAAATTTTAATCTTGTAATATGATCAATATTTTTTTTTATTATTTGGTGATATTTGCTTTTAGTATATTTGAAGTTTTAATTTATGCATGGTTTTTTTTTAATAAACAACATTAAAGCGGTTGACGGGCTTGGCTACCCTAATTATTAATTCACAAAGAACTTGAAGTACAAAAGAAGAGGGGTCGAATGTTTGGTCCCTGTGGTATGCTCACTACATAGGTTAGGAGGGACCGGGGGTGAATCACGTATGTTAGATAAAGTTTCTTAGGCATAGGTGATTTCCTTATTAATGCAATTTGTTAATGATGAACACAACAGATATACAACAACACACAAGGTAAGGCAGATTTGAAAATCTATTGGAAATCACAGTTATATAATTTGTTAAAGAGATTAGACAACGGAAATGCATAATAAGCAAATATCACTACAAGAAAAGAGAGTATTTGGATCGCTCATTTGCCGTCCCTAAAAGTCAATTTGCCGTCCCTAATAGTATTTAGGACGGCCATAGGGACGGCAAAATGGGGGCTTAAATAATATGGGTGCTAAATGTTTTAGGGACATGACGAGCCGTCCCTAAAGGTTTTTAAGGACGAAATTTTCGCCGACCCTAATACGTTTAAAAATGTTCTAAATAATTGGCGGGAAAACAAAAAGGACAGATTGTTACCGTCCTAAATGTTTTGGCACCAACACTTTTGGTTATAAAATTTTGGTGGGAAAACAAAAAGGACCGATTGTTAGCGTTCTAAATGTTTTGGCGCCAAAACTTTTGGTGGGAAATTACAAAAAATAGTGACGGGTAATATTGGAAAAATTGGTGAAAAACTTATTAAGGTCGACTTCCACCATCCTAAAAAATAATTTCTTATATTGATATATACATTATATTAATGAATTATAAATTTAGCATTTTTATCAATACACAAAACAAATGTTTTAGTAAAAGAAGATATCATTAATAATAAAAGATAATCATTACATCAATCTGTTAATAAAATTGATTGTTTACCAAAAGAATCAATCTACTAGATCATAAGATTAATTAACCAACCTACAAGTAACTTCTTGAAATATAAAAATATCGTCTCAACTAGTTTAAACTACAAATTAGATCATAAAAAACAAAAGCAAAGGCTAGCTTGATGATAACTTTTGACCAATGTGCATAGAACGACATCTTGCGATATTCCCAAAAGCAACCTGGAAAAATAAATGAAATAAAACAATCAATTGAAAAATAATCACATAATTTTCATTTTCCAAGGAAATATAAGAAAAATTATTATACTACCAAACAAAAAACAAAAAATAATTTATACTACCAAACAGAAAAAACAAAAAATAATTTACGAAATCAAAACATACCAGAAGGCAACAAGTTCATCCAAATCTAACAATGTTTGGGAATCAGAAAATGTTAGGATGATAGAAGACTAAAATAATCTCAAGAGGCCATACTTGTGACACCACTGAATTTATTGCATAGCTTTTGCATAGCTTTTCCACAAGAGCTTCCATTTGCTTTTCCTGAGAAAACAAAAAAAAAAAGAAATCAGAAGAAGTAAACTGAATAGTTGAGCTCAAGACCGCATAGAAGTCACCAGAACCAAATTTAACACTACCTTCTTGATTGAACCAATAAAAAATTACATGATGTAGAAAGACTCTCTTTTCAAGTTCTGAATGGATTTGCCAAGGATATCCGACAGTAAATTATACATAGGATTACTCCATGGATGTGGGAAATAAAAAATTTAGTTAGAACTAACACAGGTGCACGAATGCAAAAAATGCAAGAGATGCTACTTTACCTTTTTTGGACAGCTCATGAAAGAAAAGTTTGGCAAGATTACAGATCCCTTCATCATCGTCTTCTAATCGCATAGCCATTTCATTTATATAACTTTAACCTAGCAAATTGTGATCACATTTAGACAAATTATTCTTACTAATAAACAAAAAGAGGGAGTAATCAGCCAGACTCTCAAACCTTCATCATGTCGTTGAGAATGAGGTGAGAAAGAACTAATATAGCATTCTTCCTGACAGAAACTGAAGGATCCCGTAACCGTGCATACATATTCTGTCCATGGTTCTAAAAGAAATGGAAATCAAGCTGCCAGATCTCCAAGAGTAATAGTACAATTGGAACAAACTATTTCTGAAGGAGCTGGAGATTTGTTTCACTGGCAAGTCATTCAGTTTTAGACATTTGTTAGAGAGAGAAAGGGAAGTGGGAGAAGGCTGTGGGGGAGAGCAAGAAAGCGGGAGCAAGAGTGTGGGCATAGGGAAGGCATTGCAGGAAAGAGAGATCTTACAAAAAGTATGCATCAATAAACTTAAATCGGCACAATGCAAGCATTCCAGAGGCCTACAGTTCAGTATACTAAAATGCAGACCAGGGTCATGTCAGTCAACTAAATCAAAGGGGAAAAGAAAATTACTGAACATAATTAGCCAAACATTTAATGCAGATTAATAGCAGATTCCTTGAGAGCACCAATGTGCCAATGCTGAAGCATATTGATTGCCACCAGTGAAGGGACATTCTTTAACAATCTACCCTGAAATGGAAGAAATGTATGCAATAAGCAGCTTCCTACGGAAATGTATGCAATAAGCCATAACAGATTAAGCAGGCTCAGAATGCAATCGTCAAAGGCATGACACCATCTGTAACAATCTACCCTGAAATGGAAGAAACCACAAACATTGTTATGGAAGAGAGAGAGAGAGAGAGAGAGTAATAGCATATATGATGTCGAACAGTATAATACCTTACAGGTTGAGAGAAAATAAAATATGAAAAAAGTAGAATACCTTGTTAGTCAACCACAATATACATACTTAGGCAGTGATGATTGCTCTGTATTAAACATTATGTTTTACAATGAATAGCTAACTCGACAAGACAACTAACAGATAATCAATGTATCATGTCTGTGCATAGTGTAAGAATCATCGGGACTGGCAGTGACACAATGACATAAGAATGACTACAGTAACACGCTGACACGAAACTTTGTAGAAAAGTAAAACCTAACATGCTTGGAACACATTCCACTATATACACACATATACCTGGACAAAAAAAATTTACATCTAGAACATAACAGTTTTTCAAGAATCCATAAATACCTAAGATTCATCAATACAACATTAATACTAGTTGGGAGCCCTAAGAGAGTGGTCGTACAGAGTGGTAAAAATGAATTCATGTAGCTGAATTCCAATTAAATGGGAGGAAGGTGGAGTTGACTTGAGTTGGGAACTGTATGAGAATATGTATCTGTTTAGTCTCAGTTCTTCATTTAAATCTGTTCAATTCAGATTAGTGTCGAAAGAGTGTTGTCTGTCGAACACTAGTCCAGTACTGGCACCTGGACCTCAATAGAGTGTCAATGTTTCATGTTAATAGTTCCAATCACCCGTTAGTATTCACTTTATATCATCTACTCTAAGTAGGATAGGTCTCTCACCACTAGATACTTCCTAATTTATGCCTCTCTAGATAAAGATTTACTGCCAAAACATAATAAACATGATAGATTAACTCTCACCACAATACCTGAACAACACCATGGCATTTTGATTGTGAACCTAATAAGATCATTCAACATTTTGATGCTCAACACTTGGACTATTCAGCCAGAAGATGTCCTTAGGACAACAATTTTTCGAAAGTTCTGAGATGAAAGTTCTGAGATGAAAGCTCATAATTTGAAGTAACTGCAATGCCAAACAAACTGAAACTCAAAGAAGAAAAATAGATATAAAAAGACTAAGAAAAAAAACACCGTCCCTTAATGAGTAGCACTATTGATGTAAGTGTCGATTTTGAACAAATTGAAGTCTTGACAAAAAATCAAGTAGTATGTAAGTGACGCTTAAGGACATATGCATAACAGAAAACTGGAAGAGAGAGAGAGAGACCTTCATTGACGGAAGCTTTACAGACAATGCAGGCTCACATAATGCTGGCTCTTTCACATATTTTACCATGTATGTATGAAACATCAAGAATGCCCAAATCTGTTATCTTTGAACTTCAATTGAAAACTTTGTAGGCTTTGTAATTGATACTTTGTGTGTTCAGACATGCCCTTGCGAGTCTTTAGCCCAACAGCCCCATGTAGCACATGGATGGGTTGTCATAAGCATAGTGAGGGATTGGACGTGAGTGGGGTTCTGGAATTGCCCAGAGCAGTTGGTGGTCATTTGGATTAAGTAAATATGCACTCCTGAAAACTCCTTGGTTATGTAGGATGTGTCCAAGTATCATGCTACTTTGTTGAGTTTCATGCCAACGAAAACATGACTCCTCTAGAAGTAGCGCTGATATAAGTTTCTTCCGCACCAAGTTTGTCCAGGAATAATATCTAAGGAAAGGTATCCTACTTGAATCTGAAGAGGCAACAGGTTACATAAAAATTGCAGGGAACGACCAGTAAGCAATACGAGTACATTAAAGGATTGTGGGAAAATGCATCTTAGGGGACACAAACTACGTTAAAGTCACCCCTATACACTAAGGAAACACCCATTTCTGTTTTACTGACTTCAAATCTTACCACAACTCCATCCTAGATGCATCCAAACATGGACTGTATACTCCCTAGAAAATCCAATTTCCGATTGTTCACAACTGTCTTAAAAAGGCAAGAAATTGAATAAGCTTCTAATTTCACATTTCTACTTTATATGTTTGCTTTTTTTTCCTTTTGGTGATGACTGACGACACACGGATGGATTAAAAGATGAACCTTGGGCTGAAAATCCCAAGTTCAAAAACTCTCCCGGGAGAGATCACAGTTTGACCATCTCTTATCAACTGGCCTCAGGTAATTGTATTGTTGATTGTTTGTGAAAACACAAGAAAAGTTTGCAAGATCAAGATGAGTGAGAAGAGATGAAAATTTGTTAGGCTTTCGTAGTCAAAACCCATTTTTAGAATGTCTAAACTAGATTGCAGAAACTGATTTAAAAAGAAGAAATAAAGTGAAACATCTTTAAAAAAATTTACACATTAAAAATAAAGTAAGTTCAAGGAAGGAAGCTTGGACTAACATAACCTTTGAATACTTTCAATGAAAATTCAATATCTACAAAGATAGTCCTAAGACCATTAGAACGACCAGTAAGCAACACGAGGCATATATGATGATAAAGTTACCAATTCTTGATGACTCGCTTCGTGCAGTCCCCATGTCGAATCTATTGGGTAGTTGTGTGATGTTCAAGCCTCCTGACCTAAACAAAGGTTTTTTATAATTCCAACCAGTTTTTTCATAATAATTTCGATTTACTAACCTTCACAAGTTAATTCTCACGAGAAATTAAATTTGATTCAATAAAAAAACTTGGAGTTTTAAAAAATAAAATCCAAAATTAACCCTACACATAATAAAATTGGAGCTTATCTCGGAAGACACATAAATTATAACAAGAAGTCACCGTTAAGAAAAAGCAGAAAAATAAAATCTGGAGAACAGAGAATACAAAAGAATTAGGGTAATCAATCAAAAGGGTAGGGTTGTGTTTGGTTACCTTGAGTTGCGAAAAAGTTTTTCTGCAGTATCGTAATCGGTTCATTATATGGCATAAATACAGGGAAGAAACTGTTTCATGACAAGTACTGACCAAACATTGCTTTCATAAACCAAATCAAGCCATTTCACGAAGAATTTTCATCAACTAACACTTTTAGGTTAAGCAACTGGGATTATTATGCTCATTATAGAAAAAAGAATTCAAAAGGAAAGTTTAATCTATATTCTTTTCTATAAAATTTGAAGGTTGTCACAATAAATAAAATGGAGCTAGGGAGCATGAATTTCGAGCGGAAGTTGATATCTTAAGCAAGACCATCCAGATCTTGTTTCCTTAATAGGCTATTGTGCGGATGGGAAGCACAGGTTTCTAGTTTATGAATACATGCACTAAGGGAACCTACAAGATCATGTAAATGGTAGGTTCTTTTATAGCACACAGTCAATCTATTTTTAGCTTTTTATTTTATTTTCTTGAAATAATAATAGTAAATAAGCTGTTTTTTTTTCTTAATTAAGATATGTGATTATCTTTTTAACGGGTTCTAGGAATTGGAGAAGAAAAAGATGGACTGTTCTCGGAGGCCGAAAGCGGCCCTTCGAGCAGCAAGAGGGCTCGCTTATCTACATTCAAGCTCTGCTGTAGGGATTCCAGTAGTTTATAGAGATTTTAAATCTACCAACATTCTTTTGAATACCAACTATTAGGCAAAGGTAAACTAATCTTCTCTCTTTTCATCATAGTGCTGATAGCCTAAAAGGATGTAATTTCTATCTAAGACCTTCATTCCTAAGGCTTTTACTGGACATTTTCACAGATATCAGATTTTGGGCTTTCGAATAGAACAGAACAACTTGAAACCGAACAAAAACTCAAAGCCAATTCAAAGTAACATTTCAATTTTTTTGTGTACAAGATCTGAAATGGGACCTTCTCCTATCCCTACATGTCTAGATAACCAAACAGAACTTCAATCAAAATTAAGTAGCTACATATATATATATATATATATATAATTATGTTTCTATACCACATACTAACAACCAAAGAGAACCCATATTGAAATTAACTTGAGGTATTCCTATCTCATCCTACAGTTCTCAACAATCAAGCTTAAATCAAAAATCAAAAACTAAAAACAATGTCCTAATTAAAAACTTCAGCTTTTAGATATATTTCTATCTCACTTTCCTACATTCCTAAACAACCCAAAATAATTCAAATAAAAATTCAGTTTCTCAATGCATATTTATCTTCCCCCCACATTCTAAACAACAAAACAAGAATCAAAATGCAGCAACTGATATGAATAGCCATCTATCCTTTACCAGAGTTCTCAACAATCAAATAGAACTCAAATCAAAAATTCAGTTTGTCTAAAACACAATTTCTTATCTTTTCCCACTTTTCCAAACACCTAAAAACCCATATCAAAATTTAAAGTACACGTATTTCTATCTATATATCTATTGTCTTTATAAATAAATAAAAATCCATTTTTCCCACGTTTCAATTAACCAAATAGAACCCAATTCAAAACTAAATTGTTATACTGGGTGTGTATGTTTATATAGCTACATGTGCAGGCTTACCTATCAGACATGGTAGCAATGGTTTTAAAGGCCAAAATTAGGGACCGATCCAGATTGGCCCCTCGATTTTGCCATCGACCCAACGAAGACGACAAGAAATCGCAATGAAACACATTATAATTGTCACTAGTCAGTAAAGCAAAACTAACGTCAATTCAAGCACAATGAAACACATTGTAACTGTTCATAACACTTTCAAAACCCTAAATTATAGGTTTGGATGAAGAAAACCTTACCTTGATAACCTAATCATGCCGATGGAACATTCTTTCAAAATCAACCAGCTTAACTTTCTCCCTCCTCTGAGTGCGTTTCACGTTCTGGCAATAGAGAGCAGTTTTTGAGATAGAAAGGGAGGCAGACGGTAGTCAATTTTAGATGTGCGCTAATGAGGGAAAGCGAGAAAGGTCTAGCTACTAGGGAAATTTTGAGGGGTTTTGAGGAGTAGGGAGACGGGTATTGAAAATTTGAAACCGATAAATTTGTTTGGCGGGGGGAGCAATTTGGAAAATTTTATTTTGTCAATTAAACCCAACGAATAAAAAAGTATTAGGGACTCAGGTAATGCTTTCAGTCCCAACAAATTTAGTTATTAGGGACCACTTTTACATGCGACTTAAAAAGTGGCGACCCAAAAACTATTTTTTCTTGTAGTGTATATAACCTTGAAGATAAATATTACAGTGTGTTGAATTAACTAAGTTACATATTTGAACTTCATAAGATGCAAGCTAATGATTCCATGAACAAGTTCATACAAGGTAAGAGTAGTAAAAGCTAAATATGGAAAAACTTATTTTTTATATTTAGAATTTAGCAGAGGTTCATCAAGTGATGAGTAGGCTTAATATATCAACCTAGACTATAAAACCCCAATATTTTATCTATTTTTAATTTTTATTAATAAATGGATTTGATAACACTTTTAAAATATTTGACCAAATAGTATTTTTGTCAACATTTCTTGTTATTTTAGACAACAAATATACTAATATTTTACTTTATTTTGACCAAGTCAATTTTGTTAGCTTTATTTTAAAATATTATTTTAAGATAAGTAAAAACTATCAATGTAGGTGTAATGGTTTTGTCTTATACGAAATTGGTGTAAGATTGTTTTAGTTTGATAACATTAAAGGTCCCATATAGAAAATATTTATCACTTGATGGAAGTATTGGTCTATGTTTCATATTATATTATTCTACTAATTAAATAATTAAAGTCTACAAATATTTGGTGGATTAAAATACTTTAATTGGATAAGTCGGAAGTGATTGTTTAGTTTCATTTTTAACGTGGGACCCATAAGCTAGGTAATTTGGATATATTTGCTAGCTTGTTTTATTTACTTAAAGATCTAGTTTTCATTCCTTATCTTCATTTCCTGGACTGACATAGTCGAGTAGGAGATTTGTGGGTTCTTGCTGCGTTGCCACCTCATGCTCCTTAGCTTTAGTGACTCACTTTGGCTATATTTGGGTGAGTAATTGAGATTATGTCTATCCTGCATGAGCAAGTTGTTTACCTTGGCCGCTAATTTAGCCGTGATTCTATATGGTGAGTATTATTAGCTACGCTTCTTAGGAAGGATTGCATGGCTTCCTCTTTGGCAAACACGTTATCGCCCACTGCTTCAACTACTCCTATAAATTGTGTACTGCGACATACCCTTTGTTTATGAAGTATAAACCTGGCCGAGTATATTTAGAGAGTAAACCCTGCACTCCCCTCATATAAAACCCGAGACTGAATATTGTGTACGAATTGAGGGTGCTATTCTCTTTAAGCCAAGAACGGTTATTCTAGCACCGTTGAGCTGCGGATTTGACTTGAGGATTATTGTAGGTTTTTAACATGTTTTTACCGGTGAATATTATCTTGTTTTGAGGTAACGGGAGTACTCCTTGTGTATGTTTAGTTGTTTATTATTGTTATTAACATATGCATGCTCGTGAACGTGACTGATTACTTGATCTTTGTAATTAGAAGTAATGTTATGGACGTTGTTAACATGTTGAAGTTGTACTTTGAAAACTACGAGTATGAGAACAATATGTACTAGTTGGAACTTGCTGCTTTGGGAATACATTGAGTTTATTTTATAACTCATTGGATATTTATATGTGTTAATTCCTTGTTGAGTACTAGTTTCGAACATAAAGTGCTCATGTGAATGGTCTACAATTGCGCAATTGAACAATTTATTATGGGGAGAGTATGGGAACATCTGACTATGTCATGGGGGGAGAGCAATGCTAGTTTGCAGCAGCACCCTACTCGGACCCAGAACCGAATTCTCCACTTTGGTCGAGTGGGGAAAACACCATTGAATAATATGTTAAGTATCATGACGTGTCTGGGGTTGTAGGGACCTAGCCTCGTGATGACTTTATACCCGGTTGTGAATAATTGGTTGGTTTGATAAACCGAACAAGAGATTGATCAAGAGAAACAAGCTTCTACAACAATAGTGGGGTTGACAAGGTCGGAAGTGATTGGTCAGAGATGTATCTCGACCTTGTGAACAATTGGTAAACTCTACATGTTTCTATATCGCACTTATATAAGCATGAGATCTTATTACTCGTGGTAGGTCACTATATTTACCGGTATGGGACGGTGAATACTTTATCCAGCTACATAGTTATGGGACTTGATTGACTAATTTGTTATTAATTATTGTCTTTAAAACTGCTCCATATTAACCTGTCTTGAACTGCTGCATACATGCATAGCATACACGAGATCGGTAGAACCTTACTAAGTCTTAAACTCACCCCTTCCCGTTTGCATGCCCCCATAGATTGCAGCCTGACCGACCGAAAAATTCGACATATGAAGCAAAGAGAAGATTGGAGCGCTCTACTTTGATAGTAAAACATTTATGTAATACTTTTGGACATCGTTAAAATTGTAACGAGAATACGCTTGTGTAGAAATATTGATATATTCTGAGAAATTATTATTTATTCATTTTTTCCCGTTGCGAGTTATAAAATGCTTTATTTGGAAAAATATTATAATTTCATATTTGTAAAATATTATTTATTTACCTCTTCCGCTGCAAGTCACGTATTTGTAATTGGAGTTATTTTTGTATGGACTTTACGGAATACCCAATGACCTGGGTTCGGGTCGTCACATAAACACTCTAACCTAGACGATCCTATGGGTGCTCATGGAGGAGAAGCGGGGACAGACATATACCAACTCCATTTCTTAGACACTCCCAGGTATCCTGGGAAGTGGGATATAGCAGTGCCGATGAGATTGGTTAAACGAGAAGATAATATTATAGGTTGTTCAATTAGCAAGTAATTGAACAATTGAGTAACAAACACTCGACTTGATGTGACGATCGAACATCACATAACCAACAGCCCTTGCAACACAGTACAAGTCTAATGTGATTGGGATTAGTAGTGCTGGAGCTTCTTTTGGACATCTTTAAGCATCTTGTGTGCAACCTTACTATGACATGCTTAATCTCTTGCAATAGATAAGGAGTCTATGCATAAAAGATATTGAGTCTTTCAAAAAAAGAAATAACTTAAGTCAAGAAATGAGTTCTTGACTAAGCATTCTTAGTTTAGCCTTGTGAATTTCGGTTTAGTCGCTCTCACACAAGTGTTCAAAAGATTTTCGCTTTATGGCACGAACACTTGTCTCCTTTTACACAACTTTGAATACAACTATTTACACTTATGTATTTTGCATTCTATAAGAAGATTGTTCTTGAATGCACATTGTATTGAGTGTTGAGAGTATTCTTTTATAGGTTGTGGAGAAGATAGATCCATTTGAGATTCGTAGACTTCTAACTGCTGGAGCGCTCTATTATTGGTTGCATTACTTGACCCGTTGGTTAAAAGATTACATGAAGATCTTGTGTCTTGAATGTGTTCGAAGTTCAGGTCGTTTGATTTGACATGACTTAACGAACCGAATTGGTGATAAGTTCTTTATGTCTCGAATCTGTTGAAGTTCTTGAAGATCGGGATTAAGACATAAAAGAGGAAATGTCCAATGGATAATAGTGAAAGTACAAACATTAATGTGAATCTTCTAAGCTGGCATGAAGATCTGATGGTTCCTCTCTGTTCAGTAGTGTATTTGGAGTAGTAGACTTGAAGCATAGTAGATATAGGAGATATCTACTTTTCTGAATTCTACTGAAGTTAGGTTCTGCTAAACAAGGCACTAGTCGTCATACTAATCCACTATTGAGCATTGGAGCCATCATTAGATATAACTAAGACTGGTATATGTACAAGGCCATTGGCTCAATCTAAGACCTCTAGTAAGTTCATGAAGTTGCCACACTAACTAGTATGCAGATCGTTTAGCTACTCTTGAAGTATGCTGTTATAATGGTAACAAACAAATCGATATGCGGAAATATGCGAACATGTAGCTAGCAGATATGTCGCACAGGCATATTCCAAAAGCGTATATACCCGACCTCATGAAATTATCTACAAATGTAATTTTTAGGAATATGCCTACAACAAATCTGCTATACATGTATGCATATTCCAACACTGTGATTTAATTGTTTCCATTACAACAACATGTTTCAAGAGAGATTAAATATTGCTATAGGTCTTAGACTAGGATGTCGTCTCTCTACATGTACCAATCTTTGTCCTATCAACTATCGACATAAATACTCAATCAATGGATTAACGTGACAGATGCAAACTCCAACTGATATCACTCGAGCATAAATGTTATAAAGCATATATCTCAATATCTGATGTGCTTCAAATAACTACTCCTCCCGTAAATGTTGAGTTCAAAAAAGGAAACCATCTTATCTCGAAGCATTAAAGGATACAAAGATTTATAAAAGATTCTCGGTAGATCTTCCTAATAGCTAAGAGATTCACATCGATGTTTATAGCTTCATTCCATATCAACTGGACATTTCCTCTTCCGTGATTGAGCATGGTCTTCAAGACTTATCTCAACAAAGATCGTCTATAGAGCACTTATCACAACAATACGTCTGAACGTCATATCCAAATCAATCAACCTAACCTTTGAACTGAATCAATAGAATGCCTCGACCTTGAGAGCTGAACAATTGGTTCATTGGCCATTAAATTTCTTTGTGCACCTGGTTGATGCAATTCCCTTTTCTCTTTAGAATGGTGAGATAAGTGCCCTTGGGATCGCCTAGGGGAAGGAGTCCTATGTCGACGAGCATAGGATCTCCTTGGAGATGGTGAACAACGACTACGAACATGTGACCGTCGAGGACAGGGGGAACGAAGCCTGCGAGCATGAGACCTTCGTGGGGGAAGGTGATCGTCGATAACGACATGACTGTGCTGAATCATCCCCCACTCGTGGTCCCAGCCGTGAATGAACACTGGGCACAACCCTATGGCTAGCTCTACTCTCTGGCTGATCTCGTCCCTTTGACCCCTGTTCACGCGGCTGAGAGGGAACAACCATGGCATTTAACTGATTGCCCCCAGTCCTCGAACCACTTGCTGCTTGGCTTGGAGCATATAAAGCTGGTAAAGGATCCACCTCAATGGGTAGAGGCGGCTTACCCATGGCAATCAATTGCAAATTGAACTGGTGCATCTGTCCCAAATATATTGCCCTTTGATGAAGAGCTTCTTCTCTAAATTCATGTGCCAAACCAACAACTGCTACTGCACTTCTAGCTAAAGAATCCACTCCACTCCATTGATTTAGCTGATGACGAGCATCATGAGGAGGGGGATTATTCCCAGCCAACTGATTAAGACTGGGAGTTGCATGTACCCTTCCTGATGGCTACCATTGACCCCATTAGCGCCGTTTTCGCCATTGCTGACTTACTAAGAACAAACTGACAATTCACAAAAAAAGTTACAGTTTCTCGGCAACAGAACCAACTGATGCGTCCAAAATCTTCTAGACGCACTGGACTTGTCCAACTGGATACATGGCTTTCAACGTATCCTATAATCTTGAAAGCCCAACTCTGCAATTAAACCAAGAAACCGTGAACTAGGCAGGGGCACTCCCTGCAAAAGCCCTCCGGCGTGAGAATTAGCTTAAGAATGCCGGTGAGTATAAAATTCTGCAGAGTTTAGGCAAGCTATCTCAGATCACATATCTCCCTCCTTCATTTTGAGGGGCTTTTATAGTTGCCGGAGAGAATAACCGATCATAACTGCCCACTAACATTCATGGCATTGATGGCGGGCATATTAACTGCCCCATTAACCACAACGGTCAAAGTGGAGAATTACCCGGACATAACCGTCCTCAACTGGCAACAACTCTTAAATTCACGAGCATAACACATCATGCTTGTTACATGTTCATGCTCGCTGGTCATGCCTGCAGATCGCTGACATCTCTTGCTCGCTGAAGGTTGAGACCATGCTCGTGATATACAAGAACCATTTTATCTTCTCCTCGTAGCGTTGACTTTAGGATGCTCGCTTGACTGAATTGTTATCATGTGCCAGACACGTGACTTATGGCTTGGGCCTATTGGGTCGGGCAGCTCAATTATTAAAATTGACAAATATTAAAAACATACAAACACAAAAATAAATTTAGGGTTTGTTCTATGTTTCTGAAATTTAGGGTCTATCTTCAACAATGGAAAAATAGGTAGCAAAACCTAAAGCTCAAGGGGTGAATTTTACTTTACTTTTCCCTTCTCCCCAGTAGTTGTCCCTCCCCCTTCTCCTCTACCATCCCTCCCCCTTCCCTAGTTCACCTCCTCGGCTCCTCCTCTGTAAGGGTTTTAAACATTAATCTTTTTCTTTCCTTCTCCCTCCTTTCTCAATTTTCTTTTTATTTTTTCATTCGCCACTCCCCTATTCAGCTTCTTCTTTTTTCTTTTCTGTTTCATCCTCCGGCGGCAAAAGGCTGATCAAGGTAGTGTCTCATCCTCAGCTTCGCTCACATCTTAGGAGCAAAAAATAACGCCATCATCGCACTGGCATCCAACTTGTCAGTTTCCACAGATTTTAGAGATTCAGAGCTAGGCGTAGTCGACGCCCAGAGCGACTAGTCAATGCCTAGGCCGACTAATTGGCGATTTTTCCCCTAAGCGATTTTTCTTGCTGATTTGAAGAAAGTCACAGTGGTTGAGTGCTGTCTAGCGCCTAGGCTCCCACTTAGGTCAATTTTTAGAACCATATATAATACTGTTAATTACTTTTTCTTAAACAGTGTGTCGGGTTAAAAAAACGATAATTTGGAAACGGAGGGAGCATAAATTTGATAAGAAAGTATAATCATATGCTAGATTGTGTCTAGTGAATCAAAAGGTAAACATTTGTGAGTTCTTATCAAGCTATAAAGTAGGAAACAATACTGCTTTAAACAGTTGTTGAATGTAATAAAATTTAGGAAGAATTGTTTTGACGTTGAACATTAAATCATAAGCCAATTGAAAATATGTACGTTTTACAACTAAGCATGACCGATTGAAAATAAATTCTTTTTAAATGTATTTGATAATTTTCATTTCGATAAACAATCACAAATTAATCAATTGTTGAGTTGGAGGAAAATAAATTGAGTAATGAGGCCAACGAATGGAATGCCACTGTAGTTGGACTAACAGAGTTTGTGTTAGCATATTTACTAATAATATCTCCGTTTCGGGCAAAGGGTCTATTACACTATTTTTGGATATTTCACTTTAAACATTCAAAAAGTTATGACTATCGTCTCCATAGCATATAAACTTTATCCTCACATTTGTTATTAACATATTGATTATGCTCAAACAATTTTCGTAATTACAAGCAACATTAATGCTAGCTATATATCATTTTAATAATTATACTTTTCAAACATGTACATTCTTATCCACAGGTTAGCGCAGCATCAAATTATCTCTCCAGTTCAACTTGTTCATTCCAGTGTTTGCGCTTCAGCTCTACCTTTTTCTCTTCATGGAGTTTTATAAGCTTCTCCCTTTCCTCCATTTCCTTCTCCTGACACTTGACAAACGTCTCCAATTCCTCTATATCCAAAGATGAACAAGAAATCAGTAAGAAAAGGGATAAAAAAACACATTGATTAAGACTTCTCATAACAGAAGATGCAGGTTGTTTCTTTCGCTCTATTAACATTCACTTCATCACGACACAATGCTTTTTAAACATTTTTAAAATGGGTAATTTTGGGACAGTTTACAGCCTTCATAGGCCATTGGCCTTGTTACTAGTATATGACTATATACAACTATGATATTTATAAAATGGAATGATAAAATGGAATGTTGATTATAGTTACAAAAGATGTGGTATTTGTACTATTACGAACATTTTCATATGTTTGATCCTTTGCAGTTGTAACGCCCAGAGCCCGAAAGCCCATGCCACTACATGTAACTTACACACTGACTCACTAAGCAACGCAACATCTTAGGTTATCAGTCTCACCACAAGTCGACCCAAAAGTTTATGGATGATGTCGGGGCTGAGTAGTAGGGTGTGACCACCATATAAATTGCACACAATTTCCACAACTACTCGATTTGTAGAATGTGGAACCATACCCCGGGCGATGCAGGATTCAAGAGATGGCTTGTAAGGAGATCAAGAGGTGGCTCCCACCTCCCACTATATGCAGGATTCAAGAGATAGCTCGTACGAAGATCAAGAGGTATATTTTGGTTATCCTACATGGCAGAAAGGTTATATTTTGTATGATCTTGAAACTAGGAAAACTTTCATTAGTAGACATGTGGTGTTTCATGAGTCCATCTTTCCTTTTAAAACTATGAATGAGTTTTTAAATGTTCCTGCAACTTGCATTCCCACTGTTGATATCAATCTCACACATGATAATACACCTAACCATCATGGCTTTGACACTGTCAATCACAATGAATCTATTGATAACACCGAGGAACCCGTTTCTATTAATATTAATGAATCTACTCCTGTTAACAGTGATATACATCAACAAAATCCTATTGGAGTTTCTACTAGGGTTAAACATCCTCCTGCCAAACTGAAAGACTATGTTCTTTCTTCTATATTTACTCACCAGCCATATGTAAATACCATGATGCATGTGCAAGAACCTCGGTCTTATGATCAGGCAGCCCAAAATCCTGAGTGGATAGAAGCTATGAATAAAGAAATCACTGCACTTGAGAACAACCAAACCTGGGACATTGTTGATCTTCCTCAAGGGAAGAAAGCCATTGGATGCAGATGGATATATAAAGTCAAGTATAACTCTGATGGAAGTGTTGAAAGGCTTAAGGCTAGGCTTGTTGCAAAGGGTTACAGCCAATCAGAAGGAATTGATTATACAGAAACCTTTGCACCAGTTGCCAAAATGGTCACTGTGAGAGCTATTCTGGCTGTTGCAGCTGTACATAAATGGGAAGTGACAACTTGATATCAATAATGCCTTTTTGCATGGAGACTTGGAAGAAGAGGTCTATATGAACTTGCCTCTAGGGTACAAGCCACAAAGAAATGGCATACACTCAGTCTCTGGCAGACTATACATTGTTCACCCACAAAGAAGGATCAAAGTTCACTTGTGTGCTGGTGTATGTTGATGATGTACTACTGGCTAGTAATGACATGAGTGCTATTAATGACTTGAAGAGGATACTGCATGATAAGTTCAGCGTAAAGGATTTGGGAGCCATTAAATATTACCTAGGAATTGAGGTGATGAGATCTGTTGATGGTTTCAATTTTAGCCAAAGGAAGTATGCTTTGGATTTGGTGGAAGCTGTAGGTTTTCTTAATGATAAGCCACTCACCATACCTTATGACCCTCATGGAAAACTCATGCTTAATGAAGGTATACCTCTGGAGAATCCTTCTGAATACAGGCAGTTGGTGGGAAAATTAGTGTACTTAACTGTTACTAGGCCTGATCTAGCTTTTGCTGCACAATGTCTCAGTCAGTTTGTCAAAGATCCTAGGCATACCCATCTCAAAGCTTTGCACAGGGTACTTAGGCACATTAAAGCTTCACCTCAACAACAAATTTATATTTGCCTTCTGATAACCAACTCAATCTTCAAGCCTTTTGTGATAGTGACTGGGCTGGAAATCCAAGTGATAGAAAGTCTATTACTAGTTTTTGCATGATGCTGGGGAATTCTATAATTTCTTGGCATTCCAAGAAACAATCTGTATTATCCAGGTCTTCCACATAAGCTGAATACAGAGCCTTGGCTACAGCCAGTTGTGAGGTGATATAGCTGAGCAATCTTCTCAGAGACCTTCAAGTTCAATTGCTTACACCTATTAATATTCTGTGATAGTTCATCTGCCATTGCAATAGCTAGTAACCCTGTTTATCATGCCAGAACAAAGCATATAGAGTTGGATTGTCATTTCATACGTGAGAAAATCAAGAGTGGGCTCATTTGTTTGCAGCACATAGCCACCAAAAACCAACTAGCAGACATATTCACCATGTTTTTGGGGAAGAGCTTGCATTGGAGTTTCCTATCCAAGTTGGGAGTTATTAGTATTTATACACCCTCAACTTGTGGGGAGGGTATTAACAGGAATAAGCCTAATGCTAAATGTGTTAATTATAGCTAGAAGTTCAGATAAGGGAGTGCCATAAAGAGTAGTGCCAAGTATGGAGAGTTGCAGTCTAAGTTGAAGAAGTTTCATAGTTCAGTAGTTTTACAAAGCTATAGTACCTGGTTGTAGTTTTATCAATCTTGAAGGGTACTGTTGTAATTGGTTGGTTTAGTTGGGATAGTGGGTCTGTTGTATTTATATCTCTTGCGTGTATTGTTGGGATCAATCTCTCCAGCCATCATCAATAATAATCCTCTTTCTTTAACCATTTCTTTTCTCTGTTATCAATAGGTTTAATTTATCACAATGGTGAGCCAGTGTACAACATATGCATATGGCCGTGTAGTTATCCGCATCTCTAGGTCTTTAAACTATTGCGATACCATTCATTAGGAAAAAGTCAAATAACAAAAAGATTGATATACGCTGTGATCAACACGACTTGATTGAATAATAAATTAATGTAGAACAAAAGATTCGATACAAGTTACCTCCAATTCCTAGATTATGGAGTTAGTTCCCCATAATTGAAAGTACAAAACCTTGAACCATTCTTGTAGAATCCTTCTTCATAGAAAAAGAAAAATAATCTGAGAACTTCTCTCCTTTTACTAACCTCAAAGGGATCTATTTATACCTAAAAATTATACAACAAGTATGAAAAGGAGATATAAAACAATTAAAACTCCAAAAGGAGTCCAAATAGGACTAAGGGTGGCCGCCCCTTTTCCAAAACTTCCAAAAGTCACGGCTGAATTTGGTTTGTTGAATGCTGATTTTTAGCTTGTTGGTCCACAATGATGCTCGAATAGTCTAGAGGGGGGGGGGGTGAATCGCCTATGATGCCACTTTAAAAACTTTTTTTTGTTTTACATTTAAAGTATATGTTTTAATGGCATAGACAGTTAACACGTTGAGCATGTCTGTTGGTAGTACTGAACAATAGACTTGCTCTTAGCCGAGTAATGAACTATCTTTGGTGAAGCCGATAAATCAAAAGTGGCTTGAAAGTATTTAAGCGGCGAAAATAGTAAGGCTTAGATTTAAAGAAGTCTTAAGTGGTTGTACGATTATATGATCGAGAACAACTGTCGTGTCGATACATAACCTTATCGAAACAACTTTCTTCCAAAAAAAAAAGGGTGGGCCCTAAGGTGACACACTTAATAAATCCCCTATCAAGTAACTCCTACAATTGAACCTTAAGCTCCCTCAATTTTGTGAGTGCTATCCTCTTAGGTGCTTTGGAAATTGGCGTAGTGCCCGGTAACAAGTCAATTCAAAACTCAATCTCATGCTCAGGTGGCATACCAAAATCCTCAGCAAAACACATCGGGGTATTCACACATAATCCTAGCATCTTCTGAATTAGTTGTCGGCTTATCCTTATCGTAGACATATGTCAAATACCCACTACACCCACTACCCAATACTCTATCTACCTGCAAAAAAGATATGACATGCATTCTACTACACCCTTGTCTCCCAAAAATTGAAATTCATCTTGCCCCGTGATTTTGAAAGTAACAAGTTTATCATAGCAATCAACATGAGCATGACATGCACACAACCAATCAATTCCTAGAATAATATCAAATTCTTGAATAGGCAACACAATCAAGTTTGCATGTAAGCAATGATCACCCACAGATACATCAAAATTCCTATAAACTAAGCTAGTCATAGCACATTCCCTCATCGGGGTTGACACCTCAAGCACATAATCAAGTAAAGTAGGCAACACATGCAATTTGTCAACAAAAGATGCAGCTACATATGAATGAGATGACCCTGGGTCAATAAGCGCACGAGCTCTGGACTCGAAAACTAAAAGAATACCTCATATGATGGCAGTAGACTCTAGGGTGTCCTTCTGATCTAAGGCAAACACTCTCCCTTACACCTTTTGTTTCCCATCCGCACTCCTTTTTAACCCCACTAAAGACTGTCCCTAATTCTATGGTAGCAGATTCTTCCACTTTGGACAATCCCTTCAATGCGCAAACTCCCCGCAACTAGTACACTCGGGCTTCGTCCGAGATGCGAACCCAACCAACCAACAAACTCATAGTAATAATTGAAATAATTAATTGGAGACATTTTCTGAAAATACATCACTAAAATAAACGAAGCCATAAGAGACTCAAATAGTTCGCAATATCCCAAGTTAAATACCACATGTTTCCAAAAGAATTAGAATTCCTAAAAGAAGACTACATGTCATCTTACATAATACAATAGAAGTACTAGAAACTGGGAAAGCTACCCAAATGACTTGAACCACCAACTAACGCTCCATGAACTTGAAAGGGCTCACTGTCTCGCTTGGCTTTGATCTAAGGAAAACAAATTGGACAGAGTGAGTCGAAACTCAATAGGGTTCAGGTGCACTTTTATATGTTATGTGTGTATGCAACATAATAATGGGCCATAAAAATTAGCGATGCATATAGTTCAATATAGATATCACAAATAAGTGATTAACCAAGAGTAATTATGTAACGCATAGGAGTTCACAAGTAGTATACTAGATTAAGATACATCTCCAAGTAGTATAGGAGCCAGTTCCCTACAACCCTGGCAGTCATTATCTACAAGGATACTACCCCAAAATGTAAAGTAGAGCTAAACCTCAGTCATGGCCATGACTGAGGGCTTGAGCCCAATCAAACTCCGCCGCTAACTTGCCGGAGCGCACTTTTCCCCATGCTCTCAGTTAGAGGGTTATTTGATGCTCAACATAAATCACCATTATTCCTATGCAATTATAGAGTCGAAGGTTCAAAAAAGCCAAAATAGAATCGAAGTTACTACTCGCAACGATCGATTTTTGTGGCATTGTGCAGCAATGTAAGGAGGTATGAATTTCTATCCAAATTCCACTTCTGCTACTGTTTCTTTCATGTTCATTAATATCATAGGACTTGACTGAAATGGCTAAACTTCTAAGACTTTATAAGAAATTAGATTTGAACAAGTTACAACAAAAACAATATACTTTATCCATACGTTTTGAGTAAACCAACCATTTTTTATCGCTAATTTTCTACATTACTAAATTTTCTAGAATATGAAGAATATGAAAAATGTCGAGGTGTGTTGTCTAAAGGAAACACAAGATTCATTTCCCTTTTACGTCCCTTTTCAACTAAAATTACCTTTTACTACAACAAACTTTGATAAACATGGCATAAAACATTGTTTTTTACACTTCCAAAAAGATTTCATTCCATATTTTTTTTGATATGTTGTAGTATATTTAGCACAATGCTTAGCTAAAACGTTCTATTTGATATTAACAATGTTTAACAACATTCTACTTGATATTAACTCTGTTCTATTTGATATTAACTTTGATAAGCATGGCATAAATCTTTGCAAGTAGTTTAACACAACGAAGCATCGAAAACATTGTAAATGATATTACAATGTTCATTCCAAAACCTAGTAATAGTTTAACATGTTTAGTAAAAACGTTGTAAATGCAAAAAAAGAAAAAAAAGAAAAAAAAAAACAATCCTTGTTTCGGTTCCCATTCCATCACCTACACCAGCCTACACTCGACCTCTTCATCAAATGTAATATATAATCAAAAGGAATTACTAACAACTCAATTAAAGGCATACCTATAAGTTTACTACATCAAAACAACAAGAAGCTGAAAAGTGAAAGCAGATTTTGTCATCCTTTGCAAAAACCGAACCATGCTGCTCGGATAACCCGGTTTGACTGCTAATTAACTGCCTCATCTGCAATACAATAGCTCTAACCAAATGCACCAAATTGAGTTTGCTAAAACAAAACAACTATTAAAAAAGAGGTCTAGCTTGGTGGTAACATGCTTTGGTATAAAGTAAGTTGATCTAAGTTCAAATCTTGTCAATAACAAGTTTAGCCCCTAAGGGGGTGGCCCAGTGGTAGACATGGGGCTTCACAAAATGTGAGGTCTCAAGTTCGATCTCTTCCCATGCCCCCCTTAGAAGAAAAAAAACAAAACAAAACAACTATTAAGTCTACAAACTAAAAAAATCCTACAAACAATAACTCCCCTCCCCCCTCACCACATCCCCAACGGGAATGGGAGAGGAACGGGAACGGCATGCCCTATTACATTTAAGTATATATGTGTATATACATACATACATACATAGACCTATATATATATATATATATATATGTGTGTGTGTGTGTGTGTGTGTGTGTGTGTGTGTGTGTGTGTGTGTGTGTGTGTGTGTGTGCGCGTGTGTGTGTATTTAGAGGTGGCAATTTTTGCCCACACCCATTTGCTCGCCCAGACCGCCCAATAAATAATGGATATGAACACACCCAAAATTTTAAGTGGGCACAAATGGGTATACCACTTCGGCACATTAATTATGATGGGCTAAATGGGTGCCCACTTGGGCACCCATACTAAAACTAATTCTCTAACTCTTCTAATTTTGTTTTATCAATTACATACATAATTATAAAATACTTAAGATTAATAATGACGTTTAACATAATTAATATATCAATATTGTACACCCACCCTTTCAACCCCCACCCCCTCCAAGCGCACCACCCCCCCTAAAATTCATTCTCTTACTCTTCTAATTTTATTTTATCAATTACATACATAATTATAAAATACTTAAGATTAATAATGATGTTTAACTTAATTAATATATCTATACTCAGACACCCATCCTTCCCCCCCACCACCTCCAAGCCCTAAAACTCATTCTCTTGCTCTTCTAATTTTGTTTTATCAATTACATACATAATTATAAAATACTTAAAATTAATAATGATGTTTAATATAATTAATATATCTATACTGTACACCCACCCTTTCAACCCCATCCCCTCCAAGCCCCCCATATATATATATATATATATATATATATATATATATATATATATATATAATACACTCATCCTTCCAACCGCACTCCCCACCACTAAATTACAAATCAAAGCATAGAATGTCATTCTATGACACTGCACTGTTAAATGAAACCAACATCACTCCTGCATTGCTCAATTTCTATGATCAGAATATCCGTCCATGTTACACTATAAATGGATTCATAGTGGTTTTGTGAGCAATTCAACATGCGACATTCTATGACTTGTGTGTTTGTCTATTGAGCTTCAGCGAAATAAAAAATCGAACCATAAAATGTAAGATTGAATTGAGGGTTACAACAACAAAAATATATAATTGACATAAGAGATGAGCAAACATACATATTTATTTTTCCTCTTTTTTTTTTTTGGTGAAATTAATGTTTTTTTTCTTTTTGCTTATTTTTGTTAAAGAATGAAGTTTTTTAATTATTGTATTTATTTTTGAATTTTGTTTAATGAGTAGATGGGCGCCCATGCCCATTTATTGCCCGGCCCATATATGCCTATGATATTAAATGCACTTACTTGCCCAGCCCATTTAAGCTCATTGCCCATATGTAGGGGGTGAGCTTGGTCCTGTCATCCACTTTTTGGAAAAATGAGCGAACCAGACTGTAATTAATAGTCCGGTTCTTAAAAAATATAGAACTAGTTAGATCAACCAATATGTCTGAGAACCAATACATTGGTCTGATCCGTAACCAATGAAGATGTATTTATAACCAAGACGACCAATACGATGTTTGATCAAGAGGATAACCAGATTTTCTAAAAACAATGATCAATAATCAAATCATGTTCTTCCTTTATATAACATTTTGTTGGGTTCGTTATTCTTGTGAAAATAAACTAAAGGTAAAAATCATTACTTCCAAATTAATAAAGAGAAACGAAAATGAAAGTTGTAAGGAAATTTATTGCAAGTCATCTTCCTCTCTGATCCCCTTATGGTTAATTTAATTAATTTACATGTAACAATCCTTCTAACTAATAATGTTTGGAATCATAAAAGAGGAGGAAATTAATTAATAGGAAGAACAATCTTTTCCCTCCTATTTTCTCTTTAATCAAATAAGGAAAGTTGGTTGAATATTGAATTAATTATATATTTTCTTTTAGGTAGTATGTTGTATCATTTTATTATCTTCTTATCAATTTATATATATATATATATAT